>ML677333.1:69726355-69884739 GCA_007922305.1 Dermatemys mawii | reverse complement strand
AAGCAATTTCAGTTTAAACTTAGTGAATATTAACAGCATGATGTGGCAGTCATGCAGCTGTTTTCTTTCCAGTTGAGGGGGATAGATCCTACATTCTCTGTGCAAGAAACACTTTAAGTGATTTCACTGGGAGTCTTGGGCAAGTAAAGGATGCAACACAGAGCCCAGAATTCAGTTATACCAGATGATGGGGGAGAAAAGTACATAGTTACTGACTAGTCTGGGGTGGGCAAACCTTTTGGCCCAAAGGCCATGTCGGGATTGCAAAACCGTATGGAGGGCCGGGTAGGAAAGGCTGTGCCTCCCCAAACAGCCTGGCCCCTGCCCCATCCTCCCCCTCCCACTTCGTGATCCCTGACTGTCCCTCTCAGAACCCTCCGATCCATCCAGCAACCCCCCACTCCCTGTCCCCTGACTTCCCTGACCCCTATCCACCCCCCCCGTCCCTAAGCACCCCACCCCCTATCCAACCAGCCCTGCTCCCTGACTGCCGCACCCAACCACTCCCTGCTCCCTATCCTCTAACTGCTCCCTGGAACCCCCTAACCCTTATCCAACTTTTCCACCCCCTTACCATGCCACTCAGAGAGACAGGAGCTCGCTGCCCTGCCACTGTGTGCTGCTTGGCGCAAGTGGCTGGCCAGAGCGCTGGCGGTACAGCGAGCTGAGATTGTTACAGCAGGGAAGGGGCCGGGGGCAGCCTCCCCAGCCAGGAACTCAAGAGCTGGGCAGGACAGTCCCACGGGCCGGATGTGGCCTGCGGGCTGTAGTTTGCCAATCTCTGCACTAGTCAAACATTTGTTAGTCTAAACTAATTGACAGAAATCTGGCTTCTTTAGAACCTCAGCTGTTCAACTTCAGTTTTCCCTGTCTGTTGTGCTTCTTACTTTCCCCTCCTTTCCTATGCTAGACTCTCCCTCCGTACCCCCCAGAAAACCTGGTTATTGAACTAGCATGATATTATTTATTAGGGCTATCAATCAATTAAAAAAATAATTGAGATTAATTGCATAATTTAAAAAATTGTGATTATTTGCACTGTTAAAACAGAGTACCATTTATTTAAATATTTTGGATGTTTTCTACATTTTCAAATATATTGATTTCAATTACAACACAGAATACAGAGTGTACAGTACTCAATTTATATTTATATCACAAATATTTGCATTGTAAAAAACAAAAGAAATAGTATTTTTCAGTTCACGTAATACAAGTACTGCAGTGCAATCTCTTTTATCGTGAAAGTTGAACTTACAAGTGTAGAATTATGTATAAAAATAGTTTTATTTTTTGAATACAGTTATGTAAAACTTTAGAGCCTACAAGTCCACTCAGTCCTTCTTCAACCAATTGCTCAGACAAACAGGTTTGGTTACATTTGCAGGAGATAATGCTGCCCATTTCTTGTTTACAGTGTTGCATGAAAGTAGAACAGGTGTTTGCATGGCACTATTGTAGCTGGTGTCGCAAGATATTTACGTGCCAGATGCGCTGAAGATTCATACTTCCCTTCTTGCTTCGACCACCATTCCAGAGCACATCCATCCATGCTGATGATGGGTTCTGCTCAGTAGTTCAAGTAAGCTGGTACGGTCTGTTACTCTGTACCAGCAACCTATTTATAGCCGATACAGCATATTGGAAAAATACTATACTGCCCCCTGCCCCTCCACAGAGCTGCCTCGCAGGAGAACAGGGTTTGGGGGGAGCTGAGAGCAGTATGGCAGCCGGAGGAGCTGCAAGTGTTCTGCTCCTCCCCACTGCCCCTCCCAGCAGGGAAAGGAGCAGAACCCCAGCCCCACCCTCTGCCCTTCCAGGCACCGAGCAGACGCAGCAGCTCCGTGGAAGGGCAGGGGTCAGGATTGGCAGTTCTGCTCCTTTGCCTGCTGGGAGGGGCAGCGGGGAAAGGAGAAGAACCTCCACCTCCTATTCCCTATACTTCTGCATCTCCTCCGGCTCCATACATTTTCATCATCTGAGTCAGATGCCACCAGTAGAAGGTTGATTTTCTTTTTTGATGGTTCGGGTTCTGTCATCTCCGCACTGGAATGTTGCTCTTTTAAGACTTCTGAACGCATGCTCCATATCTCATCCTTCTCAGATTTCGGATGGCACTTCAGATTCTTAAATCTTGGGTCGAGTGCTGTAGCTATTTTTAGAAATCTCACATCGATATCTTCCTTTTATTTTGTAAAATCTGCTGTGAAAGTGTTCTTAAAACGAACATGTGCTGTGTCATAATTGGAGACTGCTATAAAATGAAATACATGGCAGAATACAGGAGACATACAATTCTCCCCCAAGGAGTTCAGTCAAAAATTTAATTAACGCATTATTTTTTTAATGAGCATCATCAGCATGGAAGCATATCATCTGGAATGGTGGCCAAAGAAGGAAAGGGCATACGAATGTTTAGCATATCTGATCTTAAATACCTTGCAACCCCGGCTACAAAAGTGTCATGTGAGCACACTTGTTCTTACTTTCAGGTGACATTGTAAATAAGAAGCAGGCAGCATTATCTCCCGTAAATGTAAACAAACTTGTTTGTCTTAGAGATTGGCTAAACAAGAAGTAGGACTGAGTAGACTTCTGGTTGCTAAAGTTTTACATTGTTTTGTTTTTGAGTACAGTTATGTAACAAAAAAATTCTACATTTGTAAAGTTACAATTTCATGATAAAGAGATTATACTACAGTACTTGTATGAGGTGAATTGAAAAATATTATTTCTTTTGTTTATCATGTTTACTGTATAAATATTTGTAATAAAAATAAATATGAATTTTTGTATTCTGTGTTGTAATATAAATCAATCTTTTAAAATGTAGAAAAACATCTAAACATATTTAACAAATTTCAGTTGATAATCTATTCTTTAACAGTGCGATTAATTTTTTTAGTTAATCACATGAGTTAACTGTGATTAATCAACAGCCCTATTATTTATTCGTTGCATTATCACTGATATGCGCCTGCCACCACTCTTCTCACACTGTTTGTTTGTGGTGGTGTACTCATTTTCTCCCATCCTTCATCTGTGCGATTGTTGTAAGATAAGTAAGAACCGTGTTCTTCAGTGTGTCAATGCGTTCCAAGAGAAATGATCACAAAACCTAAGTGCCCACTTTCCAGGGTATAAGTAGCACTATACAGTCTCTCCTCAGGTTGAGGTCATCATTATTTACCCCACTGGCATTCCTATAGTCTTCCTTTTTTATGCGTGGCAGCTGTTCCTTGTTGTTTAATGAGTCTTATCAGCATCTGTTCTCTGGACATTTAATCCCAGTCAGTCTGATTCAGATCTAACAGGAAAATGTTTGTATTTTGGTGCCATCTGGAGGACCCTGGCTACCATTCAGATCTGGCAAGAGAAACTGGATTTTGAGTTTTGGCCCAGTCTGGGAAATCCTGGCTAATCTGTAAGATGGTTGGCACCTGGACATAGTAAACCCTACCCTATATTCCATGACTGAAAACACCGTAATCAAAATATATTTCTTAAATGTTATATTGCACCCCCCCACACCCAGTTGGGAGAAACTGATGTTAACTGGTGCCCTGGTGATGCAAAGCAGTGGCTCAGAAAACTACGCTTACAGTAGTTTTAGGGGCAGTGCCAAGCTGACACCTGCTAAGGAAGAAATAATTAAGTGGTGGGGTGTCATATTTCATTTTAATTTTGAAATTGATTTACTTCTGGTGTTGTTGAGACTAACATAAAAACACCGTGTGTTCTTAATACGGTTAAATAGAAATGTATACATCTAGGAACAAAGAATGTAGGCCATACCTACAGGATGGGGGACTTTATCCTGCGAAGCCATGACTCTGAAAAAGATTTGAGGATCATGGTGGAGAATCAGCTGTGGCCAGAAGGACTAATGCAATCATAGACTGCATAAGCAGAGGAATCTCAAGTAGGAGTAGAGGGGATATTTTATCTCCGTATTTGGCATTGGTGCAACTGCTGCTGGACTACTGTGTCTGGTTGTGGTGTCAACAATTCAAGAAGGATGTTGACAAACTGGAGAGAGTTCAGAGAAAAGTCATGAGAATGATTAAAGGATTGGAAAACATGCGGTATAGTGATAGAGTCAAGGAACTTCATCTATTTAGTTTAAAAAAGATAAGGTTAAGTGGTGACTTGATTAGTCTATAAGTATCCACATGGGGAACTGTGATGGGGCATGCCCCCATCTCTATCAGGAGAAGGCTAACAAGGTCCTCTGGGCTCAGCTGCTACCCAATACGCCCTCTGCAGAGCCTGCTCCAGCTGAAGGGAGCAAGCATAAAAGAGAGAAGCTTGGCACAGGAAGGGGCAGCAACTTGGAAGAAAGCTGCTATGCCTCAGGTGTAGCTGACTCTAGATAAAGAGTGATTGAGTGGGAAACAGCTGACAAGCCTCTGCTGCCTACAAGGCCAAACTAAACCTTTATAAGGAAACTCCTAGACTGAATCTCACCCCTAAAACAGGAGAACCACACAGAGAACCCTGAAAGGCTGGTCTAATAATCCCCAGCAGGAAAAGGGGAAGGGAGAAGAGACTCCAAAACTACCTGAGAGTGACCTCGGAGAAAGACACAACCTATCACACAATGGCAGAGAAAATGAGCGCTAACCCCCATGCCTGACAAAAGGGTGATTTAAAAACTAACAGCAAACAGTACATGATGGGGCATGCCCACATTTTAATCAGGAGAAAGCTAATGAGCCCCTCTGAGCATAAAACTAGCGAATAGGCACAGCTGTAGAGTCTGGTACAGCTGGCAGAAGCAAGCTTAAAAGGGAAAAGCTTGTCATAGGAAAAGCAACCTGCTGGAAAGTGGCTGTGCTTCAGAAGTAGCTGACTGGCTACAGAGCAACTGAGAGGGAGACCGATGACAAGTCTCTGTGACGTGCCACCCACAGGGCAAACCAGAGCTTTATAAGGAAACTCGTACATTGGATGCCACCACTTAATCAAGAGATCAACACAGCAGAAAACCCAGAATGGCTGGAATAAAGTTCCTTTCTCTGCTTGGTATAACATGATCCAGTGGCTGGAAGTTGAAGCTAGACAAATTCATGATGGAAATAACCTGGGGTTGAAGCCCTTGGGCTTTGGCTGTGCTCCTCCCACCCCGTGCGAGGGATGGCAGGGCTTGGATGGACTCAGACTTTGGTCCCCTCTTGTGGGATTGTATAGTAATTTTTGTTATCAGAAGGGGGTCGCGGTGCAATGAAGTTTGAGAACCCCTGGTCTAGGGGAATCTTACATTTGCTGTGTGAAGGCTGGGAGGAATAGGATGTGATCAAAGCAATCCAGTATATTATCCATCTAAGGGAATGCCTTAAAAGGCTGGCTATATTTGCTTGGGAAAACCTATGGAAGGTGCAACAGACAATAGAACAATCCTATAACCATGGGGCCCACCTGCATATTGTCTAGCCAGGTGACTGAGTCCTTTCCAGCCCTACATTTCTGATTCTGTTAAGTACCATCATCCAGAAGAGCCACAGACACTCCAATGTGATGCATGAGAGGAAGGACTGGGTGTAGGTTTTTTGCAAGAGCAGCTGATCACTTGTGCCAGCAGAACCCTGCCAGAGACTGAACAGGGGTATGCACAAATTGCAATGGAGTCTCTGGCTGTGGTATTTGGAATGAATCAATTGCATCAGTACACCGATGACCACAAAGTAATAGTGCAGTTAGATCACAAACCCTTAGGAACAATCATGGCAAAACCCCTTCTGTGTGCTCCAGAAAGCTTGCAGCACATGTTGACGCACCTATGCTATGCTGTGCTATGAGGCAGAGATTAGATATTGTCAAAGATATTGGTGTAAGCTGACACCTTGAGCAGGATATGTTTACCCACTATCAGAAAGTCGGGGGAAGGGGATCAGAACATTGGAGCCATTATCATACTGGACTATCCTCCAGTCTCAGCAGTGAAGCTGATGCAAATCAAAGAGGCTATGGAAAAGGGCATCCAGCTCCAGGTCAGTCAAAAGAGTGATGCTGTCAGGGTAGCCAGAAGACAAAGGCCAAGTACTGGTAGGCGCAGAACCATATTTTTACATTAAAGATGAGCTGAGTATGCAAGATGGAATTCTATTTTAAGGAGAGAGAGATATTCCTGCCTTATTCTGTAAAAATGTCATGCAAAAAAATACATGACTCATACCTGGGTATTGACAGAGACTATATTGCCATATGAGCTGCCCACCTGAGCATGGGAAAAGATGGGAGCAGATTTATTTACCTTCATGGAAAAGTAGTGATTCCAGTGGACTACTACACAAATTTTGGGAACATCAATGCCATTCCTGGGAGAATCATAGAATATTGGGGTTGGAAGTGACCTCAGGAGGTCATCTAGTCCAACCCCCTACTCAAAGCAGGGCCAACCCCAACTAAATCATCCCAGCCAGAGCTTTGTCAAGCCTGACCTTAAAAACCTCTAAGGAAAGAGATTCCACCACCTTCCTAGGTAACCCATTCCAGTGCTTCACCACCCTCCCAGTGAAAAAGTTTTTCCTAATATCCAACCTAAACCTTCCCCACTGCAACTTGAGACCATTACTCTTTGTTCTGTCATCTGGTACCACTGAGAACAATCTAGCTCCATCCTCTTTGGAACCCTCTTTCAGGTAGTTGAAAGCAGCTATCAAATCCCCCCTCACTCTTCTCTTCTGTAGACTAAACAATCCCAGTTCCCTCAACCTCTCCTCATAAGTCATGTGCTCCAGGCCCCTAATCATTTTTGTTGCCCTCCTCTGGACTCTTTCCAATTTTTCCACATCCTTCTTGTAGTGTGGGGCCCAAAACTGGACACAGCACTCCAGATGAGGCCTCACCAATGCCAAATAGAAGGGAATGATCATGTCCCTCGATCAGCTGGAAATGCCTCTACTTATACAACCCAAAATGCGGTTAGCCGTCTTGGTAACAAGGGCACACTGTTGACTTATATCCAGCTTCTCTTCCACTGTAATCCCTATGTCCTTTTCTGCAGAACTGCTGCCTAGCCATTTGGTCCCTGGTCTGTAGCAGTGCATGGGATTCTTCCATCCTAAGTTCAGGACTCTGCACTTGTCCTTGTTGACCCTCCTCAGATTTCTTTTGGCCCAATCCTCTAATTTGTCTAGGTCCCTCTGTGTCCTATCCCTACCCTCCAGTGTATCTACTCCTCCTCCTAGTTTAGTGTCATCTGCAAACTTGCTGAAGGTGTAGTCCACGTCATCCTCCAGATCATTAATGAAGATATTGAACAAAACCGGTCTCAGGACCGACTCTTGAGGCATTCCATTTGATACCGGCTGCCAACTAGACATGGAGCCATTGATCGCTACCCGTTGAGCCTGACGATCTAGCCAGCTTTCTATCCATTCATTCAGCCCATCCTTCTTTAACTTACTGGTGAAAATACTGTGGGAGATCATATCAAAAGCTTTGCTAAAGTCCCACGTCCACTGCTTTCCCCTCATCCACAGAGCCAGTTATCTCATCACAGAAGGTTAGTCAGGCATGACTACAAGGAGCAAGTCAATGACTGGCAAATGGAGGGCCCACTTTGTGAGATGTGGCATTCCAGACACTGTATTCCCCAACAGTGGACTCAGTTTGCCTCAGAATAATTCAATGAATTTGCGCACAAATAGGAGTTTGACCACCACACATCCTCCACAGCACCACAGAATAATGGTAATGGGTAATCAGCTGTAAAAGCAGTTAGACTATTACACAAGACTGTTTCTTCTGGTTCAGACACCTTGTTAGCAGTTTTGGCACACAGGAATACCCCTTTGTGGTGGTGCCAGTACAGTCCAGTGCAGGCACTGATGGGACGAAGGACCAAAACCTTGTTACTAGTGAGGAGAGACCCATTGCAGCCAGAAGGATGGAGACTCTGCTGAGGGGAGATGGCCACAATCTGAGAAAGCAGGCCCTAGAGAACAACAGGTGAAACAAGGACCTACAATCCTGTAGATAAGCATTCCTGTGAGGATCCAGCCATTACAGAGACACCAGAAGGAGTCAGCTAAAGGAATTGTGAGGGTTGCAGTGGTGTACAAAGGGACTACCAGGTTGCACAAAAGGACTATGCAAGAGGACAAGTGATCTGAAGGAAGGAGACTTAGAGCAAGCGGACAACGCTCAGAGAGAGCCTACAAAGATCATCACAGAATAGAGGGACAAAGAACCATCCAGAGGCTAAATCCATAGAGGCAAAAGATTCCACAGAGAGTGCATTTGCTAGACTAAGAGACAGTTGCCAGGGAGACAGAGATCGGTCACACCCAGTGTCGTTGCCTGTTGAGGAGAGTAAACTATCTCAAAGACTGTGTAACCACTTGAATTTTTCATAAAGATGAGATTCCAACTCAGCTGTGTGCTGGCAACATGGGTCACAGGGTGAGTGTCTGGGTCTCAATTATTTGTTTTAATGTTTGTATTGTGATCAGTGGAACTGAAGTAAGAGGGCCCATATTCCCAAATGAACTGGGAGCATGTGGAGTTAAGCTGCAAGCAACTCATCTGCATGGAGAGAGCAGTGCCTAGGGGTTAATAAAGTTCTTCTTGTTCAACTTAAGCTCCATTCAGCTTCCCTTGTTGCTAATGAAACAGGGCCTATCACCTGCTATGCAGCCTTCTGGCACTAACATAATTGCTGCAAAGGGGCAACAGGGCACAAATGAATTTTGCCCTGGGCGTCCAAAAGAACTGTAGGATACATAGCACCAATTTAGTTCCTTCCTTAGAACTCGCATTAATGTAGGCAAAACCACAACCATCCCTTGGATTTTAGTTAATGTCCAAGTGGTTTCCTATTTAAAAGTGACATCTGCTAGTTCATCTTCTATTGAAGAAAATCGTCTCAAAAATAAGGAGAGCTGAGGCTCAACCATGCCTCTTGAAACCAGCCAGCCACAGAGGAAGGAGCCTATGGATGCATTAAGAACACCCTTTCAAAAATTCCTTCTTTGGTGGAAGGAAGAGGGGACCCCCATAATCTGAGTCTTCCTCTGCTATGTTCTTAAGAAATTCAGATTTGGTATAAAATGTTGCCATATCAGATACATTCACATTAACTTTAACCTGTCCAAAAGATGTGATCGATTTCCCTGTAACGATATATTATGATAAAGCTGCCCTCTCTTACTTTACACTTAAATCCTTATTCATCATAATTCTGGGTATAACCGATATACAAAACTTCAAAAGAAGACAATGGCTATAAACTATTTAGTATTTTCAGATGTCATTCTTCCGTTTGCACGAAATTCTAAAAAAGTATCACCTAAAATTCTGATGCCTGTTTCTTCTATCTGGTCCATGGCATATGACTGACAGAAAGACGGCAGGTTACATGTCATCCTCTCAAAAAGAGTGAAGTTACACCCAAAAATATTTTGCTTTATGCTATTGGGGGTCCTAGGACAGAAATAATGTAGTACAAGGCTTGCTCAAATTTGAAGGATACAGCAGAAAATGGTGGTTGGTTGTCCTCCAAAAAAGCTTTGTGGCCAGAGCCCTGTCCCCCACGTGGTGTGATTCTCCTTCAGGAGATGCATAAAAAAAGGAGCAAGAAGGAAAGCAAATAAAACCACACAAAGCAACTTTGAAGTGCACCTTTGTCAAATTAGCACATGGGTCTTCAGTAAAATATTGGTGCTGGTGTGGGGTTTTTAACGGACTCCAGAAACTTGTGGGATGTACCAGCAATATGACTGACTTGTCATATAGATTTTCATTAATATTCTGTTGATAGGGGAGGAGATTTTCAAGGGCACAAAGGACAGTTAGGTGCTCAACATGCATTGATTTTTTTGATTGAGGCTGATGCCTAACTGACCTATTTGTGACTTTGAAAATAACACCCTATGTCCATATGATGGAATTGGTATGCATGCTGTTTGAGGTCCAAGTTCATATGTAATTGAGTGGGGGTGGGGTTGAGTCCATTAATTAGTATCTGAATGAGTCAGATGTTTGTGGATGTGATCCCAGTTCATTTTACTATGCTATTGTATGTTTTGATTGACCCACTGCTTTTCCAATAGCACGTGTATCATTATTTTCACACTATCCTATCCTGACACAGATGCAAGGACACAGCACATATATGTTGTATGTTCAGCACTATTAGCCATGGTACTTAGTGCTGTCTCTGCACATTCATATCCTCACCTGCTTCAACTGGAGCTTGCGTGCATTACGATTGCAAAAGAGGTAGGGATTTGTCTGCATTTTCTGTTGTCAGCTTTGAACATGAGAATTTTCCGAGTGGCAAATGCTATCAGTTCAAACTTTGACAGAAAAAGCCACAGTCCTTTTTAAAAATTCTCAGTCTGAATCACTGCCATAAACTTGGCTTGACATATCATCCTACTCCAGCAAGAACTGTAGGGGGAAAAAATCCAATAATTCCAAATGTAACATCAAATGTAAGAATTTCTGCAAATGCATATTCTGAATTTTTTTAGCCTAAGACTATTTGAAGAAACTATTGTTTCTTCCAATCATATTTTCTAATATTGATTTTTGTACAACTCGTCTCATCAGGTTCAGTTAGCAATATTCTATGTGACTAGTGTTATACTCACTATAGATGTAATGAGAGATAACATTTAAGTTTGTGGCATGCAGTATATTAAGACTTGTTGCCTTTTAATTTTTAAAAATAAAATCTTTGAAAAGAAATTGTAATTCCCAAAGCAGACGATGCCTTTACTTTTTTTATACCTGCCCTACTATTTGTAAACACATTTGTTTAATTTTGTAATTCACAAACTGAATTTTACAAATAACTAACATATTGAAAAAGAAAAGGTATATTCACCCTCTAGTTACTGAATACAGTGGTAATATGAAGTGGTATTTCTCAGACAAAGGGTAAGTGTTCAATGTGATTACGATGGACACAGATTTATCTGTGTGATTCTCCCACTGCTGGCAAAGAGCAGCTAAATCCCCATGCATCTGAGTGAATATTCACTTGTGAGCCTACTAAAGTGCTGAAAGGAGACAAGGCATATATGGAATACCAAGGCAGTTTCTGCCAAGAACACAGTCCCATTGGGACTAGGAAGAAACACTGTTGCTGTTATGTGTTCCTGCATTCAGCCATGTACTACAAGTGTTCTGCAGTAAAACAACTGTTTAGTGCAAATGTATTTACCTGTTGTAGATTTTTGTCTTCTGGATTAAATCTAAACATTTTCAACACAGCCAGGAAGCGCTAATTACTAAATGGGTTGCTTTTAAAATGTTCTCACATTGTTACTTACTGATAACTCATACAGGTATTAACATGCTGGTACCTACCCTGCATACTATGCATAAGCTTAATCTTGCATTCTTTACTTAGGCAATTAGGATTTTTGCCTGAATAAGAACTGCGGGATCAGATCCTGTGTAGTGTGTACCAGTAATGAACAAAGGGTTATTAGAAGCTGATGTGACTAGATCAGTGTGCATAGATGCTTGTAATTTTTGTCCCTTTCAGTTCTATGCTCTGCTAGCTTGCTTTCAAAAGAGATTATGTGTACATTGATTCTGATCACATTCTTATTTCTAAAAATCACTTTTTAATATGGTCAGGCTTTTAAATTCCTGGTTTTTAATAATCATCTGAAGTTTTAGAATGTCAACTTTATAGAAAATGGACATATTCTGTACTAATTTACACTGTAAAAACCTTTACAGTCACATAAGAGAAGAATTTGTCCCCAAATATTTTAACGATAGTATAGAATGTGAATTACATTTAGACAGGCTGAAATTTAGTGCAGCCTCTGTCTCAAGGGATTTCAGAATAAGTCCTGACAACTAAATCTGTAATAAATTACTCAGTTTATTGCCATGGCCTGCAGAGATACCCTCCATATTCATGACCAGGACCTTGGAACAGAAGAAAAGTGACTGCCCAGGAGAATCTTTCACACGTTTTACACTGTGTCCAGTGCAAGCTGAGCCAGGATTTTGGGACTTCAGTTAGTGCTGTGTAGATGCTCTGGGTGAAATTTAAGTCAATGGAAGTTTTGCCACTGATTTCAGTGGGGCCAGGATTTCAGTCTGAGCCCATGCAGACATAGGTGGAAATTCTGTCCCCATTGAAGTTGATGGAAAAATTCCTATTGACTTAAATGAGGCCAGGATTTCAACCTTAGTAAGATGATCTATATGCAAAGGAGGGTGGGGGTAAATTGCTGTGCTTTCGTCTGCTTCCTCCTGAGGTAAAAAGCAGACCTTAAAATAGGGAGGAGAGGATTGTTGTGGGTGGTTTTTGTTTGTTTGTTTTACTCTAAACATTTCACTTATCTATCCTAGAAGACGCCAATGACTAAAGAACTACTAGGATTATGGCATCTAGGGTGACCAGATGTCCCGATTTTATAGGGACAGTCCTGATTTTTAGGTCTTCTTCTTATATAGACTCCTATTACACACACACACACCCATCCCGATTTTTCAGATTTGCTGTCTGGTCACCCTAATGCCAACACAGATGTCAAGACAGTGAAACCTGATAAATTGAGATGGGAATGTTGTTTTTTTTATTGGTTGTTAAAACAGTTAACGCTAATGCCGTACATACAGTTGAAAGGAAAGATGTCTCTGTCTCTGAGATCTCACTATGCTCTTTGGCAAAATGAGATAATATGGTTTAGTTTTGTGACTTTTTAAAGGTAAAAACAAGAAAGAAAAATGTATAGAGACCACTAAGCATCCTAATGGTACAAAGCCTTTTTTTACCCTTTGCTGGTCACTTTCAAGGAGTAGCCTGGGCCATAACATCTACCAACAAATGTAACAAGATATTCAACATCTCTGCAAGTGGACAGAGTAAAAACTAACCAATTGTGATTTGTCCTCTTTCCTTGCACATCTGCAGAACAGTCTAAAGCAGTGTTTGCAAAAAGCAATCTAGGTGCTCATAAGTAGTATTTCACCAGATTTTAGTTTCCTCTGCTTGGTTTTACTTTTCTCTTGATAACTTTTGAATCTACCCTGATTTCCTCCTCTGACACAGCATCTACACTGGACACAGAGAAAACAGGATAGGCTTTCACTTTTGTCTGCCAGTACAAGCTTGCATTCTGTGCTTCAGTGGCTCTTTATTCTGTGTAATGTTCCTGGAGTGAGGAAGCATCTTTTGTTCTTCCTTATAAAAGGGATATTTTTACATGCAAGGATGTACAGTACACTGGGTTGCAAGAATGTATGTGTTGCAGCCCAGAGCCTTAACATTTAAATTTGTGACAGCTCTTCGATTTAACTTTTATCTGAAATGTTTTATTTCAAAAAGCTTTAGAATCTGGATGAATCAAAGTGCAGAAATCCACTAGATACATCAACTAACTGTGGTCAGGTCAGAAATGGAACTAGTCTTTTAATTTAAGCAGATGGCACACTTTAGTCTCCTCGCATGTTGAATATGCAGGCTGTCTATACGTGCTATGCAGTATTATCTGGGTGTACATATATATGGGTTAATAAACTCTCAAGTAATTAAAATGAGGAGGAACAGGAATATGCCTTTTTTGCAATCAGAAGACACATTTTTAAATATATTTCTTGATTTAAACTCGGCATTCACTTTTTGAATGTGTAATAGGAGTTTATGCTTAAAATCCAGAAGAATGTGTAATCCATTGGATTTCTTTAATATTGTTTCTATATCAGACAGCCAGATGGTGTAGAGTGATAATGCTCTGCACTAATCACTTAGGAAGTCCATAGTGTAGTGCTTTGAGATTTAGACACACAGCTTGTGCCATCACTATTGGGATAGGAAAGAGCAAGTACTATAACAACCGGCAGCATAGTTCTGAATACGCCAACGTTGAACAAATTATGTAAACAGGAGGAAAAAAACAGGACTTGATATTTAATAAGAATGAAAAGAATTTTTGTCTAAAGGAAAAAAATTACTTGTAAAGCTTAGTCAATTAACAGGATATAAAACAATATTATTATATTCAGTCATATTTTTGGCTATAAAGACTTTGTTAGCTTCTTTGTAAATTTTATAAATAAGAGACAGACATGCATGGCTAAATAACAGTACAAAAAACAGAAAGGCCTCATAAGCAAAATAACTGTCTGGATGTGTTCTATCCGGAGTAGTTGATTTTTAATTCTGTATTGCGCTTCTATTCTATTTAGAGATTTTTCCCACTTAAATGGATACATCAATGGACACCCTTTCCTATGGGAATATCTATTTCGAGTAAATTTTACTTTTTATGCTTACACTTGGTACATTTTGGTTTTCTCTGTTGACAATGTGTTACAAATCCACCTGACATATTTTACAACAAAGTCAGATTTTATTTAATTTAATCAGATTGGAGATTTTTCATAAGGTTTTTCAAAAGGCTTCTTTTTATTGTAGAAAACATATTCCTCATTGTATTTATTTATTTTTTTTAAGTCCATATATGTACTTACTGTGAAGCCCTTATAATACCCTTTCCCTGTGACACACTCCAGGCAGATAATCAGAAGATGCTGGGGATAGACTAATGCAGCACTAATCCGTCCTCAGATATAATAAGTAAGCAGCCTAAACAAGTCCTACATGAGTGCTGCTTTGCTCTGATTAAATAATGTACACTTAAAAGATAGTCGTGGTTGTCATTTCAACAGAGGAATAAGCACATGTCAGTATATTTGCCCCTCTTTTTAATAATGTAAGTTGCTATACTGTATGAAAAACCATAAATATGATCAACCAGAATGACTGATAAGCCATATCCCAAAACTGAGCTAATCTACCAACGTAATGTTCAAACAGCAGCACAGTTACTTGTTTCTGAGATTACTGTTGGGAGTGTCGTGGTAAAATAGCAAAATGGGAAGAGCTAGTGGAATCTAACTTGTCCATTTAGTTCCTGGTCCTTTCAGGGGTGCTGAGCATTGCTGTTTCCACTGATTTGATTTCGGCTGGAGTTGTAGGTGCTCAGCATTTCTGAAAGCCAGCTCCTTAATATTTTTGGGCAACAAATCACTAATTTAGTGTGACTTATGTAAAGAGTCTGCCTTTTTAATTCTATATGTATTTTTAACTAATTTCACTGAATAAAATTAAATTAAATCTTTGAATTTAATCTTTGCTTTAATTTATTTGGGCTGCTGCTTTTAATTAGATTTTTCTCCTGTCCTGAACCAGTTACTTCACAGTAATGTCTAGCTTCCTAGTGTCATTATTTGTGTCACTATGTAATGCAGTGTTTTGTGATACTGCTCTATCAGCCTAATGCAGACCTGCACAACTCAGAAAGCAGCAAAGGCCATATTACTGCAAAAAAAACCAGCTGCGGGCCAAAAAGCCCTGCCCTCGCCCCGCCTCTGTCTGCTTCCCCCCACCCCACCGCTTGGCTTGCCCCACCCCTACTCACTCTTCACAAGCCGCACAGTGACCCCATGCGGGCCGCATGTGGCCCCCGAGCCACATGTTGTGCAGGCCTGGCCTAATGCCAGAAAGCCTGATCCTGAGCCTGACTGATTTAACAGAGTTATTCCTAATTTACACCAGTATATGAAAGATCAGAGTCAAGCCCATATGATTTATAAAGTTGGCATTCCCTCTGTGCTATTGTTACAAATTCATAAGTGTTAAACATGTTTGTTTCTTTTTTTTAAAAAAAAAAAAAAGATTAGGCCAAATGTTTTCCTTAATATAAAAACACAAATGAAGATGCTAAATGACAAACATGTTGCGGAAAAGAACAGATGTACGCAGTTGGAACACAAAGGTTGTTTGCTTGCAGGAGACTTGAGTTACTGAGCTCAGATAGTTAACATGTCAAAGATGCTAACTGTTCAGTTTAAATCACAAGTGTTCTGAGAATATTGTGCAAAATGTTCCTTGGTTAATTCTGTTTAAAAGCTCTGGATTCCTCATGATATTTCTTTCCTTAGTTATCCACAGTCATTCACAACAACCAGATTTGTTTATTGGACTTCATTTTATTCAGAAATGAAGTCACACACCCAGGTAAATGGTTAAATTAGCACAAAAGGCAGCCGCCTATTTGCTTAACAACACAGGTCACCCTACACCTGATACAAAGTCCACTGAACTCAATGGAAAGACTCCTATTAATTTCAGCAGGTGTTGGTCAGGCCCTATGAGTGCATTACACCAGTGCTCAGCTCTCTGCACTGACTTCCTGGTCTCTGTTCTGATAATAAAAACCTTTAGGGTTGGCTCTAGCTATCCTAAGAGAGTACCTCTCCCTTTCTGACCACAACAATATATATACACACTGAAAATGTTCATCTGTCTGGCAATTTACACATACATTAATATTGTGTAGTTCAGAATGGGTCTCTTCTCACCAGTCTGAACTGAACGTTAATGAAAGATTATGAAAACTTGAGAGAGAAAAGTAATAGGAAGAATTACATAGAAGGGCATAAAGAAGACATCCTATCATCCTTCACCTTAGAAGTAAACGGTGAGTTTGTTTCTCAAAAGGTCTCAGGCAGACTTCATTGAAAACATTGGTGAGAACTTTGGGTAAGACAAGCTTTTTTAGGCAGGAGGATAACTTGTTGGGTAAGTTTAATTGCTCGAAAATATATTATGATTTTGATTTATACGTAACCATCTGTTTCCAATATTCTTATTTACTATCACTTGAATCTCTGTTCTTTATTATTAAACTTATTCTTGTTTTTGCTATAAATATATTTAATACATGTTAAGCAAAGTGCTGGTCCTGAGCTGAATCTTGCAAGTTGATGTTTACTGTTCCTTTGTCAACCGCAGATCTGGTAATTCTGTGAGTGTCCTGGGGATAAAGCACTGGACATTGCAATGAACACTCAGAGGTCTCGGATGTTGGTGTGTGCCCATTGCTGACAATACAGAGAGAGCAAGGCATGTGAGGGCCTGGAAGGCAATGCTTGTAGTTTCAGGGAGCTGACATACAGCAGGTATGGACAAATTCAGCTCTGGGTACCCTGGGGAGCATCAGTTTGTGTGTGCTTGTAAGGAGAGACTGGACTATTTCATTGTCCCTGGGGTGAAATGCAACAGCTCTTTCCCCTTGTATAAGTAGTTCTTTCCAAAATACCTCTGCACAACAATAGTGTGTTTATTGTTTTTCTACTTGCACCAGATGAAAATGCTGAATAGGTTTATTGTTGATCCAGTAGGCTATTGAACAGTGCTCCCCATGAGCTAAATCCCCTATGCTCTTCAGAATATGCTGTATTATATAGTAAAACTTCACTAATCCACAGTAATGCAAGGAAGACCCAGTGCAGATTAATGAGGCTTGTGGATTACTGACTGACAGGGCATGGCAGGTGAAGTCAGTCACATCACACCTTTGCCCCGTCTTGGCACTCAGTAACACACTCAGACAGTTCTAAGGTACTTACAATTGGCCAAGAGCATTGGTGTTCCATTCTCCTCAAAAGGACAATTACAGTTCTTGCGAATTTTCTTATTGTCCCTTCTCCAAAAGTCATTGGAGTTCTCTAAACACAGAAGTTGCACTGATTTATCCAAATCACTTGAAAAATCAATTTAGTGAAACTAGTGCAAACCTCTGTGTAGACAATATTTAGATCAGTTTAGAACTGGTTATAACTGTTTAGCTTGTGCCTGTAAATAAACTAGTGCGAGGTAACCTTATATTTACAATGTTTAAATTGATACACCTTTAGTTAAACTAATGCGATTTTTAGACTGGAAGATCGGATGAGGAGGCTGGCTTTGTAATGTAGAAAAGTCAAGGGAAGTAAACAAACATGTCAAAATCATATCACCCATATAAACAGCAATTACAATTTAAAAAATCCCCTAATTCAAATGAATCTAAAATGATATGAAGGCCAAACAATCAAGTGATATCACTCGTTAACCACACATTTTAAATGGTAAAGAAATATTTTCACTCCATGCATCTGAAGAAGGGGTTTTATTTATCCACGAAAGCTTATGCCCAAATAAATCTGTTGGTCTTTAAGGTGCTACCAGACTCCTCATTGTTTTTGTGGATTCAGACTAACACGCCTTCCCCTCCGATACTATTTTAGGTAAATCCAAACTACAAATTGTTATACAGGTTACAATCAAAATGATTGTTGTGATGAAATATACAACAACCATTTTAGCTAACACTTTATATCATAACTGGCTGCAAAATTATGAAAATGAGAATCTCTACATACTCAGTACCTCTGTGTTCGTGATAAGTATCTTTCTTAATTTTTCTTACTGAAGGAAAGAGATTAGCTCTTACTGAGGAGGGATGACTTACAGAGTTTTTAGGACATGCTATTTTTAAGTGATCTGAGAACTAAAAAAAATTTAATTCAAAATGTTCCAATATTCTATTTAACAATTGAATTGTAGTTGCAGCCTTAGCCAGGTCAGGGCTCTATTGTGGTAGGCACTACTTTCTTTTAATTAAAAAATGGCCTAAGTAAAAGTCAAATTTAAGATGGTTGATTTTTAAGGGTGCAGTCCTCGATAGGGTGACCAGCTATCCTGATTTTATAGGGACAGTCCTGATATTTGGGGCTTTTTCTTATATAGGCTCCTATTATCTCCCACCCCCTGTCCCAATTTTTCACACTTGCTATATGGTCACCCTAGTTCTTCACAATGAAAAACATTCGCCATTCAACAATTTTCAGGATCAGGCTGCATTTTGAGGACTTCTGTACATAATTTGGAGGTAGTAAAGGAATTTAAAAAATCCCAACACTATGGTCATGCACTTGTTTGACATTCATACTTTTTCCTTGGAGTACTGTTCAGAATAGACATACATATAAAATGGCATGCACGAATTGATTACAAAAACATTCATTGCATCCCTATCTGAAAGTTAGGGACATTACAATAACCCCTTTTAGGGGAAGTGAAGCATAATACAAATAAGTGCTCGGTAAGCTTCCTCAGACAGCAGTGCCAATTCAACTCGTTTCTGATCACTAACACCCCTGCTAGTCCTTGTACTTTGTGAACAGAGACTAGCAGGCATGCCAAGCATGCAAGCATGTGGAGACTTAGGGTATGTCTTCACTACCCACCTACTACTGAGCCCTGGCATATTCTGATGTAAGAAACTCTCTCCATCTTGCCTGTTGAAGTTGGTCCACTGTGGTTAAAGAGTGATTGGAACAGCGAGACTGGACCTGGACCTCTCTCTCTTCCAGTAGTTAGGGTACCCAGTTCGGGGATCCAGTCCTCTAGTTAGCACACTCTCCTCAATGGTGGGAGACTCCTGTTCAAATCCTTTTCCCCCATTCAGGTGTGTGCCTTGATCCCTGGTCTGAAATGTTTACATGGGGTGGTGCTGTAGCTTCTCCTCCTCTTCTGGCCATTTTGTGAAGAGTGAGGCAGGCACTTCACTTATTCCTATGAGCAGTGCCTAAGCCACTTGGAGTCATCTGTAGATTGCTGAGCAGAGATAGGTGCCTCCCTGCAACTTGGAGTTGGGCAACTACTTCCATGAGAGGTATGGGGCTTAGGATACCCCTGTCTTATCAGCATCTCCCACTGGCTAGCTTAAGCGGCTCCCTGCCTTGTGTGCTGGCTTTTGTGGATTTCATCCTGAGTTGCCCATCTCTCCTGTCATAGTATAGGAGCATATGCACTTAATTCAGCTTTATGGTTTGCAGTGCAGTTCCTGTGATTTCCAGTCCACTAAAGGCTGGCACCATAATGCTCAGTTTTGTAATGTCTACACGTCATAGGTCCCACAGTAAATACTTTCAAAAATAAACCTGATACTTGCCAGGTATGTGGAGCAGCTAAGAGGAGGGAGAGTACTGAATGGTAACTGCTTTATAATTAAAGAGTACAGTTAACTAAAACAGTTTTTCAACATTGTTGTGTGACACACAGTTTGCACACCATAGCCCAGGCCTACCTTGCTTCTAATTTGAAATTGACTAAGAACAGTGGAAACTTGATGGTCAGTGTTGTAGGCGTTTAGAGAAGTGTGACATTTTCATGTTTGTTGTCTCTTACTATAAGCTACATTTATTGGCAAGTATACTCTACTTTTTTAAAGCAAGGTTGTATTTGTAAACATTGGTGTAGTCTGAAAAGTCATCAAATGCTGCCCTCTAATTTGCAGGCACATAGGGCCCACCTGTCTGCAAGAAGCTGGATCTGAGATGGCAGAGCTTAAGTAGCTTGAACAGTGGATGTGACTCTTGGAGCCCAGTTCTACAGGGCCCATCTATTGTCTCTGTGAACCACTATGCTGTAGTTATTGGGGATAGCTTAATAGTGAGGATCTGCCACTATCTGGATTGACTGACTGTCTTCCCAACATAGCAAGAGGTGTAGGTGTTCCAATGGCTTCTCTAGCCCTGTGTCTGGAATAGTGGCTGTAGAGTAGCTCTCTGCTCATCGAAGAGTCCTCCTTCATCCCCTGCACAAAGCCCTAATGAAGTCCCCGCTACTACTTCTTTCTAATTGGATAGTATACTGGAGTTAAGTCTTAAGCCTTAGTCCACAAAGTTCATTTAAACTACTGGCTCCTTTGAAAGAGCTAGGGAGTGGGGCTCAAGTACACAAGATTTAGGCACCTAACTTCCACTTTACTGGCAGTAAGGGTCAGTAAAGTGGGACTTTGAAATGAAGTCAATGGATGTTTTGCCACTAATTTTAATGGGAGCAAGTTTGGGCCCAAGCCCATCTTCCACAGCTCTGAAACAAGAACTGAAAGGAATTTTACTAAACATTCCAAAGAAATGCTCCTTGAGAATCTTCTCCATACATGGAAACATCAAGAATAAATTTAAGCTGAAATGGTAAACTTTTACAATTATAAGACATTGATCATGAAAACACAGGCTAATACTGTAAAGTCCTCTGTAAACTGATTTTTAAAATATGAGATAGTGAGCTAAATTCTGGTTGCTGGTGGCATATAGGTGAACTGCTAGAAAAAAAAATATTTATACTATTCTGCAGGATCTTTATGACAGGAGACTTCTGGGGCAGAACTAAGAGTCACCGACCATTGGTCATACAACAATGCATATAGTTCTCATGCTGTGGCAATGGCAACTATTCACATCTTCAAATGGAGATTACATATGTTCATTGCAGGAATAATCTTCATGAGATAGCTGTGGGATGATCCAATGCAGGTTAGTAAAATGTTGTTTCACCAGTGATGTATGTGTATCGATTTGAGGGAAATTATACCAGAAAGTAGACTTTGGCCCTTGACATCATTGCAGGATCAAGTGAACAAGAGAACTGAATGGTGAAAGAGAAATTTCATTTGTAGGGATAAAAATACTGTAATATTAGATGGAACAATTTGTTGCCAAAATGAATTGTTTTCTGTGTACATATTTTATTGGTTTTTCTTCACATTTTAAGTTGAGTAAAAGTCCTTCTTTAAACCCTGTGTTTTTAAATCTGTTTCTAGGGAGAGGGTGGAAAGATTTTTATAACAGATTTTCAAGTAAATCTTGAATATTTTGGATCAAATCAAGAATTTCTTTCTGTGTTGTTACTCAGCCGAACACCCAGTGTCTAAATAGAGTAAGGACCTAAGAATTTAACCCATAAAAATGCAAAGGTCTATGAAGTAGCTCTCCCTCTCCACAACTGTAAGGCAAGCTGCTTCTTCATAAGCCCTTTTTTATTTGATGTAACCTTGCAAACACTTACTACCCAGTATGGTGGTAACCATGAATAATCCTATTGACTTCAAAGATTTGCTCACAGAAAGCACTTTATCCAGCAGTAAATGTCTGTAGGATTGGTTTCTGCTGTTTCTAAAACTGTTAACATTTGCATTTATTTATTTGCTTTATATAATAATAACCACAGAGGCTCCTGCCCCAAAGTTCTGTGCCTCTGCTTTAATTTAATTTTACAATAAAAATTTCTTGGAATATGGATTTACCAAGGTGAAAAGGCAATACACAACAGCAGAAGAAATAACCCTTGCAACAAACAACAACATTTCTCCCATTCGCCCCATCTTCAAATGCCTCGGAGAAAAGTTGGGCCTTCAAGTGCACCCTGAGGGTTAACAGATTGGACTCTGGTGGGAAGGTGGGAAGAGGCAGTGAATTCCAAATCTGAAGAAAAGCCCCTTCATAGAAAGCCCCATATCAGCAGTGTCTTCCCATTTATAAAAAAGAAGCTGCAGCACAAGGACCTCCTCTGATCTCAGTTGGAGCAGTACAGTATATAGAGAGAGGTGGTCTCTCAGCTAACCAGGCTCCAAAACTTTCATAGCTTTACAGGTTAAAACAACACTTTGAATTCCCCCTGGAAATGTATTGGGATCCTGTACAGCCAATGTCAATGCTAGAGACACAGGGTGGGTGAAGTAATATCTTTTAATGGACCAACTTCTGTTGGTAAGAGAGACAAGCTTTTGAGCCACACAGAGTTCTTTGTCAGATCTGGGAAACATACTCCTAAAATGCAAGGTGGAATGGATGGTTTAGCATAAGTAGTTAGCAAATATTGTAAGGGACCATTCAAGCTAGAGTGGCCTGTGTCTTGAAAGCTTGTCTCTCTGACCAACAGAAGCTTGCCAACAAAAAATATTACCTCACACACCTTGTCTCTCTATTAACCTGGGACCAATATAGTTACAACTACACTACAATGTCAATGCTAAGTGCTCAAGTATTCTTTTTACTTGCTGTCATAATAATTATAGTTATATTAGTGACAGAGAGTCCTGTGGCACCTTAAAGGCTAACTAAAGTTTTAGAGCATAAGCTTTCATGGGCTAGTACCCACTTCATCGGATGCATGCAGTGGAAGTATCCAGGGGCAGGTATAAATAGGTAGGCAAGAATCAGGTGGGAGATAACAGGGTTAGTCCAATGAGGCTGAACCAGCTTGTTATCTCTAATCAGGGAGGGTGAGATGTTCTTCTAGCAGCTGAATTGGAGGTGTGAATAGCGAGAGAAGAGAAGCTGCTTTTGTAGTTAGCTAGCCACTCGTAATCTTTGTTCAATCCTTGATTGATAGTATCAAATTTGCAAATGAATTGCAGATCTGCAGTCTCTCTTTGTAGTCTGGACTTGAAGTTTTTTTGCTGCAAAATGCTGACCTTTAAATATTCTATAGCGTGTCCAGCGAGGTTGAAGTGTTCTCCTACAGGTTTTTGTATATTGCCATTCCTGATATCTGATTTGTGTTCATTTATCCTTTTTCGTAGGGACTGTCCAGTTTGGCCGATGTACATAGCAGAGGGACATTGCTGGCACATAATGGCGTATATTACATTGGTAGATGTGCAGGTGAATGAACCAGTGATAGTGTAGCTGATCTGGTTTGGTCCTGTGATGGTGTTGCTGGTGTAGATGTGTGGGCAGAGTTGGCATCGAGGTTTGTTATATGGATTGGTTCCTGAGTTAGAGTTATTATGGCGCAGTGTGCTGTTGCTGGTGACAATATGCTTGAGGTTGGCAGGTTGTCTGTAGGCCAGGACTGGCCTGCCTCCCAAGGCCTGTGAAAGTGAGGGATTGTTGTCCAGGATGGGTTGTAGATCCCTGATGATGCGTTGGAGAGGCTTTAACTGAGAACTGTAGGTGATGGCCAGTGGTGTTCTGTTGTTTTCTTTCTTGGGCTTGTCTTGCAGCAGCAGGCTTCTGGGTACACGTCTGGCTCTGAAAACTACTCTGTTGAAGGTCTGGGCCATCAGGATAACATGATGCCATTGCAGGAAATATACTATAGTTGGGGAATTTAATTTTATCCAAATGAGGGGATATAATGGCAATTTGCCAGAGCCCAAGTACTGTACCTACCTTGTACAACATAAAGTGGATTGCAGCTAACCTCTGCTTGTATACAAAGATTCAATGGGCAGAGATTACAGATCCCAGAATAATGCTCAAGGTAGAAAAATGGTGTCTGGAATTTGTATTTGCTGTGAGTGTCATCTCTGTGTTAAATAGTATCTTGTCAATTTTCAGGAAATCTCCCACTAGTGGTAGCAACAGTGTAGATCAGCTGCAGTTGTTTTTACTACTGTGGGACCTACACTAGGTTTAGGTGACAAAGTGGAAAAAAGGCCTGTGGTCCACTGGAGTTGCACTGGTGCTATTGCTGTTGTGGAAAACTTCCTAAAAACTGCCTAAGAGGGTGACTCTGAACCACACTGTAGAATTCCATAGACCACATTTGGCCATCCATATGTAATAGCACATTTGGCCACTCATATGCTATAGACCTTGTCTATACCCTGCATTCCTCAGAGCAAGTGTCTTCTTTTTCCTGTAGTGAAGGACCAAAAGAAAAACACAAACCAAAAATTGCATTATAAACTTGTTGATGTTAAAGAAAGAGACAAGCAAACAATAATGCAGCAGTGTTGTCATTTTAAATCAACAAAACTGAGAGCTAGGTTATTTACCTTTCTACAGCAATCCTCTTTTCAATTTTATAAATGTGTCTCTCACGGCAACTGTTCTTTCTGGAGACAAATGGCCTAAAACTGCTTGAGAAGAAATTTTCAGAAGGAATAAATCTCAGTGGGTCCAGAAGGAATATTGGACACCAACATTCTGTTGCTGCTGAGAGAGATGGTTGGCAGGAGAAAGAATAGAGGAGTTTGAGCTGCTCCCTTTATACTCCTTTGACTTGTCTAATCCAGGAAGATGTTCCAAAAAATTTCCACAATTGTTAACAGTAGTGGTAGCTCTGTTAGTAGTAGGTAGTAGTGGTAGGCTGCTATGGCCAGAGCTGCTTTTATTTCTGTGGTGATTAAAGCTTCTTAGACCAATGGTATTAAAAATGCTGGCAGTTGCACTAGTGCCAGCAGTGCTAGGAAGGGTTTAGAAAATTTGGATGAAATTGGACTCAGGTAGTAGAGGAGGTTCTCAATCTCATCTGCTTCCCTAAGGCTACCTAAGTAAAATAAGCCTTCATGAGGCAGCGCTGAGTAAAGTAGGGAGCTGCTATTTCTGGAGAGGAAAACCAGGCTCTGAAGATAGGAAACAATTTCCTTGGGGAGCTAGAGAAGTTTGTTACCATTCTTGAACTCTCTGAGGTGGGGTAGACTTAGGGAAACTTGGGGAACAAATTATGTAAACAGGAATCCTGTAGGAAAAAGGAGTGTGTGATCTTGTAATTAGAGAATTTCATATGAGAATTCATATGAAAAAGAGTGCTAAATTAAGGTTTCATGGGCAACCTTAATTCTGGCATTCCCTAACTTGACTTGCAACCTTAATAATGTTCTTTTAAGATAATTTAAATTACACACAAGAAACTTCTTATTTCTCTGCTGGGAAATAGGAATGATCAGTGCTAGAAAAGATCCTCCCCTCACTCCCCCCCTCCACCCCCAAATGCTGAGTCTGGTGTCGGACTACAGAGGTGAGAAGGGCAATAGGCTGTGAGGAGGCGGCTAGTACCCAGGGAGGTGAGAAATCTAGATGGGAAACAAGCTGGAGGAGACCTTGCACAGGATACTTCATGTAAGGAATTGCCCATCTATATGCCTGCAATCTCTTCCATCTGCTGATGTAATGCCTTTTCTCCATTTATCTCCTTCAAGTAACCCTCTTCTATCTTTATAGAATAATGGATTTGTCCACATCTCAAAGACGAAGTAACAAACTAAGTAAAAGGAAAACAAACAAGCTAAACAAAATCATTACTCTAGAATGCATCTGTTCTCTCATCTGTTCATTTAGACTGGAAGCTCTCCAAGGGAGGGATCTTTGGGCTTTTATCTATAGCATATTTTTCTGTAGCTGAACACAGTGGTCAGCAATTATGTTAGCTGAACTAGTTGAAGGTGGTTTTGCTGTGGGTATACAAAAACAAAATGGGTTCCAACGTTACTTTTGCTAAAGGTTTAATCCCAGTGAGCTAAAAGAGTATTGAACACAAATTGTCCTTGTCTACACAAGCCACTAAACCAGTGCTCAACTTGTAATGAAAGAAGGGCCAGGGCTCAAGCAATTTTTTTAAATTTTCATAACTGATGCAGAAAGTCCAGAGGTGCCTGGGCTATGCACTACTAGGCCTAGAATTGCCAGGGCTAAGCCCTGGAACAAATTAAGCACTGTGTTAAACCCTAAAGCTTAAGCATTGCCGTGTGTTCAACCCTAGTTCAGCTAACACACCTGCGGACAGCCATGTGCAGACATTAGTAGGTTTCATAGCCTAGCCAAGACCCGGGGGTAGGTGACCGACTGTAAGTCCCTTTCCTGAACATGCCTGCAGAAGCCACTGCTCTGCTAAGGCTGCCATAGCACTTTGTCAGCCTTTACCCTACAGTATCTCTCCTCTTTCTCCTGTGAGGCTAGACTGGGCCTCTTGCTCCAGTGAGTTCCTTCCCCAAGGCATTACAACTCAATCCAGCTTCAGACAGGAGAGTAGGTAGGAAGGAAGGGGAGAAAAGGCGGAGCCAATTCTCATGACGGACATAGGACTCAGCCAATAGATTTGTAGAGGGTGGCCTGCAGAGCTGATGGTGGTCTCTGAGAGGTGGGGGGCCTTCGAGGGGGCGGGGCTAATGGGGCGTGGCAAGCGTGGTCTGGGCTGAAGGAGGGATGCTCGGCCGTGTGGAGGTGGGGCCTGAGGAGTGGGCGTGGCTAGGAAACTGGACCGGGTGCGGGCGGGGGAGTGTTGGGTGGAGCGAGAGGCCCTGACTGAGGAGGAGGAGGAGGAGGGAGAGGCGTGACCAGGGCTGGGCGGGGATTGGCCGGGGCGGGGTCTCGCTGGGGTTATGCTGACGGCTCCGGCCAGGGAATTTCAACTTCGGATGTGGCTGCGCTGAAGGCGGCGGGCGGCAGGTAACAGCGCCTCGCGCGGGGGGCTGCGGACGTTGCGCTCGCGCTTTCCCCCCCCCTCTTCAGTTCCCGCTCGAGGGACGGTGGCGGCGGGTGCGAGCTGGGCGCAGGAGTCACTGGGCAGATGCCGAGGGGCTGTGACGGGCTCTGCCCCGGTGCCCCGCCGCCGCGTTGGCTGCCTGGCCCCTGCGGCTCCCCGCGCCCGGCGCGGGTTGGAGGGTCCGGGAGGACGCTGCCCCCTTCCCCGAGCCCCTCAGGAGCGGGAGCGCCCGGCCACCGACAGGCCCGAGTTGGGGTCGGCGCGGCCGTCAAAGCCCAGCGGCCCCTGCCTGCCTGCGGCCGCGTGTCCGCCCCGCTAGGGCTCCGGGGAGACGCTGTGGGCAGCGCGGCGCTGTGCGATGCGCCCGGCCCGCTCGCACGGAAACCCCCCGGCACTCGGTGGGGCGGCTGGCGTTAGCTCCCTCCCACCCAGCCCGCCGCGGGGCTGCTGCAGTGGCTTAGCGAGACAAGCACCATCATCCTGTCATTTAAATCTCCCTCGGTTACGCTCCCGCGAGCCGGGAGTCCCGCACCCGGCAGAGACGCTTTACTCTGCCTCCCTCCACCCCCTTAGTTAGTCAACAGCAGAAGAGCTGTAAGCCTGGAAACTGACCCCCGAAGAGTCCTTCATCTGTATGGTGGTGACGACTTCCGTATTAAAGCCTAGGGGCCTTTCTCGACCCGTGAGCGTGTAGAGTATCGCCTGTGTTTGCAAGCCTTGATTTTGATCGTTGTAACCGCAAAAGTGATTGCGAGACACTAGTTGCTTATTAGAAATCACTGGCTGAGGTTTGCTATCCTGCTCTAATTTCAGTACTTGTACATCTGACTGCACCGGTGGGTCTCAAACTTCCTAGTCTGGTTTTTTTGGAGGAGGAAAACCAGATAATATCAAACTAATGCAAACAGCCTGTATCACTACTAAATGTTGGTAGCCCTTATTCTTGGCATGAATAATGTAGGGCAGCAAAGTGGGAAGTAGGAAGATCCTTTTGGACCTCCACTCTTTCCATTTCAGCTGCTCCTTTTGACTCTTTTTTTCCTTCTTTCAGTTTAGCAGCTAGAGAACTATGACGCTGCATTTAAGCTGTGTATCTCTGCTGCCTGCTGAGAATGAAACTGACTAGGATTGTTCAGTCCTTGTCAGTTTCATGCTCTATAGGTAAAGCAGTTCAGTGTAGTGCTTTAGTGTCGCTCTTTGTCTACAGGTTCTGAATATTTGACAAACAAAAGTTTGGTAAATAAAAAATGGTCCTTGTCAAGGTGTGCTAGCCAGGTCTTGTCAGGTGGGAGCCAACTGGGGTTGATTTTAGTGGCTCCCAGGTCCTTACCTGCTGGGTCCCGGACTAACCCTCTTACTTCTGAGAAGCATGAACTTTCTTTAGTGAAGCAGAAGGTAACCCCGGGAATGGACATCACTCTTACAGATCTAGGGAGACAGACCAGTCCTTGCTTACAGACAGCCCCCCAACCTGAAACAAATACCGGCAACCACACCCCTCACAACAAAAACACTAACCCAGGTACCTATCCCTATAACAAAGCCCAATGCCAACTCTATCCACATATCCATTCAGCTGACACCATCATAGGACCTAATCACATCAGCCACACCATCAGCGGTTCATTCACCTGCACATCTACCAATGTGATATATGCCATCGTGTGCCAACAATGCTCCTCTGCTATATGTACATCGGCCAAACTGGACAGTCTCTACACAAAAAAATAAATGGACACAAATCTGACATCAGGAATCATAACATTGAAAAACCAGTGGGAGAACACTTCAGTCTCTCTGGCCATTCTATTAAAGGATTGAAGGTGTCAGTTTTAAAACAGAGAAACTTCTAAAACCGACTCCAATGAGAAACTGAGGAATTTGTAATTAATTTCCAAATTGGACACTATCAACCAAGGGCTAAACAGAGATTGTGAATGGCTTTGTCATTACACTATTTGAATGTATTTCCTTAGTTAATTTCCCTTCAAAGGTTCTTATCACCTGTCAGACAGAGATCCACTACAAAGGGTTTTTTTTTTTTCTCCTGCTGATAATGGCCCATCCAAATTAAACAGCCTCTTAGAATTGGTATGGTAATCTACAACTTTCTTTGCTTTCTGTGTATATAAATACATCTTACTTCTGTTCCATTCTATGCATCCGATGAAGTGGGCTATAGCCTATGAAAGCTTATGCTAAAATAAAATTGTTAGTCTCTAAGGCGCCACAAGTATTTCTTGTCTTTTTTACAGATACAGACTAACACGGCTGCTAGTCTTAAACCTGCCAACAATAAAGCAATACTTTTATCTAAGTAGGGCAAAGCTTCAGTCTGTATCAGAGGTAATACCAAAAGGAGACCCTTATGGGAAGTTATACATATTCTCTGGCAATAATACAATGTCTCCTGTCCACTGTGTAAATATACAGTTCAGTGCTCTCTGACCTGATTAAGAATTCTGTTTCCTTGTCTGACTTCTCTCTCTCTCTCTCCCTCCTTCCAAGTCTTTGCTGCAGACATTAATGTCAGTGTGTGCTGTGAGCTAATTTACTTCTGGATCCTGAGGTTGGTGGCTTGGTCAGGACCTTCTTCTTGAGTCCAGCTGTTCTTGGGATCAAGCACCTTCATTAAAATTCCTAACTCAGTTGAGCTGCTCTCTTTTTTGCACCAAAACCTCTTCAAATATTCTTACAGTAGTAGCATATTTTTCTAACCTGTGTCCTTTGGGTCAGCTGATTGGCTCAAGGTCATTCCTCTCCGGGGATTGGAATGACTAACAGCCCATCCCCAATTCAATATATAACAAACAGAAGAAAGGGAAAATTTGATAGTAATATGAATTGGAAGCTAAGAATTGTAGGAAATTGATAAGGGAAAGAAAGATTAATAAGGAGTTTTAAAATATATATTGGGAACAGAAGGAATCTTAACAATGGAATTTGTCTATTGCTAGATGGAAGTGATAAAATTATGAACAATAATGAAAAGGTAGAAGTGTTCAATAAGTATTTCTGTTCTGTATTTTGCAAAAAGCCAGATGTTGTTGTCATATGATAATAATGAAACACTTTAGGGTCAGTAGGAGCTGAGGAAGATGTTCAATCCCAACTATTAAAGTCAGACATTCTTAAATCAGCAGGTCCAGATAACTTGCATCCAAGAGTTTTTAAAAAGCTGGCTGAGGTGCTTGCTGGACTCTGTTTTGATTTTCAATGAGTCTTGGCACACTGTGAACGTTCTAGAATACTGGATGAAAGCTTATGTTCTGCTAATGTTTAACCTTTCTAAATAGGATGAGCTGTCTAATTATAGGTCTGCCAGTTTGACACTGACCACAGTCAAGATAATGTAGCAGATGATATGGGACTTCATTAATCCAAGAATTAAAGGAGAGCTATGTAATTAATGCAAAGGATCACGGGTTTATGGATAATGAGAGTTTGACAGACTATTTTTTATGAGATTACAAGTTTGGTGGATAAAAGCAATAATGTTGATATAATATGCTTAGACTTCTGTATAGTGTTTGACTTGGTACCATATGAGATTTTGATTTAAAAAATCTACACAGATATACAACTAACATTGCATACATTAAATGGTTTAAAAACTGGGTAACTGAGAGCTTTCAAAATGTAGTTGTAAAAGAGGAATCGTAACTGAGCAGGCATGTTTTTGGTGGGGTCCTGCTGGGATAGGCTCTTGGCCCTATGCTATTTAACATTTTTGTCAATGATCTGGAAAACATTATAATCACTGATAAAGTTTGCAGATGACCAGAAGATGGGAAGAATGGTAAATAATGTAGGAGACAGGTCACAGACATGGTGCAATCTGGATTACTTGGTAAATTGGGTGCATGTGAACAATATGTGTTTTTAATATGGCTAAATGTATATGTACATATCTGGGAATGAAGAATGTAGCCCATACTTACATGAGGACTCTATCCTAGAGAGTATTAGAGGGGTACCCATGTTACCTAAGATTTGTTAGTCTATAAGGTGCTACAAGACACTCTGTCATTTTTGCTATCCTAGAGAGGTTTTTTATCTCAGTGTTTGCCACTGATGCGGTCAGGACAATACTGTGTCCAGTTCTGTTGTCCATAATTCAAGAAGGTTGTAAATAAATTGGAAAAGAGCTATGACAATGATTAAAGGATTAGAGAACATACATATAGTGATAGACTCAAAGAGCTGAATCTATTTAGCTTAACAAAAAATGTTAAGGGGTGATGTGATCACTATAAAGTCCCCATATAGGTAACAAATATTTGATAATAGACTCTTCAGTCTAAGGGTATGTCTTCACTAGCAATATTAAAGCGTTGCCACAGCAGCTGTGTGGCTGTGTACTATAAAGTGCCAGTGTAGACCAGCACTAACAGACAAAGATATAACAAGATCCAAGCTAAAGTTAGACAAATTCACACTGGAAATAAGGCATGCATTTTTCACAGTAAGGGTAATTAATCATTGGAACAATTTGCCAAGCGTTATAATGGATTCTCACTGGCAATTTTTAAATATGCTGTAGTTCAAAAGGAATTATTTTCTGGCGATTCTATGGCCTGTGCTACACAAGACATCAGATTAGATTAGATGATCAGTGATCTCTCCTGGACTATGAACTGAAGTTACTGGCAACCAACCCTTTAAGGGTTCTTTGGTTGGAGGTGACACTCTTTGCACTCCTGTATCCGTCCTTCTCTCTCAATTGGGGCGGGGGAGGGTGGGTGGAATCAGAAGCAACTCGACAGGATAGTACCCTCCACTGCTAGCCAATCACAACTTTTGGGCAGGCCTCTGTTGCCTCACACTGCATTACACTTTGAGATCTTAGTATATAGAGATGCCTAATTTATAAACTTGGAGGTGACCATCTGTCTCTGACATACTTAGTTTGAGGACTTCTGGTCTACACTATTGCAAAGCATATGCTACCTTAGCTCCACCATTGTTTTTAGACCGTAAGTACTGTAGTACCAAAAGTTCAGATGGAGGAAGTTCAGAACATAGGCTGAGCCTACAGTTTTTCCATTGATGGGACTCTCACTGAGTTGAAGTTATTTCCTGTTTATGCACACACAACTATATTCACTTAAGTCCAGTCTTACTACACTTAAGAGCATATTTTTATTAAATTATAATCTTTGAATGACATAAGGAGTGATTGATATTTTTTTCTCTCAGCTCTAATATGTAGTTGATGGACCATCATCAGCAGACTAACTTCTGAAATGAAGTGAACAAACAATAGCAAGTTTGGTACATTTGGTTGGCCCAGGTGCTCAAATTTTATGGTGATGGGTGACAGAGAAGCTTACCTCAGGAGTGTTGTTCATTTTGGGGATAATTTTTAATTATGGGCTGTACTAAAGCTTACAGCTGTAGTTACCAGACAAATGTAGTGCCTGAATTAGGGTTGCTTCCCTGGTTGCCCAATACATATGCTAAGAGACTTGAAAACAAAATGTCAGAAAATTAAAAATGCAAAATGAAGGTTGATCTTGAACAAAGCAGGCACAGACTACTTTGGGTACTTTGACTCTACTTGGCCAATGTTCTTTGCATAGAGAGTACTGTAAATGTGCACCACAGAACATTGACTTTGTATTTCATATGGAAAATGACCTCATTACATGGTGTAACTGAGTGTTGTGGTACATTGGTTCCTGAGCATCTGGTAGAGCAGGGGTGGGCAACCTATAGTGACCTGTTTTAAGCTGGCCCGTCAGCTCCTGTTGGTGAGCAGGGTCTGGGGCTTGCCTTGTTCTGGTGCGGGGCTGGGAGGCGCACTATGCAGTGCCTGGGAGCCATGGCATGGCCCCGCTCTGGCTCCTTTGCGCTCCAGTGGCTCCCTCCAGGGCTCCAATGGGAGCTGTAGCGGTGGTATCTGTGGATGGGGCAGTGTGCAGAGCTGCCTGGTTGCACCTCCGCGGAGGAGCTGGAGAAGGGACATGGCACTGCTTCCGGGAGCCACTTGATATAAGCGCCGCTCAGAGCCTGCACCCCTAAGCCTCTCCCCATGCCCCAACCCCAGCCCTGTTCCCCCTATCGCTCTCCAAACCCCTCAGTCCCAGCCCAGAGCACCCTCCTACACCCCAAAATCCTCATCTGGAGACCCACTCCAGAGCCTGCACCCCAACCCCAATTTTGTGAACATTCATGACCCGCCATACAATTTCTTTTCCCAGATGTGGCCCTCAGGCCAAAAAGTTTGCCCACCGCTGTGGTAGAGTGTTGTGTGTATCATGAGTTTGGAGGTGAGTCCTGCAGACGTTCCAAATAGTAGGCTTCACAGATTATAGCCTTTGGTGGGTTCCCATAAACACCTACTGAGGCTGATAAAGGATTTCTTTATTCTGACGGTCAGAAATGAAATTTGCAGTTACCTTTGGCACAATAGCTTTAAGTTGCAAACAAAAGATAAACCAGCTTTTCTTAAATTCGTTTCTGAGGGCAGGCCAGTGCATGGATAATAGTCTGACTTTTGGGTTTTCTCCTCTTACACGTGCAGTCTTGCCTGTACTACCTTCTGTCTAATTGCTAATTTGATAAGATACTCTGGCAACTGCAGTAAAACAGTAAGAAATGTTAAGGTATTGCAGGCTTCTTTTAATGTGATTTATCAGTTGGAAGCAAGAAGCAGCTCATTGTAGTCTGCATGATCTACTGACCACCAGTAACTACTCTATAGACTGGGGTGGCCAATCTGAGCTTGAGAAGAAGCCAGAGTTTACCAGTGTACATTGCCAAAGAGCCACAATAATACATCAGCAGCCCCTCATCAGCTCATTTACCCCCACCATCCCTGCCATGCTACCAGTGCCTCCCACTTACAGGCAGCCCCACCGATCAGCGTCTCCCCCTCCCTCCCCACACCTCCTGATCAGCTATTTTGTGGCATGCAGGAGGATGTAGGGGAGGGGGCAGGAGCAAGGGCATGGCAGGCTCAGAGGAGTGGGCAAGAAGAGGTGGAGTGGGGGCTAGGCCTGTGGCAGAGCCAGGGGTTCAGCAGTGAGCACCTCCCTGGCCCATTGGAAAGTTGGCACCTGTAGCTCTTGCCCCGGAGTCGGTGCCTATACGAGGAGCCACATATTAACTTCTGAAGAGCTGCATGTGACTCCGGAGCCACAGGTTGGCCACCCTGCTATAGACTATTGGTATTGCATGGACGGTATAGATATAGTAGTTCTGGTTTAGAGTAGTGGATGTAACTGATAAAATGGCATTGTTTATTAGAGAGAGTAAGTATACTATGGACCTGACTCAATTCCTGCTGACTTAGAAAGGAAAGATAGATTGGACTATATAAACTGGGCTTTTATATCTTTTGAGGCGAGAGATACAGTTAAAGTGTTATGGAAGGATAAGTTAGTTTGATTTTCTGCATTTCTTGTGTGCAGCTCTTTGGAGGCAGAGATGGGCTTGGTATCTTGTTTAAGAACTACAACCTTAACTGCATTTATGGGTCTGATGTTACTATGAAGCCAGTGTAATTGACTGCAGCCTGAATTCCAGCTTCACCTACAGGTGAAGAAAGTGCATGTCTAGCCCACAAAGTTACATAATCCAATGTCACTCAATCCTTAACTGCCCTTTTTTTTTTTTTTTTTTTTCCAATCGAGGGAAAAGGTGGTATGTGGTGGCACTTCCAGTGAGTGAGTTTGGATGATGGGGAGAGTACATGCAAAAACAAAACAAATATGTAACTGTTCTATAAAACAAGAAAATAGTTTGAGTTGCAGCCGTGTTAGTCTGTATCCACAAAAAAGAATGAGGAGTACTTGTGGCACCTTATAGACTAACAAATTTATTTGGGCATAAGCTTTTGTGGGCTACAACCCACTTCATCAGGTGAGTAGAATGGAACATACAGTAGGAAGAGAGAGATCCACAGAGATGTATGTTGCCATACCAACTCTAGGAGGCCAATTAATTAAGATGTTATTGTCAGCAGGATAAAACTTTTGTTGTGGTAATCAGGATGGCCCATTCAGATAGATGTGAGAAACAGTAGGGGGATAGTTAACATGGGGAAATAGATTCAATTTGTGAAATGACCCAACGCCATCAGAAGCTCGTTCACCTGCACATCTACCAATGTGATATATGCCATCATGTGCCAGCAGTGTCCCTCTGCCATGTACATTGGCCAAACCGGACAGTCTTTACGCAAAAGAATAAATGGACACAAATCTAACATCAGTAATCATAACATTCAAAAATCAGTAGAAGAACACTTCAACCTCTCGGGTCACTCAGTAACAGACTTAAAAGTGGCAATTTTCAACAAAAAAACCTTCAAAAACAGACTCCAACGAGAAACTACTGAACTGGAACTAATTTGCAAACTGGATACCCTTAACTTAGGCTTGAATAAAGACAGGGAGTGGTTGGGTCATTACACAAATTGAATCTATTTCCCTATTAATTCCCATTGGATCCTTCCATAGCTTCTGCTACAGTTCACACATGGAAGATTCTGTCAGTAGCTTAAAGAGGTTCTTCAGAAGCCTGGCTGCCAATGGACTGGGGCATACTAACCGAGTGCAGGGACTTTCAGGGCTGCAGATTCCTTTCGTTATGTATCCTGAGGATGGTTTAGTGCAGCGGTTCTCAAAGTGGGGGTCGCGACCCCTCGGGGGGTCGCCGACCACCTCCCATGGGGTTGCGAGCCCGTGGCACTGCTGAAAAGTCGCCGAATTGATTACTTCTGGATTTGGCAGCTTTCCGGTGGACATGCCGAGCTATTTTGAGAGTGCTCGGCATGTCCACCGAAAATAGCCGCTGAATGCGAAACTAATCAATTCAGCGGTTTTTTGGCGGACATACAAGGGTCCGCCGTGCCGACAGAGAAAGTAAAAATGGGTCATGGTTCTCAATAGTTTGAGAACCGCTGGTTTAGTGTGATGATTTATTTATAGTACCTAGCTTCTCTACTTAGAAAAGACAACTTGACAGAAAATCCAGAGTGAGCTTCAGGAAGTTTCCAGGTTTAAGAATAGCAGCCGTATTAGTCTGTATCCGTAAAGAAAATGAGGAATACTTGTAGCACCTTAGAGACTAACCAGTTTATTTCAGCATAAGCTTTCGTGGGCTATAGCTCACTTCATCGGATGCATAGGAAGTTTCCATCTTCTCTTGTCTTGCTTCTGGAATTATATTTGCGGGAAGATGTGATTTGATCTTCTGATTTTAGTTTGCTCTGCTAATCTTAGGTAATGCAGTATGTTTGGTGTGTAAGGTCATTATTTGGAGACTCCTGCATTACACAGAAGCACAATAGGATGAACTAAGGACACAATTTGAAGGCTAGCCCTGAATTGCTTTACTGCTACAGATTTAAGTCAGTTCCTTTGCCTCTCTAACATTGTCTCTGTGGCTTAGTGCTTGCAAAGGACCAGTTCTAGAAAAGTGTTCTTGTTGCAAAAGCTACCCTGTTAACAGAAAATTAAAAATAGAATTTTAAAAACCAAGGAAATGTCTGTACTGCCTGAAAGATCAGTTTTGGCTAAATTTACTTGCATTGATGACAAAGCAGAGTTTAACCAAAATATTTATTGTTGAAATTACTCTGTAATTAGTAATGTTGTACAGCTAAATGTAATTACTATCATCTTATTACTGTGGTTTGAAAACTACAAAGAATAACCGTAGCTTACTTTACTTAGTGGCCTGGATAAAAACTCAACTACAATGGTTTTTTTTAAGAATGTAGGTTTATTGATATATATTAGTATCCTTCAGTATAATTTTAAAATGCATGTGATCTCTTACCACAATGGAAAACTAGAGCAGCTTGCTTTCTTTTTAATTGAAGTTGCCTGCACAGTATTCTTTTATTCTGTCTATAGTCTTTCAAAACTTGCAGCAAAAATGATATTTTTATATATTGATAACATGTAGACCTTTGAACTGTGAATCTATAGCAAAAATAAACTTGTCTTTTCCTACAATACTTTAGACATCTCACACAAATATACAATCTTTTTGGTTTGGTTGTCTGAATTTTGATTGTTTGTTTTTAAAGAATTGTGCAACAGCTAGCTATAGCATTTTACAGTTTTTTACAAACAGAAGTGTTCTTATGTTTTCCATCTGTTGGGAGGAAGTTTGCCTTTGTCTTTCTACTCCTTCCTTGTTTTCTTCTCTCAAAAACACCCTATCTTGTGGTCACCCTTCTATTTTAAACAAACAATTGCATAATTACTTTTCCTGTAGGTGTTTACTACATAAATTGAAGGAATATACAATAAATTAATCAGCTGTTGAAGTTACTGGTCTGTAAGCTCCAGATCTGTATTGTCCCATTTCATAAATAGCTTCAGTGTTGTATCATTTTCAAATTCTCTGGTAGTGTTTTGGGGAATTCCATCAATCACCAGTGCTTCTGTTAGTTCATTTAGTATACTTAAGTGACTTTCATATGACTCTCCTAATAGTAATATGTTCTGGTTAACTATGCAGTGGTTAACGTGTTCATTCATGTAAATTGCCTAGGGAGGTTGTGGAATCTCCAGTGATGGAGATTTCTAAAGAGTAGGTTAGATTAACACCTGTCAGGGATGATCTAGATCAGGAGTTCTCAAACTGGAGGTTGGGACCCCTCAGGGGGTCGTGAGGTTATTACATTGGAGAGTCACGAGCTGTCAGTCTCCACCCCAAACCCTACCTCACCTCCAGCAGTTATAATGGTTTTAAATATACAAAAAAGTGTGTGTAATGTATGGGGAGGAGTCGCACTCAAAGACTTGCTTTGTGAAAGGGGTCACCAGTACAAAAGTTTGAGAACCTCTGATCTAGATAATACTTAGTCTTGCCATTAATGTGGGGGACTGGATTAGATGACCTCTCAAGATCTCTTCCAATTTTATGATTTCTAATTCTGAGTTGTAGTAACACCATCCTCACTATTTTTGTCACATTTTTTTTCTAAATGGTAGCTGAAGGAAAATAACAAGTATCAGCCTTCTTATCGCTAATCTTTCCATGTTAGTGAACCTACTCCTTTCTCGGCCATCTTGCTTTTCGAATACTTTCTTTAATGGGACATTGTCCCATTACATCATGTATCTGACATGAACTTAGTGTCTGTAACAGGGATAGTTAAAAACCTGGTGCCATAATCTTCATACTTAGATTAGTGCCTAATCTTAAAAGTGCTCTGGATCCCCTTGTCAGAGGACTCCTCTCTTCAAGTGCCTACAGTGGCCAGGCTTTAATAGAGGAGGGCTATATGATAAACTTATGGTCATCTGTGTCACTTCTTTGTTCAGCCACAGTGATGGCAGCCGACCAATACATGATACTTCTTTTTGCCCAGGACTGAGTGTGCTGCTAACCTAGATTTCAAGGGACCCAACAGGAAAACAGTTTTTACACTTTTAGTACTCAAGGTTTAATTAAGTATACTTAACAAAACTTGAAATAATTAAAGTTATTTGCAGTGTTGTAGCCATGTTGGTTCCAGGATCTTAAAGAGATAAGGTGAATGGGGTAATATCTTTTATTGAACCAAATTTTGTTGCTGAAAGAGACAAGGTTTTACAGAGTTCTGTTTAAGCTTGGAAGCTTGTCTCTTTCACCAACTGAAGTTGGTCCAATAAAAGATATTACCTCGTCCACCTTATTCTCACATTTTACTAGTTGAACATTTGCGCTTAATTGTACAGTCATAGAAGCAACTAATTATTTCCCTTGACTATATTTCATGGTGGGTTTTTCTGTGTTTTTATATGTATTATAGGGATGGTGTGTGTGGTGGAAACAGATTACAGTTTCTAGAGTTAGCTGAGATTTCTGTATTTCCAGGATTTTTTGATTGTGGTGGTTGCTTGCAAGTTGAAAGGCCATTTTATTTTTTCACTTGTACGTATTAAATGTGAGCAGGACAAAATCCCTGAGGGGATCTCAATGTTTTCTTTCAAATTCTGTTCAATAAAGAACTCAACATCTGGTATGAAACATTAAAAAGCCCAAATAAATCTTTATCATGGTTTAATTCATAGAGGAGTATCTTTTTGTGTGTGTGTGTGTGAATCTGATTTCCTAACATCCTTCAGAGAATTAAGAGAGTTAGTTTAAATTATATGGGATAATAAAAAATGTTACTAAGAACGTGCTGATAATACAGTGTCTATGGTTCAAATGTAGTAAAGGTTAAGCTGTACGCAGGCTGTTCCTGAGTTCATTGACATTCTGAATCCTACTCTGTAGAGTGAGAAATTGCTAGGGAAGGAGAATGGGATAGCTTTTTAAAAATTGCTGTAGAACCTTTACCTTACTTTCAGAAGGGTAATCGTGTTAATTTGTATCAGTAAAAACAACAGGGAGTCCTTGTGGCACCTTTTGAGACTAATACAAATTTATTTGGGCATAAGCTTTTGTGGGCTATAGCCCACTTCATCAGATGCATGGAGTGGAAAATACAGCAAGCAGGTATAAATATACAGCACATGAAAAGATGGGAGTTGCTTTTCCAAGTGGTTGATCAATGCTAACGAGGCTAATTCAATTAGGGTCAATGTGGCCCATTCCCAACAGTTGACAAGGTGTGAGTATCAACAGAGGCAAAATTATTTTTTGTAGTGACTTGGGTTCTCGTGCTGTCTTTATTTTCATTCCTTTGGTTGAGATGTTTAACCCATTACTAAAAGTGGTAGCAAACAACAAGCTTTTGAGCTAAATAGGACGTAGTGTGTGTGCTACTGAAAGTAGAAGCTAGAATACTGTGGCTTTCAACCACAAATATTCTGGGTCCATACCTATTAATAACACTAATTGCAAACTCTCTCATAACATCTTGAAGACACTCTGCTTTAAATTATACTAGCATGGTGAATGTTTAGTAAATAGAGAAGTTAACAAGTGGTTGAAGAATGGCTTTTAATTTTATCAGTTCCTTGAAAGACATTTTATTATATGGTCCATGCATGACAGACCTCATTGTGACTTCTAAAAATTTTTACACAATAAATTCTCCCTTGTGTTTTGCATGTTATAAGATGAAGTACTTGGTAATGTAGTTTCTTCTAAAGCTTCTCCTTTTGGCGTAGCTTTTGGGATATACTGTCTCATTTGCCACCTCCATTTTGAGTATGTGTTAAAATCTCATATCTTTCCTGTAGTATGGAAATTCTGATATTAAACCCCTGTTTATCTAAACCTATATTTAAGTGATTTAATGTTGTCGTGGGGAAAGCGTGTTAATTACTGACAAATTTTTAACTTTTTTGTGTATTGGGAGTGGATGGTTCATGGGGTTTAGTAGTAGAATACATAATACAAGCTCTAACTTCAAGATCACTGGTTTAAAAACTAGACCAGTCTGAGAGTGAGCCAGTTAGTCATTACTGTTTGATAGGCCAAATTATGTGTAATGAGTTGATGGAGTCAGTAAGTAGAGGTAGGTAGGGGGTTCATATGGGGGGAAAAAAGCACCATCAGGACTGAAACGAATTGATACTTTATTTGCAGTCTTCACTAGAGGCCAGGAATTAAATGCTACATGGAATAGCCTCTCACTTCAGGAGAAGGTAGTCTAAAGTTTATTTTAACCCTGACATGTAAAACATTAGTACTCCATGTATACAAAATACAAGACTTCTGTCTGCAATGCTTTCATAAATGTTAAATTTAACTCTTTAAAATATCCTCTTACATTCTTGGTAGGTAGTTGCCCTCATGGCTGAATCTGCATTCAGGATTTGCTCCTTTTCTCTGTCATTCGACAAAATAACAGTGCTGCCTTTATTCTATATACTTGTTTCTACATGTAAGGAGCTATAACTTACTGATATATAAGAGAAGCATTATTATTTTGCTTTCTTTTATAGGTGGGATAACACTTTCCAGTATTGGGAGTCCAGGAATTAATATCCAGATTTTCAAGAGTGTCCAGTTAAACCCTGACTGATTTTTTTTCAGTTATTTCTAATTTTCTTTCTAGCAAAGAGTGTTGTTTTGTAAAATGCCTTATTAAAGTTTCTTTTGCATTGTCCATTGCTTCTTTAAGATCATATTCTAAGAGGTGGTTTATTTGCTGGTCGTTCCTGGAGACTCTTGAATCTGAGACTTGACAGTTTCCCAGAAACCACTTCCAGTTTCTTAAGAGACAGGCTTTCTGCAAAAAGAAATCTGTCTGCATACTGTTGTGATGGGTCAGATAAGTCCTATACTGGCAATAAGGCAGTTAATTCTGCAGATATGCTCCATGCTGGCGAGGAGAGTCTGTGAACTCAGATGACCTTACCCTGCTATATGTGCAGCCAATATCAGACATGGAGAGGGGAGTTAGTTGAGGGCCAACCAGGAAGGAGAGCCAAATTCTGCTATTTCCTCAATGAGAAGCCTGGTCCCAGCCAACAGCTTATGGTAACTTGCTACCTGGATGAGCCATTTGGTGGATTGGGCAGCTAGACCCAGGAAGGTGCACGAGGGACAAAAGCCTGGAGCAGAAGCGTGGGTTCAGCTGGCAAAACCTTGGATGATCCTAACTTTTAGTTCATTGTTTTCCTTTTTGTTTTGGACTCTGTGGCACTGGATCTGTGAGGGATTGGGGACACCTGACTGACAGGGATCTCCAGCAGGGAGTTGTGAAGCGTAATGGGCCATAAGGAGATGCTGCATAGACAACCTGATTGCACCTATGCAGGGCCAAAATCATTTATTGTAAAGAAAGAGGACTCAAAGTTCTTTAAATTAGGATTTAAAGGTGTGGTGTTAGACTGAACTAACAAAATCCAGTACCTTGTCTTGACTATAGTTTTAGGAGGTAAGCTGTACTTTAACATGTATTAAGGTAGTCCTGTTGAAATCTAGGAAGATCATAGGCTTTAACGGGATCAGCTAGCATGTGTTAAGAATATACACTGCCTTGTCTACATTAGAGTTTTAGAACATGTTGGCTAACACCTTCTAAACTCCCCTTCAAGGTTCATTCTTGTGCCGCCTAGATTTCTGTACCTTGAAAAAAATCTGTTCTGTCTGGTTTTCCCCTTACTCTTCCACACTTTCTACTTACCCTTCCAAAAGGTAGGTAGAGAAGTTCCTTTTTCCACTTATTTGAAAAACTGAAAGTTCTTTTTGTTTGTTAAATTTTTCATTTGCTGTAACTGAAGCTGCTCCTCTACCTTCTCTTTATCAGGCACCAGGCTCCACCTCTCTGCGTGTGCATTTTTGTGTTTGATTCAGTCACTCCCCCCATCCCTTCTCAGACTAATGCTTGACATGTGCATGTGGGAGTGGGAATGTAAAGGAGAGTGGGATTGATATAGGATGCTGATTGGTTGTGTTAGATGGCGCCCAAATTCTTGAATGTGGATTATACAGCTATGATACAGAGAACTCCCACATACAACACCTGTGGAAAAGAGAGACACAAAAGTTTCATACTAATTCTAATCCTTTACCAGAGTGTAATACATCATTATGATGGTCCATATTTTTTCAAGTATAAGTGTAGAGAATGTTTGACTTTGCACAGTTTTTATTTTATTTTATTTTATTTTATTTTGCCCTGATGGATTCCATTGCGCTATTACTCTGTCATAGTTTGTTTAGAATGTAATTGGTATTTTAATAAGTGTGTTGAACTCATTTGGCTCAAGTTCCTTGCCCAGGATGTTGACGTAAGCTGACTCATTTTTCTGCCAAGCAGAACAATGTCAGTCTGGTGTATGTACAAAGATAAGTGAAGTTACAGGTAGCTTTGCAATTCATATTCCCTTTTTTTATTTTGTTGAGAAGAGCATGAAAATAATACAATGTAATTATTATTTAAAATGTGATACACATGGACATTTGTTGGAACAGGGTAATAAAATGTTTTTACTGAAATAGTAAAAGCTACTGTAATGAAAAATACCATAATATGCATTTCCCAAATGTTCAGATCAGTTGTTATTACACTTGATTGTTCCTTTCTAAAAAAGGGCGAAAAGCTTTACTTTGCCACATCACTTCAAATTTTCTAGCACTAAAGTCATAATGTACAATTCTCATTTTTTAAAATTGCTGCCCGAAACCTCTGTGGAAAGACTATTTTATGTAGTATTTTTGGAAAGCAAGCCACTAACTACTAGTCAGTTGGGCTGGGCAGTTGGCGTAGTAGCAAAATACGCTATCACATGGTAGGGGATTGCAGTTATGGATCCTTGTGGTACATTTCGTAACTATGGCGCTGTATAAATAACAGTAATTGCCCATTGCTTTTAGTTTGGTAGAGCTTAGCAGTGAAGGGAGAAGTAATGCATTCAATTCCTAGGTCTAACCTTGTTTAAGTTGCAAATTACAAGCGTTTGAACAGTGAATTTGAGTACCTGGATTTTGATGAAAAGCTAGGTTTGGAAGTGGGAAGAAGTCTGAGGTGATGAGTGCATCAGTTTTAAGTTGTAAGCAGTATTTTTAGCCATGGAGACTGTTAACTTTGGCATTACATGCTTAAAGGTCCTGGCTGCGGAACTAGTGGTTAACAGGAGAATGCTCTGAGTCAGAGCTGAAAAACAGACTCCGAAGGGGACTCACTTTAAGTTGAGTCTTGTGAGGCTTAAAAATCCAGTTAGCTTCTACAGCAGAAGAGACATTCTTTTAATTTATCTAAAGTTAAAAGATCCTAAGATTGTCTATGCAAGCAATATGTGATCTAAAGTTCACTCTATACAAGTTGCAGTATGTGTAGAATTTTTTTAGATCTGTTTTCTCTAGAATTTGAGGCTAAGAATTGGACTTTCATCTCTAACAAATTGCCACTTGCTCATTTCTCCCCTCCCCCACACTGATGAAGCAGGAGAGAAAGAACAAGTTAAATTAATATAACTATCATGAATCCAAACTAGAATCATCAGGACACACTGCTGGTATTTTTCCCACACCTACTCCTGCGATTTTAGGTTCACTATTCTGGGTTCCTGGATTTTTTGTTTGTTTTGTTTTACTTAATGTATTTATTTTTCCTTGGTGTTTCCTCTGAGGCCTCATTTCCCTTTATTTTATATGATTTAGATAATGACACAGAGCATGTACTTAAGTTTGTAGATGATACCAAGCTGGGAGGGATTCCTGGGTGCTTTGGAGGATAGGATTAAAATTCAAAATGATCTGGACAAATTGGAGAAATGGTCTGAAGTAAATAGGATAAAATTCAATAAGGACAAATACAAAGTACTTCACTTAAGAAGAAACAATCATTCGCATACATACAAAATGGGAAATGACAACCTAGGAGGGGGTACAGCAGAAAGAGTCTGAAGATCGGGTCTGAAGGTCATAATGGGATCACAAGCTAAATATGAGTCAACAGCGTAACACTGTTGCAGAAAAAGTAAACATCATTCTAGAATGTGTTAGCAGGAGTTTTGTAAGCATGACACGAGAAGTAATTCCTCTGCTCTACTCTGCTGATTAGGCCTGAGCTGGAGTATTGTGTCCAGTTCTGGGCATCATATTTCAGGAAAGATGTGGACAAATTGGCGAAAGCAGAGAAAAGAGCAATAAAAATGATTAAAGTTTTAGAAAACATGACCTATGAAGGAAGATTGATAACATTAGGTTTCATTAGTCTGGAGAAGAGAAGATGGAGGGGAGACATTAAAAGGTTGTTACAAGGAGGAGGGAGAAAAAATGTTCTCCTTACCTCTTAGGTTAGAACAAGAAGTAATAGGCTTAAATTGCAGCAAGGGTGGTTTGGGTTGGACATTAGGAATAACTTCATAACTGTCACGGTAGTTAAGCACTGGAATAAATAGCCCAGGGAGGTTGTAGACTTTTCATCATTGGAGGTTTTTAAGAGCAGTTTAGACAATCACCTCTCTGGGATGGTCTATATAAAGGTCTAGTTCTGCCATGAGTGTGTGGGACTGAACTAGATAACCTTTCAAGATCCCTTCCCAAATGATCCTGAAGTGCAGAAAGAATAACAAATATGGTGGGCGACCAACTTGGCTTAACAGTGAAATCTCTGGTGAGTTTAAAGTCAAAAAGGAAGCTCACAAGAAGTGGAAGTTTGGACAGTTTGGGGAGCAGTTCTAGAACATTCACGGGGGGTAATCGGGAAGGCCAAGGCACAATTGGAGTCGCAACTCTCAAGGGATGTGAAGGATGATAAGAAGGGGTTCTACAGGTATGTTAGCAACAAGAAGAAAGTCACGGAAAGTGTGGGACCTTTACTGAATGGGGGAGGCAACATAGTGACAGATGATGTGGAAAAAGCTGAAGTACTCAAAGCTTTTTTTGCTTCGGCCTTCACAGAGAAGGGCAACTCCCAGACTGCTGCATTGAGCAACACAGCATGGGGAGTACGTGAGCAGCCTTCAGTGGTGAAAGAACAGGTTGAGGACTGTTTAGAAAAGGTGGACATGCACAAGTCCATGGGTCCAGATCTAATGGATCGAAGGGTGCTGAGGGAGTTGGCTGATGTGATCACAGGGTCGTTGGCCGTTATCTTTGAAAATTTGTGGTGATTGGGAGACATCCTGGGCAATTGGAAAAAGGCAAATATAGTGCCCACATTTAAAAAAGGGGGGAAAAAAAGAGAATCTGGGGAACTACAGACCAGTCAGTTTCACTTCAGTCCCTGGCAAAATCATGGAGCAGGTCCTTAAGGAATCCATTCTGAAGCACTTGGACAAGAGGAAGATGATCAGAAACAGTCTACATGGATTCACCAAGGGCAAGACTGATTGATTGCCTTCTATCATGAGATAACTGGCTCTGTGGATATAGGGAAAGCGGTGTCTGTGATATTTCTTGACTTTAGCAAAGCTTTTGATATGGTCTCCCACAGTATTCTTTTCAGCAAGTTAAAAAAGTATGAATTGGATGAATGGACTACAAGGTGGATAGAAAGCTGGCTAGATTGTCGGGCTCAAAGGGTAACGATCAATGGCTCAATGTCTAATTGGCAGCCAGTATCAAGTGGAGTACCCCATGGGTCAGTCCTGGGGCTGGTTTTGTTCAGCATCTTTATTAATAATCTGGATAATGGGATTAATTGCACTCCGAACAAGTTTGCAGATTACACTAAAATGAAGGGGAGAGGTAGATATGCTGGAGGGTAGGATAGAGTGACCTAGATATATTGGAGGATTGGGCCAAAATAAATCTGATGAGATTAAGTGCAGAGTTCTGCACTTAGAAAGGAAGAATCACATGCACTGCTACAGGCTGGGAACCACAGCAGCAGTTCTGCAGAAAAGGGCCTGCGGATTACAGTGGATGAGAAGCTGGATATGAGTCAGCAGTGTGCCCTTCTTGCCAAGAAGGCCAACGGCATATTAGTCTGTGTTAGTAGAAGCATTGCCAGCAGATCGAGGGACGTGATTATTCCTCTCTGTTCGATACTGGTGAGGACACACCTTTAATACTTCAGAGGAAGGTCACCAACTCTCCTGTGTTTCAGGCAGGAATGGAGGGAGAACCCCTTCCTGTCCCATGCCAATGGCTGACTGAAGACTTGAAGCATTAGCTTTTAGGAACATAAGGCATATCCAGGCAGTGAGCCCCAGGGCTGCTAAACCCTGCTTCCTACCATCACAATCTACCCTGTCATACAATTGCAGTCGTACAATTACAAGTCCAGCTCTCTCATAAAACTGATTGAGTTGTTTGCTTCAAAATTCTTATTGGGAGGCTGTTCCAGAACCTTTCTCCTCTGATGAGAAACCTCCTTTTAATTTCCAGTCTGAGTTTCTCCAGGGCCAGCTTATACCCATTTGTTCTTGTGCCAAGGTTGTCTTTTAACTGAAGTAGGTCTTCACACTCTCTGGTGTTTATCTCCTGAAATATTCTAGAGAACAGTCCTATCCCCTCTAACTTAGGTGTGCTGGGCGTATGGGTGCGACAGCACCCCTTGGCTTAAAGGATTTATGGTTCAATGGATTTCAGCACCCCACCCCACTATTAAAAACTGTTCCAGCATCACTGCTCTCACCCTTCTTTTTGTGACAATAAACAAGCTGAGCTCTTCCAATGCATTGTACAATGGTAATAATACTTTTCTATCTCTGTTGGAAATACAATAGGATACTTGGCTGTATCAGGAAAGGTGTTTTTTCACAGCTGAATCATGTTGGTGTGGCTCATGGTCATACTATGGCTGCCCAACACATCCAGGTTTCTCTCCTCTGTCACTTCCAACTGATAAGCCCCCAGCTTATAGCAGAAATTCATATAATTAGATCCTAAATGCATAATTTTGCATTTTGTACTTTTGAATTTCATCCAGTTTCTGTTATTCCAGTCTTCAAGGTCATCCAGATCTTCTTGTATTATAATCCAGTCCTCTTCTGTATTGATACAAAGTTGGGAGTCATTATCATCAATAGGTTTCTGTAGTATACTCCTTTTTTGTTCCAAGGTCATTAATAGAAATATTTAATAAGATTGGTTCTAAGACAGGTTCTTGAGGAACTCACTTAGTAATCTCACTGTGGTACAATAGTTGATCTTTCAGCATAACCCATTGACTTTGCTCTTTTAACCAGTTTCTTATCCACCTTCCAATTCTTGTACTATTCCTCATCTTCTCTAATTTAACAAACCATTTCCCATGTGGTACTGTTTCAAATGTTTTACCCAAGTCCAAGTATATTAGATAACTGATTTTTAAGGGAAATGCAGTATATTTTATCAAAGAATGAAGAATGGCTTGGTCTTTCAGAGGCTGACAGTTTTTCTTCAGTGGCCTGGTATCTTACTGGAAAAAGCAGTTGCCATGTATATCTCTATTTGACATAGAGCTTGTCTGTACTACCCACCGGATTAGTGGGTAGCAATTGATCCAGAGGGTGTTTATTTATAAATTGACTGCTGAGTGCTTTCCTGTCGACTCAGTAGTCCACCAGAACTTCTCACAGAGTAGTCGGCAGAATGTCCGCTGCAGTACGTAGATCTAAGTATGTTGACTTCAGCTATGCTATTAATGTAGCTGAATTTGCGTATCTTAGATTGATCCCACGTGGTAGTGTAGACAAGCCCATAGAGACCTCATTTCTGGAATTTTCAGCCAAACTGCAGAAGGATTGGGACTAGTACTTTCATCTGAAAAACCTTCATCTGTCTGTACTGTCTGGAAGGTCTTTATTTTTGTGGCTGTCCCTTTGCTAGAATAACTTTTGATAAGGGATAAATCCATCAGATTCTAGGTACTGCCACTTTGGGAATTGGATGACCTGGTAAATCTGTGGGACTCTGGTTAGTTCATGTTTTTTCAATGACTGTCCCTTATGGTTGGCAGAACAAAGAACTTTATAAAGATTGTTCTGATATTTTTGGTGGTTGCAGTAATCTTAGTAGCCTAAAATACTGTGTGTCCTTTTCAGTCCTTTTTTTTTTTTCTTTTGAACTGCCTTGGTGCTTAGGGGCCTGGAGAGATGTGTTCTCCCCCCACCCCGCCCTTCCGTTGCTGTTCAGATCATATGATACTAATGGAAAAAGGTCACACTAGGGTGACTTTTAGTTTTGTTTTGTTTTTGGTCTGGGTTGGAGAAGGGAGTGAAATCCCAGAAGGTATGAGATGCTGTGTATGGAAGTCTCTTTGTGGTTCAGCTATTTGTGAGTTAACTTGTTTGGGAGACCTCCAGCATGTCCTTCTGTTTCCTTGATCTTAACATCTCAAAACTTCCTTTTTTGAAAATATTTCTTGTTCCTTTTACTCAGTACTGAAAAGGAAGATGCTTTGTGTTTCTCTCTTTAAAGATCACTCTCTCTCCTCTAAATGAGAAGCTATTTCTATTGACCTCAGTTTCTGTGCTGGAAAAGCAATTCCATAAGCAGCATTTATTTCTCAAGAGGATGTGATTAGTCACATGATAAAATTATCTTTGGTGCTGACAGCCCTAAAGAATTGGTTGCTGTGCAAAAACTCTGCTTGAGTTCTTAGCAGTTAGTCCTTTTTTTAATTGAAAGGCCTTCCTCCTTTTCAACTGAGAGAACGTTGGTATTTTTCTACCTAAATTTCTAATATGGTACAGTTACTTGGATGTAGCTTCTTGTTTGAATTTTGTGTTCTACTGCTTCTTAGTAGTTGTCTGCTTTGCTTTTTGGTGTAGTTACTCAAGTCCATTTACCTATACAGGTATCAAAGACTGTTTGAGGAACCAATCAGGTAAGAAAATACCTTTCCTCAAGTTCTGTTGTACAAGCTTAGACATTCTAAATGTGCGTCTTTGGAGTTTGTAGTGGAAGGAGAATACTAACAATGTAAAAGACTTCCTAGACAACACTGATTTAGTGTTACAGGAATTCAATTTGTGAGGAGGCTGCAAGCTCCTTGCAAGGAGGAATGAGATCTGGCAATCTCTGCATAATAGGGAATAATCTTACAGCAACTTTTTGCCTCCCCCCCCCCCCCCCCCCCCCGTCTGACAGGAGAAAAGCACATCCCTGAATCTAGACTAGTATAGTTCAACTGGGGAAAAGCCTAATTCCCTAGATAGCTTCGTTTGAGGACTATACAATATATTGAATTCAGGATTTTTGGGGGGCATATCTCTTGACGTACCTAGCTTTCATTCCACTGCCTGTAAATTAACCATTAGAAATCCATTACAATCACAGTATTTTTTCCCTTCAAGTAGTTATTCTTGTATCTAATTTTATACTATGTTATCAGAGGACAATAAACATTTTTGTGTCCTAATTTACTTAGCAAATTAGGGGGAAAATGAAAGACTATCATTGTGGCAATAGTATATATATAATATGTTGTAAATGCAGATATGTTGCTTCTGTTTCTATTCCCAGCTGATAGTTTTTGGTGCTATTCTCCTAGTTTCGTGTTAGACGTGAGATGTTTAAGGAAAACTTCAAGGCTGGCAAGCAGATATTGTCTGAATAACGTTATGAAGCATAAAAAACTACATCATTGCAGGAAACAAAGGAGGCTTGCATTCTAACCTTTGGCTCATACTCTGCAGTATTGTGGTGAAGTTCTGCACCAGACATTTGAGTCAACCTAGCAATGTATGATCAATAAGCTGCTGTTTCGTTTCCTGTAGATAGTTTTATTTCCTCTTATTTTTGAAAGTTGTTGTAATGTTTTAAACATTTTAACTCTGTTGATAAAGCACAGTAAAGAAAAGATAGAATACCCTTTACAGGGTTGCTCAGCTGCAGTAACTGTTGACTTAAATATTTACACACATGCATTGTAAAAGTTTAGTATTAACTTGCATGTATAAATCTGTCCTTTCTTCATACTTCGGCCTGACTGCACTCATTCCCAGTGACATCAGGCTTTTTTTAATTTGCCAGAATTGCTTGCAGTTAGTTCTCAAAAATAAATAGCTTGGGCACATATCAAATGGTAGAAAAAATAGGATAAAATACTTTATGGCAGATTAACTGTAATAGAAAGTTGTACTTTTTTCTTGGAATAAGATACCCTTGAAAGACTGAATGCTGAAGTGGTTATGTAGCTAGGTTTCGGAATATGATAAATATATCATCTAGATCAGTTTTTGAATTGTGAATACAGTACGGGGGTGATTGTATTTTGGTCAGAAGAAATGTAACTTTTATTAACCTCAAAAATGAGTGGCATTACACGAGTTTTAGATAATAGATGTAGGGTTCTTAATTGAAAATGAACAGTTCCTAAATCAATTTGTCCTACCAAGAGTGAATTGCAAAAGATACGGTGCGGGGGAGAAAAGATTGAAAAGACTGATCAGTGTATGGCAGCAGTCATACCTCTCAACCTTCCAGGGCCTAGATGTGGAATGCAATTATAACAAGTGCCTAGAATGAAAGACATACCAATAATTCAAGTACAAAGCTATAAATGCTGTGGGTTTTTATTCCATACTTCAGACATGTGAAACTCCTCCACAGGAGAGGGCTGAATTCTATGTGTAAATATGATCCATGATTTGGATTGTAAATTCAGAACTGTATTCATCCCAAAATTCACAGTGGAATGCCCTCCGATATCTGGAGGCTTGCACAGAAATCAAGATGAGAATGTGCTTTAGTTCCTGAATATGCTTAGTTCCTACATAGTTATTTGTTGACTTGTCATATTCAGCATTAGTCAATGAGAATCTGCTTCTCTGTCACCCCTGTCTCTGCCCTATTTCTCTTTTTTTTTCTGTCCTCCTTGGTTTCTCTGTGTTCCTTGCTTTTATCAGTCTGCTCTGTTTTTATTTCTTTGCATTTCATAACCTAGAATAACTGCCAACCTAATGTGCTTCACTCTGACCACCTACCTTGATTCATTCACTAACAGAGCTAATTAAATAAATATTGACATTAAATTTCAGTGATGAACTCTTCAGAGTTGATGATCCAATCAGATTAATAGATGACAGTGGTGTTTGCCCTCGTTTCAGATTGTTTGTTTGCCCATTCTGGCAGATATCACTGCATTTTACTTTTGAGGGGTTGTCACTGTTACTGTGAGGTCTAGAAACTTTTAAAATGCCAGCAGGCAACAACATGCCATTAAAAATCCTGCCAAGCCCGGCCCGCTCTTCTCTGCCCCCATCCCTTTCCACAGAGGCATGGCGCCCCCCCCTCCTCCTGTGGGGAGACGGGGCAGGGGAAGAAGCTTGGTCCTGCCAGCTCCCTTGCATCTTCCCGCAGTGTGGTGGGTTCCTGCCACTCTTCCTCCTCTCTGTCCCTCCCTCCCTGCCTGCCAATCAGCTAATGGCCCTTGCGAGGGAGGGGGAGAGGGAGGAGCCACTGCTCTGGGCCAAGGCAGAGAAGAAGTGGGATCAGGGCCTTAGGCCAAGGGGTGGAATTTGGGGCATATCCCCTACAGCCCCCTGCCGTGAGCACCCTCTGCCCTGACCCCCCCCCGCCACATACACACAGAAACTCAGCCATGCAGGGCTGCACACACCCCAGGCCCCTGCTCTGACCCCTGCACCCCCCTGACATGCCCCCAGCCTTCTGCCCTGACTCCTGCACCTTCCTCACACACACTCAGCCCATGCACCCCCCACATCTTGCACCTCCCCCCACCACATTCCCACCTGCACCCCTCGCACCAGCTGCCCAGGTAAGTGCTCCACACACAAATCTCCTACCTGAGCCCCCTCCCTCATTCTAGCTCCTGGCCAGACCCTACACCCCAACCCACAGCCTTCTCCTTCACCCCCAGCCGTGGGCTCAGTGCACTCCTACCCTCAGCTCAGTGCAGAGAGAGAGGAATAGAATGGACCAGAACCAGGGAGAAGGCACATACGCACTCTGTGGGCAGACAGCCTGCTGCCAGTCTGGGGTCCCTGAGTGGATCTGGCAGCTGGTATCCCAGCTGGCAGGAGCCGGCAGATGGAACCCCTGAGCAGCAGCAGGCTGAGCTGCTCAGCCCGCTGCCGGTCTGGGTTCTGACGGCCGGCCCCTTGCCAGCCAGGGTCCCGGACACAGGCTGCGCTCAGCCCGCTGCTGGCCTAGGTGAACGGGACTCCAGACTAGCAGCCAGCTGAGCGGGCTGGTGGGGTAAGATCAGCATTTTAATTTAATTTTAAATGAAGCTTAAACATTTTGAAAACCTTGTTTATTTTACAATACGACAAATAGTTTAGTTATATAATATGTACACTTAGAGAGAAATCCTTCTAAAAAACATTAAAATGTGTTACTGGCATGTGAAACCTTAAATTAGAGTGAATAAATGAAGACTCCGCACACCACTTCTGAAAGGTTGCCAACCCCTGTACTAGATAAAGTAAGGCTTTGACATTTGGAATGCTGTAAATGAGAGAGTTTAGATAAAATGAGCTCTTTTGTGTTTAAAATTAAAGGAAAAGCTTAAGCAGTTGTGATAATCACTGGAAGTTTATATCTGTGTACAAGATATAGATTTCCAGTGAGACTCTGTGGTGCATACAGGGGAGAACTAGATAATGGACTTGTGTAAAATGCTTCTTTCAAAATCCTACCACTTCCAGTGATGATTTAGTGTACGGAAAGTATACTCTAAAATGTCTGAATTTCAGATTAAAGGATATTTTAGAAGCATTCAAAGATACTTTCTTTTAATCTTCTTTAATTTGAGGATGATGAAGAATGTAGAACTGGAATATGAACATTACATAAAGTTGGTTCGGTTTTAACTCTCAGATTATCCTTCATGGAACAACTAAAGATGCCTTTTCCCTTCTTTATTAAACTTTTGTTTTGTGATGCAGACTTTGAGAAAGCATATCTGCTGATTTCAAATGTTAAATAATTATATAGACTGTTGAATTTTGAGCAGCATCTTCAAACAGTTTTGAAGGAGGTGGTGCTGGATGAATTTTTTAAAAAAAATTCAATACACTGATATGTGGCAATCCTTAAAATGTTTTTCAATAAAACCAGTCAATTTGTCTGAAGATGGTTCTTGTTTTGTTTCCCCCTTTCATTACACTGCTGAAATCCAGGTGTGTTACTACAATGCTAAAGAAATTGAAGATTCCACCTGATTATGAAGTGGGACATTCTGTGTACTACTTTCAGTCTTTTCCTTTCTCCAATAGCTTTGCACCCTGGTATTGTTTTCTAGCCTTTTAAGATGTCATCAACTTCAGTTTTAGTTAGTTGGCTAGAGGGCCTGCTAATAATGAATTGTTGGCTCTGTTTCCTCATGAAAAACTAATCAGTTCTCCATTAATCTGGAATATGGGGTCTTGAATCTGGTCTCAAATGTGGGTCTTTCAGTTTGCACCAAGGAAAGGGGAATGGCCTTGATTGTGTGTATAAAAATTACTTTTTGTCTTCTAAAAAAGTGGGCTAACAGAACAAATCATCATTTCTATTCTGCAGTGTAACAAAGTTTTGCCAACAGAAAAGAGTTCTGTTGCTGAAGCAGCCTGAAGAGAGGGACTCCTAAAGAGTCCCAAAACTATAGCATTTAACAGATGTGTAAGGTATTAGTGTCTTGAAAGAATGAAAAGACTTTAGATCTCTTAGGCCACATCTACACTACCTCCTGGATCGGCAGGTAGCGACCGATCTGTCGGGGGTCGATTTATTGCATCTAGTGTAGAAGCAATAAATTGATCCCTGAGCGCGCTCTCTGTCGACTCCGTGACTCCTCCGCCCCAAGAGGCAGAAGTGGAGTTGATGAGAGAGCATCAGCGGTCGACTTGCTGCTGGGAGGGTGCCGAGGTAAGTCGACCGAAGATATGTCGACTTCAGCTACGCTATTCATGTAGCTGAAGTTGCATATCTTAGGTCCACTCCCTCCCACAGTTTAGACCTCCCCTTAGGTTTGACGATAAAGGGATTTTTCTGTTGAGTTTGGAATAGTTATTCCCTCACAATTCTGTACCTCGACTATAGGTTTAGTAAAATCTCAAACTTCCTAGAAACAAGTCATTGTGAGTAATGTCAGTACTATGTTGATAACTTTGTGGTGGTTTTTTGATGGAGCAGGTGTTTGTTGTAATGCACTCTTTAAAAAAGTGACATTCTCTTCTCTCAGTTGTGATATATTTGTCTGTGTATATTCGAGGTAGAATACTTGATCTGTCAATGTATATGCAACAACCCTCCAGGGGCTGGCTTGCAAAAATAGCCAAGATACAGCAGCTCATAACGATTCTCCTTTACCTCAAATTGTATATCTCTGTTGAAACCAAAGGTGCCAAGTTTTATTCCTAACACCTGGTCTAATTTCATTAGTGACTGTCCAGTCTGTGTTTGAGGTCATGGATGACTTTTTTATAAAATTAGTTATGGCAATCTGGATGGGCCAGGTAATATAATCACTTATATTAGCTATCTGTTAATAGTAGCAACAACAAAAAGTGTTCACATTAAAAAAGTAGTGGTTGAATGGCAATGATATAATTTTAAAAATGCAGTGAAGTGCATATTTAGTGTATTGCACTAAAAAGTTGACCACCATATTCTTACAAATAACTTTGAATGAGAATTGTGCGTGTAATATGTAAGAACATGTTGCTGAATACATTGAAGGCAGGTTTAATCAGCCTGATGACAGAGTGAAAATGAAGTAGTCTGACATTTACTGCATAATCTTTTCAATAAGATTTATAATGCTTGTTCCTTTAGCAAGACTCTAGTTTAATTTTTTGGCAATTAATATCTGACCCTTCCTTTGCTGCTGATGTAATTCCATGTTCAGAACCATGCAAGCCCTTTGGCCATGACACTTGGCAGATTCAGGCACTGTTAATCACTACTAAATAGCTGCTTTCATTGTTGGAGCTTCTTTATTTGCCAAACGTTTTGGCCTTGAGGTAATGGGTGGAGAACAGGCAGGAGGTGTTTACCTCCTAGCCAACAATAAGTTGAGAATCTATTTGCAATATTCCAATAGGAGCCTAAACTTCTCTCATTGGTGTATGTTGATAGTTATTTTCAGTTGTCTTTCAACTAGTCATCATTGGAGTCTCTCTCTAACTAATGCCTCAGGTTGTAATGTATTAGATACAAAAAGTAGTTTGCTTTTTTCTAAACTCTTTCAGGAATGGATCCCCAAATATCCCTGGTGGTAACAGTTTGAGAGAAGCTGCTTTTTTGTTTTTAAAATGTGTTTTTTAAAAGGTTCACATAACACCATGCTGTAAGATGAAGAGTGTGATATTTTAAAGATTCCAAAATGCTTTGAATTAGCTTGCTTACTTGCCTCAAAATGGCTCTTCAGTAATAATAAAATCCTATCTGTACAGTAGTTTAACCAGTTAATTGATGACATGGCAGTCTCTAAATATGTGAAGGAATTCTTGTGGCATTCTAACAATGAACAGTGTTTGAAGTGTTCTGTTCAGAACCATAAGATCTGCATGTTTCCTAGTGCTTGCATTTTTATACATTTGAAGGGTATTGCAAAATCTAAAGGGAAAATGGCTTTAATATATTCTGATGTACCTCACTGGCCACATGTGGGTTTTGTAACTCTGTGATATGACATGAGTTGTATAAGTGGATAGATGCTGTAAATTACTGTTGCTCCTTTGTCAAGTGGTAGCAGGCAGATTTTTGGTGCCTTGGAGGTATGATTCCTGTTTGGAATAGAAATTGGTGAAGCAGAGATGGGTATTTTCTTCATATTATTTACAAAATGTACACACACATCCTGGTCTAACATCCTATCACAGGCCATTGAGCATATTTACTGTTAATAGTCAAAAGATCAATTAATTGCCAAAATTAGGCTATCCCATCATACTGTCTCCTCCACAAATGCATCAAGCTTAATCTTGAAGCCAGATAGCCAGATTTGCCCTGACTGCTCCCCTTGGAAGGCTGTTCCAGAACTTCATTCCTCTGATGGTTAGAAACCTTTGTCTAATTTCCAGTCTAAACTTCCTGATGGCCAGTTTATATCCATTTGTTTGGTGTGTGTCCACATTGGTACTGAGCTTAAATAATTCCTCTCTCTCCATGTTATTTATCCTTCTGATATATTTACAAAGGGCAATCATATCTCCCCATAGCCTTCTTTTGGTTAGGCTAAACAAGCCAAGCTCTTTGAGTCTCCTTCATAAGAGAGGTTTTTCCATTCCTCGAATCATCCTAGTAGCCCTTCTCTGCACTGTTCCAGTTTGGATTCATCATTCTTAAACATGGGAGACTAGAACTGCACACAGTATTTCAGATGAGGTCTCACCAGTGCCTTGTATAACGGTACTAACGCCTCCTTATCTCTACTGAAAAGAACTCGCCTGATGCATCCCAAGACCGGATTAGCTTCTTTCATGGCCATATCACATTGGTGGCTCAGAATCATCCTGTGGTCAACCAATACTACGAGGTCATCCTCCTCCTCCGTTACTTCCAATTGATGCGTCCCCAGTTTATAACTAAAATTTATTTTTGTTAATCCCTAAATTTATGACCCTGCACTTTTCACTATTAAATTTCATCTTATTACTATTACTCCAGTGTACAAGGTCATCCAGATCTTCCTGTATGATCTTTCCAGGTCTTTCTCTGTATTGGCAATATATCTGTAAAAGAAAAGCTTTACTGTTATAGCTGCACCTACACTAGGGACTTCTGGTTGCATGGCTGTGTTGGTCAGGGCTGTGCAGTGATCTGATCTCTGACCAGCGCCACTCTGCCAATAGAAGTCTGTAGAATAGACCTAGGTTTATTATTAGGTTGAGGCTGGCTTGTATTTGATCTATTAGTTCAGGCATTCTCGTACTTCACTGAATCGCGACCCCCCTTCTGACAGTAAAAATTACTACACGATCCACCAAGAGGCAGGATAAAACTTTGATCCTCTGAGCCCCTCTGCCACAGGCAGCAGGGGGCAGGAATGGGGGAGCCAAAGCCCAAAGGTTTCAGCCACAGGTTGGAGGCCTGTAATGTAAGCTCCGCCACCCAAGGCAGAAGCCCAGGCCGTGGGGCTTAGGCTTCAGCCCTGGGAACTGTGGCTTGGACTTCAGTCCCAGGCCCCAGCAAGTCTAATACCAGCCCTTCTGACCCTATTAAAGAGGGGTGGTGACCCATTTTGGGGTCCAGAACTGCTGTTTCTATACCAAGTGAGGTTTTGTTTTGAGATCAATGTTTACTGTCTTGGGTGTCCTACTAGAAAATGTTTTCCTTAATTTGGACTAGCATTTTTCCACTTGAGGCAATTTGGTAGGATTCATGTTGAAAACTGTTAGTGAAGACAGAAAAATAACCTCTGATAATTTCCTTACACCTTAAAATTTTGCAGTTTAGCTTAGCCCAAAGCACCCACAAAGGGTAGACTATATTTCTAGATTATTTTTTCTCCCCATTTTTTTTACTATTTGCTATTTGAGTAAGTTAATGTTTGGTTTCTGAGCATTGCTAGTTGGCGTAATAGAGTATAGTCATCTATCGTATCACCACCAGGTCAGCTAGACAGAAATACAAAAATCACACATGCCATTTAATTTCTGTATCTTAAGACACTAGGGTTACCAACTGTCTAATTGCACAAAATCAAACACTCTCTAGCTCTGCCCCTTTCCCGAGGCCCTTCCCTGAGGCCCCATCCACCACTTTCCCCCTCCCTTGGTGACTCGCTCTTCTCCACCCTCACTCGCTTTCAGTGGGCTGGTGCAGGGGGTTGGGGTGTGGGATGGGGTGAAGGCTCTGCTTGAAGGTGCAGGCTCTGGGGGCAAGGATTTGGGGTGTGGGAGGAGTGCTCCAGGCTGGGGGTTGGGCCGAGGGATTCAGATTGTGGAAGGAGGCTCCAGGTTGAGGCAGGGGGGTGCAGTGTGGGAGGGGTATGGGCTCTGGGCTGGGTGTGCAGGCTCTGAGTTGGAGTTTGGGGTGCAGGAGGAGACTCTGGGCTAGGACAGGAGGTTGGGGCACAGGCTTATCTTGTGGAGCTCCTGGTCAGTAGGGCTAAGACAAGCTCCCTGCTTGTCCTGGCTCCATGCTGTTTCCCAGAAGTGGCCAGCAGCAGGTCCGGCTCCTAGCCGGGAGTAGGGCCAGGAGGCTTCATATGCTGCTCTCTGTGCAGGCTCCCATTGGTTGTGGGTCCAGGCCAGTGGGAGTGTGGAGCCAGTGCTTGGGGAAGGGGCAGCGTGCAGAGCTCTGTGGCTCTGCCCATCTAGAGCGCAGCGTGGTGCTAGGACACGTAGAAAATAGTCTGCCTTAGACCCGCAGCACTGCCGACCAGACTTTTAATGATCCGGTTGAAAACTGGATGCCTGGCAATCCTATAAGACCCATTTCACAACTTCCCTTCTGTTCCTTGTGCAATGAGAGTTTTCAGAGCCTTCCTTCCACCTCCCAAGCCTAAGTACCCTGAAAAAAAATATAATTTTGTTTTGGATTCATTGTTTCCTGCTTTCTTGTTTGTTTACTGAGGCTGTGGAATGAATATGGGGAAGGATATCTGCAGTAGTAGGCAAGACTACCCATAATGGTTCCTAAAGAATTGTTCTGATTGGTTTCTCCTCCCTTCAGGTGCTGTGAGAGGGTGAAACTGTATTAGTCATACAGTGCTATGGTGAGATAGTTAAAAATATATTTTATGTGGCCACAAATATGGCCCCATTAGTGCTCTCCCGTGGCTGACTGAAAGATGGTTTTCCGTAATAATATCAAAGATTAAGGAAAAGAGTCTGTAAATTGTAGGTAAGACTCACTTCCTCATGCATGCTCCATATTTCTCCCGGTCTCCCTTGATATTGTCAATAACCCATTTGTTTTAAATGGCATCTAAATAAAGTTGGTGTAAATGGTATCTAAATGAAGTGTGATAGTACATAGCAGTCCTTGGCTGCCAAAATGTAGAGACTGGATTAAATAGATTCTTTAGATTGAGCTTCTTGCTGAGAAGTGCAGGTGAACAATAGTTTCTGAGAGCAGTAGGAGACTGTTACATGGAGTCTGAAGAGTGTAGGTGTTAGGCAAGTTTTTGGCAACATGTATTGACTAGCTTGAGGCTATGTAGAATGCAGGTAGTCAATGGAAGGAGCTCCATTAAATTAGGATTGAGTGTTGCTATAAAGGGAGTGGCAATACTAGAGAGAGAGGAATGCTTTCCAGGCTATTTTTACAGTAATTCTAAGCTTAACTAAAGAAGACATCCCCAGATAGTTTTAATAAAATACATACTTCATAGTGAATCCACTAGTAGCAGAAAATGTAAGATACTTATTTCTTTGCATTCAGTTTGCCTCAGCAGGAACTCTACTGTGACTTTATAATGAATGGTTTTATGTTAATTTTAAATACCCATGTTAAAAACAAAACACTGTTGTCTAAGCTGGTGGGAATGACAGCAGAAAAGTCTGTCAACAGGTTCTTTTTTCAAGAGTTAATATTGTGACAAAATAATTTATCATAACTAGAAAGTAAATAAACTCCCCAGATTGGGGCATAACCCTGCTAGTCTTTGTTTGAAGCTATACCTTCCCAAATGCACTTTCCTCACTGTTTCCCAAGCAGCCACTTTGGCAGGGGGTGGGGAGAGAGGAGGAATTCTTTAGCCATTGAAGAAAAGTATGCCCTGGACATTTGCATTAGGAGGTATGCACATACTATTTATCATTAATAAACCCAGTTTGTCTTGTTTTATTTTCTGTCTGACTTTATAGCTAATTTCCACTGTGGTATATGTTGAGTGTTGTAAATAAATTATCCAAACAATATTTACCAAGGGTTTGCTTCAGAGGTGTCTAGGGAATCATTAAGAGCATTAAGCAATATATGGAGAGGATAGGATGAGAGAGAAATGGGTCCCCTCAAAATATAGATATTCCCCCCCCCCCTGCCATTTTCAATGGGTAGATAAAGAATATTATCCAGAATTCATTTTATATGTGAGGACCTTTTGAATTTTGAGAGGGATTGTAATTACGGTGGACTTGACATCATTTTCTAGTCTAAATCTGTATGTGATCCCGAACATTAGTTGTGATTTAACATGTGAATTGACAAAACTCATAAACTACATCTTCAAGATCTCCAGTTTTCCTGGAATGCAGACTTTATGAGGAATGTGATCACCATCTATGCTAGAAAAAAGTTACGTTTTATATCTGTGGGAAACACCAGGGTCATGCCTGTCATGTGTGACTTAAGTTACAAAGTAGACCTTAGAGTATCTGAACATAAGGGACATACTGGCAATCTGTTTTGTTTTTCCCCCATCCATTGGTGCTAATAATCCCTTATACCCACCTACCACTATCATCCCTTCTTTGTTTAAGACAACCTTGGAACTGTTAGCTGGGGCAGTTATTGGTGCACCTGGAGAGGGAACAGAGCGTCCTGACATCTGCAAGGGAAATAGAGGTGTGCGTAACTGCTTGAATAAAATATGGTTGTAAAACAATTGGCACAGAGAGGTGGTGAGAGTCACTGTGGGTATCTGAAGAACCAGGCCATTTGAGGTACCAAACAGTGCTACATACCCTAGAGTTTTGTTATTGATAGTGCACAAAAAAATTTCCATATAGAGCTTCTTAAAGAGTTGTCTGATTTTCCCTCTCCATCATCTTTTCTCAAGACTAAACAGGTTTAGGATTTTTAACTTATAGCTCAGGTTTTCTAAACCTATTTTTGTTGCTCTCTTCTGGACTCTCTACGGCGTGTCCTCCTCTTTCTTAAAATGTGGTGTCCAGAACTGGACACAGTACTCCAGCTGAGGGCTCACCAGGGTTGAGCAGAGTTGGGACAGTTACCTGCTATGTCTCTTACAACACTTCTGCTGATACACCCTGGAATGTTAGCCTTTTTCACAATGGCATTACATTACTCGTATTCAATTTGTGATTCACTATCTATCCTTGAGATCCTTCTCTGCAACATTTCTATACCATTTGCACTGCTACCATCTGCAGTACTACTACCACACTGCTGCAGTTATTCTCCATTTTACACTTGTGAATTTGATTTTTTCCCTTTCTAATTGTAGTACTTTGCACTTGTCTTCTATTGAATTTAGATATGCCTTTTCTGGAATATAGCCTGACAAAACTCTTTTATGGTACTGTTTTTTTTTTTTTTCAAAGGACTTTTTTGGAGAAAATAACTGTGAGGAAAGTGGTTTAAATAAGCTTTCAAGAAATGTGAGTTCTGTAACTCAGTTTGGATAGTGAGATCAGAGCTGATGAGTGGATCTCATTTTCTGGTTCTCAGGCTGTACCAGTGCAGTGTTCTGAACATCTGTTGAGAATTATTTAAATAACATTTTATTTAAAAAAAAATGTGCTCAAGCTATTTGTTTAAATACCAGAATAAATTAGCATGGTTTAAAAAGTTAAATAGATGAACTGCGTTGTCATGTCCTTAGAAGTGAAGGTTTGTGTATGTGGTGGTGGCTTTTTTTTTTTTTATTTCTTTTTACTGACATTTTTTTGTAGAGTTTGTAGAGTTTAAGGCCAGAAGGGACCAGCAGATCATCTAGTCTGACCTCTTGTGTATCACAGGCCACCAACACCATCCAACACCTGTACACTCAATTCAATGACTAAAATTAGACCACAGTATTACAGCACACAGGAGACTTACGTGGCATAGGAGGATCTGAGGTGCACATTTTGCCTATGGCCCCTGCAATGGCAGCTAAATGATTAAATATGAGATACTCAGACAATCCTGGCAAGTGAACCGCACGCTCATGCTGCAGAGGAAGGCAAACCCTGTCCTTCCTCCTCCCTGCCCTCCAAGGTCATGCTAATATGACTTGGGGGATAGTCCCTGAGTTACAAGCAAGAATTAATTCATCACCATATGTGAGTTTGGGCAAGAACCAGCCAGCCAAGCACTGGAAAGAGAAAATGCTCAGTGCCACTTCAGAGCCATACACTATGCCTCCCCCGCCCCCCTTCAATTCAGTATCCCATCTTCATCCCTGCTGATGTGTCAGAAAAAGGAGATGGAGGGCGGGGTGCGGGGGGGGAAGTGAGGTTTATATGTACTTTCCCTACAAAAGAATTAGTAAGAAAATAAACTCCTAGGACAATGTAAGAATTTCTTGCTTTTTGTTTGTTTGCGCTTACAAATAAGAATGAAATATTCTTTGCTCTGAATGAATTGCAGTTGAAATGATACAAGACAAAATTTAGGAGAGGGAAGAAAGAAAAGCTTAGGAATGCAATGAGAGGGTACATTGATGTACCACTATTGAGTAGGTAGCTGAAGTTATTAAGGAAAGCTGGTCACAGAGATTGTACAGTATACATGCACATATTGCCATCTGAATGCCCATATTTTCATAGGCTATTTACCATAGGACACTCTCTCTCTCTCTCTCTCATTCTAAAACATCATTCGTTTTCATATGAGCCATACAATGTGGAGAAATGTTTGTGTTCAGTGGTATAAACAATAATTACTGTATTTGTGGGTCATTCTTTATTTATGGGTCATCCTCATAATTTAATCTCATCACTGTATAAAAAGGCAATCTGATGTCTCCATCAGTAAAAAAGGTACATGATACAGAAGCGGCAGAGTCCTGTGGCACCTTATAGACTAACAGATGTATTGGAGCATAAGCATTCGTGGCTGAATACGCATTTCGTCAGATGGCATGCATCCGACGAAGTGGGTATTCACCCACAAAAGCTTATGCTCCAATATGTCTGTTAGTCTATAAGATGCCACAGGACTCAGTCTGGATCTGCAAAAGCGACAAACACGGCTACCCCTCTGATACATGGTACAGTAGTCATTTGAAGCTGAGTAGCAATTTCCAGGCATAATATTGTGGCCAGGAATGTTCACTGGATATTTTACCTAACTGGTCATTTCCTTGACTCTGGATTCAGCTCTGTAAGACTAGTTAATGTAGCTTCTTCTCACTTCTCCTGGTTACCAGGAATAGGAATTTAACAGGCTGTTTTTCTGCACTCTTTAACCACTGGGCCATTGCATAAACCTTTTGCTTACAAATGCTCTCTTACTGTTTTCTAGCCTCTTTTTTTCCTCTAAATTCCAGTGAAATTGGATAACTTAGCTGCTTTAAGCTGCCTGAAAAAGGACTGAAAAGAATGCACAGCAACTAGGTTTATGACCTAGATACACCCCCAAATGCTTCATTTTCCTGGGGTCATGTTACAAGTCTTTAATACTGCCGTAGTCTTTCACATATAGTTGAACAAAGGAATGCTCATGTTCCTAATGAAAATATTTCTATATTTCCCTTGCAGCAAAAACACAATGTAGCTAAAGAGATTTTTTTCAGCGATCTGAACTGTTAAAGACCCTAAATATAAACATTTAGTGTTTTTAAGCATTAGCCTAGCTATGCCTCCATTCAAGTCCATGGGAGTTTTATGATCAACTTGAATGGGAGCAATATCTTGACGTTTACCCCTCATTGCTGGGACACCTCCTTGTGACAACTCTCGACCAATCAGACACCCCTTCCTTTGGTTGATCTGTCTCTCAACTTGATTGCTCTCTCTGTGCATCTTGGCCCTCCAGCCAGGTCATTGTAGTCCCCTTCCAGGGTAATGAAGTCCCACTGGACAGACCGTCTCAGATGGACTTCTGATGTATGGCACAGTTTGCCACTTTCCCACTCGACAGAAGGAGAACCTGGGCATGTCCACTATTCTGGGTTTCCCCCAGGGACCTTATGCCCAGCAGCCATGGTCTGCTCAAGCTCAGACCTTGTTACTGTTTCCACAGGCTCTTTCCTACCTCTCTTGTAGCTCTCCCATCGGCTTAGAGTGTCTTCACCAGAGGTGGTGCAGCTGCACCTCTGTACATTTGTAATGTAGACCTGCCCTCAGGTTCTTTTATTGTCCAAGGCAGGATCCCAGGGGTTCCTCTCCCCATACATCACCTCTGTGTACATTGCTGAATCCCCTTCTCTCTGTAGTGTCTGCAGAGTGCCTCCGTGCAGCCCCTTCTTACTATCAACTCCTTTCTTGATGAGCCTAGCCTGACTCCTCCCCTAGGTGGGCTTCATCAGCCATTACTTCTTATTAATCCTTGGCTCCTCTTCAAGTGAAGCCTATAGGTTGGTTTGGGAACCTGTGGCACGGGAGCAGCTTTTCAGTGGCACGCTGCTGCCAGCCGATCCCGGCTGCTGGCCCTGCTCAGGGGATTGGCGGCCGGGACCCTACTGGCAGGAGCTAGTGTCCAGAACCCCAGACTGCAACGGCGCACCCTTTTTCTGTCCTGGGGAGCGCAGCACTCACCCTGCATATCCAGCAGGAGCCAATCCTCTGCCCACCGGATCAAGCCCTGGGGCACCTCCATCTTGGGACAGGAGGGGGGCAGGGTGATGTGCAGAGCTAGGGCTGTGGGAGGACAGAACATCTCTGGCACTGTCTGCTGCCTCCCATGCAGGAAGGGGGATGTGTGCAGTGGGGTGAGCAGCTCTTTGCAGGCTGCCCCTGCTGCCCAAGCCCTCCCCCAAGCCACCTGGGCAGGAGACGATGTGGTGCCCAGAGACTGGGTGCCACTGAGCGATGCCCCCATGCCACGGTGGGAGCACAGTGGGCGGGGGGGGGCTGCTGCTGGGTTCCACACCTGCTCGCTCTGCCCGCCACCCCTATAGGTGAGTGTCGGTGTGGTGTCTGGGGACAGCCGGGGGAGGGGAGGGGAGGGGGCGCCATGTGGAGTTACAGCAACACAGCCCTGTGTGGGGAAAGCAGTGATTTTCCTCCCTTCTGCCGCTTTCAAAATGGGTGGGAGGGCCCACTGGAACGCCCGTCCTTTCAGCCCCGCTTCAGGGCCAGGAAAAACCTGCTTCCCTAGCTCCTTAGCTGCACTTCCAGGTCCTCCTCCAGGAGCAGCGTCCCATCCACGAAAACCCACCACTCACTCGCCCCTGAATCCTTGCAGGCCCCCTGCCTGCCTCTCACCCTGCACATCACCATCCGACTCCCTTCCCATCTACCCCCTATACTGCCTCCCTTCCACCCCATTCCTGTCTGCCCCACTGCCTCCCCCATCTTCCATTCCCATCTGTGCCCCACCCCGCCTCATCTGCCCCAGACACTCTCTCCCTTTAACTCCCTCTGCCCCTCTACCCCCCACTGTCTCCCTTCCCATCTGCCTCACTACCTCGCCCCTTCCCATCTGCCCCCACATTCTCTCCCTTTTACCCCCCTTCTGTTGGCTCCTCACACTGCCTCCCCCACTCCCTTATACCTGCGTCATGTTTGCCTCTTCCCCCCCCCCCGCAACCATTCCCATCTGCTCCATCGCCTTCCCCACTTCCTTCTACCCCTTCTTGTCTGCCCCCCCATGCTGACAGTCTGGGGTTCCCTCGGCTGGCCCCTATAACTGTAAAATATATAACTGGCATGTGAAACCTTAAATTAATGAAGACTCAGCACACCACTTCTCAAAGGTTGCCGACCCCTGCTATCGGTTAATTGGCCTATTTTCTGTTCATGCCTTCTAAGGGTGTACAACCATTACAAGCACCCTATTGTCCCATCACAATGTGGACACCCTGTCACCACATTTTTAGGCAAACTGAGTGCTTCTTAAAATTCCCCCCATATATATTCATCAAGGCTGTCAAGCAATTTAAAAAAAATAATTGTGGTTAATTGCACTGTTAATAATAGCATACCATTTATTTAAATATTTTTGATATCTTCTACTTTTTCAGATACATCTATTTCAATTACAGCACAGAATATGAAGTGTACAGCGCTCACTTCTTATTTATTTTTGATTACAAATATTTGCACTGTAAACAAACAAAAGAAACTGTGTTTTCAATTCGCCTAATACAAGAACAGCAGTGCAATCTCTTTATCATGAATGTTGAACTTTCCAATGTAGAATTATGTAAAAGAAAAAACCCTGCATTAGAAATTTAAAATAACGTAACATTTTAGAGTCTGCAAGTCTACTTAGTCTTGCTTCTTGTTCAGCCAATTGCTCAAACAAGTTTGTTTATATTTGCAGGAGATAATGCTGCCGGCTTCTTCTTGACAGAGTCAGATGCTAGCAGCAGAAGGTTGATTTTTCTTTTTTGATGGTTTGGGTTCTGTAGTTTCTGCATCACAGTGTTGCTCTTGTAAGACTTCCAAAAGCATGCTCCACACCTTGTCCTTCTCAGATTTTGGAAGGCACTTCAAATTCTTAACTTTGGGTCAAGTTCTGTAGCTATCTTTAGAAATCTCACATTAGTATGTTCTTTGCGTTTTGTGAAATCTGCAGTAAAGGTGTTCTTAAAATGAACAACATGCTGGGTCATCATCTGAGGCTGCTATCGCATGAAATATACGGTGAAAAGTGGATAAAACAGAGCAGGGGACATACAATTCTTTGCCATGCAGTTCAGTCACAAATTTAATTAACGCATTGGCCTTAAAAAGACTTTGAAATATTTAACTGCAGTACTTTCAGTCTGTGAGGTGGTATGCTCTTGGAACTGAAGGAGGAAAGATGCCTTGCAAAGATTGCTCCACTTACAATGCATCAAGTTAGATACCAGTCCACCTTAACACCTAGCCAGTCATGAGACTTGAATTAGCACTCTGAGTTGACTAAATTACCCAAACTGGTAAATTCACCGTCAGTCATAACCAGTATTATTTAGAATGAAATTCTTTCAGTGAATAACTGATAAAAGAAACTGGTTAAACAAATGTGAACTAAACAAATGCATTTAGTAAGTGTGAAAGCCAAGTGTTGGGTGCAATTTGACATCCGAGCTTCAAAGAAGAACCCAAGCAAAACATTTTCACAGGTATGGTGGGAGAGTGACATTTTCCTGGTTTTGAAAAGATGGAAGCGGTGGTCAAAATTGTGACCATGTTGAAAGCACCTTTTTCTAATGATGCCTAATGAAAGTGAATGCAGAACAGTCTGTCTGTCTGGCCCAAAAGATAGTCCTACATAACAACACTGCAAAAGCTTTTTTCGGCACAAAATAAACATTTCATTTGCTTGTCGTTCATTTGTTAGCCATTTTCTTATTCTTCAGTTGTCTTTGAGGGATTTAGTGTTCATTTTGGAACCATCCATCTCCATCATACAGCTGGCTGCAAAGATAAGCATTGCGTTCATTCATACATGACTTGCTCAATATTTATTACTGTGGACATAAATCATGCACTATTTCTAGGATAATACATTATACTATTTTATAATTCATCATTGTCACGGTTTCTAGTGGATACATTACAATAAGAGAGATTTACTGTGCTCTCTTCTTAGTCTCTATTTCAAATACTCTTGAGTGCTCAGCCTAGTTACAGAAACTAACAAAAAAAACTATCATTTGAAACTTGTCCAAAAATTTATTTTGTAGAAGTAGGTTTGTACAAAATCTAAGAATATAAATGATTCCATTGGACTAATTGAATGTAAAGAATTCTTGTACGTTCCTCTGCAGGGTTTGATGCACAAACATTGCTGCATTGTGCTAGAGGATGAGAACTGAAAGTGGAACAGCTTAGTCTTTTTTCACTGTCGACAATGTATAGATAAAACTGCTTTCTTATTTATGCCTTAACCTGAGTATTCCTTTAATAAAATGCTTTTAAGGTAAAACTTCTTAGAAATACAGTTCCAAAAATCTCTTCCGCCGACCTTGCACTCAACACAAAATTGAATTTCTCTTGGTTATCTAAAATGAGAAGTAAAAATTGGTGAGAAGAACTTTTTTGTTGAACTTGTACTGCTATTGCAATGAGGGCAAAGTGATGATGATTCATCTGGTTTGATTTAAATAAGTCAGGGGTCTCCAAACTTTTTTGATCACGCACCCCCATCAGAAAAAAAAATTTGAGCACGCACCCCCACGGGGGAAGCGCCGCCCTAACTCTGTCTCCATCCACGCCTGCCCCCCTCTAAAACCCCCACTCCTTGTCCCTGGACTGCTCCCTCCTGGGACTCCTACCCCTCAGGACTCCACCCCTTTCTAAGTGTCCCTGCTCCTTGTCCCCAGACTGCCCTAACTACCCTCCTGGGGTTGGTCCCACCGTGGCACCTGGCTCTTGGGGCCAGTCCCGCCACACCGCCTAGTTCTTGGGGCCAGTCCTGCTGCGGCGCCCAACTCCTCCAGCCGGGACTGCAGCCGTGGCACCCAGCTCCCGGGGCCGGTCAAGCCGTGGCACCCCGTGGGTGGTCTCGCACACTCCCTGGGGTGCATGCACCCCAGTTTGGAGACCGCTGAAATAAGTGACCAGAACCTGTTTTCATCATGCTAATATCTTCAGTTGCATTATTATGAGTTCTCAGTCTGTTTGCATTGTAGGAGAGCAGAACCAGACCTGCCAGTCACTACCATCCAGGGAATGCACTGTCTGTTGAAGTTCCCACCAGTTTTTCTTGTATCTCCAGTGGCGAGTCACTCAAACTCTACCTACTTTCTGCAGAGCTTTTCTGAGGGAAAACTAAATTCCATCTCAATCGTGTCTTAATTCCAGTCATATCCCAGGTCTGGTTTCCTTTAGGGAATTTTTCCCTTCAGTTCTCGTCCCTCGTTTGAGGCACTGCACAGATTGGTGCCCCTGGAGACATCAAGTAGAAAACTATATGACGTGTGTCAGGCATAAAGACAGATCTCTCTCCAGCTCCAGCCCTTTAAGTGACTCATTGAGGAGCTCTGCTTTCTCTATGGCAGAGTGTGGTTTTTCCTCAGCCCAATATGAGGGCAGCCCAAACAGTTCTCCAGTTCCTTAACTACTGTACCATTTATAGAGAAGCACTCTTGTAAGTATTCCTCCTTCACCCATTAGTGAGCCAGGCAGCACAATCATTGACAGAGAGAATTCCACATCTCATCATTCATATCTAGAATCTAATTCAGATCCTGATTCAATGCAGGGAATGATTAGCAGTAAAAGTACAGCTGGAAAATTAGTCTTAGAGCACTGTTCCATCAATAACAGGCTTGATATGGTTGCATCTGACAAATCTGTCTGAGTCTCTCATAAGCTAGGAAGAGTATGATCAGCCTATGCCAAAGAGAATTCTGGGCAGAGCAAAGTTTCCTGTTTGTGCACTATATATCAAGGAAGAAGCAAATAGAAAGGTAGATGGGCTTTCATGACAGAAGTTTAATTAAGCAGAACTGTGCATGCCCCCAGAATTGTCTTGTCATTTATTAGTAGTAATTTGGTAGACTATTTGGAGAGTTGATTGATATCTTTCTATCTATAGACAACAATAAAAGACCACATGGCCTCTCCACATTTTGGAGCCCAGGATGCAGAAGGATACTTTCAAGGCTGGCCAAGTTCTCTGCTATAGTAGGTCTTTCCATCCCATCCACTGCTCCCTGAACCATGGAGAGGAGAGACCAGCAGTGATGCTGTCCATTCTTTTTGGCCAAAGAGACAGTTTCCTTGTCTTGACTGTACTGATCAAAACTAAATTACTTCCTAATTCAGTGAAGTAGGATGGCCATGGGAGTTTTGTAAAACTTCAGGGATTGGGGCATTTCCCTACTATCAATACTAATCAACTGGTTCTGCCCTCCAACTTGTAAGCAGGTTGAAGTATAGGCACGTCGCGTCTTGCGCGAGGGTTCCATTCCGCGGTTACCACGTAAAGTGGAAACCGTGTATAGCCAGAACCCATTCACTTCAGTGGGAGGCAAAATCACGCCCCCTACAGGAAGTTTTAACCCCCTCCCCCTGTTTTTGCGGACCGCGTAAAGCTGAAATTGTGTATGTTAAATACGCCTAAGACACGACATGCCTGTACTCATCATAGTGGACCTGTGTATCTTATCACTCAAGAAGAGGAACCTTTCAGGTGAGCTCAGATAAACTTTCTTATTACCCATCCTTGCAGTTGAACACTACATTTTTCTCCCTTACTTCTGAAATTCTGGTGCTTTCTCAGTAATAATACCATGGAACTTCTAAAAAGTTCTAGATAACATGCAGTTTGGGACTTGTACCCCCCTAGTGCCTTTTGAACTTGAACCTATTCCATATTACCAGAGAAATCCCACAGGAGGACCATTCCCAAAGGTTTTATAATAGAAATTCATTTATAATTTTTGGGGTCCCTAGCATTACTCTGTAATAGAGTAGCCTTCTCTATCTTGCCTTCTAGAGGTTTTTGGTCTGTGAAAGCTTAATTCCGCTACTCACAATGTAGATTGTTTTGGATGGATCTCAAATATGTGTATTTCAAATTAATGCAGAACTTAGTGTGATACAGGAATACAATAGTTGACAGCATTTAGCTATTGGTGTACTAAGATATGTGACCTAACTGGAAAGTGAATTCCACTTTTATCCTCAGCCTTTTTTGAAGTTTGGACAGATTTCAAAATTGAACACAGCTTGAGAAATTACCTCTGAATCATTATTGGGTCTTTTTCAGGAATCACCAGTAACCTTTGGAGACTGAAAAGGTTCCCTGTATAATATTGGCTTGGATTAATGATGCCTCAGTTCCTTTTATCAGATAGTTGTGATGCTGTTTCATTGCATTAAAGCTTTGGCATCTGAAAGCTGCACAATCTGGTAGTTCATAGCTTTCTGGGTAACTGTAAAGGTCTTTTGTTATACTGGTCTTTTTTGTTTGTAAATGACTCATCTGTGAAACTTCAGCTAAATGCAAAACATCATTGTTACTGTTTCTTATAAAACACCTACATTTTATTTTGAGAAACTACATAGGCTCTTTAAAAAGGGAGAGTGAGATTTTGATAAATTGCAATGTTCTTTAATTAAATATTGATAACAGTACCTAAGTTTCTTTACACAGGTGTTCCAATGCACTTCAGTGCTGACCTGCCAGGCCATTGCACACTTTCAATTCTTAATATGGATATTTCTGAAACAGAATGACAAATTTCATGGTGCATCTTCAGGGCAGGGATCATATTTTTTCACATGCTTGTCTATCACGTAGCACAATGGGGCCGTAACCTGATTGGATGTCTGGGTGCTACTGCTGTGGTGGTGGTGGTTAATAATAATAATAAACAGTGTAACTTTCAAGTTCACACCTCGTTGCATTGAACAGAATAAATTCCATCCTCTGCTGGGGTAATGACTTGCCTGGAAATAGCTTTCTGCAAAGTAGGGTTAGTAGAGCAGTGTGTTGTCTTTGTATGTTGTGGTGGCTTTATCTGAGTAATTGAAAGGGATGGCAATTTAATTTTTTTTTTATGAAAGCTTATAACTTGCAGAATATATTGTAGCACAAATTGCAGGGACCTCTGAAATGTTAGCATCCACAATTCTTTTGTAGCTTTACACTTATTTATTAAGAAATGCATTTTTAAGTTTTGGCAGAGCTGCTTGTATTACAATGAAACATGCACTCTGTTCTATGCATATTATCTGGGCATCAGCTGGACAGAAAACATACAAAAAAGATACCATGGAAAAATGGGTGGCGGGGGCTTCCTTCGCCTTTGTCAGAAATCCTAAATGTGCACAGAAGTGATTCTCCAATAACTGTACTATTTTTAAAAAGTTGATTGTAGTTTTCCTCCTGATATGCCAGGCTGAAGTTTTAAATGTTTCGAATTTAGTCCTTTTTGTTTTGTACAGTAAGTAAGTTCTCTTTCCTCCCCCCTATGGAAAGGTTACCTTTTCATGCTTGTAAAACTTGGGAGAGAGGTGATTTTTGTTAAACATTTAGAGGACTAGGTGAGAGAGCAGGACTACATATGAAATTAGTGTATGACATTTGCTGTACCCGGTAGCAGTGCTTTGTAGGTTTTCAATTAAGATCTGGGCATGCACAATTAAAATTGTATCGACTCCAGTATTCCTATAGTACCCTCAGAGCATGAGATTTAACTTGTCATGCAGCAGGCTGTTAGGTTAGGTGCTATTGACTGGTATGATTCATCCTACATGCACCTCTACCGCATGTGGTGGGTCTGTTTTGTCACTGACATGCTCTTGGTTTTAATCTTCATGCTTGTGCTTAATTTAGGACTCATGTTTTTAACTGGGGTTGTGATTTCCCACTTTTTGTAAAGTGATTTAGTGGCCGTCTGCCCTAGACTTCATGGTTTGTTTTTTTTCCTTCAGTCTTGGTGTCCAGGCCGTTAGCTTTTAATAATGGCTAATGTTTACTCAGTTACTCTGAGTTTTCTCCTCACACCCCCAACTCAGGGATAACTCCCAAGTCTTGACTATGGGATAGGACTGAAGGGATTACTCGCTCCTGCTGTTCTTTGTGCAAGTATAACCTGCTAGCAAGTTGGCTGCATAGGTAACGCATGTTATGTACTGCACTGGTGTTCTGACTGTTCGCTGTTTTCTTATGAAATTTGACCATGAGCGCCTCTCCCATTGCACTTCCCTGTGTCTTAAAGCTCTGAGCTTCTCTTTACAGTCCTGGCCATCTTCCACCTCAAGTGACTGCAGTACTGTCAACCCCTTGAGACATGAACCACGCTTTTTATGCTACTCATAGGCCTTTGAGTTAAGAGATGGGGCAGGGATCATGAAACAGACTATTTTCTTCTGTCAGCTCCTGGACTCACTCCCCAGGACTTACTATTAAATCTCTGTAATGGTTATTAATCAACTAGTTGTGCAGGCTTGTGTTGGAGTAAGCTCAGAACTATGTCTTAAATGCTTTTGCATTGTTTTCCTCATGAAAGTAATGTGCACTGCTGTTGGACTCCTAGATTCAGCCTACAGATAGTCATGAGGAAAGCAACTTGTTTGTGAACAAAACCTGTCAGCAGCTCTGCAGTGGGTCTCTGTCATGGCCATGATGTGACTGTGTTGCTTGTAAATTGAACATGCTTGAGTGGTCTGCTAAAATAAATGAGCGAATTATATTTTAACAATGGACTGTTATGACTGATTAAATTATAGGGAATTGTGAAACACATTCTTTAATGGCTACAAAGGGAGTGACCCTGTTTAAAGCCCACAGAAAGTACTTTACGTTTTGTGTGGTATTCTTCTAAATGAGGAAAATGATGCATCCATAAGATACTGCGCACTATTAACAGCAATACAAGTTGACATTAACCACTGGAACAGTTCACCAAGAGTTGTGATAGATTTGCCATCGCTGACCATTTTTAAATCTGGCTGGATATTTTTTCTAAAAGAGATGCTGTAGGAATTGTTTTTGGGAAGTTCTGTAGCTTGTACAGGAGGTGTATTTGGGAGTGTTATACAGGAGGTCAGACTAGATGGTCACAAGGTCCTTTCTGGCTTGGGAATCTCTGAACTCAAGTTGGTGAATGTCACTGAGTGGCTAGGCATCTAAAAGTTTTTTTTGTGGATCCAGGTTATTCTGAGATGCTTATAGATAGAAGTGTGTGATTTTTGCCTTCCCACTGCCAGCTCTGCTCTCATGCCATTCAAATATATTTTTAGAAAAAGCTTTAAAATTTATTTTGTGGAGGTAAATCAGTGATTAGTGGCAAAACATTTAAATTTGTGTTTTGTGTGGTGTCTGTAAATAAGATACTAAAACTTCAGTATGTGAATATTAAATTACGTTTTTTCTCAAAAAGGTTCTGTACTGGCAATAATAGTGAAGAGCACTGCATATACAAATTCGTATAAAGTACTTTTACTCTGGTCTTGAAAGACTGTCAACAACAAGAATCTGCTTTGAAAGCCTTCTGAATACTTTTTTTTTTTTTTTCTCTTAAGCAGATCTCTGCCATTAGGAAAAATGCAAAAGTGGTTAAAGCAGGAAAGCAAGTGTTTGTACAGTACTAACAGGAAAATACTGCATGTTGACAAAGCTCAGTTTGTCATCAATAAGATAAGCCAGCATCTAGTTCTCTGTTAAATTCTGGGTTAGCTTGCATGCAAAGTTTTAGTGGACCGTGTGTGTTTGATCAGAACTCGCTGTAGCTTTTTTGCATAGGTAATTTGAAAAAAATTAAATGGAAACATCCTTGTGGCAGTATTTCATGTTAGCATTACTTCTAACTTGAATATATGGACTATAAAGTATTTTTGTGTTCTAGTATTTCCATGCTCTAATGTAAATAGTTTGTAGAAAAATTGGATTCATTTTTAGATGCTCTGCATTGCTCATGTAAATAATTTACAGTAATAATGCTAACAGATTTTTGATTGTGTGAGAACTAACATGATATAAAGCATATTTGCACAGTAAGATTGGATGCTTTTTATGAGTAACTGTCACCTGTGATGAAAGACTCTCTATATCCAACTTTAAGCCACTTTCAGAATTCCAAGTCCTTCATAGAAACCTGATTTTTATTGGTATAGTTGAGCAAAGACATATTTATAGTGAATACATTTGTGAAAATATATTATTTCTGTATTTGTGAGTTTGGTCTCTGTGTGGAGTTTTTAAAATGTTTAAGAACATACAAATGGCCATACTGGGTCAGACCAAAAGTCCATCTAGCCCAGTGTGCTGCCTTCCAACAGTGGTCAATGCCAGGTGCCCCAGATGGAATGATCAGAACAGGTAATCATCAAGTGATCCATCCCCTGTCACCCATTCCCAGCTTCTGGCAAACAGAAGGTAGGGACACCATCCCTGCCCATCCTGGCTAATAGCCATTGTTTGGATCTATCCTCCATAACCTTGTCCAGTTCTTTCTTTTTTGAATCCTATTATATATAGTCTTGGCCTTCATAACATCCTCTTGCAAAGAGTTCCACAGACTGACTGACTGCGTTGTGTGAAAAAATATTTCCTTTTGTTTGTCTTAAACCTGCTGCCTATTAACACAAGAACTAGGGGTCACCAAATGAAATTGATTTACTTTCTCCACACAGTCATGATTTCATAGACCTCAATCATATCCCCCCTTAGTTGTCTCTTTTGCAAGCTGAGAAGTCCTATTAGTCTTATTCTCCCCTCATGTGGAAGGCGTTCCATACCCCCTAATCATTTTTGCTGCCCTTTTCTGAACCGTTTTCAATTCCACTGTATCTTTTTTGAGATGGGATGACTACATCTGCATGCAGTATTCAAGTACCATGGATTTATATAGGGGCAATATGATATTTTGTTTTGTCTTATCCCTTAATGATTCCCAACATACTGTTCACTTTTTTGAGTGTTGCACATTGAGTAGATGTTTTCAGATGTTTACTACACATTTAAATATTCACAATTTAGTAACAAGAATTATGCAAAACTAATCTGTGACTAAGGATCTTCTTTCCACTAGTCATACATCTACTGTTGTAACGAGACATTATCCTAATACAGGTATCCTGGGTTTTTCTGGTTTAGAAAGGGAAACAGTGATAAAAGTACTGAGAGTTTCTGCCACAGAATACTGTGCATGTGTAGACATGAACCATGAAAATGCTAGTATCACAGGGATGTGCATTCCATTTATTCTACCATTATTAATGCTGGTAGTACAGTAACTTGCTTATCTGTCCGTTGTTTGCTGAAGGAACAGGATTGGTGCTTTGCCCGTATAAACTGGTGCAGGAACAGAAGCAGTCCAGTATTCTGACATGAATATAGAGATTTTTGGTGGGTTTCTGCTGCCACACAAATTCCAGCAACTGCAGGGAAAGTCCTTCTCAGTCACTGCAGCCCTGGGCTGGGGCAAACTCAGTGAGCAGAGAATTGTCAAAGAATTTAGCTGTGAAGCTCGAACAGATCTCTACTCAGAGGCTAGTAATTTGGCCAATTCTGGGTGGATTTTTACAGGTATGATAAAAGGCCAATGCCTGACACAAAGGCCACCCCATCTGCCAGATTTTCAAGTCCTTGCTCCAAGGCATGGGGGGTACTATAGCTTTGCAAAGAAAAGATCACCAGAATTTGCCCAGAAAATTGGCAAAATAAAATCCCCCCACCCCCTTTCTTGGAATCATCTGAACTGATTTTAGTTGCAATTTTCCAAAATATTCAGGCTGAGGCAGACACATGGCATCGAAGATTTCAGCCCAAACAGTTAGAATTTTTGGTTACGTTTTTTTATAAGCAACCAAAAACAGGGTCTGATGATGGGAAATGTCCAGCAACCTCAATAATAGGGAGAGTAACCCTGCCACCGATAATAAAAATTAGTTACACTTGTTGATCATATAGCTTAATTAAAATATAACCTCACATAGTGCTTGTGCAAAAAAATCAGTTTTTACAATACAAAACATTGTCTGTGTTTCTGTTCATTCCCATTACAGAAAAGGCTGAGACAGTGCGAGTCTGTGTTTATAACACACACACAGTTTTGGGTCAGTGTAGTTAGACGTGGATTTTAATGTGTAAAACAAACCAAACACCCTGTAAACCCTCTCCAGCCCATTCCAACCTACATATTTTTATTCACAGATGTGCATATATTTTTAACTAGAAAAGTTGAATTTGTATGCCCAATTCCAGGAACTCAAAACTTGTTTTCAGCGGACATGTACTCTAGCCAAAATCTTAATTTTTAGAGTACCATTCTCTGGTGGCTAATCCTGGGAAGATAAGAGGTATTCCACCACATACATATGGTACTGGCATAATTATATCTCAAACATCCTAAGTCAAAAAAACTTAATGGGTGCAACTTTATTTTGCATGCATAGTAACATTTCACCAATTGAAATCAATTGGCAACTGTCTGAAGACAGGATATTGGGCTAGATGGACCTTTGGTCTGACTTAGTATGGCTATTCTTATAAATTTGTCACCAATATAGATGATCTTTTCTCTCTGGGACATCTTTGGTTTCTCCTCATACCATGTGCATCCTCTTTTTACTTATCCAAGTATACAACTGTACAGCACATGATATTGGGCATTCTGTGTCTGACCAACAGACATGGCATGTATTGTTCCTCAGTTACTTTTCATCATGTTTCCGGAGAGACTGATCACACTAAGGACAAAGGGGAAAACCTTAAGGAAATGCCTGTGCTAGAGCTCATGGGGAATGAATCCTGGAGTCTAGTCTTGACTATAATCATTTCCATTTAAAATATGCATGCTTACTGCACTGTGATAAGGTATTTGTAATATTCTGTGCACTTAGACTGGAAAATACCACAATTGTTCTACTGCATACTATAAACATTCCAATATTAATAACAGTCATTGTAAATAAAACTTTGTAACCCTCATCACCATCTTGCAACATTGCTTATTCTTTTAGCTTGTCTCACACTGATATTATTTTAACTGTTATCCACCATGAAGAATTGCAGGTTATCCACCATGAAGAATTTCATTCCTAAAAAGATTTAAGATTGCATATTTTAGGAAAGACTTTCTCAAATCATATATAACAAATCTTAAAATTATCTCAGAAGGTTGTTTTGGGGAATGCTTGTGATAACTTCTTAAAACAGTTTTAGATTTTATTGCTTTAAAACGGACTATCCATGAAATAACATATGGAAAATCATATGGCTAATGTATCCTAAAGTAAAACTTAGTAGCCTTTAAACTTTTTAAAACTTTAATAGCCTTTGTCTATGACACTTCTTTAGAATAAGATCACAGAAGTAGAAATGAAGAAACACTGTTCAGAAACAAACTAAACAATATCATGTTACAGTAGACTTCACCTACACTTACAAAATAATTGATCTGCCAAATCCATCTTTAAATATTTTTTTTCTTCAGGTCTTTTTTGACTTCTCTGGATAATCAAACTGGTGAGCAACAGTGGAAAGAAACTGTTTCTCTCCAACGCAGATTTTTTTTTTTGTTCTTCCCATTCCTTATTCTCCACTGTGCTACCTGAAGGGATTAGTCATCACTCCAAGAGGCATGGTGAAGTGTCCTTTCTTTTCCTGAGACCTATAATGCTGGGGCTTAAAGAAAAGACAAAAGGCATGTGTCATGCTGCAGTTCTTCTCTTGATAAATAGCTCTTATGACCACTTTATTGACCTAATTCTCATGGTTTCAATGTCCAAAACAGAGAAGCCCTGGAATATTAAGCCATAATCTCCAGTCCTCCCAGTGTTGTGGTTATTTGTTTCAGGTACAGGTCCACTGATTCCCCTCACTTTTCCAAATAAAATTGCCTTCCTCTGAATCTGAGTCTGTTTTTCTTGGGACTTCTGAATGCATCCTGGAATTTCCTTGAAATAAAGGAGAGAGGATAGAAGTACAGTTAAGTCAAGGGGGATTTTTATTCATGTGCTGAGCAGATGCAGTCAGTAGCTCTCCTTGCATCTTAAGTTTGCAGACTGATTTAACCCACTCTATACAGGACATTATCACACATCATGTTATCTAAGACCCGCCTAAGATTGAGGCATCATGAAATGGATTGGTGACTACGCTGTTTATCCTATCCGTCCCAATTTAAAGGAGGTCAGTGCATGATCTTTATCTTTCGGATAGACTTTGACTTAGGTTTTCTGTTAAGCAAGCTCTTCCTTCAAGGACAGTATTTAGACATTGTTTTTTACGTATTCTAGAAGGGAGTTTGTGTCAAAGTTAGTCATGGAGGTTAAGTCCATTAATGGCCATTAGCCAGGATGGGTAAGGAATGGTGTCTCTAGCCTCTGTTTGTCAGATGGTGGAGATGGATGGCAGGAGAGAGATCCCTTGATCATTACCTGTTAGGTTAACTCCCTCTGGGGCACATGGAATTGGCCACTATCAGCAGACAGGATACTGGGCTGATGGACCTTTGGTCCGATCCAATATGGCCATTTTTATGCTATGTTAGTATGGCGTTGACACCCCCACTTCCCTCAACAAGAGAAAACAGATGTTTTCACCTACTATGAATCCAGGAGATACTCAATTACCTAAGTAATTCCTCTTCACTCTTCAGTCAAAACTTCTGACAAGAGAATACAAAAATAGGTGGTGCTACAATGAGTTTATGACTAACACTATTCTTGGGAAGTAATGGTTTTCTTGCCATTGGGCTACTTCGTAGCCAGTGAGGGTATAGGTAGCAAGCAAGTACTATAGCTGGAGCAATATTCCTTCTGAAGAAAGCAATCATCTGTGGGGGAGGTGTGGTGGTTGGTGTTTTTTTTTTTTGTTTGTTTGTTTTTAAAAAATAGTCTATTGGGAATGTGTACATTTATTTAGTCTAAATGTCTTCTATTAGATATTGAGCCACAAGTGGTGCTAAGCATAAAGGCTTGGTCTAGCTAACAGTGGGATCCCAAAGTCAATTGCTAACAGATTTTGCCATTTTTGAAGCAGGCCTCATGTCGTCTCTTAGCACTTTGGCTCTGGTTCAGTAATTAATAACAAGTAGTTTTTTCTGACCAGTACATAGTGGTGACTATAAATGTGTTCCAGCGATTTTGCACACACATCATTTACATATACTCCTGTGGATGCTATCGATACCGACTAGCCTGCATATCAAATCATTTCCTTTTTCTTCAAGCAAGATGATAGACTAATGTGCTTGGACATGTCAGGTTTTTAACACCATTTGGCATGCTGGCTTTCTAGCAATAGATACAACATTCGGAGTGGTTGGCACACTACTTAACTGATCAGGAAAGGTCTAAAAAAAGTAAATAAGATTAGGTAAAGGCACAATACGAGTTGGTAGGGGAAGAAAAGCAGAGGCTTGAAAGAGGTTCATATTAAAAGCATATGATATGTAATGAGATCAGAGTGTGTGCATCTGTGCAAAAGGGCGAAACCCAAATAACATTGTATTAAAACAATGGAGGAGTTGTAGTAGTAGGATTTTGTTTGTATTTTATATAATTTAGAATAAAAATAGTAGCAGCATGTATTAAATATATTGGTGCATAATTTAGTTATTTTTCCAGCCACTCTTTTTAAATAGCAGAAAGGAATGGCCTAATGGGCCATTGGTAAAGATGCATTAGCCAGAATGTGTGTGTGAGCTAATTTTAAGGCAGTAATAGACCTTTGTAGTAGGTTTAGCATTTTAAAATAAGTAAAGAAATGCAATAATTGTTTTGTATGTAAATAAGATATGTTTGTTAAAAAACAATAATCCAGTAAAAGTTTTGTCAACTCCACTATTAATAAAAATACAAATGAATATAAACTAAATTCAACTAAATGTGTTTAAATTAAAACCTAAATGTTCACCCTACTCCCTTCCTATTATGCGTACATAAAAACACATCAATATTCCAATAGCCAAGCAAAACAAAATCAACTTACACAAAACATTGCAATGCAAAAAAAAAAAGCATTTTTTAAACTTATGTTAAAATGCTCAATATACAACAAAGCGGTGACCCTAAAAGGTCTATTACTGCCTTAAAAATTAGCTCAAACACGCACTCTGGTTAATGCATCTTTTACCAGTGGCCCGTTAGGCCATTCCTTTTTCTTTTTTAAAAGAATGGCTGGAAAAATATAACTAAATTATACACCAATACACATACTACATTATTTTTTTATTCTAAATGATATCAAATACAAAATCCTACTGCTACAGTATTGCCCCTTGACACTGTTTTTCAGAAAGTCTTTTTTTTCTATTTAATTTTTCTTTATTTGCAGTTGTCTATTTGGTGTTAAATAAATCCATTTTCTTTAAGGCAAGTATCACAAGAGATCCTTCTACTGGATCATTAGCTCCGGATTGTTATTGGAGAGAGTAAATTAGGTAAATACACATCTGAATGTGGGCTAGTACAGATTGATACAAGTATAGCCTCTTCTGAAGATCAATGAGATTATAAAGCTTACCTGAAATTCTTAATTTTTTTTTGAAACTATTTTGATTAGGCTATCCTATTTTGGATACTTAAGAAACAAGTGTAGTGCAGTTTCATTTCCAAAAAATCTTAGGAATGAAAAAATTATTTGCCTTTTTATGCAAATGTCAAGACTGAATCCCCACTTTGGCATTTGGAGTGCAGAAGGTGGGGGCATGCACGGTTTTTAAAAAATAATATTGGCCACTCCAGGCTTGTATTACACTCCCAAGGTTACAGCTTTTCTCTGACCTTAGATTGGTTAAACGCTGCCACTACCCAAATTTAAAATAACCCCTTGAACCCAGGGGGGAGCACCTGGGAATTCCTCCCTGTGGGGTACCCTCATGCCCTTTCACCTCCCTCTGGGGAAGAGCTGAATGAGAAAACAAAGGAAATTAGCTGTTGCCACCAGCTAATTAAACAACATATGCACAATCTCTTAGGACGCTAAAAATCCAACTGTGTTAAAAAAGGTAAATTTTATTAAAAACAAAAGAAGAAAATACATCTGGAATTTAGGCTTTTGCTAGATTTTAAAGGACCAGTTCCAAAAATTAAGTGCCCAAAATAGCTTTCTTGGGAGGTTCAGCTTAAAGGTTATAAGCACAGAAAAGTCTCTTAGGTTAGCCCAGAGGAGATCCACAAGTCAAAATAAATAATTAAACCCGATCGCGTCTGTCTAAACATTCCCTGTCCCAATGATTCCTTCCAGGTATGGAAGAAAATGTACATGTTCCTGCAGCCCAGAGAGAGTAAGAGATGACAAAGGAAAGGTTTTTCCCAATTTTAGAAAGTTTTAGTCCTCTCATTGACTCTTTTGGTCAAGTGCCCACACTTTTTTCCCCGCCCGTACCTATGCAGGGAGGCTTTTTAACCCTTTACAGGTAAAGCAACAGAGAACAGCTACTAAGAGAGATTTTACAGCTGGTTGGGTGTCCATAAAAGCTACTCTTCCCCTTCATTTATCACAGCAAATATTTGAGATTTTTCAAGTTATAAAAAGTCAGCTGTGCTGTATTTTATTCTCACACACGTATACACACACACACACACACACACTTTAAAAGACATTCCTTACACTTTTTTTCTTTTCTCACCGAAGATGCTTGTTTTAATCTTAAATTTATGTCTTAACGCTTGGAATTTTTTAATAGTCTAGACATCTATCGTCATCAGAATTGTTGTTGCTTTTAAGGGAGCCAAAGTAATACTGTTGTAATTGGTATAAGAAAAGTTGCACTTAAGATCTTGGATACCTGAAAAATATGGCTGTCTGCATATTAGGTTTTTGACAGTTAATGTTTGAAGTGTGAGTGTGTGTGTGTGTGTATTTGTGTGAAATTATGGGCATGAGCTCTTAATGAAGTTGCAGGGAGTCAGTTGCTGACCATGGTGTTGCTCGTGATGAACTTAACAGCACAGAGGATTCTCTCTCTTGAGCTGATGCAGTTCATATATACATATTTCTAGTGAGCTGTGTGGTTAGCTAGCAGAATCTGTCTTAAACTTGACCTCCAACGTTAGCTGACATAATACAAGTATTTATTTATTAAACTTGGCTTGTTCAACAGGGAAATGTTCACTCAGCCTCTCATGAGAATAAACTTTTAAAAATTATATCATAGCTTTTGAGTTCTGAGAATTGTTCTGTTCGCTGAGATGACATTTATGATCTTGAATTTTAATGTTATGTCCTAATTTCTGCATGTACAATGGCTGCTCAATATTCTTATTTTACATAGTCTGCTGTGGACATTTTGTCAGTCTTTTTCAGAGTCTTTTTGGCGAAGGGGAAATAAAAGGATGCAAAAAAACCCCAAACCCTCATTCCCTTGCTCCTCTTCTATGGTGAATCTTCATATTTTCAGTATCAAATAGAAGAGAATAACCTAACATCTACCCTCCAAAAAAAGTTTGAAAAATAATCCTAGAAAATGAACGGCTTTCATCACCCCTCCCACTGCTTCCAAAGTGTGTCACCATTATTTCAGAGACAATAAATGCATCTTGGTTTAAAATAAATGGAAATTTTGCATTTAACCCTGTGCTAGATATTCTGTAGTTATCTGACGTATGTATTCAGATTGTTTAAAAAACATTGATTCCAAGGAAACAATTACTGTTAGCCTTTGAAATAAAAGAGATATTTGAGTTAATCAGTTAGCCAACAACCACCCTGCTAGTTTACAGTTGAAGATGAAGCCTAAACTCAAATACTGGGAATCTAATCTTGGCTATTCTGACTAAACTTGAAAACTGCTGAGCAGGAGGGTATGTGAACACACATAAAAAGCAAAACAAAATCAACTACTGTAAACTCTTGGATAATGTAATTTAGTGTTTTGGAGCATGATAACTCAAAATATTTATTGAAATATGTCTCTTCAGGGCATCAGCCCATTAGATAATCTTAGTCTAAAGTTCACAATTAAAAAACCTTGAGGGTTTGACTACATGTGCAAATGGCAGAGCTACTCTTTAGTCAGTTTTGTCTCCACTCCAATATTATAAAATTCTTGCATGAGGTTAATTTTAATAAATATCAAGAAGCATTGAAACAAATTTAGCTTGTATTGCATACAGCATTAGATTATCTAGGTAAGGTGTTTCAGGCCCTCTTACAATTCTTCCACATGTTGAAATGCGTTGTTACAGTGACTGGCTTTTGTGAGTTGTTTAGGGCATTTTATGCAATCATTTTGCAGTGCCTCTGTCATGTATGTTAATTAAAAATATTCATTTAAAGATTTTCTTTCAGTGCCTGTGAACAATGCTGGATTCAGGTCTTGAACAATTTACTGGATGCATACTGATGCAAGGACTAATTCCTAATAGCCAGACTGAAATATCTGCATGGCCATGACTCCCAAAGCTATTCCCCTAAAATTTAAAGGCATAAAAGTTGTGTGTTTTTATGCACAATATTAATTGTAACATCAACTTTACATTCAAATTTTATTAGATAGAACTTACTCCTCTTGCTTTTATCACCTTTCCTGTTATCTTTTTCTCTCTCTTTGGCTTCATTACAATCTTTCTTACGCAGATCCTGGTCATGGCCTCGCTCTTCCTGTTTTGTCTTCATTGTCTGTTTCCTGTTTTCCTTTCTTTCTCTACATGATATTCACAGCCTCTTGTCTTGTATCTTCTCTTCTTAAATCTCCCTCCAAAATTGTTCAATGGAATATATACTTCTCTGCTATCTTATCCTAATAATTGTACGTTAGCAAGACTAGCTACATGTCCTACCTATTCGCATGAAGCTTGGAAATGTTATCAGACCCAGTAGCCAGAGGTTTTTAAAGTACAAGTCAATGACAGATAGAAAAGATGGAAGTCCTACTGTCCAGGTCCACTGCACTTATGAGAAATCAGCCCATCCACGTAGCTGCTGTACCCTTACAAAGAAATATTAACCTTCCAAACATGAATGTTTAACTGATGGATCTTCAGTGAAAAAGATTAGAGATCTAACTTCAACAACAAAAACTTGTATTCAACAGAAGTTGGTGTCACTCATCTGGGAAAGTGTCTGTCTTAGTGTAGGTGAATGGATGTTTGTCATTGACTTGATGTATTTGAAGGCAGTGGGTTGCACCATTCAGTGCAGATAAATTCTTAGCAGGAAGAATGAAAGCCTGCTAATGTTACTCTCTTTAAAAGCCTGCAGGAAACCTATCCTTCATTGGGTTAATGAATGATAGCCGTTATACCTTTTGGTAAAGGTAGAAGTTGTGGTGTGTGTGAAATTTTTCCAGCCTTTATGATCATAAAGAGAACTTTGCTCTGTTTTGGAACTGTTGCTGTACTCATTCTAAAGGGTCAGGTGTGGCTCTGCCACAAGGTGTGTATATGGGGAGCAGACTGTCACAATCTACCTTTGTGGGTGGGAGGAGCTAGGAGAAACGATCTTGATATATAGCAGATCATACATCCAGAGCATGGCTCTGCTGGGTCTTTTGTATGGTGCAAAGGTGGAGCGAGGGTCCACCAATTTCCTGTCTACTGCATGTGTGGGGATACATAGAACCTGCATGGAGGTGGCTTTTTCCCCCTATACTGTCAATCATGGTAATAAGCAGAACTGGTGTAAAGGAAGGTGAGGGGCACCTTATGTCCCTGCACAGGCACCCAGGAAGAACCAGTCTGGCATTAAGTTCGTACAGAGGTAGTTCCATTGCTGCTGCTTCGACTTATTTGACTGAAAAAAGTGTGTGGGGAAGGGTTGGGGGGGAGGGGGAACCTGGCCTGAATCTGATGAGCTTTCACAATTTTTTTCTTAAATACAGTATATCATATAGCAGATCCAGTTCATACTGTATAGCTGAAAGGCTTTGTCTGTGTCATAAAGAATTCAATATTAAACTACTGCCTTAAAGATAAATGGCATCAAAATATAACCATAATAAGTATATAATTTATGCAAAAAAATTTAACGATTGGCAGCTTGCATAGGAAATATGAGGCTGGAAAGATCTTTATTGTGGAGGATGCCGTTTGGAGATGAAACAAGGAAGTACAGTTTTACATTCTTAGAGAGAGAGATTTCCCTAAAATGTAGTAGTCTGCACATGAGGACTTCAGTTCAAAGGTACAATAGACATAGCTTTATTCTGCCAATGTTTACTCTTGTAAATGTGTGATGATAATATGGACAGAAAGAGGATTTTTCTTGTGGATGGTTTGGGAGTATGAGAAAGATGAGTGAGAGAGGTCAGCTTGTTCCTGAGTTACTCAATGTCAATGAGACTCAGATATCAGTGATTCAGGAGCCAAATTAGTGAACAGTGTTACCCAAAAGAGCCACACTAGTGTGAATTCATTGTTTTGTTTACTATATTACTATTTATTCAGTTTATTTAAACAGTATGCCGGGGGAAATATTTATATTCTCATACCAAAATGAGTAACCAAGTATTATTTTTATCAACTCCACTTATTAAATAACATAGTAAAAGCATTGTGATTGGTTAGTAGTAAAAGCATCCTGATTGGCTAATAACTTTGGTTAATAATTAAATCAGGTTTTAATATTGTGCTGCAAAGAGCTGTAGGAGACATTAAAAAGCCACTTGCAGCTTGCGAGCCTCAGTCTGAGTATCTATAATTTACATCTTGATTGAGCAAAGTACTTCAGCACATGATTATGGTTAAGCATGTGCTTAAGTGCTTTGCTTGATTGTGCCTTAGTTTACTAGGGTCTTTGAAACACGTCATGTTTAAGTACAGATGTAATTGATATGCACTTGACTCCACCTTTTGTCTTGGATTTGTGAACGGATAAAGTTGAAACTAAGAAAGGCATGAAAAAGAAATCAGTGTGCAGTTTAGTAACCTGCTGACTTCAAAGTCAATTTACTCAGACTGAAAGTCATGGCAGATGAGTGCTGGATGATGTAGGTTCATCATCTTAATTGGCTACAGCTAGCCAGGAACTTGTTGCTATAGAAACATATCAATAGGACAGCACTTGGGAATTATATAGTTATATCTGAATAATTTTGCTAATTTTTGGTGGATTATTTGTAATTGCATGAATATATTTAATGCTTTTCATTTCTTGTCAGTTACAGGCTTTTAAGAGCAATGGGAATTAAACTTGAACTGAGATTTATGGTGGATTTAAATTTCTGACCCATTATACATCCTGAAAAGTACAACACATGCTGTTAGACTACAAGCAAACCTGGCAAGAGGGAGAGAGGGTGGGAAAAAGTGAATGCCATTAATCTGCTTGGCTTTTGGCTTTCTTCAGAGTTATTTCAGCACATGAGTAACAGAATTAAGAAGTCCTGGTAGTATCTCTTTCCATTTGGTCTCCAAAGTGCCCCTCTTTTATTAAAAATCTCATTGCAGACATCTGTATGCCAAGAAGTTGCACTGTATATTGTTAAAAATTTTCAAATTAAGCTACAGTTCACTGTGAAAAATGTAGACATCACTATCAAGAGTCCGATTCTGAGGGGCAAAGGGGAAATGACCAAAGGACTGTCTTCTTGCGGGTTGGTAGCTTAACCCTTCTTTCTTCTCCCCACTTCCCTTCCCCTCATTATCCCCCAAAACCAACCCAAAACAAAACCTGTAGCATCTGTTAGAATGGTACTGGACCATGTCTTGCAGCTGTGATTCTTGCTCTGCCACAGAGTAGCATGTTGTGAGCAGCAAACAGTTCTGCAAGGGAATTATCCAGGTGAAAGAGGAGACACTACATGATCCTGAGGTGAGTTTGTGTGCATGTTTGTTAGGATTTTTTGTGTGTGTGCCTGCTTTCACGCTGTGTTTCTGCTTGCTTGAAGATTTATAGTGTGGTCTGGTTTGGGGGCTGTGTGCTGAGCCAAGCTGTCAGCTAGGCTAGGCTGAGAGCTTATTGACTAGTCTCTAGCCTGCTACCCCTTGATTTGTAACTCCTTTAACATCCCTTGAACAGGGAGGGCAGGTAACTCCAGGAGAAGAGGAGTTGAAAAAACCAGCTCCAAAGTCACCATAAAAGCTAGTAAACAGGGCAGTTTTGTGGAGGAGCTGAGAGAGAGAGAGAGAGTGAGTGAGTGAGCAGCAGTCCTTTCAGGTCCAGCTCTTAAGCAGAGAGAGCCCTGTGACAGAGTAAGAGAGCATAAGACAGTGAGATACCAAGGTAAGGGGAGTTTGGCTGCAGTGAGAATCCAGCGGCAGGAGAAGGCGGCCAAGGGACTGTACCTAACTATTAGAAGGGCGCATGAAAAGCTCTCTAGAAAAGAACCATAGAGAGAAGAGGAACAGAGGAGGAGAATGAATACACAGAACAAACATCTTCTCAGCTTAAATCAATAGTCCCCGCACCCCAAAAAAAAAACCAGAATGAAACACACAAAACAAAAACTGAACAATAACAAAGCATGTAAGAGTGAAAATAATGGAAGCAAAAATCCAGCAGCAGAGTGGGGGATGGTCCAGTCTATGGCAGTGAATGCAGCATGTATGATTTCATGGCATATGTGTGCATGCAGCGTAAGTAGTTCATGACCTTCAACGACACATTATGGGCTCTTAAAGCCAGAATGGTTGAACTGGAGGAGCTAAGAAAGACAAAGGTACATAGAGGAGACTCTCAGGGACACACTAGAGATGTCCCATTCCCTATCTGACAGCCTTTGTGCTGTTAATGAGGTTGAAAGTCTTGGAGAAGGAAAACAACAAGCTGGAGGTAAAGAAAACAATTCCATTTTGGGGACCCTTCTTTCAAGTGCTGTCATGGTATCCTCTCTCACTGAGATTATCCCTCCTGGGGATGGGTATGCTAGTTACTAGGAATAGCAAGGTAATTGGGGAATTTGATTATTAGAAATATAGATGATAGGGTTTAGGATGACCTGGAGAACTGCATGATAAATTGCTTGCTGTGTGCAAAGTTTGCAGACCTCTCAAGGCATCTAGATAGACTTACATATAGTGCTGGGGAGGAGCTGGGGGTCATGGTATGTGTAGATACTAGTGACATAGGGACCTAGAGGCCCAAATTAGGCTGCTGGGTAAGAGATTAAAGTCCAGGACCTCCATGGTAGCATTCAATTATATATTGAACAAGAACAAGAAATTGTCTATGCTGCAATTAAAAACTTGAGGTTAGTCTGTGCCATCTGACTTGTGCTCCTGGGACTTGGGCTTAAGTGGCTGTTTAATTGCAGAGTAGACGCTCAGGCTGAGCCTTGAAGGGTCTTAAAGCCTGAGCCTGAATGTCTACACTGCAGTTAAACAGTCCCTTGATCTGAGCCCCACAAGCCTGAGTCAGCTGGCACAGACTATCTCTTGAGGTTTTTTAACTGCAGGTTAGACATGCCCAATGACAGGCAGAACTGCAGGGACTCTGTGTAAATGAAATAATGGTTTAGGGAGGAAGAATTTAAGTTTATTAGGAACTGGAGAACCTTCTGGGAGAGGAGAAGCCTATACAGAAGGGATGGGCTTCACCTAAACCGAGCCATAGCCAAATTCAGAAGGTTGTAGAGGATTTTTTTTATTTTTATTTTTTAAATGAAGGGTTTGAGGAAAGCCAACAGGTGCGAAAGAGCACAGAGTTTGGGTGGAGACATTCCTTAGGGATGAATTTATTAAAGGACAATGCTGTAGCCCAGGAGAGAGAATAGGGAAAGAAGTTGGTCAAGTACAGGTAGGCACTAGTCAGGAACAGTCAAATACAAGATTCTCTTTAATTATAACACATAAAGACAAGCAAGTGAATGTTGACAAAATGTACAAGTACTTACATACAAATGCTAATGTCTAAATACTAAACTGGGTGAGCTAGAGTGCCTGGCATTAAAAAGGGATATTGATATAATAGGCATTGTGGAAACTTTGTGGAATGAGGGTAATACAAGGGTATGCAGGTGGGAGCATGGCACTTTGTGAAATCATAGAGTCAAATATGGTAAAATCTTAAATGACTCTCACTCTACCATAGAATCTCTATGGATAGAAATTCCATGTTTGAACAATAAGAGTACAGCAGTAGGAATACACTGCTAACTGTCTGACCAGGATGGTGATGGTTTACTCTGAAATGCTTAGGGAGATTAGAGAGGCTACAAAGATGGAAAATGCAATAATAATGTGGGATTTCAACTCTTCTGTTGACTGGGTGTTTGTCACTGTGAGTAGGGATGCAGAGATATTTCTTGACACATTGAATGACAGTTTCTTGAAGCAGCTAGTCCTGGAACCCACAAGGGAAGAAGCAATTCTTGAGTTAGTCCTAAGTGGAGCACCGGATCTGATCGAGGAGGTGAACATAGCTGAACTGCTTAGTAATAGTGACCATTGTGTAATTACATTTAACATGCTTGCAAGGGGGAAAATGCCAGACAACCTCATCACAATAACCTTTAACTTCAAAAAGGGTATCTAAAAAAAATGAGGAAGCTAGTTAAATGGAAATTTAAAAGCACATCACCAGGATAAAAAAAAATGCATGGAAACTGCATAATAGAGGCTCAACTAAACATAACTCCTGTGGCAAGTTGCTGGCACTGTTATGATGGGTCCCGTGCTTTCTCTTCCTGTGGGGGGTTCAGGGAGCTATTTCTTGCCCCTGAATAGGGTATTAACTGCCCCACTAGTATCCTAGAGGAGGGGGAGTGGAGAGGGAGGGACCCGGGCCCGCCTTCTACTTCGGGTCCCAGCCCAGGGGCCCTGATGATAGCAGTAAACTACCTGAAGTAGCTATTCCTTCCCCTGGGCTACTTCCCTCTCCTACCCTTCAGTTTGTGGGGCTTCCTGCCCTCTCTCTACACTGGTCAAGTGTCTCTTTACCTAGGGTCTGGGTGGTCTTGGTTCCAAACTCTCCTCCAACTGCTCACTGCTCCAACTCCTATCCTCCTTCCCTGTCTGCCTGAAGCAGGGGTTTTTTATTAGGTTCTTAGCAGGGCCTTAACTGATTGCAGGTGTTCCAATCAATCTGCAACCTTCTCTAGTCCACAGGGAGCCAAGCCTCAATTAGCTCTGAGCTTACATATCTCCCCTCAAGCACTCTACCAGAGCTCCCTGACCCTCTTCTATCACACATCCCCTCCCCCTTGCTCAACACCATGGGTTGAGCTACTTGGGACGAGAGACAGTGTTGCCGTAACAGGCTGTCCACATTCCCATGTTGGCTTCCGGCCCTATGCTGTATCCGGAAGTTGAAAGGTTGCAGGGATAGAAACCATCTCATCACTCGTGCATTCCTCTCCTTGTTTGTGTGCATCCATTGGAGTGGGGCATGGTCTGTTACTAGGGTGAACCGCAGCCCAAGCAGGTAGTACCGTAGAATCTCCATGGCCCACTTAACTGCTAAGAATTCTTTTTCTACTATGGCGTACTGTTGTTCCCTGGGCAGGAGCTTTTGACTAAGGTAAAGGATTGGGTGCTCCTCATCCCCCACCATCTGCGAAAGGACGGCCCCAAGTCCTACCTCCGAGGCATCTGTTTGTAGGATGAATTCCTTTTTGAAATCGGGGGCTATGAGCACTGGATGGCTACAAAGGGCAGTCCTTAGGTCGGTGAAAGCATCTTCTGCCGCCTTGGTCCACTTAACTATCTCTGGGCCCCGAGCTCTTATCAGGTCTGTTAGAGGCGCTGCCCTTGTGGCGAAGTGAGGGATGAACCGGCAATAGTACCCCACTATCCCTAAGAATGCTCTGACTTGCTTCTTGCGGATCGAGCGGGGCCAGTCCTGTATTGCCTTTACTTTGTTCCACTAGGGCTTCTCCAGGCCCCTACTGACTACATAGCCAAGGTATCTGGCCTCAGCTAACTGTATTGAACCTTTGGATGGTTAGCAGTGAGACCAGCCTGTCTGAGTATCCAATACTGCTTCGACTTTCCCCAGGTGCGTTTCCCAGTCAGGACTATGGATTACCACATCGTCTAAATAGGCAGCAGCATATTTGGTATTGTTTCGAAGTAATCTGTCCATCAGCCGCTGGAAAGTCACGGGGGCCCCATGGAGTCCAAAAGGGAGGACTGTATATTGAAAAAGGCCATCAAGTGTAGAGAGAGCAGTTTTTTCTTTGGTGTCCTCAGCCAGGGGGATCTGCTAGTAGCCTTTCATCAAGTCCAACATGGTCAGGTATCGGGCCTTGCCTAACTGATCCATCAACTCATCAATACGTGGTATTGGGTAGGCATCGAACTGGGATACCTCGTTTAACTTTCGAAAGTTGTTACAAAATCTTTGGCTGCTATCAGGCTTAGGGACCAAGACAATAGGGCTGGACCACTGGCTGTGTGATTCTTCAATCATCCCAAGTTCCAGCATCTTTCTTACTTCTTCTCTAATTTCCTCTCTTTGTGCCTCTGGTATGAGATATGGTTTCATCGTCACCCTTGCTCCAGGACGGGTGACGATGTGATGTTGGATAAGCGTTGTCCGTCCTGGTTTCGTGGAAAACACATCTTGGTTCCTCTGAGTCATCTCAATGACCTCTGTTCACTGTTCTGGGGCTAATTCAGGGGATATCTTTACCTGCTCTTGTGGGCCATCTGCCTGGGACAGAGCCGGCAAGACGGCTAGGCACATCTCCCGATTGATCCAGGGTTTCAGTAAGTTGACGTGGTATATCTGCTCTGGCCTTCAGCCATCTGGCTGTCTCACCTTATAATTCACTTCCCCAATGGCTTCCACTATCTCATAGGGTCCATGCCAACTGGCCAGCAGCTTACTTTCTGTTGTTGGTACTAGCACCAGCACCCGTTCACCTGGTTGAAATTTCCTTGTTTTCGCTCGACGATTATAATAGTTCGTTGGGCTTCTTGTGCTTTCTCTAAATGCTCTCGTACTATGGGGTTACTTGGGCTATTCGCTCTCTCATCTGGGCTACATGTGCAATGACATTCTTTCCCGGGTTGGGTTGTTCCTCCCATTCTTCCTTCATGATATCTAATATGCCACGTGGGTGGCGTCCATACAGTAGCTCAAATGGGGAGAAACCGGTAGATGCTTGGGGAACTTCTCGCACTGTGAAAATCAAATAGGGTAGGAAGGTATCCCAGTCTTTTTCATCTTGGGCCACTACCTTTCGGATCATGCTCTTGAGAGTATGGTTAAAGCGCTCTACCAGGCCGTCTGTTTGGGGATGATAGACCGAAGTCCGCAAGGCTTGGATATGTAGCAGGGTGCATAAGTCTTTCATCACTCTAGACATAAACGGAGTCCCTTGGTCTGTCAGGATCTCCTTAGGGATGCCTACCCTAGCAAAATCCTGCACCAGTTCCTTTGCAATCGCTTTAGACGTGGGGTTTCTTAGAGGAATGGCTTCGGGGTATCGTGTAGCGTAGTCCAGGATGACGAGTATGCTTCGGTGGCCCCGGGCTGTTCTTTCTAGTGGGCCCACCAGATCCATTGCTATCCTTTCAAAAGGGACTTCAATTACAGGCAAGGGTACCAATGGGGCCCTTAACTGTGGTCGTGGGCTATGCAGCTGGCACTCCGGGCAAGAGGTGCAATAGCGGTGAACTTCTGCTCTTACCCCCGGCCAGTAGAACCTCCTTAGGACTCTATCCAGGGTCTTGTCTGCTCCTAAATGTCCCCCAAACAGATGACTGTGAGCTAATTCTAATACAGCCCTTGTGTGCTTCCGTGGCCCCAAGAGCTGCTCTACTACTTCCCCACGTATTGGAACTGCTCGGTATAACAGATCCCGTTTGATTATGTAGTATCGCCCTGGTCCTTTCGTTTTTCCTTCTCTTGGCACACCATTTACTACTTCTACCTTCTCCCTCACGTTTGCATACAGTGGGTCATCTGCTTGGTCCTGCCCAAAACACTCACGTGCGGGACCAAGCTGGCCTGATTCTATTGGATTGGGCTCCCCTCCTTCTCTTGGAGTATTATCGCAAGTGCTGGGGGCTGTCTCTGGGTCTCTACTGGTCTGTACCACCTTGCGGATTCCCTGACGGGGCCTCCTCCCAACTAGGGCAGCTCTCTGGTTTGCTGCCAAAATCCTGGTTCCCAATTGTTTATCTACCCTCCTTTCCCGTCTAGATTTCCGGGACTTCCCAGGGAGTGAAAATAATTCTGGGGAAAACCCAGCAAAAATTGAGGTAGGGTCATCCATGGGTGCCTCAAACTCTGTTTGGGGTTTACTTCCCTCCCCTAACTCAACAGGGGGGAAGTAAGCTCTCAAATCCAGGAAAGTCCCTGCCAATTAAGACTGGGTAGCGGAGCTTGGGGACCACCCTTGCAGTCATCTTGGTAGTGTTTCCCTGGATCTCAATCCATATTGGAATTGTGGGGGTAAAAATTTACTGTGCCATGGACACAGGTCACCCCAGTGGTTTTGGCCCGGCACAGTTGGTCTTGCCCCACTAACTTCCCCGAGATTAATGTGACTGCACTCCCAGAGTCCACCAAAGCTATGGTCTGGATGCTGTTCATTTTTACAGGTCTAGTGTACTCATGTGGGGCTGTTGCGAGCCCCACCAGGCTGATTAGGCCACATTGGACCCCAAGATCCCCCAGATTACATTGCATAGGCTCCTCCCTATTGGGGCACTGGGCTGCTATATGCCCCAACTCCCCGCACTCATAGCAGCGATATCTCATCCTGGAGGTCGCCCTCTGTCTTAGATCCTCTGACTCACTCCCCCAGTTCTCCGTCCCCAGACCCTCATGTCCTCTTGGAGCCTCAGGCCGCTTCTTGGGGTTTGTTCTTTCAATTATGATTTTCTTGGCGTTCTCAGTGATCCGGGTCCTCGGGGTTGGGACTGATTTCCCGAAACGCCGTGTTCCACCGTCTGGGGTTTCATACAGTTCATGGGCTGCCAGTTGTCTCTCGACAGGGGTGATCAGTTCATCATAGGTGGAGGGGTCATTCTGGCCTACCCAGGCTCGGAGGCTTGGGGGTAGTCCCCTCGTATAGTGGTCCAACACCAGGAGCTCCATCGTTTTCTCTGAGCTGAGAGCCTCCGGGCATAACCACTTCCGGGCTAGGTGTATTAGGTCAAATAGTTGTGAGCGTGGTGTCTTGTCTGTGCAGTACTGCCACTCATAGAACCTCCGGGCTCTCAGGGCTGTCGTTACCCCTGCCCTGGCCAGGATCTCTGCCTTCGGTTGTGGGTAATCTGCCGCCTCCTCTGCCGTCATATCATAGTAGGCCTTTTGAGCTTCCCTGCACAAAAATGGGGCGAGAATGCCTGACCACTGGTCTCGGGGCCAGGCCTCCCGCAGAGCTGTCATCTCAAAAGCCAGGAGGTATGCCTCCACATCGTCCTCCTTAGTCATTTTCTGTAGACAGTAGCTGGCCTGTATGGTCTGCGTCCCATCATACCCACGGCTCTTCTCCGTAAGAGTCTTCACCTGGTTCATTAGTTCCTGCAGCAGGGTTCGGTCCTGGGCAGCCTGAGTCATCAACAGACTATTAGTCTCTTGCTGCACCCGTATCGCCTCCTGTTGGGCGGTTGCTTGAACCCGGGTGGCTTCCTGCTGGGCCACAGTGGCTTGTATTAGGGCCTTGACCACGTCATCCATCTTAGGGACAGGAAGGTTTGAGCTAACCCTGGTTTAAGTCCCCAGTGCGTGGATCCCACCTCTAAACACCACGTGTGGCAAATTGCTGGCACTGTTATGATGGGTCCTGCGCTTTCTCTTCTTGTGGGGGGTTCAGGGAGCTATTTCTTGCCCCTGAATAGGGTATTAACTGCCCCACTAGTATCCTAGAGGAGGGGGAGTGGAGAGGGAGGGACCCGGGCCCGCCTTCTACTTCGGGTCCCAGCCCAGGGGCCCTGATGATAGCGGTAAACTACCTGAAGTAGCTATTCCTTCCCCTGGGCTACTTCCCTCTCCTACCCTTCAGTTTGTGGGGCTTCCTGCCCTCTCTCTACACTGGTCAAGTGTCTCTTTACCTAGGGTCTGGGTAGTCCTGGTTCCAAACTCTCCTCCAACTGCTCCAACTCCTCCAAACTGCTCCAACTCCTATCCTCCTCCCCTGTCTGCCTGAAGCAGGGGGTTTTATTAGGTTCTTAGCAGGGCCTTAATTGATTGCAGGTGTTCCAATCAATCTGCAACCTTCCCTAGTCCACAGGGAGCCAAGCCTCAATTAGCTCTGAGCTTACATATCTCCCCTCAAGCACTCTACCGCAGCTCCCTGACCCTCCTCTATCACAACTCCAAACTAAAAAAAAATACCACACATGCTATAAAAGGACCCAGAAAAAGCCACTCTGATTAAACAGGAGAGTATAAGATATGGGTTCAGCCAAAAAGGCATCCTTTAAAAACTGGAAGTAAAATGCTAATGAGAAAAATAGAAAGGAGTATAAACTCTGGTAAGTCAAGTATAAAAGTAGATTAAGACAGGCCATGATAGAATTTGAAGAGCAACTACCTAAAGGTGGTGGTGGGGGAGAACCTAAGTACATCATAAGCAGGATGCCTGCCAAACAGTCATTGGGGCCATTGGACGATGAAAGTGCTTAAGAAGCACTCAAGGAAGACAAGATGGTTGTGGAGAAGCTAAATGAATTTATTTGTATCGGTCTTCACTGCAGTGGCTGTGGGGAGATCTCCACACCCTAGCCCTTGTGTTTAGGTGAAAAATGTGAGGAACTGTCCCAGACTGAGGTGTCAAGAGAGAAGGTTTTGGAACACATTGATAAATTTAACAGTAATAAGTTGCCAGGGCCAGAGGGTATTTAACCAGGAGTTCTGAAGGAACTCAAATAAGGGTTTGCAGAACTACTAACTGTGGTTTGTAACTTATCACTTAAATCGGACTCTGTACCAGATGACTAGAAAGTAGTTAATAGAACACCGATTTTTTTTTTTAAAATAAGGCTACAGAGGCGAGCCTGACAATTATAGGTTGGTAAGCCTAACTTCAGTACCAGGCAAATTGGTTGAAACTATACTGAAGAACAGAATTACCAGACCAACAGATAAACAGGGTATGTTGGGGAGGAGCCAACATGGGTTTTGTAAAGAGAAATGACACTTTACCAATCTATTAGAATATTTTGAGGGTGTTAAGAACCATGTTATGTACTTGGACTTTCAGAAGGTTTTTGACAAGATGACATCCCCCCGGGGTACAGTCTGGACTGTTGACCCGTTGTGTCCCTTTAACTCACCAGCCCAGGGTGCCTTTTTACACTGTTTTGGTAGTGGCAAGTAGCTTCTCCAAACTCTGCTCACATACCAAAATTAGCAGAGGTCCCCAAAGTGTGCAGCATGCCCCCTAGGGGGGAAGAGGCACGGAGGGAGTGTTACCCAGCTCCTCCCTGCCCCTGAGCTCTGCTCCGTCCCTGACCCTGCACCTAGCCCCCATCCCCAGCCTTGGCGCAGCTCTGTATCATGCTGGGGATCCAGCTGCAGCTTTCACTCCCACCTGGAGCCAGGGCTGGAGGGAGGGTGGCACTGGGAGTGGAGCAGTACCTAGCCACGGGCTTGGCTGCCAGCCCCCACTCCTGCCTGGTTGCAACTCCGCTCCTGCCCCGGCCACGATTTGGTTCCTGGCCCCAGCCTCTTCCCTGTAGCCTCAGCCTTGGGCCCTTACCCTTGTCTGTGTCTCCCCCAGCCTAGTCGCACCCTGCTCGCAGCTCTGGGGGTGGGTAGGAGGTGGAGGTGGAGAGGAGGTAAGGAGGGGCGTGGCCCTCAAAAGTTTGAGGATCGCTGATGTAAAGTCTCTCTCCTTTCAGAGTTACACAAATGCTCTTCCAAAGATGTATTAGAATTGGAAAAGGTGCAGCAAAGGGCAACAAAAATGATTAAGGGTCTGGAGTAGCTTCCATACGAGGAAAGATTAAAACTGTTCATCTTAGAAAAGACACAACTAAAGGGAAATATGATCGAGATATAAAATCATGAATGGTAAGAAGAAAGTGAAAAGGGAAGTGTATTCACCTCCTCATATAACAATTAAAAAAAAATCTATGGGTCTCCTGATGAAATTAATAGGCAGCAGGTTTAAAACAAATAAAAGGAAGTACTTTATACAATGCAGTCAACCTGTGGAAACTCGTCTGGGAAAGCTGTGAAAGTCAAAAGTATAATGGGTTCAGAAAAAAATTGGATAAGTTCATGGAGGGGTAGGTTCATCAATGGGTATTAGGTAAGATGATCAGGGATGCAGCCCCATGCTCTGGCTGTCTCTCAACCTCTGACTTCATGAAGCTGGGACTGGATGACAGGACCCCTTGAAATTGCCCTGTTCTGTTCATTTCCTCTGAAGCACAGAAGACAGGATACTGTCTAGATGGACCATGGGTCTGACCCAGTATGGCTGTTCTTATGAGCACTGTTGGTAGTCTCAAATATCCATTCAAGTAGGATTCAGTTCTGCAGAACTTGTTTAAAGAAGTATTTATACACAGTTTTCTTGTTTTCAGTACTTCAGTTAACATGCCTCTTAGCACCATTATTAGACACAAGCTTCAGTATGTGCAGTCCAAGAATTCATATTTAAGTTGATCAGATCTTCTTCCTAGCCAAATGAGATGTGGCACAAGTTTGGAGTGAATGGATGCAAAAATACTTAAAGCAGCATGTGTACTACTTTGAAGTTAAGGGTGTCTTAGATTGTTATAGTAATGTGTCCTTATTTCCCCAAGGATGTAACTTGGTGGTAATAAACTTGCGTAAAATTTAATTCAGCCAAAATGCAAGTAGGTACTGCTCCACTGAATTTATCTTGCACTATGTTTGAATATCCCCCAAAGTGTCTTGCTAAACAAGTTTTTTTAAAAGACCATTAGATCAAATAATCGTGAATGGGTGCCTATTTGATTTGAATTTCAAATATTTGTCCACTTAAGTCTATTCTAATGCTTTAAAATTACTGCACATAAGGAACAGAAGCAGAAAATGTGACTCAATAAGACTGTGTAAATCCTCCATTTAATTTGAAATACAAACTTACTATAATGACTTTCCATCTACATTTCTGACACCCACATCTCTTTGAAATGAGTTAGGTTTCTTTGGTAAATATTTACACAGTAATATCCTCCCAGTTGTGTCTTGGCAAGCCATCACATTCATTTTCTCCAAGTCCCTCCTAGAGAGTCATTTTTATCTTGATTCCATAAGTGTAATGTACATCTATATCCTCTCCTTTCTATTCCATTTTCTTCTCTCCCCCTGCTCTAAAAAAAAATGACTCTTGATTTCTGCATGTGTCCTGTCATCAGTACCTTTACAATATGATTCTCAAGCAGGGACTGTCTTTTCAAGACACAAACTAAAGAGCCAAGCACTCTGATTATCAGACATGGTTAGTTTTAATACCATTGTCCCTGAGATTCCGCCTCCACTAGCAGATTTCTAAAAATTCCCTGTTGCATTACTAATTATACAGCTCCACCAGTGGTAGACCTGTTTCTAGCTTTGTAGGCACTTCATGTAACCCAACTTATGACTGATCTAGGTGTTCAAGTGGCTAAGATAGTGGCATCCCTTTATGCCTTAACAACTTCAGTCCTGTAACCACAGCCGCCACCAGTGGAGCTGCGGTGATGCAAAACATTTAGAAAAATGCTGTTGTATGCAAAGACTTTGCTATCAGCCCTGCAGAACAAACTGCAAGGTTCAGTAGAGTTCCATGGGGGCTGTGAAATTTTTGTTGAGATTTTGTTTGTCTGAGGAGTGCATCTTCTTTTGTGGCTTTTTTGAAGCCAAGTTTTCACTTTCCAAGTGAAATTTTTTTAAAAAAATTTCAATAGTTTGCTTCCTCAAAATAGTGGCTTGACAGTAAGTTTTCTTGTGCTGCTTCGGTGCCTGACTCCTGACTTTTGAAAACTTGGTTTTGGAAGTTGGACATACAGTGGTCCCACAGAGACCATGAGTATATGCTTTCCAAAGAAAGGTGATATTTCATGCACTCCCAAGTACATGTACATAATTAGAGCATGCCGTAAATATTAAAGTATGAGACAGTGTGGTAGAACCTAACTTGCATGGAGCAGGATCTTGCAGTTGATATGCATTGTAGTGAGCAAGGAGGCAGAAAACAATTCGAGAATCAGTCCTTTTCTCTTTATTAAACACTTATAATAGCAATTAGGTTGAGTCACATTATATTAGGCACTGTGCAAATATATAAAAAATGTCCATCTCTGCCCCCCAAGGAACTTACAAGATAAACACAAGACGTAATGGTTGATGAGACAAAAAGGATTGGGGTAATAAGGGAGACAGGATAAGAGAGAGGATGTGTGTGTACTGTTTATCCTTTCAGGAGCAGCGTATGCAGTTTGCTATCTGTCTAGCCATTCTAGTTCGCTCTTCTGCTTAATTGATATTTATTGTTCTTTTGGTGGAAATGGCACAGTTTTGTTTCCTTGAATGTGTGACAAAACTGCCTTTTCAGCTCTTGCTGTTCTTCTGATATCTGAAGTATCTGAACTAATGGAAAAAGTCAGCTGGAATTTATCTGGAGAATCCAGAAGTAAATCAGCAGTTAGTAGTTCTGTGCCACCACCGTGGATTTTGGATTGAGGTCATGATATTGAATGAAATCTTTTCAAAGTTTTAGAGTACAACTCTCTCCTTTAAAGGAACATCAGAGTTCTTTAAAAATCAGAGTTCTGTTAGAAGAATGTCACTTGCTGTTGTCACAAAACACAGCTAAGATTACTGAAATTTGAAAGATTTGAGGGAAAATCATTTCTGTATTTCACTTTCTTTTGTGCATTTGACAGCATTTTCTTTGGCAGTTCCCTGTATAGAGTCAGCTTTCATTGGTGGGTGGGGTTCTTGGACATGTGTGGATCTTTCACACAGGAAGAAGGAAGAAGAAAAACTTAATATCAGTAAAAAAACCAAAACCAAACAAAAAAAACCCGAAGAAAAGTGATGATGCTACAAAAATGGCAGGAGAGAGCGGACCAGGTGTGGAATGAGCAACTACTCAACTTTTTAATTTTTTATATGCCTAGATTTCAAATTGACCATGTCCTTTTTACTTTTTTGTATCAGAATATATGATTTTCTTAGCTTTTATGGGCATGCATAGCCCCAGGGCTGTTTAAATATTGTATTCTTTCTTTATACATTACTCAGAGTAAGCAGTGTGTGATCACTTGTTCATAAATTGAGAAAGTACTGGAAACCAAGCAGGTGTTTACTGAGAATCTGTCCAAAAATTAGCTGTGCAGTAGTACAGCACTCAGTCTAGATGTATTGATAAAATACATTTTGAAGGTTGGATCCCCTCACAAAAGAAACTTATGATATCCTGCTTGTTGGAATCTTGCATGGTGATCATAGCAAAAGCAAAGGGAGAACATTAGTCATTTCCCAATTCTCTCTGACCTTGAACCCTGCAATTGCCTTTATTTCCTTATTCTGCAGGCTCCGGTACATGTCCTCTACTCATGAAATAGCAATTGGGCATATATAACTTATTGATAATAGAGGGGCTTGGAAGAATTTTTTATTGGTAAACTTCAATAAACGTTGATTTCACCTTACACACAGAAACTGACAAAATATTTCCATCAATAGTAGCCGAAATTTACAGATAGATAAAGTAAGAGATGTAGCCTGAGAACTTACTAGAATTTGATTAAAGGATGGATACTTTGTATATTTTGACACATTGGCGACTTGCGTTTAACTGTTCTAAAATTTTAACTTTTTGAATCTCGGCTTATGTCATTAAATAATCATTTTCTGACCCTCCCCATCATGTGAAAATTAAATCCAATAAAATGTTTAAAATCCATAATTTTGCACAGCTGAAAATAACTATGTGTATATTCGTACACTATACAAAATAAAAGAAGTTCTTTAAAATCTTGATATTTGTCAATTATAAAAAAATTCTGCCAAGCAAAACAAAAATGATGAAGTAATACGTGGTTGGGATATCATGTGAACTTTATAGTACTTGTGTTTCTCAGTTTAAATTATGAATACATTATTCTTCAATCTGTGCTAGAAAAGACTGTGGTAGTAACTGTGCTTTTAACTTATTTTTGGGCAGTGGCATGTGAAAGAAGTAGAGAGTTAGCTTTAACTTTTTGTTTTAAATAAAGATAGCTAAAGACTCTACAAGAATTAACTGAATCTGTAATAAACTGTCAATATATTGCACCTTTTGAAGGTGAATGTCCAAATCCCCCCCCCCACCTTTGCTTATTGCAAATTGTAGAAGTAATGAAGGAAATCTCCATTAAATCATACAAAACAAGCTGACATGTTAAATATGGTACAGACCTGATCAGTGTGGTATTTAGGTTTCTTTAATCAGAATCAGAAGTGAAACATTTCCCTGTTCCAGCTGGATTGTATGTAGAACATTAGCAGTGTTGCATAAACAGAGCCAAAGTGTTTTGTCTTGTGTGTTAAATTGATTAATTTATTTTATTTTAGAATGCGGGAGGAGTTGCTCAAAGGACAGAATATATTGCATTATGGCTTATTTTGTTTTTCTCTTCGTGGCTGCTACGAGGACTTAATTTGAAGAGCCAAAAATCCATCCCAAAACAATCAATCTTCTATTGAGGCAGATTTCTTCTTTGAAAAGATTCTGTTAGGATTTTCCCACACAAATTGTTCATCTCTTGGTTTGTTGGACAGATAACAGGAAAACGGAGTTGTTTGACCCATGTGCATATTCTGGCTGCTGGAATGAAATGAATTGGAACTGCAGCCTGGTTTTCCACTGAGCATGTCCTTCTCCAGCAGTGTCAGGGCTTGGGTGGGGTCACTCTTGTTCATTAAGCTTTTCAAACAGACTCTTGGATTTTCATTAGCTGGACACATTTATTTAATGCAGGGAACAACAGAGAACTGGCTTGATGTACAAAATAAAAATTATATATGTATGTATTTTGTTATATAGACTTTAAGTTGCTGCTCTTGAGATTTTGCACTAACACGTCAGGTATTTGTAGCTTGTAAACAAAACGCAAACTAGATTCCCATTGTCTCTGGCAAGGGAATTTGAATGGGTGGCATTGTTGTCAGGCTGTTTGAAGGATGTGTATTTGCTTAAATTTCATCTCAGCTAGGAGGATATTCTAGTTAGGAGCCAGGATTTGGAAGAGAATGTCACCTGGTAATGTGTAACACTGTAAAGGTACCCTTGTTTGTTTTGTTTGTATTTAATCTGAACTTAGTTTCTTTTAAAATGTATGGGTTTAAATATTTGCTTTATCATCATAGGGTTGCTTTGAGACAAATCAGTTTCTTGTAGATGCTTTTAAATTTTCTTTCAAATTAAAATTTGTATTTTATAGTATACTGACATCAAACAAAAACCATTTAAAAATATAAGTTTCAAGAAATTTCACTTATTAATTGAAATTCTTTCTGTACCTAATGTTTTTTGGTATATTCTTTAAAGAGATTTTATACAGTATATTTGAAAAGAGAAAATTAATACTTCTATGAATCTTAGTATAAAAGTATAACTAAGTGTTGTTAAGTAATATCTGGACAGCAGTGTCTGAGTTAATTTCTAGACAAAAGATATTGATTTGCAAAATGACCAACTGTGCAAGTAATGCTCAGAGGCATTTGGATAAAACAGAATGTGTTCTCAATGATCTATTTTTTAAGGTGTCTAAGTCATACTGACAATATTCATATTTGCAGATTGTTTTGACTTTAAAATGAGAGAATACTGCTTTCTGAAGTAGCTTTAGACAGTTGGTTTACAGATAACTTTCAGTGTATTAGCATTGTTGTGATTGCAGCAATTCCTTTTCCAGTTTTATTAAAAAGTAGCTTTTTTGTGCATGCTATAGCAATTTTACTACCACCTGGGCTCTTAGGTGTTTGTTGTCTTTACCTTCATCTTCAACATTGCTGTAGTACTCACGTTTAAATATCATTCTGTGCTACGGGAGCTGGTATTCAGTCCTCTGCTTTTCTATAGGGACTTGTCAGCTCAAATTTAATGATGACTCTCATGTGTGTTGGGAAGTGTAAATAGAGAGTGATGTCATGTGTATGCCAGTTTTATAAACAAGCAGGGAATTCAGTTTTACAGAATTAATGTTGTATGCCTATTTTGTGCAGATCACTAAAACAATATTATTGGAGGTAGATTTATTGTGGACTGGGGAAAAAAATATTGTGTGCCTCAGAACACTCAGATGAGTGATGGGCAGCAAGCAGGTAAATAGACTAATAAAAGATAACAAATATTGTAACAAGGGCTGTCGATTAATCACAGTTAACTCGTGATTAAAAGTGTGATTAATTACAATTCTTTTTTTAGTTAAACAATAGACTACCCATTGAAATGTATTAAATATTTGTAGATTTTTTTCTACATTTTCAAATGTATTGATTTCAGTTACAACACAGAATATAAAGTGTACTGTGCTCACTTTTTATATTGTTTTTATTACAAATTTGCAGTGTAAAAATGATAAAAATAGTATTTTTCAATTCACCTCCTACAAGCACTGCAATGCAATCTCTTTATTGTGAAAGTGTAACTTTACAAATGTAGATTTGGTTTTGTTTTGTTTTTTTGAGTGCAGTTGTGTAACACTTTAGCACACACAATTCTGCTCAGTCCTACTACTTGTTTAGCCAATCGCTAAGACAAACAAGTTTGTTTATATTTACAGGAGATAATGCTGCCCACTTCTGGTTTACAGGGTTATCTGAAAGTGACAACAGATGATTGTATGGCACTGTTGTAGCTGGCATTTCAAGGTATTTACGTGCCAGATATGCCAAACATTCGTATGACCCTTCGTGCTTCAGCCACCGTTCCAATGGACATGCTTCCATGCTGATTACGCTCTTCAAAAAAAAATGCATTAATTAAATTTGTGACTGAACTCCTTGGGAGAGAATTGTATGTCTCCTGCTCTGTTTTACCTGCATTCTGCCTTATATTTCTTGTTATAGCAGTCTTAGATGATGACCCAGCACATGTTTGTTTTAAGAACACTTTCACAGTAGAGTTGTCAAAACACAAAGAAGGTACCAATGTGAGATTTCTAAAGATAGCTACAACACTCGACTCCAGGTTTAAGAATCTGAAGTGCCTTCCAAACTCTGAGATGGATGAGGTATGGAGCATGCATTCAGAAGTCTTAAGAGTAACACTCCAGTGCAGAAACTTCAGAATTGAACCACCAAAAAAGATAATCAACCTTCTGCTGGTGGCATATGACACAGATGATGAAAATGAATATGCATTGGTCCACGTTGCTTTGGGTCATTATTGAGCAGAACCCGTCATCAGCATGGAAGAGTAGTTGAAGCATGAAGGGACATATGAATCTTTAGCATATCTGCTACCTAAATACCTATACAGTGCCATGCAATTACCTGTTGTCACTTTCAGGTAACACTGTAAAGCAGAAGTAGGCAGCATTGCCTTCTGCAAATGTAAACAAACATGTTTGTTTTAGTGATTGGCTGAACAAGAAGTAGGACTGAGTGGATTTCTTGTCTTCAAAGTTTTACATTATTTTGTTTTTGAGTGTAGTTCTTTTTTTGTGCATAATTTTACATTTTGTAAGTTCAACTTTCATGAGATTGAACTACATTATTTGTATTTGGGGAATTGAAAAATACAATTTTTTTTTTTACTGTGCAAATATTTGTAATAAAAATTAATTATAAAGTGAGGACTGCACATTTTGTATTCTGTGTTGTAATTGAAATCAATGTCTGAAATGTAGAAAACATCCAAAAATATTTAAATAAATGGTATTTAATAGTGTAATTAATTTTTAATAGCAAATTTTTAAAACTGAGAATAACTTTTTTTAATTGCTTGACATCCCTAATTGTAACTAGTGATTTTCACCATCTGGGAAGGACTGATGCCTATAAGTATCATTCTTCAAAAGCATTGTCTGGGTAAGTTTGCCAGCCTGTATACCGTATTTGTTTTTGGATCAATGGTTCTGTCAGAAATACTATTTTTATAGAGACTATATCTTCAAAGGAGATATCAAATCTGACCTCACGGTACCTAATGTACACTTGGCTGACTGGATATCTTCTGGTATTATGGCAAAGTATTTCACTCCATGTCTGGCTCTGATTTATTTATATAAATATCTTTCAAAAATACGTGGTTTAAAACAAAAATGGTGTGTAACAATTGTGACAAAACTCCAAGTCTGTACTTGTGGGTCCTGCGCTTCCTGGCAGATTTAGGGGCCTCAGAAACTCATCTAGGCCCCAGAGTGACCTCCCTTTCTCAGTATAATTGGCAAGAGTCACCGCCTAGTGAGTTACCTTCATCACAGGCCAGTATGGAAGATGGAAAGGGGGGGGACCCGGGCCCGCCCTCTACTCCGGACTCCAGCCCAGGGACCCTAATAGTATCAGCTGAGATGGCTGACCTTTTATCCACAAAACACAATACAATTCCCTGGGCTACTTCCCCACAGCAGTCCCTGCTTCTTCAAACTCCACTTCACCCTTACCTCAGGGCCTCCTTCCTTCTGGATGATATGTTGTCCACCACTCAGTCTCACCAACAGCACAACCTTCTTCCACAACTCCTGACACCCACAGCCCACCTGACTAACTGGGAGGTGTTTGTCTGGTTTCAGCCAGTCCCTGATTGGCTTCAGGTGTCTCAATTAGGCTAGCTGTTTCTACTCCTTTCTAGAAGGTTCTTAATTGGCCCCAGGTGTCTTGATTGGCCTGGAATAGCCTTTGTTTGGCTATCCAGGGAACAGGGACCTGCACATCCTGAGACTAATATACCTGCCTTCCAGCACTCTCCTATACCCTTCTGGTCTGACTCCGTCACACAATATAAACAGGGAGATCTTACTTTTGCCATACGTTTGGGTAGCCAATGTTAACTGGGTAAATCATTGCTGTAATGAGTTTGGTCTGTGGAATCGCTAATTTGTAGCACTATTTTAGCACCATCTGCTGACTAACCTATGGCATGGCAATGACATTTCGATGTGCTTATGTGTTTGCTTAGCTTGAAGTGTACTCACAACTTAGCATCAAGAGGCAAGAAACAAACATAGGCTAGTCAGTTTATAAGTGTTTGGAAATAAGATTGACAATATGGAAAATGAAAGGATCTGTTTACTATAATGTAGTTAGAGTTGTCCAGTTGCCTAGGCTGTCACAGAAGACTAAGCTACAGCTGTAGACCTCTAAAAGAAACCAAATTTTGTTGATTTTGATTTCATGTGATGACTCCCTGTGGTATTTGTGCCTATCAATACTGTAATTTCTAAGCTTTCTAATAGAAGAGGATTTGATGGCATGAAATCAGTTCAGGCCCTAAATCTGGTAAGATTGTCATAGCATGTGAAGCTGATTGGCTCTGACAGGCTTTTATCATATGACTGCTTTTCAAACAAACAAAAGTTGAGTCTGCAGTCTTCATCTTTAGTCTGTGCACCTTTACCGGGATTTAGTATGTTTATGTTGTAATAAGCACTGTTTGGGCTGCTTTTTCCCAGCTTTAGTCTGTAAATCTTTGGGTTTATTGGTATACATTATTAGCTTTCCTGTTTTGAAGTTGTTAATGTAAACAGAATAATTATATAGTCTGAAAAGTACTTGATGTCTTCATTTAAAAATAAAAATGTTAGTTTCCCTGAGCTATCATGGTAAAGTTTAGTGTTTCTTGGTTTTATCTGTTCATTTTTAAAGAGTTTTATCAAATTGTTAAAATGAAGACTGGTACCAGTGCAAGTTTAGTCCATTTCTTTTGCGTACAGGGAGCTAAATTTTTCAAAAATTAACTATCACACCTAATTTGGATTTAATTTTGGAGCTGTTACTGGGAAACAAACCAGTAGTGGGTAAACTGGTAGCAATAGAATTAAGAGAAATCAAGTGAAACTGGCTGACTTCAGTTGTACTGGATAAACCTAATTTGCAGGCTTTTGTTTTTTCTTGGCTTGCATCTCAAGGATTCTGAAATTGGAAACCACACCCATTGTGTTAGTAATTTGTTTCCCAGGGGTTTGAAAAGCCTCTCTTGACAATCTACTACTGTAAGAATTATCTTTCACAACTGAAGAGCAAATTTGGATTTCCTGTCCACTTAGTTTGCTTAACAAGACATTCTGAATGCTATAAACTGATATGCATCTTTAATATTTTGACCAGCTCTTTTTATATTTGGATTACTCTTTAGCATGCCTCTTCAAAAAATGATCTCTGCTACACAAACCCATATGGTACAAGAACTTTTTTCCATTAGTATTAGGTGGTAAAATACATTTTTTTTTTAAATGTAGAATTGATTTAATAGCAAAAACTATAGAAAGAACAATTTTCTAGATAATATACTCATCCTGATTCTGATCATTTTTATAGTGGTGTAACATAGCGACTCTACTCAAGTCAGTGGAGTTATACCAGTGAGAAATCTGTATGAGAGAAATATCAGGCCCTCCAAGTATTACTTGCTGGTTAAAATAGATGTTTTCACAAAGTATGTGAATTCCTGGTTGACTCTTCCAAGGAGGATTTTACTTTTGTGACTGTCAAAATATAAATGTTTTCTGTATGGATCTGTGGTGAAACCTACAACTGTTATTTCTGGTGGAATTCTGTGTCAAAAAATTAAAAATTCCACTACACAAAAATTCTGTGCACAATATTTTAGAATTCTGCATATTTGTCAAAATAACACAAAATAATCACCCGTTTCAATTATTTTTGGTCATTTATGTCAAAGTACCTGTCACAAGTATGTCTGTAATAATACAGCCAACAAAAGAGAGTCAGGAAATGTTTGACAAATAGATTCCTTAGTAGGCATACTAATACAGAACTCTGAGTACTAATTTATTTAAACTACAATACAGAACCATATTTCCTGCACCCACCAGAAGCAGTGCAAAGGCTTGGGGAGTCCGGAGTCATGGAGGAGCTGAGGGAGAGGGAAGTAAAATTGCTTGGAAGGAGCCTGGGTGTGAACTTGGAGGGTTGTTGGGTATGGGTGGGAGAAGAATGGAGCAAGTTTTTTTTCAGGTGTCGGAAGGGATTGTTAGAGAGCTTCCCCCATGCAGACTCTGACTGAACCCTAGCCTCTCCCATTCAGTCAGGCACATCTGCCCCGTCCCTATGTGCCCTCACCCAGCCATTCCTGTTGCTATAAAGCCCTGCACTCTGTCCCCCATCACCATGTGTGTCCGTGCCCCCACCCAGTCACTCCCCTGTTCCCATGTGTCTCTGCACCTCCCTCCCCATGTGGCCTTGTGTCTGCACTCATTATGCCTTATGAGGTCCTGACTCCGGAGTACCCCACACTCTGTCTCCCCATAACCCCTGACTCTGGACCTGCCTGACAAGCTCTGTGGAGAAGTCAACGCTCTCTCTCTTCCCTTGCTGGCCCTGAGATACAGCTTTCTTCTATCACCACAGCACCCTCTGGTGAAAAAAATGCAGAACTGCAGCAACATTATGGCGGCAGCTTTTTTCTGCGCAAAAAATTAGAAATCTGCAGGGCTCATTAATTATGCGCACACACAGTAGCACATAATTCTCCCAGGAGTCAATTGTATTGTTAGCAGATGGTCTGCACTAATGAAAGGTAAAGTGCAAAAAAGCCAGTTTTCTGCTTCTAAATAAATTATTTTTAATTCAATAATGATAGAAGAAATAACAGAAAATGCTTTATGTTTTGCACTCTAAAAAGATAAACTGAGAGTGCTCTCAAATGAGCACTTAAAGCCTAAAATGCATATGACCATGTTTCAGTTACTGTGATTTTGGCCACTGATCAAACAAAAAAAATGTACATTTAAAAGCAAAACACTGTACAAAATCGCTTTCAAAGTAAGAGTAATTTTTATTGCTCAGTCTCCAGTATTATCTCATGCTGTTCACAATTTTTCATTTAAACCATTGAACCAGAATGGCATTTTATAAACTAATGAGTTTTAATTAATCCTCCTCAAGGAAACTGACTTAATTTAAAACAAAACAAAAGCAACCTAAAGTCACTTGCCCCCTTTTATTCTCTTGATTAACAAATGCTTAGTCTTAGATTCATATCATGCCTGCTCTTCAATCTTCATATACCTTGTGCCTCTGGAGACAAATTACTGATTCTGCTATCCATTTGAAATTGCATGATCATACAGTAGACAAAAGAATTTTAATAATACGTTATTTGTATTACTGTATTTTAATAATACATTATTTGTATTACTGTAGTGCCTAGGAGCCACAGTCCTGGATTAGGACTTCATTGTGCTCAGCAATGTACAAAACTAAAAAAACACATACCCTAAAGAGCTTACAGTCTAAGTAAAAGTAGTAATTCTGTTTGAGTTCTTGAACAATATATGGGAATATTAGTATCAATGAAACGTTAATGAAATATGTCAGGACTTGTTTCTTTCAGGTTGTCATTAATGTAAGTAGGCTTCTCTTGTAGAGATGAAGGCATGAGATCTGTACTGTAAGGCAGTTATCTAGTTCTCATGTAAGGTAGTTTCCTGTTTAAAAGTGTAGTGAACAAACAGATCTCAGGCTTGCTTGTCACTGTCACTCTTTTTCATACACTATTCTTGAGGATTACTTTGGGCAGGTTAGTCACACTATGAGAATTGTTTTCTCTGCAATATACCAACACTGTACAATGGTGACCTGAATGAACAACACTAACCAGAATGTTAGATTTTACTGTACTTAAAGTACTGTTCTGTACTTCCAGGTATTAGTGCCAGAGGGTAATAGTTACTCATGCTTCTGTGAACAGTTGAAACTGGTATGAAATTTACATATCATAAATGGTAGTAAGCAAAGGAAGTTTTTTTTAAGTAGCTGAACTTGGCTCTCAAGTAGAACAGTTAGCTGGTCATAAGAGATTTTGTATCACTCGTATTTATCTAATTTATTCATCTCCAGTTAGAGAAGAAATTTTCATTCATCCAACTCTAGTCTTGAAGCTCTCAACTGAGTCAATCTCATGTCATCTTTGTTTATAATTGCATGTCCTTCAATACCTTTCCATCGGGGCAATTATCATACATTCCTTTTTCATATATGGTACTAATTTTTCTATAATGTATTTAAAGATTATGTATTCTTTGCAGTGCTTCCAGTGTTGCCAGTGACCAAAAGGTCTGGTTCTATCCTCCCCAAACTGAAAGCAGGATGAAGTACCCATGGAAATCAATCTGTGGACCTTATTACATGAAAAAGGGAAACACATGTTAGCATAGATAAATTTTTTTTCTCTTCCTCTGTATTTAGTAGAGATCACAAAATCATCCTTATGAATCAAGTTCTTCTGCATCTCAGCTGTCTCTCTCTCATAGGATACCTGTATATTTAGCTGAAAGAAACAGCTCACTGTCTGATTTTTCCAGTAAGTTTATCTCCCCTAAAGGATTACTCTTCTTGTTGATTGATTTATGGCTTGTTTATCTTGGGGAGCTTGGGGAGAATTGAAAAGAAAACTGGCACTATCTGGTCTAGTCCTGTCTCTGGATGGACACCAGTTTGTTTGAGGGGATTCCACCACTGAATTCCATCTGCCACTAAGCCTGTTGGCTCTGGATAGTGACTGAACACAGCTGCTACCTCTGGGTGTCTGAGGCGCACTCATGAGGCGCAGATCCCATGTCTGGAACCCCTCTTGGCACTGGAATCCTGGAACAGGAGCCTCAACTGTACAGAGCCCAGTTGCTTAGATGTGTTTCCTGCAGATATGCTCACCTGGCTGGGTGAGCTCTTGTTTCTCTAGTTACACCGTTCAGGGATCATGTGACAGTGAAAGCAAGAAACATGGCGTATGTGCACACACACAGATTATATATAAAATATAAAAAATATGGAAAAACAACATAAACCTGAGCATAATTGCATCCTCGTCTGATCTCACCCCTCTATCTGTGTCTGAGGTATGTCTGTGTTCAAGTTAGGTGAAGATTCCCTTGTCTCCCCTGCAGCAAGTCTCTCTCTTGCTGCTGCCTGTGATCAGTCCTGTACACAGAAGTCCTTGTGGTTATAAACCATTGTTTGTTTTAGTCATTATTCCCTAATGTGAAAGCTCATGACCCAGTCAGTCATGCTGAGTTCATGTGCACAGTGTGCCTTGTTACATGGGAGGAGGAGGGGAAAAGCAGACAAGAATCACTAATCAATAGTTGTTAGAAGCTGGCTGGGTGACTTTCTGTGTTAGCACTTCACAAGATGAGAAATAATCCCTCCTCCTTCAGCTATGCTGTACATATGAAGCAGGCTATGCATATACCATCTTAAACTATCTTTCATACAAGACACAAAGTTGGGTCAAATACAAAATGGAGGTTCTAGTCCACAAAGCGTACAAGCAAAAATTAGATTCACAAAATATGAGATTTATGAATGAACAAAATAACATAAAAATATTCCCCAAGCGGTTTCAAAAACACACACATTGTTTTTGAATATTGAATTCCTGTAATATGTAGCACAGGCATCAAATCAATAAATTATTAAATCTAAAACAAAGTGCCTTATATTGTCTTTTTGCCAAATGCCAGAGATTTTAGACACACCATAATAAAATTCAATACCTTGTTATGGGCATTTTAGAATTGATTAGCTAATTTGGGAAAAATAGAGCACTGTGAGGGAAAGCTCAAAATGCTGGAAGTATGAAACTTAAAACACTCTAGAGCAGAAGTAATTTTACATTTTACAAAAAGTCTTATTTGAGGCTTTTTGGGAAAAGATTGGATTTTGGATAGAATTTTGCTTCCTTCTTAAATTGGAAAGCTTACCTATCTGGTTACTGAACTATCTTTTTAAAATAAAATAGACTTTAGTCACCTGATGGGATTCCTGTGCACAATATGCTCTACAACTTGTATGGTCTATGCTCTGAGAAGAGAAGACAGGGATAGCCTCCAAAAGCTTTGGTTTGTCTATACCAGGGGTTGGCAACCTTTCAGAAGTGGTGTGCTGAGTCTTCATTTATTCACTCTAATTTAAGGTTTCGTTCGCCGGTTATACATTTTAATGTTATTTAGAAGGTCTCTTTCTATAAGTCTATGCAGTATATAACTAAACTATTGTCATATTGTAAAATAAGGTTTTCAAAATGTTTAAGAAGCCTCATTTAAAATTAAATTAAAATGCTGATCTTAGGCCACTGGCCCACTCAGCCAGTTGCCAGCCTGGGGTTCTGTTCACCTAGGCCGGCAGCGGGCTGAGTGGGGCTTGTGGCCAGGACCCTGGCTGGCAAGGGGCCGGCAGCCAGAACCCCAGACCAGCAATGGGCTGAGTGACTCGGGGATCCCGGCTGCCAGACCCACTCAGCCTGCTGCTGGTCTGGGGTCCCTGCCCTGCCCACATAGAGTGTGTACCTACCTTCTCCCTGGTTCTGGCTCATTCTCTTCCTCTCTCTCTGCACTGCACTGAGGGTGGAGGTGCACTGAGCCCAGGGCTGGGGTGAAGGAGCAGGCTGGGGATTGGGATGTAGGGTCTGGCCAGGAGCTAGAATGAGGGAGGGGGCTCAGGGTTGGGGCAGGAGGTTTGGGTGTGGAGCGCTTATCTGGGTAGCTCCCATTTGGTGCGAGGCGGGAATGGGGTGGGGGTGCAGCAGCTCCCATTTGGTGCTGAGGGTGGGGATGTGGGGTGCGAGAGTCAGGATATGAGGGTTGCATTGGGGTGTGGGTGGGCTGGGTATGTGTGGGGGTGCTAGAGTCAGGGCAGGGGGCTGGATGTGTGAGAGGAGGGTGCAGGAGTCAGGGCAGAAGGCTGGGGGCATGTGAGGGGGTGCAGGTGTGGGGGGCTTGGGTATGTGTGTGGGTGCCAGAATCAGGGCTAGGGTCGTGAAGGGGAGGGGTGAAGGAGTCAAGCAGAGGGCTGAGTGTGTGGGGGGGGGGCAGGGTCCTGTGGGTGTGTGCTGGGCTGTAGGGCTCAGGGCAGAGGATTGAGTGTGTGGGCGGGGTCAGGGCAGAGGGCTGGGGGGGAAATCGGCTTGTGTGCCATCTTTGGCATGTGTGCCATAGGTTGCCGACCCCTGGTCTATACCTGTACCTACTATACTTAGTTCTTGGCAAGCTGGGGTATGCATCTACTTCATACTAGCCTGCTGCAGACTAGCTGTCTGTCTAGACTTTGCTCACGCACATTAATAGTTTTTTAATGAACTTTGATTTAGTCCTCTGTCAGTCAAGTCCACCTGGACAGGTAGTTCCTAGTAGGTTAGTGCACTAGCTTGCTGTGAACTAAATCTTTGTGTAGAAAAAACCCCTTATAATGATAGGGAGGAAGATGCAGTTTATATAGATATACAAATATTGTTTTAGGGTTGTAGTTGGAACAATAAATATGTGAAAATGTGCTCTCAAACAGAAAATGCCACTTTGAAGATTACTTAATGTTTTTCATAAGGCTAGATTAGTTTCCTACTTAATCAGTTTCAATTGGCAGACCCATAGTTAACACTGAAACTTACAATTTTACTATACTATACTTGCAAAAGAACGCCTAATAGATCAGTTTTCTTTGGCAAGCAGATATTTGTGGATTGTTTCCCAGAAAAGTTAATTTCTAGCTCTGATAGCGGTGTTCGGATGGATACGTGCATGCAAGAGACATAAAACGGTAATTTGGTAGTGTCATGTAAAAGTAGAAATAAATAGCTAAATGTGATTTGACTAATAGCTACGTAAGTGTGTATGTTAGTTTTAGAAAGTGTAAACAGACTTAAAAAGTCCTTGCCATGTAAATGTCAAAGCAATAATCATTATTACAGTGAACTTTTGTTTAAAGAGATTATACAGTAATGTAATCATCAGACTTCTCTGGAGTGTTACCATATTACAGAGTGAACATAATTACAATACTTATGACGTTTCTAGTTTTTTATTAAATTGAGTGAAATCTCTAATTATACATTACACAAAGTGGGCATGTCTATCAATTGTTAATATTTAAAAAAATGAATAGGTATGCGGTTTTTTGGCTAGTGAATGTACTTTTAATATTAGTTATTCGGTTGCCATTTATTCAAGTATATAATTTTCCTCTGCCCATTTCTTGCTGGGTATGTTATTGGTGTGTTAGTTTTTTCATAACACCATCCCTTATTTTTTTTTTGAACTATTCCTTTATAGTTGGACTATATTTTTCCAGTGAGAGGTGGCCTAGCAGATAAGAAATATTTCATTTCCTTTTGTGTGACCATTTCTGCTAGGAAGCCCTAGGAGGATTACCAAAAGGTTATTTAGTAATACATATTCAACAATTGGTGATAGTTTCCTAATTGACCAGATGCCCTTGCTTCTATTAAAGTTAGTTTTCTGTATAAAACAGTTTTAGAAAGTTGAGAAACATAGTGCCTAACTTGATAGTACGAGTACTACAGAAGAGTGGATCAGTTAAAGTTAGTTTTGATGTCTAAATTGTTTAGAAAAGTTTCTCCACTGAGTAGCTGGACAACCATATGTATTCCATGGCTCTCTTGATCTTTAAAGCTGTCTGGTTCATGATTTGGGTTAAAATCGGGATTATTTGCAATGGGTATGTAGTGGTCCCTCGCTCTCCCACTTGGAGAGAGGCAACTCAGGCTGGTCTGGCCCGGCCCGCACCGGAATCTGCAAGACAGCCCAGAGTCCCACAATAGCGCTGGACAGTCAATTAGTTCTAGTCAGGCTTTCGTCTGAGCCCAGGTAGTTCAACTGGGCAACACTGAAACATCATATATCTAAGCTGGCTGTTGCCTGGGCAGAGCTTAGGCAGCCAACAACCCTAAAACAGTCTGTTAGGGCTGTGGCCTGATTGGAAGAGGCTCAGGCAGTCAGCCAGCAGTCTACCAGGGCTGGCTCTAGCCTGGGCAAGTCTCAGGCAACCAGCAAACAGTCTACAGGGGTGTTGGGCCTGGGCTTGAGTAGGCTCAGGTGGCCAGCAAGCAAACAGTCTCAGGGCTGGCTTTGGCTAGCCAGGAAACAGTCTTCGAGGGTCGTGGCAAGGGAAGCTCCTCTTCAGAGCTAGAGCCTCCTTCTACCAGGTAGGAGATTAGTCACCCGGTGGCAGGGTTCACAGGCCCACTCCACTCCACTGCGTTTCAGCCCAGGACGCTGGCAGGGGTAGGATTGGCTGCCCCTGCATCAATGGGGATCCAGCCACAGCATGCTGACTGGGTCACGCCGGCTCTGCAGCTGGCTGCTGCAGGGCTGCCCCTGGGCCACTTCCTGCCTCCCCATGGTCTGGTACCTCTAGCCTCCAGGCATCTTCCAGCTCCGAAGTGTGGATGGCAGCGGGTACTCCAGGCCAGTTGTCATTGGCACCTGTAGATTGGGCTTCACCTGGCGAGGGTTCCTCTCAGGGCCACAACAAACCAGCAGAACATCCATCTCCTCCACAGGCTTTCCCCCAGCGGTGCTTTAGGGTCAGCCTCTTATGCTTCCGGTCACACCCCAGTACTTCCGATGAGGGGGGCGGGGTGAGACAATCTAGGTTCCGCCCTCCAAGGGGAGTGTAATGGTCCCTTGCTCTCCTGCTTGGAGGGATACCATTCGGGCTCACTACAGGGTGTCATTGGTGAGGGGAAGGAATTTATTTTATCTTCAGTTCTATCGCAAGCCTTTGCCAAAAGGAAGTATGTAATTTCTGGAGAGTGTGATTCCCCCCCCCCCCCCCATCAATTTAAGTTTAATTATTTGGTAGCCAAGCACTATTTACACTGCCACAGACCTGGGTTGGCCTAGGTCGGAGTGATCAATGTCTGCTACTGCCTTGCACTCTGACTGTCTTGAAAGTACCACTGACTATTTGAAACAGCTAGTCCACCCTGTTTAATGGGTTTATACAAAGTATCTGAACTCGTTCTTGGTTTTTTTCCCCTTATTTCATATAAATTTTGATGACCTCCTCTGTGTTCCTGCCAGAGTTTTATCTGGGATGATTACAGAAAGATTTTGAGATAAGATATATCTTTGGCAAAATGTTCATTTTGACTGTGGCTGTTCTTCCCAACCAAGAAATTTTATACTTTCCCCAACACTCCAGATCTTTTGCTGTTTGCTGAAGTAGTGTGATATTTAAATCATAAAGCTCTTCTAGGTTGATTTGAGATTTAAATTCCCAGATTTCTTGCAGAATTTGTTGTCCATTTGTACCCAAATGTGTTTTGGAGGAATAACTTCTCAGAATCTAGTAAATTTATAGCTAGCATTTCATATTTGGCATAATTTACATTAAATCCAGGCATTTCCTGAAATCATAGATTTATTTAAAAACTAGATTTAGGGAAATATTTGAACAGTCCATATTTTCAATCACAAATTAAATTCTGCTTTAATCTAGAAATTTGGCAGTTATTTAAAAGCAGTATTCAGTGTCACTAGAAATATATTAAACATGACAAAAGTTATTTCCTTCAATTTTTATAACAACTTAGGGAAAATAACAAGTATAAAACTTGAGTATTTAAATGTGAGTTTAAATCAAATCTCTGCGTTATGTGACTGTAGGACTCAAAATACTATCCATTAATGTTCTTGTAACTTCTCACTTATACAGTATCTCATTCCAGAAGTGTCCTTTGATTATTTGGATCTACTTTTGGTGGTGGAGGTGCTGCTGGTCATGCCTGGTTGCTCAGCACAACTGTAATAATGAATAGTTGATTTTAAACTGTGCCTTGTGTATCTGTCAAGCCTCTCGGTGAAAATGAGTTATGTTAACTGTGTTAAATAAAGGCGCCGTTTGCTGCTTTTGGATGTCCAAGTATCAGCAGTGACTATCTCCATTTGACAAGAAGGTTTATGCCCTCTTAGATAGATGCAGCTCTCATTCGTTATACATATCTTTGTCACTTCAGTCTGGCTTTCTGTATTCATTCCATTTGTGGTTAGACGTGAAGTCCATTTGGAAACATTAGCTACTGCAGCAACTGGGAACCCAGTTGGTGGTGCTCCCTGCAAGGAATAAAATACCCCATTTTTTCCAGTTGGTTTCTGAGTGCAATTTAAGGTAGCATGCATGACTTAAAATCACCAAATTAATTAATGTAGAGACTACCTCTGTCCTTGCATGATTTAGCATTTGTGGAGATCAGTAGGGGTCCTGAACTAATAGTCTACTGTTTTTAAACAGGAGGGGGTTGATGGAAGGCATTTTTCAGTGGGATGCCCCATTGGTGTCAGTTGTTGGAATGAATTCTGTTGCAATCTGCAGACTTTCAGGCCATCTAGTTATGCCAATAGTTTATCCTAAGCTTTTAAGAAGGGGCTGGCCAAAATGTATGGGGATTAAAAGTATCCTGTTCTGGTGCTTTCATATGTAAACTTGTGATTCAGAAACCAGACTTGATTCAAGGTCTGTTGAAGGCATTTTTATATTGATAGCCCATAAATGTTTCAGGCATTATTAAATATGGGTGCACTCCACTTTTCTAACTCTGTGTTCAAGTTGTTTTAGGGAATCAGAGGATTTTTTTTATTCCCATCCTGCCAAATTCATGAGACACATTTTGATTCTTAGGTAATTTTTGTAAATTTTTTATTTTAATCTGTCCATTAACACCTGTTAGTATGCAACAGTCAAATGCTTGGGCTTGATTGCTAGTGTTCTACATGTGCCTTCCTTTCTCTGTACCAATAACTAAACTTATTTTTAACAAGGAGACCATGTTGCTGTTCCAATTAAAATAGCCTTTAATATTTTCATTACAGTTAATTAGAATACTGGGTGTGAATAGTGATGGATTTGGAAATGTACTCCCGAAACACACAAAAGAGGGGAGAGAACTCTTCATTTGAATAATTTCCCCCTAAGCACGGTGTTTTTATCAAGTTGGAAATGTATAAAAATGCTGTAAACACTGTGGATTAAACCCTTTTCTAATTTGAAGCGAACATTAAAACTTCTATTGACTTAAATGAGGCCAGGATGTCAATGTATGGCTGGGATTTTCAAACAAGCCCAGAAGAAGGCAGGTGCTCAAGGGCTCCTGAAATCTGAGCCCCATTAGACTGCTTTGAAAAGAGTGAAAGTTTTTCTTACGGAATAATTCTTATGTTTAGTCTGTCTTAAACATTTAAGAGCAAGTGTATTTCAGTGTTAATTCTAGGTACCATGGAGCACTCCCACCACATTTCCAAGAGGGAAAGCAGTGGTGCATTGAAGCCTAATGTATCTCTTTAGCATAAGCATTTCTGAAAATTCCAGATGTCTGATAAGGTAGCAGATTTTCATTTGTTGCTACTTTTATTTTTGGTTGAAGATCTTAAATAGGATGGATTAAAACAGCTCTTTAATCCTAAGAAAATTGATCAATGACTCCTTAATTTTTAGATCATTCCTATTAATGGTGTTGAGAGCCAAAAAGTGTAATGTTGAAACAATAATAATTTATTGTTGGATTTCTAGCATAACCTGTGACCATGACGACAGAAGTTGGCCCAGAGACTGAAGTAAAGAAGGAATCTGAGCAGTTGGGGGAAGATGCAGCCAACGAAAAACATGAGGAAGCAACAGAGGGTCAGGAAAATCAAAAGTCTGAAAAGACTTTCTCTGAAGAGGCACAAAGTTCTCCTTCTTCCCCAGCACTAGCTACCCAAAGTAGCCCAAGCAGTCAGAAGAAGGAAAAAGATCCGTCTGAAGGCAAGGGGATCTCTCGCTTTATCCCACCATGGCTTAAGAAACAAAAATCATATAGCTTGGTGGAGCCCAAAGATGAAGCCAAGAAAACACCTGTAGAGGACACACAGGCAGTAGAGGAGATGGAATGTCAACTTCCAGAGGATGTACTTCAGCCAAAGGGAAACATGGAAGAAGCAACAATTGAGAGTGAACAGAAAGCTAAAGTAGATGACAAGGAAGAGGAGAAGCATTCTGTGAGCAGTGCTGACACACAGGTATGTGTGGGAAGATGATAAATTGATGACAATATTAACAGGTATTCAGTGAACTAGATTTATTGCTACTGTAACTCCTCTGAAGTCCATATCATGTACTGAAATTATACCAGGGATTAATATGGTTCACTGTTTGTACTTTTTGAGCAGTTTTTCTGCTTGGGCTGACTTTACTGACATCCTGCTGAGGGTATGTCTACACAGCCACACACCAAAAAAAAAAAAAAAAAAGCCCGGAAGCGAGTCTGAGCCCACTTCTTCAGACATGGATTTGTGGGGCTTGCACTATGATGTTCTGGCTCAGACTAGAGCCCAAGCTCCAGCCTGAACCAGAATGTGCACATACAGCTATTTTTAGCACTATGATACAAATCCTGTGAGACCAAGTCTGTTGACCTGGGCTCTGAAACTTGCTGCTTTGGGTTTTGTTTGTTTCTGTGTAGACATAGTGACTGAAGCAATCCATTTATTATCTGCGGTAGTTATTCTTGAGTCCTGAGGATTTCCATTATTTTATTCCACACTTTACTCTTCCATTCTCTCAGACTATGCGTTATGGATAGTGTCTTTATTTCTTGCTGCATGGATGTTGGTGTTGAGATGCTGGTGGCTATGGTGTTGAAATGGTGAGGCACCATTCTGTACATGTGCCTCTCCTCTGTAGTGCTTCGAAGTCTTGCCTTCAGAAGAGTCAGATGTCAGTCCTTAAATTCAAACCTGTGTCACTTATGGCTTCTTTTTTTTTCTTAAATGTTGTCTTGTTCTAATGCAGTTTCTCATATTTTGAGTTGCTTTTAAGAAAAAGGTGTAACTTTGAGTTCTATAGGGAGACTGGTTGCCACTGCTAGAATTTTAACAGCAAGATAACAGCCTTTAGGATAGAAAAATTGTTTTTCAGTATCTTTTCTCAAAGGAGAAAACTTAAAACTATGCATCCAAACAATACCAGCTCAGAGCACAACCTTAATGGGTAGTTATAAGAATAATTAATTTATTACCCATGCACAGAAAAGAAGAATCTTCTTTCAACTTCATCCTGAAAGGGTTGGACTTGTTGTTGTATTAAATGGCATCTTTCTTACAGCCTGCTAAAGAAGACAATAAAGAGATTGAAGTAGGGGAAGTTGCTGATGAGCAAGAAGAAAAAGAGAAAGTAGAAGAAAAGAGGGAAACCAAAGAGGTACAGACAGCTGAAATCAAAATTGAAAAAGTGCCTCAGAAAGCTCCCAAGAAGATTAAAACTGTGCCCTGCAAAGTAATACTTCTGGATGGCACTGAATACAGCTGTGACCTAGAGGTAAGGCAGCAAGCCTTATATAAAGAAATCTTTCTCTGTAGAAACAGCAATGAGTACAGTATGCTTTCAGTGCAATGTGAGCTAACGAAGGCATGTTTGTTTTTGGAAAATGGAATGAGTTTATTACATTGTCACATTTACATTGCTATAGTTAAGGGTCAGTTAATATTTCCATTTAAAAACCCTATCTTGAAGACTTCTCAGTTAAGCTATAAAAAGTTACTCTGAGCAGCAATTTCACAAAAATGATACAAATTCAGCAACAACAACAAAATTCTTTGGGTAAATTGATCTCTTTTGGCAGCTGAACCTGCCTCCTTCCCAAAAGAGTAAAGATTTTCCTGAAGGCACTGTCTATTGTTGTTTGTACTTAAAACAGTGTTTTATTTTAAAATAGGTATTTAACCACAAGCTAGAAAGTTGGGCTTAATTTGATTTTTAGAATTATTTCATGAGTGTAATGAAGAACTCTAGACAGTGTGTTTAACTGGGTGATTTAATGCAGATTACTACTGATTTTAATTTGCATATTTGTGTCAAATCTTAATCCTCCCTGTAGCCTCATGCTTTATTTTTTCACATTTTAAATCTTTGTTTAAATTTTTAGAATTTTTTTTGCTAATTTCCGCATTTAAATTTAGCCTTGAGAAACTGACAAAAGCAGGAAATGCTAAGGTAAAAGAGCAAAAGTAGATGTTCATTTTTCTAATACTTGAGCATTCTCTTACATATTTACTGCCAGGCTGAGTAAAAATGGTGTCTACATTAAATACAGCAGAAATCAATTTAGATTTTCAGTTGTAGTTAAATGTACACTTACATTAATTTTTTCTTTTCATTAATGTAAAATGGGATTCTGGCCCTGAGGAATTACATTCTTAATAAATGTCATACCACGGTGGGACTTGAATAAACAGCTTTGCACCACAAGCTTACAGGACTTTAAACCTGGGGGAGATAAGACTAGGTATGTGCTTATTGTGTTTGTGTGTCTGTTCACAGGCTGCTTTATATTTTGAAATGGGAAATGTTTCTAGTCCTTATGCAATCTCTTAATGTATTCCTCCGGTTATCCTCCTCCTACAAAACTCATTTATTAGCTCTGTTTACCTCAAGAGAAGTTAATATAGGTTAGCTATGGAAAATGCTATATGTGTACATCTTTCAGAAATGTGCACAACTGATTATTTTTTGAGTGAATTCACACATCTATTGCACTGTAGGTGTGCATGCGCTCCAGTGCATGGTTGTCCGAGAGTTTTTCCCTTAGCGGTACCAGTCATGGCAGCACGAGCCCTCTCTGCTGCCTCATGCAGGTATAAAAGGCAGAGCTGCCCCTAATGTCTCACTCAGTTCCTTCCCTAGCGTCCCCCACTCCCTCCATGGCCCCTTCCTTCCAAGGCCCCACCCCGTCCCTGGCCAAACCAGAAGCTGGAGTGGGCCAGCAGCCATGGACCCTCTACTTCTCTGGGGCTGGGGGTAGGGAGGAGTGGGGAGGCCCATGGCAAAAAGTGGATAGACCAGGCCTGTCCACTTTCAAAAAGTGGGAGGGCCTTGGCCCCTGGCCTCCCAGTTCTGGTGCCCTTAGTTGCGAGCTATTGAATTATCCTGCATGGCATTCCTTCCACACATTGGGAAAGAGGCATGTTGGTGCTGACTGACAATCCAACAGCCACGTTTTATGTAAACAAATGGTAAGAGCTGGTCCTCACTAGCCTGCTGGAAAGCAATTCTGTTTTGAGACTTCTTCATCAGCAACTTCTGAAAGTGGCCTGCCTCTCAAGTCTCAGAATATGCTGGCCAGTTATCTGAGCAGATTGTTAATCATCATGAGTGGTTTCTCAGCCCAGACATGGCACGGACCATTTTGCAGTTCTGGGGAGCTCCTCAAATGAATATATTTGCAGTAAAAAGACAACAGAAAATGTCACCAGTTTTGCTCCCGAGCAAGCCACAGGCTGGGTTCATAGATGGATGTTTTCCTGCTGCTGTGGTCAGAGTGTCTCCTGTATGCTTTTCCCCCATAGAACTCTTCAGCCAGAGTTCTATGCAAGGTCAAGCAGAACAAGGCCCATGTTATACTGATTGCCCTGGCATGGCCCAGTCAGTGCTGGTTTTCAGAGGTCTTAGACCTAATCAGTCCCCCTCAGTCACACTTGCTTGATGCCATCTACTACAACCCCATCCCCACCCCCAGTCTTCAGGCGTTTAACCTGAAGTCTTCATGGTTAACATTGGTGGAAAAGTCCTGTTCTAGAGAAGTTCAGGATGTTCTGCTGAATAGTAGAAAACCATCAGCTAGAACTACTTATCTGGTTAAATGAAAGTGATTTTTCCATTTAGTCCCAACTGAAAGGGGTTTTTCCCCAGTCCTCACTTCTATTCAGTGTGTGCTGAATAGATCATCTGTCCTTGAAACAACAAGGACTGGGAATTAGCTCAATCAGAGTACACTTAGCAGTTATCAATAGGTAGATGGAACGCCGATATAACTACTTTTTTTTCCCAACCCAATGTCTATAAGATTTTTAAAGAGATTGGACAGCTTATTTCTGCACATACAGAACCCTGCTTTCCACCACTCCTCCGGCCCCCGCAGCCTGAATCTGGTCTTAACAAAGCTGATTCTCCCCACACACACACCTTGAGTCTCTGGTGCTCTGCTGTTTCAATGACGATAGCATTTTTAGTAACCATCAGCCAGGAGATTGGGGAAGTTGAGTGCACTAGTATCAGACCCTCTGTATACAGTTTTGTATACAAAGTCTTCCTTCATCTTCATCCAAAGTTTCTTATGGTAAGTGGATAACCCTTCATATTAACCAAGCAATTTTCTTACCAACCTCCTTCACAAAGCTTCGTGGTAATAATGGTTAGGAGAGACTGCACACTCCACACGTTAGAAGAGCTTTAGAGTTTTATCTGGAACAGACTAAATCTTTCATGTTTTCTACTCAATTGTCTGCAAATACAATGAACAGAATGAGAGGCAGTCCTGTTCCATTCAAAGGATATCATTTTTGATATCTAGTTGTATTTGCCTATGTTACCAGTTGGCTAATGTGAAGCCACCAGATAGAGGGTCATCATGTCACATGTTGGGCCTCTCACTATGCGTTTGTGCTCTCTCTCGCGCTCTCTAACAATCTAGAGATGGTGTTAAATTTGAACAAGTGGTCCTCCAGTCCCTGTTCAAATAAACCTTGAACCCACTTCCAGTTTGGGGTGCTTGTGAGTTATCTACTGTAAGTAGTTCTTCGAGATACTTTGTACCTGTCCAGCCACAATCTTCCCTCATTTTATGTCTTTTGGACTCTTCTAATAGGAAGGAACGTAGTGGGATCAGTGGTGGCTCCATCCTTTATGCCTGCGTGCATGGTGCGAGGCAGGAGAGGATGCTCATGCCACCCCAAGAGGTACTGCTATGGGAAAAACTCTCCAACTGTGCACTGGAGTGTGTGCGCACAGATGCGCACACACACACACAGTGGGACAGATGTGCAACACATCTCTAAGAACAAAAGTTATGGAAAGGTTAGTAACTGTCACTGCTGAAAGTGTTCCTAGTCCTCTTTCATCAAGGCATAACCGTACTGGGGATTGATCATTCGCCATTTTAATCTATGCTGCTGTAAATCAGGAATAATTCTTTAGATGCCAGTTTTGCATTCTTACATGAGTTTTACATTGGTTTAAGTCCACAAACATCAGAGTCACATGTACAGAGCAATTGTCCTGGCCAGATTAGTTAAACTAGTTATATTCTGCCTATATAAAATGCTTCCTATAGCTCTGTTAGCTATTTCTCTCTTTAAATTTCAGAGTATTGCTAGTGCAAAATAATTACTACTTTCCATCCCAAGTTGAATTGCCTATTTATAAACTCTGCAATGTGAAAGCTACATTAGGTTGTTAGTCTAGGGCAGTGTGCTGCAAAGTTTTCCCCCCGTGACCCCTTTTCCATTGCTCGCAACCTCTCGCGTCCCCAGGGTATGTCCGCTGAAATGCCGCTGAATAGAAAGCTTCCGCTTTTGGCAGCACTTTGGCAGACAGAAATAGAAGACTTCCCGTTTCGGCGGTGTCCTGGCGCCGATCCTGTGGCAGCGCAGGGACACCACACACCCCCGTGGGAGGTTCTGCACACCCCCTGGGGTGTGTACACCCCACTTTGAAGACCACTGGTCTACTGGTCTTCAAAGTGGGGTGTGTGCACCCCCGGGGGTAGGTGAGACCCCGGCGCTGATCCCGCCTGGGAGACTGCCGAACTCCTGGGTGGTCTATTTTTATCCTGCTGAAATGTTGCCGCAGAAAGCTCTAATTTCCTGCGGTGGCATTTCAGTGGATATACCCCTGGGGGCTGCGTGAGTGTTTCCTCCGTGGAGGAATAACTTTGAAGACTGCTGGTCTAGGGAATTGAATAATTAGATTTATATTTTAAGTCCTGTTGTTTTGGAGTCATAAAACCTACATTCTAGTTTGATTGGTCAAGATGAAACTTAATGTTTAGCTTGACTTCAACTTTTTTTCCAAAACAGAATGCTAAACTTGCTATAGTCTAGCTAAACTCGATAGTTATTTTAGATCCAGCTTCACTTGGTTGCATTGCTGTTTGTCAGTTTGTGTTATCTAATGCTCACATTCCTTGTCTGCCTTTGTTTCCTTTCCTTGCACCCAGTTTCTTTTCTACTTCCATGTGTTTTTGGTGGAATATTAAAAGAGCACTGTATGCTTCAGTTGTGGTGCACCATTATCACAACAGATCAGCTTTTCAGCACATTTGTTATAGTTTCCCATGCAGTAAAGAAAAACAGAGCGAACAGTTTGCTAGGTTTTCAGTGCTTGCTAGCATTGGAACAGTCAGCATGTCATGGAATTAGCCAAAGCAACACTAATCACTCACTCTTTAGACAGGAAAGTGTTTTGAGAAGTATTGATAATTTTAAAGCATCATTATGTAGCTCTGGTATTTTGTATTTAAGTGTATTATATATGGATAAGGGTCAAGGCCATGGCTAGCAAAGAAGCAGCAGGGAAGTAAAAAAATGATCCAAATTATATTTTCTGGAAAACCTCATAAAGAGAAGCAATTTCCTGCATCTTAGAGGAGTGGAAAACATTTCAAGGCAGTTTGTTAGAAAAAGTAATCCTAGCTGATATTTACCCAATACAGAATTTTAGATAACTTGCCAGTGGCTGATAAAATGTGTGAGCTTGCACCAAATCAAACAAAAGGATAGGGTCAGAGCAGCTTGTCTATTTCATGGTAGCTAGGTACATAAATAGGAGAGGTTTACTCCTGGATAGGAACCACTTGCTCAGTTAAATCCAAAGCCATTCTGTCAGAACCATGGTGGATTCAGGGTCCAAGAAATGAACTCTCTGCAGAAACTTGCAACAGTTTTGTGTGACTAAATGTTCATCCGGCATAAATTAAACCTCTTCTGTCAGGGTGATTTTTGAGCATTGAGGTTTTTTTTTAAAAAAAAATTTGTTATACAAACATTTTGAGCTAGTCAAAATCATGTCTGGGCACATTTTAAAGACATTAACTGTGTAAAGAAAAATGAGGTATGTGGTCCTCTCCCCCTTTTATCTCTTTTTAGAACCTCTGAATTTTCAAGGGTCCAGTTCTCTTTGATTCATAAGAAATGCCTGCCCAATGAGAGGTTTTACACTGTATCCTGAAGTTTCAATGATTCTTGAGTGCATTGTGCCCAGGATGCTTCAGGTAGGGGACAAAGACAGATTGTTTTTGAAGAGCTTCCATCTCTGGAACCACATCCACCTTCATAATAAAATGTAAGCTGTATCTTTGAGCAGACATTTCAAATCACGGGTTTACTGAATCTCTTGAGGTATTAAAATCTTTAGTTTAGAAATAATATTCATTGCCAACTTCAAAATGTGTTTTGGGGAGCAGGAACAGATGGTCTTAACAGATGGAGACCAGGTGTTCTCCAGTTCAGGAGTCGGGTACAGTATCTGAAACTTCTTCCTAGAGAAAAAGAAGCTTTAACTACATTATAAAGAAGATTGTTCCCTAGAGTGCTGTTCTTGAAACTATCTTATGAAACTGAAATGGATGTGCTCTTATGCAACACTCATGCTAAAAGTGTCGGAGCACTTTTAGATATCTCAAAGCTGAAATTGTTTCTCTACAAAACCACTGGCAGACTATTGGCCTATGTCAACCATGTACTTGAACAATCTGGCATATTTACTTGGGGAGTGGGAGGGAGGAATACTGTCAAAAGGTAGATTATACAAACATACTCTTTGCCAGAAGCTGGGATTGGGTGACAGGGCCTGGATAGCTTGATGATTACCTGTTCTGTTCATTCCCTGGCATTGGCCACTGTCGGAAGACAAGCTACTGGGCAAGATGAACCTTTGGTCTGATCCAGTGTGGCTGTTTTTATGTTCTAATTACGCATAGACAGGATTTTTGTTTTCTGCATTCCTTCCTCACTGGGGGGAAAAAAAATCCACCCACAAACACAACTACTGCTTTGATCACCCTACTAAAAAGAATTGTTTCCCAAAACATTCATTAGACTCTCATACTGACTGATCTTTATGGCTCTAATAGCTGCTCCTTATTTTGTTTCATTGCATTGCCAAATAAGTGGAAATAGTATCATTATTATGAAATTCAAAATACAGAAGCAATCAATGTGAAGATAAAGCTGTACAAAGACTACTCCTTTTAAAATTAGCAACTAAGTTGTTTTCCTCTTTAATTAGAATATAATTTTGAATTTAACTTTTTTAATTAGGACACAAACTTTGTGGTTTGTGCTCTCTGCAGCAATAGGTTCACTGAATCTATCTGGATTCACTGGAAATTCTAGCACTTGGGTACACTCAAGTATTTAAGTGAAGAGTGCACATAGTGAGCAAATTTATTTTCTATTTTTTCATAATTCTGCATCAAGAAAATGAGTTTAGATAGAGATACTCTTACTATGAGAGAGTGTAATTTCACATTAAAAAAGTAATTGATATTGTACAAGTTTGAAAAATAAAAAGGTCTAAGTGTTTCTGTCCACACCAACATATCACCACTATTTTTCTTGGTGTTTTTATGTCTGTATGTGTGGGTCCCCCTGTGTTCCCTAGTCTCCTGTTGCTGGATACTTTCTACAAACAATCTCATTTTGTAATTTCGGTTTCTTTAACCACTTCTACCTTAAATAGATCTCTTTTCTTGACCACCTCACTTATAAACTCTTACCCATTGTCTAACACTGTGGAGTCTTCCTTCTTGCCTCGTTTTCTCTTCATACCGGACAAATAAGCACTAGCTCTATTCTGCCTGCAGGGAAATGGAATGCAGGCATCCTTTCTAAACAGCAACAACTACTTCCTCTGTCCCCAGACTCTCTGGCTTTGAGGCATACTCTCTATGTGAGTGTATTCCACAATGTTTTTTTAATTTCCATGCCTGTGTATGCTTCCACGCATGCAGGGACAGCTTCAATGTTTGTAAAAGAAATTCCAATAAGAACCTTTTTTTATATTATGTTTTGCTTCCTGTTTTTACAAAATGAAAAGCCATATTCAGTTTAATTCAGGGTTTGCTTCTAACTGTATTTGTAAGAGTCGTTGCTCATCCAACATCTGGGAAAGGCTTTACTACTTATTCTTTTCTAATCCAGGACACATGCCAAGGGAGCTGTCACCTCTAAGGAACTGACAGTATTAGGCCGATCTTGGTGGAGTTGCATGGATTTCACCCTTCACTTAATTTTTGGCTTCATTTCTCTGCATGTGCTCCCTGAGGCCTTCCAGTCACCTATTGTCAGTCACATAACTTCTAACATGCACATGCACTTCTAACATGACTGGAAGATTAAGATGTGGTCAGCTTCCTGTAAATCTGACGACAATGTGCTTTGGGATGGTTTTTAGAAATACTGTGGCACAACAAAACTGCCATCTCTTTCTCCCAACCCCCTGCAAGGGAGAATTTTCTGCATGGTGCTCTTTATTAGCTCAGAAAGAGGAAGCCTAGTGTCCTTTTACTTCAGGTTTCTGATGGGACAGTGTATTTGCGGTATCGCTGATCTGCTATGCCAGCAAATACTTATTTGAGATTTTATTCTGGTGAATTGACACTTTTTTATATAAGTAGATATGACCATTCTTTTGAAGCCTTTGGCAGCTGAAAATATGCAGAGTTCCTGTTCAATATAAAATCTCAAGTGCAGTGTATATTTCTTACAGTATGTCAGGGATTTTTCTGGCAGTGTCAATTTTATACAGCTACATTTAGGTATGAAAAAGAATTAGTTCCTCTGTACAGGTGTATAATCAAGCTTTCAGTTAATGTTGGTTAATTCTTCACAAAAAGCAATATTTTATGGCAGGGTAAATAGAAGCATTAACAGAATAAATATCCGGTGAAGGAGCATCATGTATTTTTATCCTTCCAAACCATACCGTTTAGGGCCAGTATACACTGGTCTTAAATACTTTAGAAGGCTTTCATAAATCTTTTAAGGAAATGCCTAACCAGTAAGTCTATTGAACTTTTCTCCTGTTCTCCACAAATCCTTTCTGATTTCAGAGGAAAGAGACAAAGCTGTTATACTGGGGGTTTTGGTCTTTGTTGCACCTCATGCATGCATGTGCTCAAGATACAGGAGAGTATTAGAGGGTGAGAGTAAAACGAGCAATTACCAACAACAGAGTTTCTAAAATAGCAGGGGTTTTGTCACACAAAGCGCTTTAAAATATTTTTTTTTTTTTTTAAAGGAAATGCCTGTGGATGGCCATGGAACTTGATATGTGAGGATATAGCTACAGTAACTCCTCATTTAACATTGTAGTTATGGTCCTGAAAAGTGCGACCTTAAATGAAATATTAAGATAATCCAATTTCCCCATAAGAATTAATGTAAATGAGGGGGCTAGGTTCCAGGGATTTTTTTTGCCAGACAAAAGGCATTATATACATTTTAAACAAGTAATTTAATGAAGGTATTAAACACGCTGGCAGCTTCCCTATGTGTCCCCCGCCCAGCGCCTCCCACTCGCTGGTGGACCCCATGGATCGTCTCCTTTCCCCTGCTTTCCCGCTCCTCCTGCCTGCAGCAATCAGCTGGTTTGTGGCATTCAGGAAGTTGGGGGGAGGAGCAAGGACGCAATCAGCTGATAGCTGTGGACAGGAGGCATGGGAAGCATGGCGAAGGCACTGATCTGCGGGGTCTGCCGGTGGGCGGGATGGCGAAGGGGCGAAGAGTCTGCCGGTGGGCGGGATGGCGAAGGGGCGAAGAGTCTGCCAGCCGTGGACAAATCAGGCGGCCACATGACGTTATGGGGAGCATCACACAACTTTTAAACGAGCTTGTTCTGTAATGGAGCAGGGACATAAGATCAAAACAATGTTAAGGGAGAGGATGTTAAATGGGGAGTTACTGTACTATGAGTTTGCTGCACAGAGTGTGATTAATTACATTTTGTACAGAATGTGTGTAATAGCTTTATAAAAATGCATTTAAATAAGAGTTTACATAATCATCTGATGAAGACCCACAACTATGCTGCTTGGTGATTTCTCCAAAATGTTAGTTAGAACTATGAAAAAAATACATAAAAGGAGCAGTGCTTAAGCAGAATCTTTCTTTCGTGTAGGCTGGGTACATTGAAATCTGAAGACGTGTGGGTATGTAAATAAATGTCATTTAGGCCTTGTCTACACTACCAGCTGGATCGACATGTAGCGATCGATCTATTGGGGATCAATTTATCGCGTCTCATCAGGACACGATAAATCGATCCCAGAGGCACTCCCGTCGACTCCAGAACTCCAGCTCACCAAAAGGCACGAGGCAGAGTTGACGGGGGAGCCCGCTGTCTGCTGCTGCCGTGAGGACAGCAGGTAAGTCAACCTAAGATGCGCCGACTTCAGCTACGTGATCTTAGGTCGACCTTCCCCACTAGTGTAGACCAGGCCTTAGATTTAAGATAATGCAGAATGACGTGTTTATATGGAAACTAGATTTTGAGTTTATAAATGGATTAGCTCTGTAATGTGTTAATTAAAATGTCTTGCTTTTTGCAGTTAGGGTGGAACATGCATTTACAAGTGGGATTTTCATATCTGCAATATCTTCATCCTAACACAATTAAATTAGAACTGTTTAAAACTTGAGAACTAAATTATTCTTTGATTAAAAATATCAACTATAATTGCCACAGCAATTTCATATAATTGTCTTTATAGTGAATTAAGAGCTACCTTGAGGAACAGAAGCAGAAATTAATGAAAATGGAATGTCAGAGATCAACAGATATTCAAATAAGAATGTCAATTACTATAGCCATACCTGTTACAAAAAATGTAAAAATGTGGGCCATGAGCAGACAACATGGACTACTAGAAACCCATTTCAGCCTATAATGTCAGCTTACTTTTGCACTTAAAAGTATATATAATATTCTGCATACTGTACTCCTATCACAAGGATGGTAATAAAGGCTTTTAAAAAGTTACTTCACAAAGTAACTGAAATTTTAGATGCAGCTATCTTTAAAGGGTTTTAATACTTCCAGGTACTAGTCCTTTGAGTCCTTTCATATTTGACTAAATTATGTTTTGAATTCTCCTTTACAAAGTACTATAAAAAAATCTGTTTTCTAGATACTATAAATTACTGTTTTTTATTGTGTGTTTTTTTTTAAAAAAAACACAACAAAATAACTATTCAAATCCAGCCAAATGGATTTTAAACACAGTTGCTCAAAAAGAGACACAAAAACAACTTCCTTCTGGTTGATACTCTAAGCCAAGTTTCAGCCTGGAGCAGATTTTCATGTTGAGTTATTGGAAACTGTCATTCTTTGCAGTGCATACTGTACACAGGTAGCATCTCTATTGTCATGGTTTTTTTTTTTTTTTTTTTTACATTAAGATACTATTTATATAAGTAAATATTCCGTACTGGTAGAGAAATAAAGATGAGCAATAATTTGTGAAATTAATTACTGTAGTAAAAGCAATAATGACCTGATATTTTGAATGTGAGTTTTTAAATTACACTCCTTATACTTTAAAACAAATGATCAAACAAACAAAAACTTTATTTAGATTCAGTCTGTGACTTTATTAATACATTACTGTTTTTCTGTTCTTTTCTTGGTTTGTGTTAGAAATATTCTTTCTTTTCCACCCCCATTGAAATAAAATAATCTGGGTTTGTGTTATTTTGCCTGGAGCAGGGGAGAGAACAAAAATTATCAGAAATAGTGAAATTCATTAAATTCAAGCTTTATTTGTTTTAATGATACAGATAATTTCTCCCTCCCCACTCCTGTTAGCTAATTATCACCGTCATAGCCAGGAGATTAAGCTGAAATAAGAGTTTGCTTGCTGAGATGACAGCAACTCTCTGCTTGCTAATGTGAAATGATACATTCATTAGTCAGAAATGAATGCTGCAGCAGCCTGTGTGGCTGGCTGGTATCCTGTTTTCTGACAGCATTATTTAAAATAAATAAAGAGCTGCAATATCACAATGAAAACTTGAAATTTGGGCTCAGGTATCATGTACCATTTTGTTGTTGGAATTGTGGCTAAAAGTCAGCAGTGGCACTGTATATTAGTTGATGACTGTTTGCTATACCAGTGTCCATTCCTTTCAGAGTTGATTAAAAATAAATACATTAAATACTGGTGCATTACTGTTGATCTATAACCCCTTTATAGTCATAAAAGCTTTTTACTTTCCCAGCTTGATATAGTGCTCATCAGTGAATGGTTGGAATCTATTTGCTCTAGCCTGAGTAAAGCCTGGGGATGTGGGCTGGGAAAAGCATGGAAACAACATACCAGAATAAAGCTGCAATCAGCTATTGTAGTTTGTATGAATGATTCTATACTGCGTTACTCTGTGGATGTGTTGATCATTTAAATTGGGCTTTATCATTATAATGTGTATATATAGTCACTCTGTAAATTAGTCTCTAGTTTCTCCTTCACATACATACCAAATTGCTAAAAATGATGAAATGGGTCAGCATGTGGCAATAGTTTTAAAAGTATATTTCTTTGATATACGAGTTGGTAACAGTAGTATTAACTCACAAAATTAATGCTATTTCTAGGTAACTAGTTTTTTTTCATTAAAATTTACTGGTTAACTTTTGAAAATATGAATTAATATTTTTATGAACTAGGGAAATAATTTAGGAGAAAAATTTAAAATGGCCTTTTTAGGTAGTTGTGTGGTGTTTATGTAAACATTAGTGCTATACTGAGAGTTGTATCTAGAACTGAATTTAATAGAGGTAATCTGTTTTATTTCAGATCAAACTTGGTTTCTTTTAAACAAATGAATTAAATATAAAAGCAATTAAATTTAAATAGATCTGCTGTAAAGTTTCCATTCTGCCTCAACAGAATGTTGAGGGACTTAGGGATGATTTGTAATAAGTGCTATGCAAAAACAATGCAATTATGATTGGTCAAGCTTGCGAGGCCTTCCGGTCAACTCAAGGGCATTTCTCTGTTTGTATGTAGTTCAGTAACTTTTGAATGTCTCATCTGATCTATTCTACAACTTCAGGGAATATTCTCAGCATTAGTGGACAAAACTCTATTGATTTCAGGGTAGGGGAGCAGGAGTCGGAAAGCTGAAAAGGAGGAAATCTGGGACACGTGATGTCCCTGGCATCTGATTAGCACAGCCACAGCTTCAAGTACCTCCACAAATGTCTATAGATCAAACTGGTTGATGGCAACTGTTAACTCCTTTCAGCATAGTAATGACAATACTTCTATTTCAGCCCTGATAATCCTCCTAATAGTTTAACATGTTAACACCTTGAATGACTTATCTCTGGGTCAGAAGAATTATGGTGGTGTTGATGAACAAATGGGAGCGTACACAATAGCCACTGACATAGGTGGAATTGTGGGATCCTTGTATTGGGAAAAGTGGGTAATGAGCCCCTGCCATTGAAGGGAACATGAGGAAGGGGGATTGGGAGCAGGCATATAGTCTCTGGCATGGAGGGGAGGGGTACCCCAGGGTAGGAGAATGGGGCATACAGAACTCCTAGTCTGTAGGAAGATTGGGAGATGCTTGGAGTTTGGAGGAAGGGGTAGAGAGTTCCTATACAAAGAGCCACTAGCATAGGGCAGGGGGCTCCAAACTACGGCCCGGGGGCCAGATCCGGCCCGTGGCTTTGATTTGTCCGGCCCTCCAGCTGAGCAGGCACCCCAAGCAGGCACGTGGAGAAGCTGCAAAGGTCCCCTCTCCCCCTGCAAGCTGCTGCCGGTGGCCCCATGTGCGGAGGGGTGAGTGCCCCCGCAGCAGCGGCCAGAGGAGCAAAGCTGTGCGGGGGTCGCAGCAGCAGCCAGAGGAGCAAAAGGAGCGGGGGATTTTGTGTATATTGAATTTTTTCAGTCACTTCAGCCTGCGAAGCCCCTTCAAAAATCTAATATGGCCCTCGCCTCATAAAGTTTGGAGACCCCTGGCATAGAGGGTAGGGGAAATGGCTGACATAGAAGCTATAGTTGGGAGAAGATGTGTGTGTGTGTGTCTGTCTCTGTCCAGATATGGGGTAGTATGAGGGATGGACACACACAACCCCTGGGACAGTGGGAGATCCTGGAATAGGTGAATGGGTTGTGGGACAGAGAACCCATGGTGGTAAGGAAGATGGCCACACAGACCACTCTCATTGAGAGAAGTGGGAATGGGGGTGCATGCTGAGCCATGAAAAGGAGAAGAATAGGGGACCCTGATATGGTAGGAGAGCAGTGACTGGGTATACACAGCACTTCTGGCAGTGGGGAGACTGGGGGCGCACAACCTTCCTGGTGGAGGGAAGTTGCAGGGACTCCCTGCAATAGAGGGGGATGGGAGGGTAGTGAGGGAATGGAGGGATGCAGGGAGCCCCTGGTCTGTGAAATAAGGTTGATCTACAGAAGCAACAAAATGTCTGATTCCTTAGTTAAGGCATTTTGGAGTTTGTGGTCCCAATCTAGATAAAACTAATTTTTAAAGAGATTAGATTTTAACACTTTTTTTAAAAAAAAACTCTCTTCTATTGTGTCACTACAGAGCAGAGGTAAGGTAATCTTAACTTGTGCAATTCCATACCTGAACATGAGTTCTGTTAACCTGATTCAAAATTTCCTGGTTTTTCAGTGATTACGACATTCCTGTGGTGTGTTTTCCCTTCAAGTTGCTTATATGTATGCTCAACTTTAACTTAGTGTAGATTTTTGTTGTGTTTTGGAATTTCCTTGTTTTTCAAAATGTATTGAAAATGTTATACTAAATAAAATAACTAGAGTGCTACTGTGTGATATATTTATCACTGTCTGCCGATTTACCTGTTACAAAAGGCCAAGATAAGAGGCCCAGCCTGTATTAAATAGATGGCTGATCTGCCCATAGTTCTGTTCTGGATGTGGCATGGATGAACTTGTAAACATGGAGAAAAGCTTGTGGCTTTTAAAGGACTAAAACCTACAAGACCCCAAGGTTGGGGCTGGGGTAACCTCTGGTAAGCTTTCTAACATGCATGCAGGTTCTTTTTAATGTTTTCTCTGTAATGCTTTTACATTAGGATAAATGGGGTTGCTTAGAAGGAGCTGTGCAGTAACTTGTAGCTGCAAGCAATACATTGGGCATAGACCTTTGAGAGAAGCAAAGGTGCTGGCTAGTTAGTCTGGTTTGCTGGGGGATATTGCAGTGTAAGGCAGGGAGCTGTGCAGCTTTAAGACCTGTGATCAGAAGGGAATGAGACATGGGCCTCTGTCCAGAAGAGGTAATGACTGGGACAAGTGCAGTTACCCTAAAACTGACAGTAGCAACTTCAATCCTTTCTAGAAATTAATATTTAAAGGCACTCCCCTCCAGCAGTTCCCCCACCCCAAGATTTAGTCAGGGGTATTGATGGTATGTCATAGACAGATCATGGGGCGTGAATTTTTGTTTACTGCCCGTGACCTATCCATGAGTTTTACTAGAAATACCTGTGACTAAATCGTAGCCTTAATTTTAACCATTACAATTGTTGCATGCAAATTAACTCTAAAGGAATAGTAGTGATTGGTTGAGTTAATTGTCTCAGTGGCCTGAATTTGAGGATTACCTGCTTGTAATCCTATGATCATAACTAGAAACATTTGTTAATAATGAAGCTTAATTACAACCTTGTTTCTTGAAATATAGAATATGTACAAAACTATATTAACATTTTTGAAATTTGTGTTCAGATGTTAAGAACTTTTGGGATGAAGACTGAAACAGATGTTAAACTACTTAATTCATTTATGAGATTAAAGTGAATTTAATAGATTTACTTATAAATTCTCACATGTATTATATAGCACTTACTCTAACTACAGGTTTGTACCTTAAGTATGGCGCTGTGAGAAGAGATTCCACAATGCAAATATTACATATAAGCTACAGTGAAAGAACAATTTTAAGATCGCAAAGCAAACATTCACATGTTAGGAAATGTAAGAATTAAGGCCATGTGTGCAACTTTAAGGCAAATGGATTATAATATAGTATTTGATTACATAATCATAGTGCACTGGATGGAGTTACTCTGGGGATGAATTGGGGTTGAGTAATGTAAAAGTCCATAATCTTTGTGAGCCCTGCGTCATACTCTTTCAGAAGTTGGAAGGTCCATAATGAATAAGGCAGTGGATCGCAGGAAGAGATAGAACAGTCTTGTGCTTAAGGCAGTTGACTATTGCCATGGAAAATCGAATTCTATCCTTGCCTCTGCAACAGAGCTCCTAAAAGATGCTGGGCAAATGACTTAAACCAAACTTTTCAAAGGTGGTCACTAATCACATATGCCTTATTTTCTGGGTGCCTGATGAGAGACCCAGATTTGGAGAAGTGCTGAGCACTTGCAGCTGCTACCAAAGAGAATCGGAGCTGTGCTTTGAACACATGAAATTCTATATAATGCAAAGTACTTGAAAAATAAGATCCTAGGTATCTCAAATTGGGCAGCCGGAATTAGTGGACACTTTGGAACTTAATTCTGTATGCATTAGCTACCTCACTATAAAAAGAGGATGATGATACCACTACCTCATCTCAAAGCAGAGTTGTGCATAGAAATTAATGTTCATGAAGAGGTCAGATACTGTATGATGAGCACTATAGGAAAGCCTATGAGGAAATTAATAACTGTCTACATAGCAGGATTTGAATAATGCGTGCAGTAAATAAGGTCTGGGGCCTCCCATTAAACAACGAGGAGAAAATAAAATATTGAATAGCTGCTTATTAATTGAGAACTGTCTATTCTGTGCACTGAATAAGGCAGGATACTGTGGAAAAATTCGATCATGTAATTAAAGACTGCACAAGCAACCTTTATTCTTCTTCGAGTGCTTGCTCATATGCATTCCAGTTAGGTGTCGGAAGATCGTTGGGAGATTTTTTTCCCCTAGTAACTGGCCGGGTTGGCTAGGGAGCCCCCTGGAGTGGCACCATTATGATGCTGCATATATACCCCCGCCGACCTGGTTCCCCCCTCAGTTCCTTCTTACCGTGAGCCCGGGCGCCCAAACTCTGGGCTTTAAGCCCTGTGCTGCATGCGGGAAGCCCATGCCTGTGGGCGACCCGTATGACTCTTGCCTCAAGTGTCTTGGCGAAGCTCATCAGGCAGAAAAGTGCAAGATCTGTAAGAGCTTCCACCCTCACACAAAGAAGGAGCGGGACTTTCGGTTGAAGCAGTTTTTGATTGAGCCCAGGTGCTTTCATGTATAATGAAATAAAAAAATTAAAGGAATGAACCAATTTTGATTTGTGGTTAAGTATTTGGGAGATGTGACTGTAGAGCAACTATAGTTTTGGGGATACGAACAAGGGGGAGAGGAATCTTAAAATGCATGAGGTAATGTCTATGAACCAGAATTGAAACTGTTACTTTTCACAATGCTTCAAAGGATCATCTTTTGACCAACACCCTTCCCGGTAATTGACTTGTGTGAGCTCAAGTGTAAATGCATGTTCTTTTTAGGATGATGCAAATGTCATTCTTGCTCTGAGAAGAGAAACCTTGCTCCTTGTAGTACTTCAGTCTCTAGGGCAGGAGAAGGCAATGCCTTATTGCAGATGTAAATCATTTTGTGAGGTTTTATTTGTTTTAAGTGTAATTTGTCTACATTCTAGTAGAGGATAGGATAATTTCAATATGATATAAAGTGTTGGCTGTATAATAGCTGTTAAATTGAAGCAGATGAAGATTGTTGGACTTTTTTCATACACTGAGGCACTCTTCTAATTAATTTTTTATGACAAAAGGCATTTAAAGGATGCCTGCATGACCATATTTTATGCACGTATGAACAACTGAAATGTATTGCACTTGATTTAAGTTTTTAATGGTTACTTACAGTTTGTAAGATAAAGTAAAAATGTACTTATTTTCTCTTTCTGCCCTAGGAAGGTCTAAATTTTTTTTAAAAATGCTGAATCTACAAAAATCTCTGAACTGAATTTGATAAAGCTTAAAATTATTTGAAAATATCACATTAAAATTAGTTTGAAAACATCAGCCTAGGGAAACAACAGAAAGGAACACTGAAGTATAGTTAAGAATATACCAACTTTATTTTTAAAGGTTTTTATTTATAATAACTTAATGTATGAGCTAGAGTTCTCATCCTAGTTCTTGAGCTACTTAGACATGCTTGTTCAAAATTATTCCCTCCTCAAGCACATACCTTCCTAGGCAGAAGACCAGGACCAGCTTGGGACCATCTTCAACTTCATCACCTGCCTTAGAACTGTTGGTACCCATGCCATGGGAACCTCTGCAACCCTTGTTCAACCCATCCCGTTGGTCACACTGGGAGCCATGGGACTAGTATCATCCCACAGAGTTGGGTCAGTTGCCCCTTCTCTCTTTTGAAAAGGCAGCCGGAGCTATCCCCAGATCCTGCTGAGGGGAGGAGTGCGTGTCAGATCTGGTAGTTGCACTGGAACTGACGAGATTGCATTCTTTGTCTCCCAATGAGGCAGTGACTCCTGTGTCTCCATTCCTGCCCCCCCCCCCCCCCCCATTGACTATAAGCATTTCCACGAGCTTCTTCAGAGTTGCAGGGAAGCTGCAGATTCCTGTTGAGGAGGTTCAGAATCTTCAGCACAAGCACCTGGACATCCTTCAGTTCTCCAGCTCTAATCAAATTGTTAACAGCCATTCTCTAGCATGCTAAAGTGGTCTGGGATATCCCAGCTTCCTGTGCCCCAACTCCCAAGAGGCCAAAGAACTGGTACTGTGTCCCAGCCAAAGGGAAGGCATTTCTGTTCTCTTCTCCCTTCCTAAAATTTAGTGGTCCAGGCACTGTGGAGAGATCTAGGCAGCAATACCCCAATCTGCCTCGACTGTTAGGAAAGGCAAGCATCTCAACTTATTGGGAAGGAAGGTCTATTCTTCTAGCCTTCAGTTCAGGACAGCCAACTACCAAGCACTAATGACTAAGTATGACTCCTGTAACTATTCAAAATTCATGAGTCTCCTCCAGTAGAACAGAGCTTGTTTCCAGGCTCTCACAAAGAAAAGCAAAATGGTTGCCAAGACTGCTCTACAATCAGTAGTAGATATGGCTAATGTGTCTTCCAAATGGTAACTCTGACTGTAACCACAAACAATGCCTATGGCATCACATCAAGCTTGTGCCTCTACTTGACATCTGCAAGGCAGCTATGTGGAACTTCATCCACATGTTTGCAAGACACTATGCCTTGATAGAGCTCCTCTGCTGATGTATCTCTTGGAATCAATCCTTTGTTCAGCGATGGCATCTACAATCTCTCATCCTTCTCCTATTTAAGTATAACTTGTCACTCGCCTGCAGTAGAATACACATAAGAACAAGCACTCAGAGAAGAAGAGAAAGTTACTTACCTGATCCTGATAACGATAGTCCTCAGCCAGAGGTATGCGTACCCTTGGTGGTACACAGAGATCTTTCAGGGGGTACCTCAACTCATCTAGATATTTGCCTAATTTTATAACAGCTACTAGCAGTAAAAAGTCAGTAAAAAAACTAAAATTTCATACAGACAAAATGAGAACATAAGCAGTTTTTCAGTAATAGTGTGCAGTGACACTTTTGTGTCTGATTTTATAAACAAATAGGTTTAAAATGAGGTGAAACTTGGGATGTGCAAGACAAATCAGACTCCTGAAAAGGAGTACAGTATTCTGGAAAGGTTGAGAATAACTGCTTTGTGGTAACTGGGAGATTCTTTGATAGGTGTGGTCCCTATCGGTATTGCACTACCCACTGTTCTTCCTCTTTTTCCTTTGGATCTTGTATGATTTGTTGTCGGAGGCACAAGGTGAGCCAGGGACACTGCTTTCAAAATTCTCCATGCTCATAGTATCCACAGTGGAATACAGATAGGAACCACATACCTTACAGAGCCTCCAGTTACTGTAAGGTAAGTAACTTTCTCTTCTAGTTCTGGCCTGGCCAAGACAGACTTAGTATTCAGATCTCCACAAAGTATCCACTCAGACCTCTTACTGTTACTAATAACCAGAGACCTCATAACAGAATCATGGCCGAGTGTTGTGCCCGAATCCTGAAGTGCTACATCTCATGGCATGATTCATTAGTAGTTGAATACAGAAGGAGGCACATTGCTCAGTGGCAGTCCAGAATGTTTTCCTTCGCAGCAGAAATCTCCTCAAGAACTATTTACTTGAGTAAGTGGAAGAATTTCTCTGTCTCTGCAGCCTCCCATAATGTGTCCCCAGTTCAGTCTTAAGGTGAGTACAATTTCTGGACTTTCGTCTTAAGGAATAAGGTATAGCCATCAGCTCCATTATGGTGCATCTAGTGGCCATCTCTGTTTTATCTTCATCTTTAGATGGTAAGACTGTTTTCACACACCCTCATACCAGATACCTGAAAGGTCTTAATAGGTAGCTTCTGCCTATTGGGGACTCACTTCCCTGGGATTTGAATTTAGTGTTGTCCGCTGTGATGGACCCTCCTATTGAGTCTTTAGCATTGGGTTTGCTCTTGCAAGTGACCATGAAAGTAGCTCTTAGTGTACTTCTCCTAGCGGAGGTGATGGACATGTCAGAAGTACCTGCCATACATGGATTTCTACAAGGCTAAGGGTCAGCTTAGACCACATCCTAAGTTTCTTTCAAAAGTGGTTTCCGATTTACATCTGAATTGGTCTACAGACCTTCTGATTTTCTTTCCAAAGCCACATATTCACAGGGACGAATGATGGATCCACACACGGGAGGTTTTTTGAGTCACACTACATAGAACAAAGCCCTTTCAAGTTACTTCCAACCAATCCCAATGCAGTGACTCTTGAAATTGGTCACCAGTTGCATCACAATATGTTAATGATGTCAAAAGAGTAACACAGTAACATCTCCTAACAAACTCTTGGCACATTCGTCAGGGCACGTTCGGCTTCGGCAGCATTTATGGCAGATGTCCCAGTTATGGACATCGGCAGGGCTTTGATGTGGTCTTCCATTCATATATTCACCAGAAGTATGCTCTCCACCTCATCAAGGGAAGATGGAAATGTAGGAGTAGCAGTCCTATATAGTTCCTCTCCCAATGGAGTTTGGGAGTCACGTAGAGGGTAATAGATGTACGCAAACGCTCAAAGAAGAAAAACAGTTACTTTCTTTTAGCTGTTTTTCTTTAAGATGTGTGGCAGATGTCCATTATGCTATCCACCTTCCTTTCCCAATGCATCAGAGTTTACCGCAGGCTTCTGATGTGAAGGAGAGGTGGGGCAGCTCTACTCTTTATACCCTCGCTTTGGAGCAGGAGGATCCTGATGGTTGGTGAGGCTGCTCCTATGGGTACTGCTAGAGAAAATGCTCCAGCACCAGGGCATGGGACACACCTGCAGTGCAATGAGTGTATGCAACACATCTCAAAGAACCACAGTTAATGAGAAGGTGGGTAATCATTTTTAATGCACATCATAATTTTCCAAAATAATATGCCACAGAATAGACTATGTTGTGAATGTGTTTGCGTTTCAAGGCGTGGATAATGTTGGTGTCATTATCTTTAAAGTTGGATCCTTATTTTGTGCTAAATGACTGCACTGGTCTGGAAAATGGCGAAAAATAAAACAAACAAAAAAACACATTAAGTGGTCTTGGGAAAACAAAAACCTCTGAATAGTCAGTAGTGAGTTTGTTTCCTTGAAAACATAATTCTTTGAATTGTAAAATCTGGAGCCTGATGTATGAATACAGTAGAGCTGGGTGAAAGTTTTCAGCTGAAACTTTTTCACCCAAAAAATGCAGATCTGAGTTGACTGAAACATTTCATGAATTGTATAAAATCATTCTTTCACACTCTCTTTGGCCCAATGGCTATTCAGGTAATTTATACAGAAGTGGACAGTTACAACTGTAAAGATTTAAAGAGATCTATCCTAGAATATGCTATAGCCTTGTGGGTATTGTGCTCACTTGGGATGTACTCCAGCATTGGGGTTTGAACCTGGATATCCCAGTTGAGTATGCAGTAACCTAAAGATCAAAGGGGTACTTTCTCTCTTATTTTATGAATCTAGACCTTCATTTCCTTTGCTTCTGTTAAAAATACCTGAAACAAAAATGTTTTGTTTCAAACAATATTTTTCTGATGCATTTGATTTCCCCAAAAATTTCAGAAGTGTTAGTTTTGGTTCTACCCAGACCAAACCACTTTTTTTTTTGAGCTGACAGAAAAAGGAGCTATTTTCACAGCTCTACTGGTGGGGTGCCGCATTTTCTAAAGTTGTAACATAGCTACATTTAGTACACTTTGCTGGATTGAGTTCAGTATTTTTAAATACTCATGAGGAATTCTTTTGCAGCTAGTGTGTCTACATGCATCAGTAAAAGTTTACAGGATTGGACCCCATAATTGCAATCTCTTCACACTAAGTTATAAGTGGCAAAGGTAGCGACACCTCTCCACCTTGCGGGCATTAGCATCTGTGTGGTGCCTCTTTTCCCCAATTCTGCAATATGACTTTTGGGGAAAGCTACAGAAGAGCCAGTAGGAGTAGAAGCAGCCAAAGCAGGGACATCCAGCAAACTGTCTATAATTTTTACTTAGACTTTCTTTGCCCTGTGTACTTCATGCCACACCTGCCCTCTGACCCCCTTCTCTCCTGTCCTGTTCCCTTCACCCACTCCCGTGCCCTTTTCTTTCCATTTAACTTATCCCCTCCTAACTACCTCCTCCCCTCCAAAAATAAAATAGAATAATGAAACTAACATAACAGTTGTTGCCATCAATGAGTCATTCTGCTTGTGTGTTAAACCTCTTCTCCCATCCTGTGTCATCTATTTAGATAGTAAACTCTTCGAGGCAGGGATGGTCCTACTACTTTGTATGTAAAGTACCTAGCAAAGTGGAGCCTCCTATTTAATTCAAGAGCATATTGTACTATTTTTGATATAAAGTTTTTGACACTGATGTGAAAAGTTATACTGCTAGCAAGTGATACACATGATTTAATGATCCATGGCATGTACTTTTTCTGAAGAGATGGGTGCTTTTGATATGTAACTTACAGGTAATACAGTTTTGTCAGTTAAGCTCAGAGATGATCAATGTTTCCTCTGTATTCTTTAAAAGCAGGATAAGACACTTCAAAAACCCCTCTGCTATGAACAGTTGACAGATTTCACAAGAGAGCCTTCTCCCTCCACTAAATATGCTTGTCAGAATGAGATGTAGATGTTGGAGAGGAAGCAATTTGGAAGAAAGTATACTTGAGTTTTTTCCAAATAAATTTGAGGATAAAGTAGGAAAATAAGTTGTTGCTCCAAATTGGTAAGGAAATAGTTCTCTCCGTCTTTAAGGATCTAGGGTAAAAATTTCAACAGCCTCATTTGATTTCAATTAAACTTAAGTCATATTTCAAAATGAATCTTCAACTCAGAGTACTTTTGAAAGTTTTTGCTCTAACCAAGTTTAAAGTCCCTGATATAAAATGAGCAATGCAGTCCTGAATTAATATGCTTTGATTTCTTGGGGAGGGGGGCAAAAACAACGCCTTCACTATTTTTGTTTGTTCTCTGCATAACTTTCTTTCATTGGCATTTGTATTTGTATAGTGTAATTGTACAAAAACTATAGTGAAATACATAGCTTAAGGAGAACAGTATATTGTGAGCTTTCTATCACTGTCTACTAGACACAATAACTTCAGTGTCACAAGAGCCTACACATATACAGCTGATGGCGTTTCTGTGGACTCGCAGTGGTGTATGGTATCTACTGAAATCTGCAGGATAAGCAAATGCAAAAATTCCTCTAAACTGCCAGGCCTCCAAAAATGCCATGTTTTGGCCCCATTGATAAATGCCACAAATAGCAGAACAGGCATGTAGGATTCTGTTCAAAAAACGTAAGGCTGCATGCCGCTTATGTACAGTTGTGCCCATAACAGATTGTATTTAGCTTTTGAAAGAGAGTTTCCAAAAACTGAATGCCTAATCTCCCCACCCCTGTTTATATATTGTAAGCAAAATGGTCTGAACCTCTTTGTTTTGTCTCGTGTCGTCTGCTGTCTCAGTGCAATAAATCCTGTGCCAAAAATCTGGTACCCAGCAAGTAGAACATAGATCTGCTTTTAATTATCAACTATAAAAGCATATGGAAGTGCCTTGTTTGTATTGCCTTGTTTGTTTGTTATTGGGGGGGAAAACTGATAAAGTTGTAGGCATTTGCACAGAATGTAGTATATTTTGATTCTGTGGAAATAAACTGTTTTAGGAGTGCCTGTCTGTTCAAATAACACACCTTTTCAGATTCCTGTACACATAGTATCTGATAGAAATCTTGAAATTAATAAAATTATCTAAATTCTTATTTTCAGTTAACCACTGAAATTATTTCTATACAGGCTAAACTGTTCAGAGATTTGTTTTGTCACCTGGGAAGGGAAACCACTTTAATGACACTAAAGGATGATCATATTCTACTGTCAATGGACCAAAGACTTGCATGTATTTTCCTAGACCTCTAGACAGCATTGGCACTGTTGACTATTAGGTACTGCTGTCCTGCATAACAGATGTGGCAGGGATCCAGAAAAATACTGAAATGTTTTTAAGTCCTTTGTGGTGGGGTGTATTGCAGTTCCTGAGTTAAATGCACCTCTGACTCTCTGGGAGCTGCCTGAAGGGCACCCTACTTAGGTCTCAGACCTCCAGTCATCACCTTTTTCTAAGTGGAATTCTGCAATCTGCTTCCTCAGGTCAAGGTCTTAGGCTGCAATTCACTGACATGATCACAGTCATGTCAATTGACATGACTGTGATCATGTCAGCAAGTCTGACTTCAGTTCATCTCCTGCAGTTTTTCTTTCCTTAGGGTGAATGACACGTTTTCTCTCAAATGATAATCCTATCTGAAAATAATAAACAGCTTATATGCATGCCTAGCTTTCCAGGAGTCACCCATCCTCCTCAAGGCGACCCTGACAGATTTGAAGTCCTCTCAGAGGACTTGATGCTGTTGGACAGTCTCATACCTGTCAGTTTTCAGCTGGTATCTGTGAAACTCTTTCCATGTCAGAGCTGTTGTTTAATACAGTTTCAAGTCGTTTCTCTCCAAAGGCCTTTGAACCAAGTCAAACAAATGTGTTAGTTCCAATGTGAAGCAAAACTTCAAGGGGGCTTGTTACTTGCATTGCTTATGTATTGGGGCAATTTGCATTATGAGTTTAGTTTCTTCAAGAAACATTTTTACTTTACCCAATTAGTCAGGAATAAAATCACTAACCAGCCCGTAAAGGTACATATATTTATAAAAGTAAAGATGTAATCTTGGAATATTCCATGATCGTACGACATCTGTCATAGCTCAGTATTGTAGTCTTTGAATAGTCCATTTTTCTATGGCATTGCATCTGAAAGAGGATGTACCCGAAGAGTAGTAATGGGGAACTGTACCTCAGCCAACAGACTCTTCCCTTGTAGAGTCACACAAGGACTGATTTCTCTCTCCAGTCCTTTTCAGAATTCAGTCATTCAGGTGAACTGGTAGGATGATACGTATTCAAGTGTCAGTAATACGCAGATCACCTACAACTCTACTTATTCTTCACTGTACAAAGCCATGCCACTGCCACCAAAATGGCTGAGTGCTTGGATGAGATCAGCTCATCGATGAAGAATAGATGATAGAAGATAAAGCTGAGCAAGACACAGGTTATGCTGGTGGCCAGAGGAAAATATACAAGGAATTTGCAGCTATGGTGCAACCTGCTTTGATTGATGGTATATACTCAGTCAGTTAGTCCCTAAATTAGGAGTACTTCTAGATTCCTCACTAACAGTGATATTCCCAAGTAACACTTTCTACCATCTTCAGTTAACTAAGCGACTGTCATCCATGTTGGTGGATGGTGACTTGGCCTCAGTTATACATGTGTGCCTCAGTGAGCCTCACTAAAAATCCCATGCTCCAGGCAGACTGCAAGAAATAGGGCTGGCAATCCCCCAAAACTGGTGGTTTAATCTATGATAGAATCACCGAACCACTATCAAAAGAGCTTCTGTAGTACCACATTGGTTAACAAGAAGCCATACCTAGTCCCTTTAGGCGTTCTGACCCTTGGCTTTCATCTAAGCAAACAAGTGTAATATAGTGATAGGTTACTGAAAACCCTATTCACCATACTTAAAATTTTACCAATCCCGAAGGATCACACACTTTCCCTTAGATTAATGTATCAATATATATCTAGTGTGACGGAGTCAGACCAGAAGGATACAGGAGAGTGCTGGAAGGCAGGTATATCAGTCTCAGGACGTTCAGGTCCCTGTTCCCTGGATAGCCAAACAAAGGCTACTCCAGGCCAATCAAGACACCTGGGGCCAATTAAGAACCTTCTAGAAAGGAGTAGAAACAGCTAGCCTAATTGGGACACCTAAAGCCAATCAGGGACTGGCTAAAACCAGATAAAAACCTCCCAGTTAGGTGGGCTGTGGGTGTCAGGAGAAGGAGGTTGTGCTGTTGGTGAGACTGAGTGGTGGACAACATATCATCCAGAAGGAAGGAGGCCCTGAGGTAAGGGTGAAGTGGAGTTTGAAGAAGCAGGGACTGCTGTGGGGAAGTAGCCCAGGGAATTGAATTGTGTTTTGTGGATAAAAGGTCAGCCATCTTAGCTGATACTATTAGGGTCCCTGGGCTGGAGCCTGAAGCAGAGGGTGGGCCTGGGCTCCCCCCTTTTTCCATGTTCCATACTGGCCTGTGATGAAGGTAACTCACTAGGCGGTGACTCTTGCCAATTATACTGAGAAAGGGAGATCACTCTGGGGCCTAGATGAGTTTCTGAGGCCCCTAAATCTGCCAGGAAGTGCAGGACCCACAAGTACAAACTTGGAGCTTTGTCACACTAGGCATATAAAATTTGCACTCTTACCCAAATATTACACTGTCAGCCAATCCTTAGTAAACTTATTAAAGATTTATTAATAAAACACGAGTCACCTGAATGGTTAAGGAATCGTATACATACAGATGACTTTCAGTTTTCATAGATCAGTGATGTTATATCTGCTGGCTTGCAAAAATCGCTTAGGCATTATTCAGCAGATTAGAACCCAATCAATCAATCACCTTTCATAACCCCCACCCACACGGTACAAAAATTACTTTCATGTAATAAACCTGTTATCTCATGTTTAACACAGTTATCACAGTGCTAACACAGGACATCTGTAACTAGTTAGAGCTAAGTATTAGCATCAGCTCTTGTGATATTATGCAACAAGATAGTGTGCATATTCTTAAAGTTATAACTTTATTAATAAAAACAACAAGGAATCTGGTGGCACCTTAAAGATTAACAGATTTATTTGGGCATAAGCTTTCCTGGGTAAAAAACCTGCTGCTTCAGATGCATGGAGTGAAAATTACAGATACGGGGATAAATATATATTGGCACATGCAGAGAAGGGAGTTACCTTACAAGTGGAGAGCCAGCATTGAAGGCCAATTTAGTCAGGGTGGATCTTGACTGGAAAGATTACAGTCAAGAGCTGAAAGTGTGGAAAGAGCCCCCAGCAGACTTAGTAGTTTAGGAGCAACTTCAGTGTGATAGTCATTAGGGAAAGGCTTTATGTGTTACTGCTATTTCATTCCTAGAGTGTGATTTTCATGACCTCTTCAAAGAAGAAGCAGTGTACCTGTCCCATTATGACAAGAGGCAAAATCTGTCTGGAAAGGGGACAAGGTAGAATAAGGATTTGCCAGGAAAAGGCAATTCTTAATGGTTAAACATGCCTACTTGTAAATTTTGACATGGTTCATGGTATGATTCTATATATGAATGCCATAGTCCATTAAAGAATCAGTTATAATGTATTAGTATTTTAAAAATCTATCATTAGGCAATATTTCCCAGTATACGTACTTTGTTCAGTCTAAGTTACTAGTTTGATCACCTGTTGTGATTTTCCTTACATGATTGCCAGATGATGTGTAAAGATTGTTGTTCTGTTCTGAGGGGAGCTTAAGTTGTTATGAATGTAGCAGCCTGACAAGTGGAAACACTGTATGAAATGTATTAATTGCTTCAGAAAGTCTATTCTCAATCTAAAGCATATTGGTTGACTATCAAGCAGCCTTTGGTTAGTTTGGAAAACATAGATGCAGCTCAGTTAGGCAAAATACTGTCTTGCTCTGCCGACCTACTGCATTTCTGCCTCATTTGCTGAATTTAAGATAGTGAAGTTTACAAAAAAAAAATAAAGGAAAAGGTTCTTAAATTACTAGTTTGCAAAGAACGTCTTCATACTTTCTCTGGGTTGACTAAGTGAAAGCAGATGTTGGTAAAGAGATAGTTTTAGACATAATTGTATCACGGTATAATGCAACAACCGCACAATAAGATTGAAAAACCACTAAGATCGTGGCAATCATTTTGCCTGTTCAGGATCACTTTGAATAGTACCTTTGAAAGCAAGAAAATAACCTATTCTCAGTTTGTGAATGTTTCCATATGAACAGATTGAAACTCTTTCTGATAAAAGAATAAGAGCACTGTCCTTTGTACTCTTACTATGATACTCTGTAATGTAGCCTTGAAATCTACCATTGTTTCTGAATACATTTCTTTCAGGAATTGGTTAAGTGTGTTAAATGAAAACAAGTTCAGTTTTATTACTGTGTATTAGCACCCATTTTAAAATGGCTGGTTTTGTTAATCTGGCCTGTGAAGCTTTCAAGGTAACATTTTTAGAAGTGAAAGCTGTTTTCAATTTTTTATCAATGTGTTTGAAATATTTACAGCAGTCTAAGATTATGAACAAGAGGTAATAAACTGTTAGGATACACAAACTGAATAGTGAAAAAAATTATACAGGTACAGTATATTTTAAAATCTTCTTAGCTAGAACTGTATAACTATAATGTAACTATTATGAATGACCCAGAATTATAATTAAATACTTTCATTAAGCTAACCAGCTATTGATTTTCTTTTAATTTTCAGAAAAGAGCTAAAGGCCAGGTGCTATTTGACAAGGTGTGTGAACAGCTCAATTTATTGGAAAAGGACTATTTTGGCCTGTTGCTTCAAGATAACTCAGATCAGAAGGTAAGCACTAAAATTCGTTTTTGTGTTGCTAGAATATTAGATTCTTTTTTTTTAGTGTAAGTTCATGAACAAACTTGGAGAACTTGGCTTATATACCCTAACCAAAAGAGGACTGAGGGGAGATACAATTGCTCTCTATCATTTAAATAACTCCTCTCCCTCCTTAGTATTTATCCTTTGATGTATTAGTAATGTGGATGCAAGAACAAACGGGTATAAACTGGCTATCAACAAGTTTAGGCTTGAAATTAGATGAAGGTTTCTAAACATTAGAGGAGTGAAGTTCTGGAAGAGCCTTCCAAGGGGAGCAGAGGGAACCAAAAACCTAACTGGCTTCATGACTGAGCTTGATAAGTTTATGGAGGGGATGGTATGATGAGATTGCCTATAGTGGCAGGTAGCTGATCTGGGACTGGTAGTAGCAAATATCCCCAATATCTGGTGATGGGACAATAGATAGGGAGGGCTCTGAGTTACCTATGAAGGAATTCTCTGTACTGTCTTGCTGTTGGGTCTTGCCGAGTTGCTCAGGGCTCAATGAACCACCATGTTTGGGGTCAGGAAGGAATTTTCCCCAAGGTCAGATTGGCAGAGACCTTGGGGTTTTTTTGCCTTCTTCTACAGCCTGGGGCACAGGCCACTTGCAGGTTTAAACTAAAGTAAATGGTGGATTCTCTGTAACTTGAGCTCTTTAAATCATGATCTGAGAACTTCAGTAACTCAGCCGGAGGTTATGGGTCTATTACAGGGCTAGGTGGGTGAGCTGCTGTGGCCTGTAATGTGCAGACGGTCAGATTAGAGGATAATGATGGTCCCTTCTGGCCTTAAAGTCTTTGAGTCTAAACTGGGAGCCATAAATCAAGCTGGAAATAATCTAATATGAAGCCCATAAAATGTGAATTTATTTTAATCTGCTGGAAATTGGCTAAACATTCTATTGTGATATATTGGCTAATAGGATGAAACATCTGATGGGATGTTATGTTACTTTAGGATGCTGAGAGAGTTTTTTACTCTGTGTATACAAACCTGTATGTGGGAGGTGATATTTTTAATATATAAGCATGTCATTTCTTTCTGTGGAGGCACATCATTTTCAGTGATGGGCAAACCTTAACAAGCTTTGGATGAGCCGCCGAAGCTGGGAAGTTTAGTCAATCTTTGAGTTTCTCCTCTTCTTTTCTGTGCCTTCCATACTTCTTTCCTCTCCTAACCAAATCAGAGCTTTATCTCCATTTTCAAATTGCTTCCTTACTTTTCCTGATATCTTTAGTAATATTTTTGTGATTAAGTAATATTTGGCAGATCCCAGGTCTAGCATTTTAACTGTTAGGCTGTGGTTTACAAATGTAGCGAATTCTAGCACTTCTCCAAAATGCATTTCTTTGCTCCCAAATCTTGTACTTGAGGGAAGCCTCAGCATTTGTAAAGATGAGACCGCAGCTAGTTCCCCAGTCCTGGAGTTTTGGTCTATGGGAGAGGTTTTTTAATGATTCCACCTAAAATCAGAATTTTTTTCCCTAAAACATAATTCTCCCCTAGCTTTCTTCAGCATTACCTTCATCTGCTTATAGGGTGAGGTGGGATGCATATTTAGACTGCAGAATTTATAAAAGTAAATAAAACCCCTTTACGTTACCTTAAGTTTTCATCCATCTCTTAATTACCAGTTGCCAAGTTATCTTTTTAGAAGTGTTTAAATATTTATGAATCAGCTGTCTAAAACTCTGCTCACAAATAAGTTATATACTGCATGCAGCGCACTCCATTTTTCCTCCAAAAAGAAATAGAAACTTTTTTGTATTTTTAATGTTTAAACCTCTCTTATTTTTGGATAATGCTACTAGCTTATATAACATCTCTTGTGTCCCCTAGTCCCCTCAGTTCACTTCCTACTTCGCCACAAAATAGTCAGATGTGTTTCAAGTAACTAATACAGAAACCTCTGCAGTTCCATTCAAATAAGGGTGCAGGTGCCAGATGAGCTTTTGGTTGCAACAGTTTCAGTGCCCCATCAAAATGAATAAGGATGGTCTCATTGTCAAGGCTGTTGAGGCTCAGAGGTATAGATTTAATTCTTTGCTCTGCCACAGATTTTGTGTGCAACACTGGACGAATCAATTTATCCCTCTGTTCCAAAGCTTGTCTATAAAATGGGGATCAGACTCCCTTGGTTGTACCCTTCATTTGTTTTGTCTACTTAGATTGTGAGCGCTTTGGTGAAGAGATGGTCTTTATATAGTTTGTACGTACACACCACTCTGCCAGTTAATTTGAGATATTAAAAACATTGGTTCTAAGCTACAGACATTTGTTCTTTATGGTAAATTAGTTAACTTGAGGACAGAAGTCTAAGGAAGACAAGCACTCTCAGAAGAGCAGGGGTTATGGTTGTGCAGTGTCTGAGGGTGGCTACTTGCTGCTTGCCACAGTCTCCGTCTCTGTGCAGGGACAGGTTTAGGCTGCAACTCGGGGCTGACTCTAGGTGTCTGTACTCTCTGTTTGGAACCACATACACTCTATGCTGAGGTAAAAACCAGTGCAATGCAACCAAAACTGGAGAGATGTAAAGTGTGACACTGCCTGGTCCTGTGACTCTTACTCAGAAATAACCGCCATTGACTGCAATGGGAGATTTGTCTGAATAAACATGCAGAGTTGGCCTCCAAGTAAGAAATGGTTTAATATAGGGAGTTAGTTAGAGAAGCTATTTAAATTATTCAGAGCTTGACTTAAATGGAGAGGAGAGAAGGGAAGAACAGAAGGGAAATCTGACCACGTTTCAGCTCTATGCTTTACAATATTAACTCTTCAGTACAATGTTGAGAGAGAGAGAGAGTTCATGAGTTGAGGAAACTTCCTTCCATCCGTCTTTCCCTACTGTTTTGAATGTTTATAAATAGTCATGAAAATAGTTGGTTTGAGAGATTGAGGTACACGGATTGACAGGCAGAAACATGACAGCTTTCAAGCACATTTAGTGTTCTTATTCATTTGTGACATGAACTGTTGATAAGCTTTTTTTTAAAAAAAAAAGTACAAGAGGTTTCTTTCTAGCTGAAACTTGTTTAAAAGAAAAAAAATCAGAGTTAATTGTTTCACTGAAACCCTGTTGTGATCAAAACACACGAAAGACAATCCTAGCAGGGTTAGACCAAAGTTTCATGTATATTATAAACCAGTTACTTGAAATAATGTTTCGGGTTTGGGGTGGTTTAAGTACTAACACTCAAATTGTAATACCTACAAGGAGATAATGACTTGGAACTGTTCAGAGCTTACAGCTGCTATCTGGCATAGTTCAACAGGGTACCGGCTTCGCAGGCGTTTACTCTTCTTGGTAAGCATCGTAAAACTCTTATTGGCAGCGTATACCCTTGTGCTAAGGGCAGCAACCTATTGTCAGAGAGAGAATATGTTGATTTTTGAAATACAAGCATAATTTCTGTATGATTGCCTATGCCATATGTCCCTTATTAAATACTCATTTTGTTTAGAATTAAATAAAAAAATCTATGTTAAAACAATACAGAGATGACTTAATCTCAATGCTTTTGAGTTTACTGTTTTAAAAGGGTCTTACTTTCATCTCCTCTTTATCCTTGCCAGTCACAGGATTTCTCAGATTTAGTAGTCCTTTTTTATGGTCATATTGCTATAATTAGGCGGAACAAAGTGAGCGAAGGTCAGAGTGTTCCACTGTTAACAAATTCTAATCTCTTCATTGAGAGCCTTGGATCCTCCGATATTCTTGACAAGTGAGAACCATTTCAATACATGCAGTACTGAGTGAAAAAAACCTACTCTATTGACATAGTATTGTTCTAAAGCCTGAATGCCACCCTCCAAAAATAGTTTCTGAAACATTTTTTAAAAAATTGAATAAAAATGAATGGATTTTGAATGTTTTCATACTCTGCATATAATTTACAGTGTGTATTATGAAATAATCAGTGCTTGCTTCTCCTCAGTGACTGCTGTATGGCGGTGTCTCTTGCTGTGGAGGAAACCACAGTTACTGCAGTTTCTAATAGGACTCGCTGTATTTTCATTACAGCTTATGTAAGTGGATAGTTGCATACAGTAATGCCTTCATTATTGTGAATTCAAAGTTGAACAATTACTACTATAGCTTCTATTTAATATCAGTATGGGTTTCTTTGTATTATGGTGTATGTGTATGTGTGTATATGTGTATATATACCATAATACATATACAATGGAGTCACATCTTACACAGGGGTTAGGTTCTAAGGTCAGCGCGTAAGATGAAAATCACGTATAGTCAAATTACCCAAACAGGCAGCAGGCTGAGCTGCTCACCCCGCTGTCAGCCCCACTCAGCCCGCTGCTGGTCTGGGGTTCCATCCACCGGCTCCTGCCAGCTGGGATCCTGGCCACCGGCCCCACTCAACCCGCTACCGGCCTGGGGTTCTATTCGCTCAGCCGGCAGCGGACTGAGCAGGGCTGGCAGGGGCTGAGTGAGTGGCTCAGTCCGCTGCAAGTTTGGGGTCCTGGCTTTCTGCCCCGCTCAGCCTTGTGTCAGCCTGCCCCCTCAACTCGCACTATTTAAATTATTTTTCTTTTTTTGTTTGCTTTTGTTTTTATTTTTTTAGGGACAAGCACGTATCGTTGAATTCACACTAGTTAAATGCGCGTATGATGTGACACCGCTGTATACATAAAATATATTAATATACATATATATATACACACATACAGTATGTATATACTTTTTCTTCAGCCTTCTTCAGCTTTCTGCTGTCTTTTATATTGTCAGTCACATTCTCCTCATTGCCATCCCATCTTCCCTGGAGTTTTTCAGCCTAGTTTTTCTCCTGCTCTTTCAACATCTGCCTTAGCTGTGGTTCCGCTTCCTCTCTGTGGTGATTCCAGTTAGCTCTGTCTTTGGACCCCTGTACCTTATGCCATTTAGTGAATTTAAAAAAGTACATTATCCGATTTTTTTAAAAAAATTGCTTCCAAGTCTTAAACTTTTTGCTTGTCAGTAGTTAGAAACTCTGCCGGAAGCCCATGTAATCACACCCATCCAACCTCTTACCTCTCTGACTTCACCACAGTTGCTACTGCATGTCTCCCTCTTCCCTAAGACGCCTGCACATATTGTTGGCCCACTGCCACATAGAGAAAAGTGTTGCAGTACTTAATACTAAATAAAACTGTTAGGAAAGAAAAAATATATGATCTAACTTGGAATTAAGAAAGGTCCTCATGTCATGTTTGAGGTGCTTTGACGTAGCTGTGCATGAAAGCTTTTTTTTTTTTAAACTGGATCTCACCAGTATTTTAAATCTGTTACTTTTATGAGCACCAGCATTCATTTAATGTATTAATGCTGTAAAGCAAGAAGATACGTTTGAGGATAAAGCAGGCTTTGGTCTCATAGAACAAATTAGAAGATGGTGATTACTTAGCTGTCCTCTTCTGGATTAATTTGCAACGTTCTTGCACAATAAAATCTGAAGCAAGACTCAAATGATGCCTTCAGTCATCTTGTGTGTGAGATCTCATGGTGCCTTGACAGTTTGATATTAATTGTTCAGTATGACTGGAGCAAGAGTGTGTGGCATTCCTTCCCGCAGAAGCAGAGGCTGCTTTGAGCCACTGATTTCCAGCAGCAGTAATCTCTGATGGTTTGAAATGTTGTAGAGTGAATACTTATCTTGTCAGTATTCACCTTCAAAGACCAGTCTTGGCTTGGATCCTTTAATACTTGTTGGCCCCAGAGTGCTAAACACACGAGTCCATAACAGAGGAACTGTAAAGTCAGCTTGAAATAAACCCCTCTAAATAACACTGCCTAGTCCCCCAAAATGTGTGCACTTTTAAAGCTTAACAATAGCAAGAACTTCAGGAACTCCAATCCCTTCTAGCGAAGAATGCCACTGAATGCCACCAGATAGGAGTGGAAAGGGTTTTTTAATTCCATGTAGTTTCTGAAATCTTCCGTGCTGCTGACAGGCTCATCCTGAATCTTGACTTATTTAGTGAAATAAATTTAAATGGTGTCTCTGAATAATTATGCCCTTTTTAGAGGAGGATGGATGGCCGGGCATATGCTGTGAATCTTGTACATGCTTTCTTCCTTTGTTTGAGACTGAGGTGCATTTATTTCCGTTTTTTACCAGGGCAACACTATCGGTTCCATGTAGTGTGTTTTTCACATTTGTATCCATGGTGCATGTTCACAAAATACTTGATGGTTTGGACTCTGTAGCTATACAGAGTGGGACTACATAAAATAAGTGCACTCAGATTTTTACCATTTTAAAAGTTAGCTGTTCTAATCATAGTCTCATTACATATATATGGAAATATTTCATAATTGTAGTATTTTTCAGAATGGTAAAAACTGTGTGTTCCTCTTTGCTGTGTAAAGCTATTCTGCATAAAACTGGGTTTTAGGGAAAGAGAGAATGTCAAGCATACAGTATCTCCTATTACATTTCTACCTCTTCTTTTGCACAACTCTTTTCCTTTGTGTTTCAAAATGGTCATCTCACTTCTTGAATTAATTGATCCAGAAAAAAACAAAACACTGTTACTAGCTAATTTGAGCCACAGATTTAAAATAAAAGCAGAGAGTTGGGCGCTTCACAGTTTTTATGGACTGGTGTACTTTTCTATTCCTCCTTTCTGTATTAAATTTCTGAAGATTGGTTTGTTTCCTCATCTTGGCACCAGCTCATTCTGATCCATTTTTTCCTGCTGTGGCTGTTGCCTCCTCAGATTAAAATGCCACAGATCTCTGACCTCCAGCCCAGTCAGTGCTAAATGCTGAATGATGTGTTTTTCCCATTCTTGTGCACTCATCACAGCCGCTCATTTATGAGCCAGCTGTTGTGCTAGACTGCAGCTGTGGGGTGTGGAAACTGAATGCCAAGCACTCTTCTGAGTGGAGAATTAGAGCTGCTCCCTAATGCAACATCAGGAGTGCGAATAGAGGGGATCCTATTGATTTCTTCCATGCCAGTGTTCTGTGCAGCTGGGAAAGATAATGTAACTTAAAACTAGACTTCATTAGCATTTATTAAACTTTTTGTTAAAAAAACTGTTACGAAGTAAAATTACACTTTTCTCTGAAATTTTAGAGTTTGTAGAAACATGGAAGTTATTTGCTAAAAGTTTAGATGGCATGTAGCATATTGAAATCAACAGGGGAGTTCATGAATGCTCCATTAATATTCTGTTTTCTGCTTTTCTGATGATATGTATCACAGCTGGAAATGCTGCATTTTTGGATTTGTACAAAAACACTTTTTGTATTTTGTAATAGTGGAGAATATTTTGATATTCTCTGACAATTCATTACTCTGTCTACTTCTGTAATCCTACTATTTTACTAATGTAACAGAATGATCTTGTTTTGCCTACTGGGTCAAACTTAATGTGCATGCATTTAAATCTTCTGTGCTAAAACACTGTCCTTTCCTTTTCACAATAAGCCAAAGCAAAATGGTCCATATCAGGATAGACTATTTAGATAGATTTACAATACTCTAGCCCAGAGGTCTCCAAACTATGGCCCGGGGGCCGGATCCAGCCTGCGGCTTCGATTTGTCTGGTCCTCCAGCTGAGCGGGCATGTGGAAAAGCTGCCCCATCCCCTCCGCCACAAGTTGCTGCCTGTGCCACCATGGCAGGAGCTGGAGGAGCAGAGGGAGGACGCGGCAGTGGCTGGAGAAGCAAAGGTGGGGGGATCACAGCAGCGGCTGGAGGAGCAAAGAGGGTGGGGGAATTTTGCATATATTGAATTTTTTTCATAGTTGCTTCGGCCCATAAAGCCCCTTCAAAAATCTAATATGGCCCTTGTCTCAAAGTTTGGAAACCCCTGCTCTAGCCAAAATGAAGGGCACAGAAAAAAATATATTCTTGCATGCGTGTGAAATATATTAATGTACAGAACTATTCCTATGTGTTACAGTCAAGGTCCCATATATTATGTAGAACATTAGACCTACCTTATGCAGTGAGGACCATTGATTTTATCTGGCAGAGCTGCCCTGAAATCAATGGCAAAGTTATGCAACAAAAAGTTAATTAACAAATTTAAGAAATTGCTGCTCAAACTATAACTATTTCCAGGGTTAGAAATAATCAGAAAAAGTGAACCTTGTATCTTTTACAAAACTAAAGGCTGCCTTTTTCATTTTAAAACTTTTCCTGTTTTCCACCAATATAGTTTAAAGTAAAGAATGTTGCTCTTTATAAGCAGACATCACTGTTAAGAATAGTACCACATTATAGTATTCTGTAACGGTAATGCCAAAATATTATTAAAAATGATACATAAATGAAATTATTTTGCATAATTTTGACTAAGTTCTAAACCATTATCACTGTATTTGAAAACATTATGACAAATATGTCCACATATGTACATATGTCTATATATCTATTCAAGTGACACCATCGTAGAACCTAATCACATCAGCCACGCCATCAGGGATTCATTGATCTGCACATCTACCAATGTGATATATGCTATCATGTGCCAGCAGTGCCCCTCTGCCGTGTACATTGACCAAACTGGACAGTCTCTATACAAAAGAATAAATGGACACAAATCTGACATCAGGAATCATTAACATTCAAAAACCAATAGGCGAACACTTCAGTCTTTCTGGGTACTCAGTAATAGGCCTAAAAGTGGCAATTCTTCAACAAAAAATCCTTCAAAACAGACTCCAGTGAGAAACTGCTGAACTGGAATTAATTTGCAAACTGGACACCATTAAATTAGGCTTGAATAAAGACTGGGAGTGGCTGGGTAATTACACAAACTGAAAACTATTTCCCCAATACTAGTTTTCCCCTACTGTTACTCACACCTTCTTGTCAACTCTTTGAAATGGGCCATCCTGATTATCACTAAAGTTTTTTTTTTTTTCCCCGCCTGCTGATAGTAGCCCACCTTAATTGATTAGTCTCTTAGAGTTGGTATGGCAGCCCCCATCTTTTCATGTGTTCGTTCTCTCTCTCTCTCTCGTGTGTGTGTGTGTGTGTGTGTGTGTGTGTGTGTATGTATGTATGTACATATATAAATCTTTGTACTGTATCTTCCACTCCATGCATCTGATGAAGTAGGTTTTAGCCCACAAAAGCTTATGCCCAAATAAATGTGTTAGTCTCTAAGGCAGGGGTGGGCAAACCTTTTGGCCCAAGGGCCACGTTGGGATTAATAATTGTGTGGAAGGCTAGGTAGGGAAGGCTGTGCCTACCCAAACAGCCTGACCCCGCCCCTTATCCAACCCCCATCCACTTTCCGCCCCCTAACTGCCCCCTTCAGAACCATCCAATTCCCCCCTCCCACTCCTTGACCTCTGATCGCCCACTCCGGAGACCCCCCCCCAACTGCTGCCCCAGAACCCCACCCCCATCTAAGCCCCTCTGCTTTGTTCCCTGACTGCCCCCTCCTGAGATCCCCCCACCCTAACCACCACCCCGTGGGGCTGTCACCCTCCATCTAAGCCCTCCTGCTTTGTTCCCTGACTGCCCCCGCCCAATATCACCCCCCACCCTAATCACCTTCCCCACCCCAGG
>ML677333.1:69523676-69726255 GCA_007922305.1 Dermatemys mawii | reverse complement strand
GGACCCTGCAGCTCCCCACGCTCTACCCGGCCCCTGGCCAGGCAGCGCGGGACCTAGCGGTACACTACAGTGAGCCTGGCCAGGGAGGGTGGGGCCCCGCGGCTTCCCCCGCTGGACTCGGGCCCCCAGCCTCGCAACGCAGGGCGTCCTGGCCCAGGAGTGCGTGGACCTGTGGCCTGCCGGCCCAGACCTTGGGCCAAGCTCACGAGCCGGATGAAAAGTTAAAATGTGGCCCACGGATCATAGTTTGCCTACCCCTGCTCTAAGGTGCCACAAGTACTCCTCGTTCTTTTTGCTGACGCAGACTAACACGGCTGCTACTCTGAAACTTGGAGAATTGTATTAATGCTAGAACTGAAAGCCTAGCTAGACACACAGAAGGTGAAATCCTGGCTTCATTTTGAAACCAAGGGCAAAACTTCCATTAACTTCAATAGGACCAGGATTTCGCCTGGAAAGTCTCTTCCACTAGACAGTAGTTAGGTGGCTTATGAAGAGTGAGTGATGTCCAGATTTTTGGTTGGTTTTGTTTTGTTGTTGTTTCAAAAACACAAGATCTAAGACAACAACGATACAGATTACGGTAGCTTTGAACAAATTTGTAATAGCCAATGCAGAAGCAAGCTGACTTAGTCCTTCTCCAATAAGGAATCCTGAATGATTTTCATAATTTTAAGAAATGTTATAGAGAAGGAAATTTATAATCACTTCTACTTATAAAAGTTAAAATATGGTTGCTTATATTATAGAATGCTATTGAAAAATCTTCAGTGCTCGCTCCAAAATGATGAGATCTTATTGAGAGGAAATTTCTTGGAGTTCTGGGATTTAGTTTTGTTTTTCTTAGCTGAAGTGAAACACTGTTAACTAAATATCCCAGATCAGTAGCTATGTGTGTGCAAATAAGTTAAGGTATAGAACAAGAGTAGAAAATCTTTTTCATCTTGTGTTATGATCACATTTTCCCTGCAGGTGCTATCATTAGGTTTTTAAAGCAGTCTAAAGGCTTTTCTGGACAAGGGAAATTTATACAAGCGTAACCAAGTGGATATAGTTTATAACTGTGCAAATCCCACTGTAAACCCCACTGGTGCAAAAAATAGCTTGGACCAGTGTGGTTCACCCCAGAAGTTCGTGGGGTAAGTCACACTGGTGCAAGGCATGTCTGTGTTAAAGGATTCCACTAGAATGAAAATGTCAATGAGATTACTTTGGTGCAAATTTCCCTGCTCCACACAAGCCCTAAGAAAGTTCAGCGTAGTGCATTTGGTGTTACTGAGCTAACTTTGTCTAAAGCAAGAAAAGATTCTCTGGTACAGACCTTGGGAGCACGTAAGCACATCCCCAAAAGTGGTCTGCATTGGAAGGATCAGGCAATAAATGCACTAATGCAGATATTCTTTCAACAGCCTTGCATGATAGCACCTCTGGAATACCTGGGAGATTTTAAAGTAGACACCTGCAGGATGGATGGTGGCAGGTCTGGCTCCAGGCACCAGACCCCCAAGCACGTGCTTGGGGTGGCCAGCGTCGGGGGGTGGTGCGCTGTCCATGATCAGGGCGGCACGTCGCGTCTTTTGGCGGCATTTCAGCAGCCATACTGCCGCCACTGTATCTGCGGTCGGCGATACGCCTTTTTTTTTTTTTTTTTTTTCCCCTCCACTTGGGGCGGCAGAAAACCTGGAGCTGGCCCTGGGTGGTGGAGGTGAACTTATTGCCTGTCTTGCCCTTAAAGGTTCAGCCTCTATTTCTTTCCTCACCCCCACTCTTAAGTTGCACTAAACCTGACTTAGAGTATGTATGTAAAATTTAGAAATTATTTTTTTTTTATGCAACGTTCATTACCATTATATTTGAATGCAATGGTTTCAAACAATCTTGACTTAATTTGGACTAGGGCTCTACATTACAAGTCTCTTAAACTGTGCAGGCCTCTTTTACATAACATCTTATGTTTTTCTCAATTCCCCTTTCCTCGGAAAATACTTCTGGATGATCAGTCACAAGGTTAAATGCCTAGTTACACCAATTTCAAATTGTAACAGAAGCATTGTGTGCTGCCTAGTAGATTACACAGATTGTACTGGGATGCTCTCTTCCTTGAAGGTGGTACATCCTTTATTAACTAAGTTCCTAATTCTGAAAAACAGGCAATTTTCATCTTGGTGCCTAAATATAGATACTTGTGTCTGAACATTTTGGCCAGTGCTTTTAATGCCATACTTGATTCACAATGAACCTTTTGAACAGGGGGAAATATGGAAAAAGTAAGCTCTGTGAACAGATCTTTTCCAACACTTCCTTATATTGCCAGAGCTAGTGTTTGGGTGAAGTTGAGAGAAGAAAAAGAATATTTTACTCTGTAGAAAATGGGAGAGAAGTATCTTTCATTCAGTAACTTTGTATTGGTTTGAAGACAGGAGCATGTAGAAATTACACATAGGGGCCTGCTTCTTATCAATAAAAGGAATAAATGAAAGGAAATTACTTGGTGATTTGTGAGGTATAATTTCCTTGAAAATGCTCATTAGAAGACTATAAAATATTTAATTTCCAGAATTATAAGGTCTTGTCTAAGAGAATGAAGTAAAAAGTGTTGTATAATAAATTCTCTGTGTGTGGGCAGAGGTTGAAGAAAATCACAGCACAGTTCTTGATGGGAAGTTACAAGTTAACTCAAAAATTATACAGGGTACTTTCAAAGAGGAATATCAGAAGAATGTACTGCACAAGTGTTTGTTTAAAGTCATGAAATTATGCGACATACTTTCGTTCATCTGAATTATTTCCTTATATACTGATGTTCTTCCTTTTTTAGAACTGGTTAGATTCTTCAAAAGAAATCAAGAGGCAAATTCGAAGTAAGTACTCCTGTACTGATGTTAAATTCTTGAACTCAATTTTCTAATACAGAAATATATTTTCTTGAAGTTAAACTTTTTAAAGCAAAATCTTGGATATGGCAGGAAACTGGTCATGATGATTTTTAAAACATGATTTATACTGATTCTATAGTCCCATCTACAGATAGTTCAGGAGCTATATGAATGCACAGTTGTCTACAATGGGTAATGGTGCCCATGGTATAGCAGATTTTTATTAGTAGTGTAGATAGGATTATACAGGTCTGTAAATATTTTAGGCTTGGATTAAAACATCACTCGCTAACCTAATTAGTCAACAGTGTGTTGTGATGACACTGACAATAAATGTTTTTAACATGCACTCCCCTACTGTGGTGTAGATTCGTGCACTATCACAGTTAAACCTTTTGCCTGGTTATTGGATGGGTTTGGACAGTTTACCAGAGATCTAATGTTATTAGCCTATTTCATAACTGTCATGATATTTAACTTGTGAATTGACTTGATACATTTTATAGAGTTACCAGTCAGGTAAATCTGATATTTGCAGTGTTCAGAGTGCTTCTATCATAATTATAGAAAAATACAAGGGAATCATAGTTTCTGTTTTCTGGTAGAGGTTTTTTTCTTTGTGCTAAAGTCCATGAATGTCTATTTCAGTCTGCTTTGCATCTTGGGGACAGAACCAGACCTGTTAGTCACTGGCAGCAGGGAAAGCCCCAACTTCCTGATATTCCCTCTAGGGGTGGTGTGTTTTTTTTTTTTCTGCCCTCACTAAACCTCCCTGCTGTAAAGCTTTTCTGAGGAAAATTCTGAACTTTCACATTTTTAGACTAGGAATCAGTTTTTAAAAAGTGGGATTCAAATCTGGCTTATATAGCTTGAGGCTTTAGGATCAGATGCTCACACAAATCTGTCACCAGAGATACAGTTGGAAACTTTGAGAGAGGCTATCGCTATTCAGTGTGTTCAGAAAAGTCATCATAAAATCTTGGCTTCTTGACAGACTACAGAAAAGCAGTCCTGCAACAAGATCACACAGTCTGGGAAGTACAACAAGAGAAAATACCTCTTTGCAGGTAGTAGCTAGAACAGATGCATGGTCAATAACTACCCTCTTTTGCTTTAGTTATCTGCAGTTCTCCCAACCAGCCCTATTTGGAGCTAGAACCCCAACTGGTGCTAGGCTCTCTCAGTTTGGCAGTAAATGGGCTATCTATAGCTTTGATTAAGTGATGTCAGTAGAAATTGTCTAGAGAGAATACACTGTGGAATTGTGCAAAAAATTCCAGGAATAGCTGTGTCCCATTCCCAATCTCAGCAACCAGGTGAAAGACCATGGCATGAATTAAATCCTCTATCAAATGATTTATTTCTATATCACATTGGAGTATTGCAGCCTGCTCCCTATCCTATTTCTTCCTCTGGATAATTTGGGGGACACAGCACAGCGCCATCTCTGAAATACCTAAATAAGTTTCTAAAAGAAGCTTGCCTTCAAAACATTCCCATTGTACCATCCTCAGACAATGTTTATGTTCCGCAAAAGGCTGGCAGCCTTTTTCTTTTCTCTTCTTCAAGTATTACCATTTCGTCTTCACATAGGCTCCCGAGGAGTAGCAATAATATTGACTTTAGGGAAGAAGGCAAGTTACTTTTCTCTTCAGAGACAATTTTTCTGATCAGCATTCAGCAGGTAGAAAGCTGAAGCAAACACACAGTGATAAAGTTGCAGAATTCAGTACAAACAAAAATGTGGTGCCAGAGAAGTCAGCCATAGGGTTGAACTGAAGATGAATACTATCAGCTACAAGGTCTCATCTCAGAAGAATGTTAACACAAGAGGAAGATTGCCATAATGAAAAACATGTGTCATGGAAGAAAACATCCACTTCTTATTGGAACCCATTTTGAATTCTGATCTCATATATAGGTACTCTTCAACAATCCAGAGTTCATATGATACATACCCAGTAATCTTGAGTATCCCCTACGCATCTCACCCTCTCTCTTCCATTGACAGATATTTAGCTCTAGTTTTATATTCTCTAATCCCCCTAATGTGTTTATTTTGAAGGGACCTTCCCCACTAAGTTCAGGGAATGGTTACCAGAAAGAGAGAGTACAGTGTCCACCAGCTGGAACTGATTGGGTCATTAGTCTCTGGACACTGGTCCTTCCATTTGAAAACAGATGTGTTCTGGTCATCACAGTCGATGTCTGTCTGTGTTCTTCCCAGTTCTTATGAAAACTATCAGACGTACCTCAGGCTGAGATTCTTCTGTCTTGGGTATGGAGCAAAATGCTCACCAAGGGGGAAATAAACACCAAGACTTGCATGTCAGAAATTGAATTAGCAGAGCTGCTCCTATACCCAAAGGTATCTGAATCATCGTAAGTAAAATTGGTAGGCTACTGGTCAACCTCTGTGTGTTTAAAAACAGCAAATAAAAGGTCCTTTAGCCTCTGTGTGCCAGGACCAGAATGTGAGGTGGCAATGACATCTTGCAAAACTGAGAGTGGTCTCCCATATGTTTTTCCAGCTTGACTGTTTTTCCAAGACAACACAAAAATAGGAATGAGAGAGTAGCAGTTACACTGTTTATGCTTTTTTGGTTGAAGAGGTTATGGTTCTGAGGCCTGAATAATCTAGCATTGGATTTTTAGATGAGATCTGCTATTGCAAGACTGGTCCTCCAGCTGGGACTAAATGGTTTCAAATGAACACTTGATTGCAGTGAGTATTGCTCTGATAGACTCCAAAAAGGAAGTTAACCAATAGAATGTATTCTACAGGCTGGTGCAAAGTCCACAGTTTAATTACCATGTTAAAGCTAGCAAAACATCCTTGACAGAGGTACCAGAATAATTTGTTTAGTGGGGGTGCTGAGAACTATTGAATCAACCTGTAAACCCTATATATGATGGAAACCACTTTAAGTCAGGGGATGCGGCAGCACCTCAGCACCCCTACTTCAAGCACCTGTTATCCTTGAGTTCCCCCAGGAGTGCTTTATTATGGGTGCATAAGAGTGTCCATACAAAAAGATCATATCTCTTTAGTATAATATTCTTGGCATGTTCAAGAAGAGGAAGTTTTGTACAAGTCCCCGTATTAAGTACAAAATCATAGAGTTGCTCTTTACAGCCATTCTTGCATTGGGCCTCTGAAAGAGATGTGGTCTTATTTCCTATCCATAAGAGTAGGCCTTCCAGGGATAGTTTTTTATTTGAAGTTGGGAAACCCAGTTTTGTACTTTAATAGTCCTCACAACTGTCATGGCATTCATTCCTTATATAAATTCAAGAAAATTTCCTCTGATTCAGTGTCAGGGCAGAGTAGTCATTTCTCTCTGAGCTGTGCTTGATGTCCACTAGTTCACCAAGTTCTGCTTATTGGTCATCCGTTTTTACTCAGTGCCATTTCCTTTCTTCTGACAAAGTCTTCTCCTCCATACCTTAGTGCCCAAGGGGAGATGGGGAAGATTGATTTGCAATCAAGCTACCTCATTTTGGATGTCCATATTTAAAAGATGATCATGCTTCCCTCCCTGGAAGCATACTGCTATGAAAAACCCATTTTAACAGATCTGCGAACCTTAGCATCAAGAGGAATTGAACTTTTTTTGTGCTTTCCTGACAGTTTCCTTGCTTAAAGTAATAAAGTTCACATATTCCACCCACATGGAAAAGAAATGGATCATTCAGGTCAGAGAGAGGATTTCTGTTAATTTTTGTTTGGTGTACTATGTCATTACTAGGAGAAAATGTTGTACTTTTTCCTCAGAGTATATGTAACACAATCTGTCATTGAGAAAAGTAAATTTGAATTATCCTGATTGTGGAAGTTATCTCAACTGGATGGAACTTGAAGAGGTTTAGCATTCCCCTGCTGCAAGTGGATGACAGGTCTGGCTTTGCCCTCAACCTGCAAGCAGGCTGAAGTACCTATTGTAATAAATTAGTGGACCATAATTTCTTGAAGAAAGGATACATTTTACTAATGTGAAATCTCCAGATATTGGGTCACTGCCAGTATTATTGCACCATTCTTGGACATACCATGTTTTGGAGGTGGTAGTTCAGAGTCTAATATACAATGCATGCCACCTCCTTTATTTCAAGGGTAATGCTAATAAAAGCTTGCTCATGCTCCTTCTTAAATCATGAGAAAATTCTTACAGTATTAGCACCTCAGCAAGCATAATAGTGTACTCTTGCCAGTATTTGCATTGTCTCCAGCTTGGAATGTTCCCAAAAGCCTATACTTGTTTATGGAATTCATTTTTATTAAGATTGAAAATGGTGATAGCAACTTGAGAATAAAATATACAAGTAAAAGTATATTTTATATACAAACTCATGTCACTTACTACAGATCCATTAATGCTATACAAGTAGAAGAAAATTATTTTAGTTAAAATAATTCAGTGTGTTTGTATTGTTGCATAAAATGTCACTCTGTAATGTGCATATTGGATAATGTGGATTTTATGGGGAGATATGCTAGTCAAGAGTAAGATTCCCATTTCTGTACTTGAAACACAAAAGCATTGTAAATTATTCCAGGGGCTCACCTGTGTAATCTTTTCACCACATGTCACCAAGTAGAAAGCACCTGTAATTGAGAGGAACAGTGTGTTCATCACAACTGAAGTGGAAGGTTATTTGTTAAAGCTACATTTTTTTTATTCTGTTATTTCTCCAAAAGCTTTACATTTGCACTAATTGTTTTTGCTATGGATTTAATTAATTCCAAAAGCCCTATAATTACGTTTAAGGAAACTTGGCTCATTTTCTACTGAAGGAATGAACATTACAATTGATTCACTACAGACCATGTAGTTTCATTTCCTGTGGAGAATAGATTATGCTGACAATATAGTTGTAGTACAGTCATTTGTGTAAATAGATTAGTCCTGATTAAAATGGCAGATACATTACAGGTTAGACAAACACTTAGTCCTGCGTTAATTTATCTACATTAATTTATCTACAATATGTAATTAACCTTCCACCTACTAATAGAGACTGATTCATATTATATTTTTTTTCTTTGGGTAATTGTACATGTCTGTTTCACTATGTGCATGCCCAGAGATTTTTCCCTTAGCAGTACCCGTTGGGGCATCACATGCACCCCCGTTTTTTTGTGCTACCGCACAAAGGTATAAAGGGCAGAGTCACCCATTACTCCCTTCCGTTTCTTGTGACCTCCCATGGTTGGTAGTCAAGAGTGTTGCTTGCTTGTGCAAGTGTTCTCCCTTTCAGGGAATTTGTTTTCTCTTGTATGTGGTTTGGTACTCATTCATAGCTAGTTTAGTAAGTTTTGCGAGAGTTGTTTTTTCGTAGTTTATTGGAGTGTCTGTTCCCACTTGTTCTGGAGGCCAGCTTGTGGTCTCCAGGTTTTAAATGTTGTATCAGCATCAGGAAATCCATTCTAGGTGTTTAAAGTACCTCAGCAAGGGTCATGTCCAGAACAGATGTCAGATCTAAAAAGTATAGGGAAGTAAGGCTCTGTCACCACCTCATACACTCATCCCTGTGTCCATCAGAGCCTTTCTGCTTCTACTTCAGTCAGAAGTGCTCCTCCAGACATTGCTGCATCTTAGTGCCACTCTTTTCCTAGCACCTCAAAGAAAACTTTGACAGGTGCTTTAAAGGATTCATCCTACAAGAGCTCAAGGAGGTTGGTAACATCAACCAATAAACAGGCTGGAAAAGAGGGTCAGGTGTCCTCTGAGAAGAGGCACTCCCTGATGTTGTGATAGCATCTTATGTAGGGGTCATCAGTTCTGGCACTGGTAGTGCCTGTGCTGTTGAGACTGACCTCCGCTGATGTACCAATGCTTTCAGTGTAACAACAGTATCAGGAGACCACCTTGATAGTACAGTTTGGGGACCACTGGGTTACCATCTTTGCAGATTGTGGATCGGATTCGGATCCGCATTTTTGTATCCTCACAGAGCTCTCCTGGTTGGATGAATCAGGCCTCTCTTCAGAATCAGAGATTGACTCATATGAGGGATATGCAATAGCACAAGATCTCCTATGCCTCTGAAGAACGGCCTCTCCACAGAACAGGAGACATCTCGTCTGGTACCAGTGAACCCTCAGTCTGCATCATACTTGCCTAAGGGTAGAGATGAACTTCTGGTACCGTGGCCAGACTCAGACCCTCTTGTGTCTCCTTGCCCTGTGCTGTCTAAAGTCAAGGCCAATATGCTCCATTTGATACTATTATCTCCGGTCTCAACAATTGTCCTCGGCACTTGGGAGTACTACAGTCTCAGTCGGTAGAACCCTGAAAATCCATGGACATAGAGATATCCGCGGATACAGTTGTACTTTTTACCACAATGGTGCCCAAACTTTTTCTGTTGCCACCTTTCCTTTACCAGTAATGGAAATCTGGCCACACCCCCACCTCCGTTACTGCATAGACTCTCTTTTTAAGAACAGGTTAGACAAACACTTAGTCCTGGGTTGAGAGCAGGGGACTGGACTAGATGACCTCTTGAGGTCCCTTCCAATCCTACACTTCTATGATTCTTAACTTGAAACATGTGAGTAATCTTATTGAATTAAATGAAATTACTCACATGCTTAATGTTAGGCATATATTTAAATGTTTTGCTGGACTGAGGCCAGAGTTCATGGCATCTTGCAGAATCGTTCACACATTGAAACTGGTAGTGGCAAAATGGATCAGGGATCATCTAGGGAGCTAGCAGCAGAGCAGGGCAAACTATGGCCCACAGGCCACATCCGGCCCACGGGACTGTCCTGCCTGGCCCTTGAGCTCCCAGACAGGGAGGCTAACCCGGGGTCCCTCCTTTGCTGTCCTCCCTCCCCCGTAGGCACGCAGGCAGCGCTCTGGGCGGCAGGGTTGTGCACTCCTGTGAGGCAGCGCGGAAGTGTGTCTGGCCCTGGCCAGGTGGTACAGCTGCCAAACATGCTGCTCTGAGCGACATAAGGGGGCCAGGGCCGGGGTGGATAAGGGGAGGGAGGTCCTGGGGGGAAGTCAGGGGACAGGGAACAGATAGATGGGGCAGAGGTTCTAGGGGTGGGGGCAGTCAGGGGGCAGAGTACAGGGGTGGGAGGGTTGCATATGTGTGGGAGTTCTGGGGGGCCTGGCAGGGGATGAGGGTATGGATAGGAATCAGGGGACAGAGCAGGCGGGGTGGAGTCTTGGGGGTGTGGCTAGGGGTTGGGGCAGTCAGGGAATGGGGAGCAGCAGAGTTGGATAAGGGGTGGGGTACTGGCAGGGCAGTTATTGTTACCCGCACAAATTTCTCTATCCCTTCCACGTTATAGGGACACACCTATAACTGACATAACCTAAAACCTAAACTAACCTATAACCTAAAACTGTGTATTATAGGGACACACCTATAACTGATTTACACCTAGTAAAATTAATTATACAGCAGACAAACAATTACAAACCAGACAGAGATCACAGTGTCAAACAATAGGAAAGTGTAATGACAATACTTTATCTGGTGACAGTGGGAACTATTAGGGTGAGTCCCTTCCTCGCAGCCTGGTGTGAATCTTTTAAATACTGTGACAAAGCTCCAAGTTTGTACTCGTGGGTCCTGCGCTTCCTGGCAGATTTAGGGGCCTCAGAAACTCATCTAGACCCCAGAGTGACCTCCCTTTCTCAATATAATTGGCAAGAGTCACCGCCTAGTGAGTTACCTTCATCACAGGCCAGTATGGAACGTGGAAAAAGCGGGGAGCCCAGGCCCGCCCTCTACTCCGGGCTCCAGCCCAGGGACCCTAATAGCATCAGCTAAGATGGCTGAACTTTTATCCACAAAACACAATACAATTCCCTGGACTACTTCCCCACAGCAGTCCCTGCTTCTTCAAACTCCACTTCACCCTTACCTCAGGGCCTCCTTCCTTCTGGATGATATGTTGTCCACCACTCAGTCTCACCAACAGCACAACTTCCTTCCACAGCTCCTGACACCCACAGCCCACCTGACTAACTGGGAGGTTTTTATCTGGTTTCTGCCAGTGCCTGATTGGCTTCAGGTGTCCCAATCAGGCTAGCTGTTTCTACTCCTTTCTTGAAGGTTCTTAGTTGGCCCCAGGTGTCTTGATTGGTCTGGAGTAGCCTTTGTTTGGCTATCCAGGGAACAGGGACCTGCACATCCTGAGGCTGATATACCTGTCTTCCAGCACTCTCCTATACCCTGGTCTCCTATACTTCTGGTCTAATTCCATCACAATACATTTTAGATGGAATGTATGTGACTCCAGGCCTACAGCTAATGGCTGCTGCTTTTTCAGTCTGGCTGCAGAAAGCGGCTTTGGTTCAGGCCTTCCAGCATGGCTACAGAAAAGCCATATAGTTACATTATGGTTGGGAGGATATAGGGAGGGGGCAGTCAGGGGACAAGGAGCAGGGGAGTTGAATGGATTGGGGATTCTGAGGAGAGCAGTCGGGGGCAGGAAGTGGGAGGGGCCAGGCTGTTTGGGGAGGCATAGCCTTCCCTACCCAGCCCTCCATACAGTTTTGTAACCCTGATGTGGCCCTCAGGCCAAAAAGTTTGCCCACCTCTGGAGTAGAGGGTGGCAACAAGCAGACAAATACACAAGTGAGTGGCTTCAGCAGCCGGACACTTCCCTTTCCTCCCTTGCCCTCTTCCCTGGCAGTCTCAGAAATTTCCTGCAGCACAGGAAGAAATTTGGAAACTTTCCTTCTGCCCTGCTGTTTTTTCTCTTCCTTCCCCTCCCAAAATACTACTGGCCAATAAGAGGCAAGAGTAAGTGGCAGCCTGTGAAATCTGACTTCCTCTTTTCAGAGTCCCCAGAACTTGTGTCCCTTGATAGTGCTGAGACATGATTTACATTTACACCAAGTGACTAGATACAGGTTCAGAATTGTAAAATTGGGATGAAGGCTATGGAGATGGGCAGGACTCCTTTCTTTTGTCGAGTGAAGGGTTGGGGGAATAAGAAAGGCTGGCTGGGGAACTAAAAATGAATATTCATTCATAAATGCAGTTTGAGTGGAAAAATTCTACCTTCCTTTTTAAGGGTGAATTACAGTAGCATTAACTGTGGTCATACTATAATGTACGCTGATCTCCTTGCTTCTCAGAAATTATAATGGATAAGAAAGGGTAATGCCATGATTAATTAGGTGAACTTCCAAATCAAATCAAACATCAGATCAAATGATGTTTACTTCACAAATAAAATCTTACGTAATGCTAGTGTAATATGTAGTCTATGAGTTGGGAATTTTGTAAGACTTTATATTACTTAGTGTTGCTGGTATATAAATGTTTTAATTTAAACTCAGCTGTAGCTGACTTTCATTTTAGGAGGAGAACTCCTATGGCTAAGGGCCTGTGCATCAAGTTGTATACAAATTTTTTTTGCTTTATATAACATCTTTCCTATAAACTTTATCTGAAAGGCTTTGTAACATTAAATGGAGTTGAAATGAATTTGATGTGAAAAGGAAAAGAAGATTTTAAGAGGTATAGACAAAGGAAAAGCTTTGCATTTGAGATATTAATTCAGATGGAGTGACAGATAAGGTTAAACAAAAGATAGGAGAAGTTGCTAAAGAGTTGCTTTTTTCATCAGCTGTGTTGAGACTGTGTGAATAAAGATGGACTGGGATGGAGGGAAGAGACAGGCTCCATGACGTAGGCTGGACTAAATACATGGAGGGTTTTCAGAACAAGGACTGGATATAGATTATCTTGACTCCCTAAATCAATTTCAGGGGCAATACATTGCAGAGGGAAAATAATTTCCTCAATTTTGGGTGTCCTTTTTACAGTTGTCCATATGCCATTAATTTATTTGTTCTTGCCACACTACCACAGAACTGTTAATTGAGCCATAAAAATAGCATATACACCAACAGTAAAAGATACAAGAATGCCTTTATTGGGATAAAACACTGATTCTCCAGTATAGATGGGATGAATCATGTTAATTGTGCACTGTTGGTTATTACATTCTTTTCCTTGAAGAATGTGTCTAATGTTGCTTCTGAAGCATTTTTGAGGTAGCAAGTTGGCTAGACAAATTCTTGACATTTCAGTAGGCCATACTATTAAGCACCAGTAAAAAGAGAGCATTAGTACAGACAAAATTCTAAATATCATTTAAATATCAACATTTTTTACCTTGCCCAGCAGTTTATAATGTCAGTATCACAGTATAAAGTTTTATACAGACAGTCAAGTTTTTGTATGCTTTTGTCACATGAGCCATGCTCATAGACTAAGTCAGAATTACAGAAACAGTCTGTACACAAGCAGTTTAATACATTTATTTTATGTTCAAAGGAGAAAGTTTCCCATTACCATTTAAAATATAAGAAGGTCAGCAATTCATACTGTGACCAAAGCAAAATTGTTAATTTGTCAGTTTCAAACAGCTTTACTGAATTTTGTTTGTGGCTATAATAATAGTCTGTCTAAATTGTGGTAATTGAGTGTGTGAAGTGAAGATGTGTACACCTGGAATTTCCAAATATCCCATGGATTCAAATTCTAGGAGCATTTTTGCTAACATCAGTATTTCAGAAGATAAGCTTTCACTTAAAACAAACAAAATCTAAACCTTCTGGTTTACAAAGTGCCTTCTAAGAGCTCTGATTGATGCAAGGAAAAAATTACATTGCCAACAGGAGTCAGCAGTGGGTTAAGCATCAGTTCATCTACACCTCGTTTAACTGCAAGCATAAACCATTAAAAATTGAGTTGAGCCTCAAACAAGTCTTCACTATATTTGATGGTTGGGGTAGATGCTGAACAGTCTTCCCCTCCACCCCCCTGGTCTACAGTTGCAGATAAACCAGGTCCAGATGAACTGGGTGTCAAGAATGGGTTGTTAATTTATTTGTGTAGACCAGACCTAAAAGGTAACCAATGCACTCTTCTGATGGTAAGTCTGCAGTTGGAACGGTGAAACAATACCAATGAGAGATGTCAGTTGCCCTGTTCCTCTCAAGAGGAACTCTCTCACGTCTCTTAATAGTATAATAGATTTTTTTATTCACAGAAAATTAGTATTTTCATAGCCGTACAATTAAAGTTTTCTTATGATTAATTGCTCTGTACATTCTTTCAGTCCATGTACATCTGTAGTGTTTTTATTTACTTCTATTTTTCATTAGCAACTTTTTTTTTAATCAGGTAGTTTTCATGCAGTATTATTGTAAGACGGTACTTGCCACTGTGGACTTTTCTCACAAAAAGACATATCAGAAGTCTGGTATATTTGAGCTACAAGTGTATAGCCTCTACCCATAACTGCAATGAAATGTTTATATGTACTGTTGTATGAGTTCATGCTGATAGATTTTTGCTTTTGCGAGAATTAAACATTAACTATTTTTAATTGATGCCAGTCCCCAGGGAGAGAATTAATTAACCTGTTTCCGTCAGTTATGTCTTTATTCAATAGTGCTACCATTAAAATGGTGTTCTGATTGTATATGCATTTGACATTAGTTACCATTAGACATCTTTTCTCCGGTGACACCTTTTGGCCTTGATCCTGTCCTGTGTTACTATATGCATCATTGCAAACACTTCAAAAATACTTGTTCTACGGATGTTTTGTGACTGGAAATATCTTGTGAGATGCAAGAGGTCATGAATTTCAAAAGTGACTAGTGACTTTGGGTACCCCAGTGTAGCGAGGCGACAACTCACTGGCTTGGCACCTCCTGCTGATCGTCTTGGGAATTAGCTCTTTGAACACTGAGCGCCCCCTTCAGGCCAGTGTCTCACCTACTGCTGGCCCCTGTATCCCTCCTGGGCCCTGATGCCCTTTGCCCTGGGGTTCTGCCCCAGCTGTACCCCCTCACTCTGGGTCTCCCCTCCCAGGGAAACTCCTAACCCTCTAAACCCACCTTGCCTCAATGGCTACTGCCAGTCATCATCTAGCTCCCGCTCACTGGGGCAGACTGCAGTCTATAATGGCCACTCATCATTGACAAGGGGTTCAGACCAGCTCCATCTGTCTATTCCTGGGTTGCTCCTCTGCAACCCCAGTACCTCCACAGGCCTTCATCAAGGCCTGCAACCTGGAGAGTTGCCAGGCTGGAGCTTCCTAGCTCCTCTTGCCCTTTTCCCCAGTCCTGCTCTGCTTCAGGTACCTTACTCGCAGAGCCCTTGTCCCTCCAGGGTTGGAGAGTTACTCCTCCAGCTCCTGGCCCACTGCCCTCTTACCAGGGCCCACTGGGCCCTAACTGAGCTGGCCCCAGCTGTGGCTGCTACTCCAGTCAGCCTAGCTTGGCTGTTTTAACCCCTGTTCTTCAGGAGAGGGGCAGCCACCCCACTACATCCAGTTTGACACCTCAGAGGCCAGACTTGCAGAAAGTACTGAGCATTTTCTCTGAAAATCTAATTCATAGAAAGTTGTTCAAGCTGGGCACCCAAAAATCGAAGCACTCCAATTCATTACTCACATTTAAAAATCTTGATAGAAGGTTTTAATGTAAAGAGAAATTCAAAATTTTGACAATTTTCATGTTTAGACATTAAACAAAGCTTCGTTTGGCATATAATTCATAAACTCACTCTTCCTGCTTCCGATTGGTAAAACTTTAATTGTACTGCTATGAAAATACTAATTTTCTGTGAACAAAAAAATCTATTATACTATTAAGAGATGTGAAAGAGTTTCTCTTGAGAGGAACAGAGCAACTGACATCTCTCATTGGTATTGTTTCACTGTTCCAACTGCAGACTTACCATCAGAAGAGTGCATTGATTGGCATAAAGCTGCCACAGGTAGTATATCGCTTGCGTATGTGCATGCATAGTTGGCTCCTTGCGTTGGTGCTGTGCCTGCTCAATATGTGCGCTTATTTCAATGCACAGTGTGGTGTACGAAGGGTAGGTATTCCAGTATGCTACTGGCCACCATTCAGCACATTGTCTTTTGAGAAGTTATGGCAATGTATAGTGGGGCAGAAACAAGCTTCACTGGGATGACTGAAATTGTGAGATAACGTTCCCACTGTGCAGCTTTTTCCACCACCAAATGCCATCTTTATTTCATAATTTTCCACACCTATTTTTAAAATCCCACAAACCCGCATGGGGCTTGTCACTGTTCACCATCTCTGACAAAAGCGTGGAGCCTGCACAGCTCTGCACTGTTGTCATCAGCATTGGAATCACAGGATGCACGACTCTCCAGTATTTGCAGAGCTGTAGAAAGTCCTGTGGGGTAACATAACGGTTTCCTGGAGGGCAAATTGTTGTAGGCTATAGCAAGAACCAATTCAGTATTGTTGGCATAGGTGACAGCACTACAAGGGGTGTTGGGGGTGCTGCCACACCTCCTGCTTGAAGTACTTTCCATTATGTACAGGGTTTACAGTTTGGTTCAATGGCGCTTAGCACCCCAACTATACAAATTGTCCCAGCATTCCTGATTGGTGGTGGTTCACAGAGAGGTTGCAAATGGTGGAGTGCTGCTTTTGGGCATGAGAAATGAGCACTGGCTGGTGAGATTGCATTGTAATACAGAGCTGAGATGACAAGCTGTGTCTGCAGAACTTTTGGATGTGCAAGGCCACATTCTTGGAACTATGCACTGAGCTTGCCCCAGCCCTCCAGCATCTGGACACTGGAGTGAGACCGTCACTGACAGAGAAGTGAGTATCAATGACAGATTGCTGCTGGTCAGTGGGAAATCATTTTGGAGTTGGAAAAATCCAGTGTGCAGGCCATTGTCATGCAAATATGCAGAGCTGTTCATCATCTCCTGCTACACAGGACTGTGACTTTCTGCAACTTGCAGGATATAATGGATAGATTTGCAACGATTGGATTCTTAAACTGTGGTGAAGTGATAGACCACGCACACATCCCTGTTTTGGCACCAGACCACCTTGCCCCAGAGTACATCAGCCAAAAGGACTATTTTTCTAAGGTTATGCAAGTGCCGGTGGCCCACTGGGGATACTTCACTGACATCAGTGTTGGCTGTTCAGGGAATGTGCTTGACACTAACATCATTAAGAACACAGGACTGTTCAAAAAGCTGCAAGCAAGGACTTTCTTTCCTGACTGGTGTATTTACCATTGGTAATGCCAAAATGCCAGTAGTGATCCTGGGAGACCCAGCCTACCCCTTACTTTAGGGCTCATGAAGCTGTACTTTGGTGACCTCAACAGCACCAAGGAAGGTGCTCTACTGTTTCAGCAGGTGCAGAGTGGCAGTTGAATGTGCTTTTAGTTGTTTGAAGGGGTGGTGACGTTTACTTGCAAGACTGGATCTCAATGAGAAAAATATCCCAGTGAAGATAGCTGCCTGTGGTGTCCTGCGTAGTATCTGTGAAGCAAAGCGAAAAAAGTTGCCTCCCAGATGGAGGGTAAAGGTGGAACATCTGTCTGCTGAGTTTGAACAGCCAGATACAAGGGTTGTCAGAACAGCTCAACCAAGAGCTGTATGGCGCAGGAAGGCTTTGAAAGAGCATTTTAACAGTGAGCCATAGTAATGTGCTGTGGTGTGCTGTGCTCTGCCTGGCCCTGCAGTTTGGGGGACTATTAGGAATTGTGTGGTGCTTGGTGCAAATTTATGAATAGAACACTGACAATGTGTCACCTTAATTTTGTGGTCCTTGCTATGTGATTATGACACTATTTGTCACAGATCGTATGAGTTGTGTCACAGTGTTCAATAACAACTAAGTGGGTGCTTTCAGTACCCCCAAGCAGCATATGTTGGGAACTTACAAAGATTAATTGTTTTCCAAACGATGTTGTTTTATTGAGTAATGGAAACACTTTAAAACATTCTGTACAAGTTAAAAACAAAAATGTTAAAAACTTAATAAATTCCAGGATCAGAGCTTAAAGAAGGGAGGGAGCATTAATGTCCACTTATGTCTTCTAACATATGTTACCTTTGTTTTGTCTGCAAAAACATTTAAAGCAACTTAGCAATTCTACGAAAAAGGAGAATTGACAAAACTACATTTACGCCAGCAAGGACTTAGCTTAAGTGTTAATTTATCTGTACTTGTTTACTGTACATAGCTATAGTTTTAACAATTTATAATTATCAAAGTGCTTAATCTCACTATTTACAATTACTCATTTTCTATTTCAATGTGTTAAATCAGTATATGAGGCAGAGTTATGGGAAACGTGATTCTTAATGTTGACACTTCCTATCTTTAAACATGATTTTTTTTCAGTCAGAGTCCAGTTTTGTTTGTGAATCATTACAAAGCAACTTGTGGTTAGAAATTTTCCTGTGAATGCGTTTTGAGTGGTGTCTCGATTTTAGGGTCTTGATAGTTGCTTTTAATGATACACTGATAATGTCCACTGATGAACAAGAAGTAATCGACTTAATCTGTAGCAAGGGAGATTTAGGTGAGATATTAGTTTTCTAACTTCAAGGGTAGTTAAGCACTGGAATAGGATTCCAAGGGAGCTTGTGAAATCCCCATAATTGGAGGTTTTTCAGAAGAAGCTGAAGAAACACCTTCCAGGGGTGGTCTAGGTTTATTTGGCCCTACTTCAGAGCAAGGGATTAAACTTGATGACCTTTTGAGAGCCCTTCCAGTCTTACATGCCTATAATCCTAATATGGGAGTGACTGTAATGTGTATGTGGTTTTATATGTTTAATGAGAGCAGCCATTCTTTTGGCTACAGTATTTGCCAGCAAGTAAAGTGCCTTACAACTGCACTTATTTCTACTTCATGCTTTAGTGCATGCATCACAAACCGCAGTTCTTCCAGTTTTTTTCCCCTGTGAGTGAGTCTACAATCTCACAAATTAAAAGGAATTGGTGGTTGTTTTATGAGCTCGTCTCAGCAGGGGAGAGAGACTTACCCTGGAAGAAGCTGGAAAATGTTGGCTATATTAGTTCACAATCAATGCAAAACAATAGTTGCTCACGGTTGAAACCCTCTAAAATGTTTGTTTGAACAAAAGATACCTTTAAAGTGCTAAATCAAATTATTATGGTTGCCTGAGAATTCAAAACTCTAAGTACCTTTATAGAGGTTTTCAAAATCTCTGATAAGAAAAACATTGTAACAAATTCTTCAGAAATTAAATAAATTATCTTAACGTGTTTGGTCTGATCTTTCAGTTTACAAGTGTAACTACCTGGCATTGAAGAGAACCCACTCTTGTTAACTTTCTCTCTATTCACCATATAATTTCTAATTTTTTTGCAGTTGAAATTTAACTTTTATTGATGTGACTAACATTTCAGGCATTAAGACTTTCACAAGTGTGTTAAATCATCCAATAAGAATTTTTTATTTGTTTTTTGGTTGCTTGTTAAAGTTTTTTGGAGTAATAATCCTACATTTCTCATTCATAGGTTTACCCTGGCTATTCACCTTTAATGTGAAGTTTTATCCTCCTGATCCTTCACAGTTGACTGAAGACATTACCAGGTATGCATATGTTAATATAAAAGTTGATAATCTGTGGTTTTTTGTGCTGTACGCTCTGCAAGTCAACAATTCACTTGCTTCCTGTTGTGACGGAGTCAGACCAAAAGGATACAGGAGAGTGCTGGAAGGCAGGTATATCAGTCTCAGGATGTGCAGGTCCCTGTTCCCTGGATAGCCAAACAAAGGCTACTCCAGGCCAGTCAAGACACCTGGGGCCAATTAAGAACCTTCTAGAAAGGAGTAGAAACAGCTAGCCTAGTTGGGACACCTGAAGCCAATCAGGGACTGGCTGAAACCAGATAAAAACCTCCCAGTTAGTCAGGTGGGCTGTGGGTGTCAGGAACTGTGGAAGGAGGTTGTGCTGTTGGTGAGACTGAGTGGTGGACAACATATCATCCAGAAGGAAGGAGGCCCTGAGGTAAGGGTGAAGTGGAGTTTGAAGAAGCAGGGAAGGGAATTGTATTGTGTTTTGTGGATAAAAGGTCAGCCATCTTAGCTGATACTATTAGGGTCCCTGGGCTGGAGCCTGAAGTAGAGGGCGGGCGTGGGCTCCCCCCTTTTTCCACGTTCCATACTGGCCTGTGATGAAGGTAACTCACTAGGCGGTGACTCTTGCCAATTATACTGAGAAAGGGAGGTCACTCTGGGGTCTAGATGAGTTTCTGAGGCCCCTAAATCTGCCAGGAAGCGCAGGACCCACGAGTACAAACTTGGAGCTTTGTCACACTATGTTTTGAATTCACATTGCAGATTTTCTCTCCCTCCCTTCCTCATAGAATAAGGGAACAGAATGGCCCTATCTGTGGGAGGAAACTGGGGTGCTTATCCTGGGCAGTGAGCAGGAGTTGGAGACTTTGCATGATGACATCACACAGCTTTTCTTGCCCCCAGTTCAACCATCATGAGCAGTCCTGAGCTGGGGTGAGACCTGGGACTCAGTGGATCTGATAAGGCCTCCAGGGGAGTCCCAAATTGGGACAGGGGTTAGTTGAAATGGTGAGAGGTGCTAATGAAGGGGTCCGGAAGGAAGGGAGAGGAAGTAAAATTTAATTATAGTAAGAGACCAGAGGATGAGAATAGAAGTGGGTTAGAGTGGAGCAGCATGGTAGCAGGAAGAAGATTGGAAAAGGGAATGAACCTCATAAGCATCAGGGTGTGGAGCCAGTGAATGTTGAAGGACTGCCACTATGCTGGGACGTAAGCAGTAGGGTAAGTTGTGTTGATAGGAGTACTGAAATCAAAGATGTTAAGGTGCTGTAAATGCTAACTCTGTATTAAACATAAACTGAATTGCTGAGAATACATTTTCATAGATAGGTATGCGCGGTGGTAAGAAACACACAAAATAAGATAGTACAACAGAATTATTATCCTTTATTGTTTCTTTATGATAGCACCTGCTATGTGCGATGTGCTTTTCAGACAACCAAGGGGGAAGAATCTGAGAAAAGTAGAAAGAATACAAAGAAAATAGGAAATATTTTTCTCCTCAAGAGTTGTCTTGGTTTACTGTTGCAACATTAAACAGTTAATTGTGGTTTATAACTTCCTTACATGTTTTGAGGTGAATACAGAAATAATCCAGATAATTTATTTTAAATTGTCAAACATTTATCAAATACAAATAGGTAAAACCAGTATGTAGCAAACACAGACTGTATGACAATGGTATATAAAGGATATATTGGTACTTGTTTAAAATTATTTACATAACTCACCACTTAGTAGCTTCTCCATTTGTGAGTGAAATAGTTGCTCCAAATATATGATATCCATAACCAAATTACATATACTGTCTATAATTGTCTCTCATTCTACATGTAGTAGTATAGCTAATTTTGTTAGTGTTCAATAAATCTAAAACAAGCTTTAGGCATCTATGCTTGCTATAAAACTATTTTCAGGAAATTAAGTTGGGCTTTTAAATTGTATTTAATTAAAGTAAAAGTATTATCCATGATTATCTTTGAAATTTTAAAAATCCCCAATAATTTGAATTCAAAATGAACTAGAAAAAATAAAATTTACTTTTGCTTCATATGTCAGGCAAGAATACTTTTTTGTATGGGCATGGTATAAGGCTTTATGGTTAAGAGTTGCAAGGTACAGGATAAATGTAATTACTCACATGGATATGACCTGTGTGAAGGGTGCAAGTGTTCACTGCTTGTTGATATAGTATGCATTCTTATGTTGGATGGCATGACTGACTGCATTACAAGGTGCAAAAAAAATTAGATATGTTACTGAAGTTTTAAAACCAAACCCTAGATTTCAAGGAAAAATATATCATCCATTTTTAAATGGATTGTACCTAGGGGTGACCAGACAGCAAGTGTGAAAAATTGGGACAGAGCGTGTGGGGGCATAGAAGCCTATATAAGAAAAAGACCCCAAAATTGGGACATCTGATCGCCCTAATTGTACCGAGCTGACAATGAACATGACAGAGTTGGTAAGCAAGTTTATTATGTAAAGCTAGACACACACTGCTCATTTGCACTGGGAACCAGAATATTTCTAATTAAACTGATTTATGAAAGATATATTGATTCTTATATTAAAACTGTAACTCCAAATCCTTTGTTTTTAGTTGACAAGATCTATTGGAAATGGAGCTTTGTGTATTGGTTCTATTAGTGCACTTGGTTTTTAAAAACAGACTATTAGAACTACATGTTTGGACAGATTTTACTCAGCTTTGTGCATGTGTGCTCTTACAAATATCCTGTAGGAATATTTCTGTTTACCAAAAGTAACTTTTTTTTCTCTTTGCAGATATTTCCTGTGCCTGCAGCTTCGTCAGGATATTGCTTCTGGCCGACTGCCATGCTCTTTTGTGACTCATGCCCTCCTTGGTTCATATACTCTGCAGGCCGAGCTAGGCGACTATGATTCAGAGGAGCACAATAGCCATTACATCAGTGAATTCCAGTTTGCACCCAATCAAACAAAAGAGATGGAGGACAAAGTAGTAGAACTGCACAAAACACACAGGTGTGTCAGACCAGTGGGAATAAAATACACTGATATGGTCTTGGTTACATCTGTCATTTTTCTTGATCATAAATATCTGTATAAAATTGTTAGATTATTGGATAGTAGATTGTTAGCACTACTATGAAAGTCTTACATCAATTACGTAGCTACAACATTCTTCTTATATGCATTGAAATGGAACTTGTCTTTAGTTTGACTTTCTTTTCATCTTTTTTTTCCTTTGTTTATTAAAGCCCCTTTGTAGGCTTTTGTTAAATAAATGTTATGTTATGAATGTAGATTGTAAGCTCAGTGGGGTAGGAACAGTCTTTTTGTTCTGTATGTACAGCATCTAATACAATGGGGTCTTGGTCCATGACTGGGCATTACCACAATACAAATAATAATAATAATTAATGAAATCCTGAGCTATATTGGGAGTAAAACCCCCACTGGCTTCAATGCAGGCCACAATTTGGGCATATTTTGCTCTCTAGATTCTGTACAGTTAATAGAAAAGTGTGCAGTCAGAAAAAATTAAACTTTCTGTGTTGGATATTTGAGAAAATAAATGTACCTTATGTACTGATCTTGGCATTTTAAAGGATATCAGTGAAATTCTGAAATTCACACCTCAGCGAGGTGTGGAGGAGGATAGATTCCTACCTTTGGTGTTGATGCTGTTTGAGCTGGACACAGTGTTCTGCAAGGATGGCTTACCAGGGAAGCAGAGCATTTTAAATGTTTATGGATCTGTCCTGGCAACTGGAGAGGATCAATATTTTTAAATGAAAAACTAGAATATGGAATATTCCATATTGCAGTAAAAATTATGTAGATCCCATAAAGCACTGAGATCCATAGTGATCATGCTCATGACTTTCTTTTCCTGATAAGTTAATGGATGTGTCTTTAGGAGAGTGGTATGTGGTATTTTTTTTTTTAAAGTAAGTTCTTTATAATAAAAGACAAAACAGTACTAACCACAGCCCTTCTTTCAGGGCAGTTAGGGAGAATATCTACTTCAGTGTCACAGAGAGGGCTGGGAAACTCAGCAGATGACTGTTTAACATGATCCAAAGTGACTTTTCAATATTATAACTTCATAAAAAATAGTGATTGAGTTAAACAAGGGGTTCTCAAACTGGGGGTTGGGACCCCTCCAGGAGTTGCAAGGTTATTACATGGGGGTTCGCGAGCTGTAAGCATCCACCCCAAACCCGCTTTGCCTCCAGCATTTATAATGGTGTTAAATATGTTAAAAATATTAAAAAGCATTTTTAATATATAAGGGGAGTCGCATTCAGAGGCTTGTTGTGTGAAAGGGGTCACCAGTATATAAGTGTGAGAACCTCTGAGTTAGTCTGAGTCATGGAAGAGATCCTTGATTTGTGTTTGTGGGAGAGGAAGTGAGGGGAAAGTGGAAGCCAGTTCTTTGAAGAGGAAAAAGTGTATTTGGGGGTGAGGGTGTTTGAGTAAGTTATCATTAAAACTGTTTTGCAGCATTAAAGATAGTAAATGTCACTAAGTGAATATATCATGAATGAGAATATGCATACTTATGACTTGGCGGGAGAGAAATACCAGTAACTGCAAAAGTACTCATGATTTCGACTCCTCTAATCTGAAATATTTAACATAACCTAGATGTAGCTACTTTCACTAGGTTTTATGATCTTGATATTTATATTTGACAGTAAACTGAAGATGTCTTTTAACGGTTTTAGGGGCTTGACTCCAGCACAAGCAGATTCTCATTTCTTAGAAAATGCCAAGAGGCTTTCAATGTATGGAGTGGATTTACATCACGCCAAGGTATTAAACTATTTTTTTCTGAAAAACACTTGCCAATACAGAGCACAATGAGCATGGACCACTCAACTCTTAAGGATACTTAAATGCAAACCCTTCATCTGCCATACTATCTGGCAGTCATATTCATTATTCAGTTTAGAGGCATGGGGACCATGAGAGTTTATCTTCAGATTATTTAGCCCATGTGACTCCATACTTACAGATTGGGAAAGATGTTCTTTATTCTTTAGGCTCAACTAAGTTTGTTTTAAATGTCAAATGTTTATTCCAGTGATAGGCTTGAAGAAGCAAAGGGGAGCCTAAAATGTCTGATTTTTTTTTTATGCTGGTGAGAGTTAAGTACAGATTTTAATCTAGATGGTAAGAAATGAATTTCCATTTCTATTGATATTTTAATTTTAAAAGTAAACAAAAATTAATATAATCCAATTTAAAAAATCAATGTTCTCAGAAAATCAGTAGCAAAATTCATTTAATGGACTAAGAATGCTAAATTTAAAAAGAGAAGCTAAAGCCAGATTTTTTATATAAAGTAAAATACTAGAGAAACCGTCTGTTTTATTCAGTGGAACTTGCAAAGGTAGCTGAGTCTTATAAAAATTACAAAAATATTTTGTTAATAGCCTTTCCTAGTTGCTCTTGATGTAGATCCTTTCCTTGATGCTCTTGCTCTTGAAACATTTGATGTAGATACATTTGTCTTTACTGGAGATGTATGATAAATACCTCTACAACCTTATTTCCACCACTAGTAGAAGTTTACAATGCCAGCTCACTCTTGTGTTGAATGGGTATAAGAATTTTCATTCTTTCAGTGGTTCTAATGCTTGCAGTTACTCCACAGCGATTTCTCCTGGCAAGTAAAAGCTCTGATAAGAACTCTATTTTCTGAGATCAGTTTGCAGGCCTTAGAATTCTGCCAGTCAGTCTAGAGTTTCGTGACAGCTGGATGTCAGCTCTTTGTATTATTGCTGGTTGGTTAGGAGGATGTTGGTATTTTTTGTGCTATAACGTGGGGAAGTCTCTTCTCGAGACTTGCATTACATGCAAGTCTTATCAGTAAGTATTTGCTTCTGTAAACTGAGATCAGACGTTTGTCATTTGGACCAAAATGATTAAAATGCTATTCACCAGCACCTTGACTGACGTGGCTAAGCTGACATTGCCAGCCAAATATCCACTTTCTTCTCCATCTTAATTGAAATAATAGTTATAACTGCACAATAATATATAACCACCCTCCTGTATTTTTTGTAAAATCTGTAAAGTTTTCAAGGCCTTTCATTTTTCTTGTTCCTTTAATGCTTGCTGAAATGTTTGCTAACATCCATCACATCTCTACTGCTGATCAATTTCTAATTTAGGTTTTTATGTGCCTCCCCTTCACCATAATATTGGTGTGTTTTCTAAAATTACAGCATATACCTAGATGTGTCTTGTCACTGCAGCCTGGTCTGATGAATGCTGAACCATTGCTGGAGTCCCAGCCTTGTTTCTAAAATTAATAAATGCAGATTTTTCCTGCTGTTTTGTACCTTTTCTTAGCAAACCTATTTGGCGTTACTGTAATTTCAGCATGAAACCAGTGTAATCAACATTCCTCCTCCCAAGTGTGTTAACATAATTAACTCCATGAAACATTATTATTTAAATTTTGTCTAAAATTCTCATTTGCGGTAGGATTCTGAAGGTGTGGATATCATGCTGGGTGTATGCGCTAATGGGCTACTCATTTACAAGGATAGACTCCGAATCAACCGTTTTGCTTGGCCAAAAATTTTGAAAATCTCTTATAAACGCAGTAACTTCTACATCAAAGTCAGGCCAGCAGAGGTAAGTAGGGCTTTTATTCATTGCTTGCAGTTCTGTTCATAAACAGCATGAGGTGTTTTATAGACAATGTTGGTCAACCTTTCTGCTGCTGTTCAAGAGTAAAAGCTGAAGTTCAGTCCACCAGCAAGATAACGTTTCCCAAACTTTCCCAGGTGTTCTGACACAGTTCAAATGTCAGATTTATATTGGCACCTGTTTCAGAATAAGGGAACTCTGAATCCTCTTCAGAGGTGACCAGTCAGACCAAATACTTACATGAGGTATTCCAATTAACGAATCCTCATCAGCTAGCTAGCTCCTTTTATTTAGTTACTTGAAGACAATTAAAAATATAAGTAGCTTTTACATGAAATGCTGTGAACTATAGCAGTGCTAATGGAAATTGCTATAATTCAATAGCTCATGATTAATATTAAATCTTAATTTGAAAAAGATCTTTCCCTCTTTACATGTCTTTTGTGATTCTTAGACACAGGTGTATTGTCCATCCACATGTACATCTCGTACTTGCGTTTACATAACATTTTTGATTTTGAAATTATGACAGACTTAATATGCTGTGTAGCTTGAACACTGTCTAGTACAGTATTTAGTGGAGTAAAGGGAGAAAATGAGCATGGCTGCGGCTACAATTCTCAATACAATTGGCTTTTTAAAATATGTTGTGTTTTGTTTTGTTTTTTAATTCTGGGCAGCTAGTCATGAAACTTGCAAAGAAAACTAAGGTGCTATTGGTTTTCCCAAAGAAAAGTCATTAGTAAGTACAGATAGGAAGTGATAATGTGGTGATTACCCTGCATGAGTAGTCCACCTGGTGCAATTATATTAAAAGTATGGAAATTTTGAATCTCAAGAAAGGAGAATTAGTGCTTGTCACGGTAATGGAAATGTCTGAACTCACTCAGCCTGCTAACCTAGCCAACTTTCCGGAAATGTGTTAATTTATTTTGTGGCTCCTTTCCAGCTGGAACAGTTTGAAAGCACCATTGGGTTCAAACTGCCAAACCATCGGGCTGCTAAAAGATTATGGAAGGTTTGCGTGGAGCACCATACTTTCTACAGGTAAATACTCAGTTCCTATTTGACCATCTAGATCTGCATAAGTAAAAGTGTAGCTCTCTAAGATTTCAGTTTGTGCAGCAGCCCACCTAAGAGGAAACCAAAACTTGCAAGAACTAAGCTATTGTCTGGATGTGAGGCCTTTCTGAGCATCAGGTCCCCTTATCACTGGGCAGTATATGCAGTAGTAGTTGGGACCATGTGCTGCCATCTTTTCACTGTGTACTGACTAAAGACTTTTCTAGTCACTTTTACTAGGAGCAGGGACTTGAACTTGCGTTTCTCTTGACCTACATGAGTGCCCTAATGAGCAAGCTATAGAGTAATTTTCATACTCTTTCCATGCCCAATGATTATCAATTATCATTGGCCAAAGGTGATTAGGGGGTGAGCCTCCTCCCCCTCTCCTGCTTCTTTTCGTGACTCTTGTTCTCCTTCGCTTTTGTAGAAATGCCCAAAATTGAAACAAAATTTCAAGTTCAGTCAAAACAAAACATTTCATTTTGACCCAGATCAAAACAAATTAGATTTTTTGATTTTCAGGGATTTTTTGAAAAATTTTCTTTTCAGTTTGACCTGAAAATAACCTTACAATTTTTCAGAATTACCAGCAAACCAAAAAATCTATTATTTGTCCAGTTCTATTTTGCATGATCATAATATATGCAACTACATTAAGAATATAATCACTGCATTGTCTATGGAAATATATTCACTTGGCAATTGTATTGAGATATCTTGTTTGCTCTCCCATACTTTCAAGGAATGCTTTATTTTCAAATTTACTGTCGAATTTCTCCTGAAAGCAGGAAATTTTGCTGTACATGATTTAAATTGTATAATTGCATTTATACTGTAGCACCCCAGAATCTATTAAGTAAAAGGACAGCCCATATTTTTGTGCAGTACTTGTCACAAGAAGTGAACAAGTTGCCCTTGTTAAATGCTTTCTTCAGAAAAAATGTACACCAATTCACTGTGCTGTATTTCAGAGCATAAAACCTGCTCACAAGTAAATTTAGTTGAGAGATATTACAATTGTTGTTTTAACCTCCTATTAGTACCTCTTGAACAAGCATTTTCCTCTAATTTTTTTCAGCATCTTCTACCTTTTGGAATATTTGAAAGTGGGTAATGTGAGATTACTCCAGATTGACAGTATACACTCTCATAAACCTTGCAGTGAACATAAACACAGCTAAACAATAGAGCCATCTTGCTATACAGCTTTTTGTGGCAGAAGCAATGTGGTTATAGTGGATAGCAAATTAAATACGAGTCATCAAAGTAATACTGTTGTGGAAAAAGCAAGCGTCATTCTGGGATGTATTAGTAGGAGTGTTGAGCAAGACATGAGATGTAATTATTCCACTCTACTCAGTGCTGATGATAAGGCCTCAGCTGGAGCACTGTGTCCAGTTCTGGGCACCACACTTCGGGGAAAGATGTGGACAAATTGGAGAAAGTTCAGAGGAGAGTAGTAAAAATGTTAAAGTCAGAAAACATGATTTTTGAGGAAAGATTGAAAAAACTGGGTTTGTTTAGTCTGGAGAACACTGAGGGGGAAAACATAATGATATTCCAGTACATAGAAGGTTGTTATAAAGAGAAGGGTGATAAATTGTTTTTCTTATCCACTGGGGACAGGTTGAGAAATAATGGGCTTAAATTGTAACAAAGGAAATTAAGGTTAGAAAAAATCTTTTGACTTTAAGTGTAGTTAAGCACTGGAACAAATTACTTAGGGAAGTTGTGGAATCTCCCTCATTGGAGGTTTTTCAGAAGAGGTTAGACAAACACTTATCTAAATAGTCCTGCCTCAGTGTAGGGGAGTGGAGTAGATGACTTATTGAGGTCCCTTCCAGTTCTTAATTTCTGTGATTGTAATATGTGTGTGGCATTGGGCCCATTATATTAATTAGCAGTAGAAATTGGAATTTCCCTTCTCTCAGCCATGTCTCCTCCTCTAGTTTTTATTTTTAAAGACAATCATGATTTTCCATTTACACTGTTAAGTTTCAGCTGTGAATCACTCACTAAATACATAATTTAGAAAACTTTCCTTTTTGAAAGCAGTTCAGAGAGTGTCACACCTGACACACTGTCTCAAGAAATTTAACATTTGACACTATAAACCGCACAAGCATATAAGGCATGAAAGGTTTTCTCATTAATAAAAATGCACTGTCAATATGCCATATGCAATTTTCTCAAACTGAATATGAAGTTAAGAAAATCTAATCATTTGGTGAGTTCAGTCCATTACCAGAAGTGACATGCAGCACAGGCCTTTTTACTACATGGCTGGGATAAATCAGCGTTCTTGAAACGATTCATATCGTTGCAATAGTTACTTTGAAATTTGTTTGATTTATATTTTGTCATTATTAAATTAGTATATAGTCCAAAATAGGAAAGAATCCTTAATTGAGCTACATCTATAGTAGCTGATCAACTTAGATTTTTACAGGGTAATTTGCAACTGTAAATGTTTTCAGTGAGATTTTATATTTATCAGAAAATCTTTCCACAGAAATAGAACAGAATTTAATTGGATTTCATTCCAACCAGAAATAGATTTTTCTAGTCAGGAATGGTGATATAACAAATCTAAGCTTCAGATACTCTCACCATCATGTACTTCCACTGATGTCATCAGGCAGAAAATCCCCAGAACCTCTCATCAGGATTTTAAAATAATAAAATAAATCCTGATCTGTTTTCTCTTATTGAGTGCAAGAAATAAACAGTATCACAACTGTTCCAGCCCAAATGTTTTTTAATGTTTTTCTCTGCTTCTGCCAAGTGTTCTGTGCATGCTGCATGACTGTGAATTGTGTATGTAATTCACACATACAGTTCAACTTCCAGGTTTAAGGAAAACTCTAAGGTTAATAATTCCTTATAGATAAATGAAAACTTGTGTGAGCGTAAACTTTGTATACTGGATGATATCCCTCGTAGTTTAAAAGATGACTTACCAAACTTTATACATATGCCATTAAATATGAAAACAAGCCAATCTGTGCCCTTCTTTTATAATATTTATGGAAGTTCAAACTGTATAGAATTCCAGTTACATTTCAAGTAAGTAACAATTCATTTTAAGAGCTGCTGTCAAACTGGGTATCTGCTCTTTGCAGGTAGTCTTAGTCTTCAGCTTTGAACCTTACCATATACAGAGAGACTGTGTGTGTATACCCATGTATAAATTATTGCATATAGTACTTGTGATGTTGTATTTGAAAGTTTCAATTTTTCAGTGTCTTCCCAGAACTTCTTGCACTTATGTAACCATAGCTTTGTCAGTTATTACATGTAATTAAACTTGAAATATAAAATATCCTTTAAGATACCTTTAATCAGGAAGTAATTAGTTCTCCTGTTTTTTCCTTATTAAAAGTTTATCTCAGCAGGGTAGAGGATAAAAATGGCAGTTAATGCTGTAGACTTGCCAACATTGGAAAACAAAGAACAGTAACAACCCTGGAAATATATTCTCTGTCTTCTCTCTCCTCATTCCAAAATAGATTTACGTTAGGAAACACTGTATTGTTAATGAGAATTTACACAAATTATTCAGACAGCATTGTGATACAAGGCTGTCCTCACATCCAGAGAAGGAAGACTCAAGACGTTTAGTAGTTCTGCTGTGCAAATTTACCTTTCATTAGGTGGCCTGCATTTTTGCCTACTCACCTGTGGAAGGAATCCCTGCAATCATAACGGAAGACCTTAAAAATACATTTTAAACTCAGACGCTTCCTGAGAAATTTGCAGAAGCTACAGGGAATGCTCAAATGCTTTATCTAAATTCAGGGAGGACTTCTAAAGGCTTCAAACATTGCTGTAGGGGAGTCTCTAAAAGAGACCAGAGTGGAAATGGCAGCAGCAAGAGCCTTTGTAGATAAATGTGGTTTCTGTGCTGCAAGATTCAGGAAATAATAGGCTCTTCATTTTTTGTGGTTTCTCTGATTTCAGGTTATCCCAAACATTGCAATGTGGACCACGTATTAGTAGAGGAGATAGTCCGCAAGGAAATTTGTTTACCCACTAGTCCTTGCATAATAGCCATATGGTATCTATTGCTGTTGCTTGCATGAGATAGTGTTAAGGAACGTACTTGTATACTTTTCAGCTGTTTATAATGCATAAATATTTTGTTTCTTGAAAAAAGTCATGTGATCTGCTTCTACTCTTTATCTCCCTCTCCCCTTTAGTTTTTATTCTTGGTTTTGTTTTTTCTTTTTTGGATTCCCTGTTGCATTTATGGTCTGTCCCAGCATTCTTCGCCTATGCCTAGGCATCTGGTTCTCTCATCCCCCTGCTTCTCTGGACATTCCTTCCATGCTGTGCCACCAGTTCCAGTCCTGTTGGTAGTCAGCTCCTGTTTCTTCTATTCTAATGTGTAACAGTGACAACTAGGCTAACTGCTCCTCATTTCCAACTAGTTCTACAAGTAATAGATATCTCTCTTTTGCAATAAAGAGCCTGGATATCAAAAGAAGTAGTTAGAAACAAGGAGACTCAGCATCACATGACCAGCCAGTTCTTCATAGACCACAGTTCTGGAACTGTCAGAATTTGCAAAACGAAAAACCTTAAAGTTGGTATAGGCATTGAATGCTAAAGCTTTTGGGCACCAAACAAATAATGTAGAATCTAAATCAGTTGAGATGCTTTGAGTAATTTTTCAGGGATTTAGTTATCATTTTTGTATGTTGCTGGACCATTACTGGCTTTTTCCCTCTGCCTTGCTCAAACAGAACTTTTAATCTTTTTCAGTTATCATTATCTTAAATGAAGAATCAGAGGGGTAGCCGTGTTAGTCTGGAATTGCAGAAGTGACAAAGAGTCTTGTGGCATCTTAAAGACTAACTAAAGTATTAGAGCATAAGCTTTCATGGGCTAATACCCACTTCGTCGGATGCATGCAGTGGAAGTATCCAGGGGCAGGTATAAATAGGTAAGCAAGAACCAGGTTGGAGATAACAGGGTTAGTTCAATGAGGCTGAACCAGCTTGTTATCTCTAATCAGGGAGGTGAGGTTTTCCTCTAGCAGCTGAACTGGAGGTGTGAATAGCGAGAGAAGAGAACCTGCTTTTGTAGTTAGCTAGCCACTCGTAATCTTTGTTCAATCCTTGATTGATGGTATCAAATTTGCAAATGAATTGCAGCTCTGCAGTCTCTCTTTGCAGTCTGGTCTTGAAGTTTCTTTGCTGCAAAATGCTGACCTTTAAATCTTTCATGTTGTGTCCAGCAAGGTTGAAGTGTTCTCCTATAGGATTTTCTATATTGCCATTCCTGATATCTGATTTGTGTCCATTTATCCTTTTTCGTAGGGACTGTCCAGTTTGGCCGATGTACATAGCAGAGGGACATTGCTGGCACATAATGGCGTATATTACATTGGTACATGTGCAGGTGAATGCACCAGTGATGGTGTGGCTGATCTGGTTTGGTCCTGTGATGATGTTGCTGGTGTAGATGTATGGGCAGAGTTGGCATCGAGGTTTGTTGCATGGATTGGTTCCTGAGTTACAGTTATTATGGCGCGGTGTGCTGTTGCTGGTGAGAATATGCTTGAGGTTGGCAGGTTGTCTGTAGGCCAGGACTGGCCTGCCTCCCAAGGCCTGTGAAAGTGAGGGATTGTTGTCCAGGATGGGTTGTAGATTACCGATGATGCGTTGGAGAGGCTTTAACTGAGGACTGTAGGTGATGGCCACTGGTGGTCTGTTGGTTTCTTTCTTGGACATGTTTTGCAGCAGCAGGCTTCTGGGTACACGTCTGGCTCTGTTGATCTGTGTCCTTATTTCCTTGTGAAGGTATTTTAGTTTTGAGAAAGCTTGGTGGAGATCTTGTAGGTGTTGGTCTCTGTCTGAGGGGTTGGAGCAAATATGTTTGTACCTCAGTGCTTGGCTGTGTAGATAATGGATCGTGTGGTGTGCCCAGGATGGAAGCTTGTGGCATGAAGGTAGGTGTAGTTGTCGATAGGTTTTTGGTATAGGGTGGTTTTGATGTGGCGATCATTAATTTGCACCGTGGTGTCTAGGAAGTGGACCTCCCGTGTCAACTGGTCCAGGCTGAGGTGGATGGTGGGGTGGAAGCTGTTGAAATCATGGTGGAATTCTTCCAGAGTGTCTTTCCCATGGGTTCAGATGATGAAGATGTCATCAATGTGGCGTAGATAGAGAAGGGGCATGAGTGAACGAGAGTTGAGGAAGCATGGTTCCAGGTCAGCCATAAAGATGTTGGCATACTGTGGGGCCGTGTGGGTGCCCATAGCAGTGCCACTGGTCTGGAGGTATATATTGTCACCAAATTTGAAATAATTGTGTGTGAGGATAAAGTCACAGAGCTCAGCAACCACTTGTGCTGTGGCATCATCAGGGATACTATTCCTGACAGCTTGTATTCCATCTCTGTGTGGGATGTTTGTGTTGAGAGCCATGGTGGCTGGGATGGTGTTTTCTGGAAGATCACCAATGCATTGTAGTTTTCTCAGGAAGTCGGTGGTGTCACAGAGATAGCTGGGAGTGCTGGTGGCATAGGGTCTGAGTAGAGAGTCCACATATCCAGACAGTCCTTCAGTGAGAGTGCCAATGCCCGAGATGATGGGGCATCCAGGATTTCCAGGTTTGTGGATCTTGGGTAATAGATAGAACAAGCCCGGTCGGGGCTCTAAGGGTATGTTAATATGTTCCTCTTTGCAAACTGCAAAGAGAGACTGCAGAGCTGCAATTCATTTGCAAATTTGATACCATCAATCAAGGATTGAACAAAGATTACGAGTGGCTAGCTAACTACAAAAGCAGGTTCTCTTCTCTCGCTATTCACACCTCCAGTTCAGCTGCTAGAGGAACACCTCACCTCCCTGATTAGAGATAACAAGCTGGTTCAGCCTCATTGAACTAACCCTGTTATCTCCAACCTGGTTCTTGCCTACCTATTTATACCTGCCCCTGGATACTTTCAGTGCATGCATCCGACGAAGTGGGTGTTAGCCCACGAAAGCTTATGCTCTAATACTTTAGTTAGTCGTTAAGGTGCACAGGACTCTTTGTCATATCTTAAATGAAAACACTAATCTTCTAATTTCTAGAGCCTTGACTGTTTAGCCAGATGCTATTAACTGCTGTTAGTGTCACTAATTTCTGTTGTTGAAATGCAGTAGAACCTTGCTAATTCTCAGTGATATCTGGCAGACCAATAGCAAATTTCTGAATATCTTGATTAGCAATTAAATTTTAAAAAAATTAAATAATAAGTGTAATCCACTGCAAAATTTGTTAGTCAGTTATTTTGATACTTGTATCTTAATTTTCTTTGTACTTTTTTTGCAAGATAAGACCATATTTTACAAACTTTTAACAATCTTGTATGCTATTTTTATCTGAAGCTCAAATTTTATCATTAAACTATTTTCCTTTCCAAATTTAACTCATAGTATGAAGAGTAGTTATGAAGTTCTGCACCAAAGCATTTAATACAACTAGAGAAATGACTTTTATTCTCATATTTGTTTTTTAGACTCGTATCACCAGAACAGCCTCCTAAGGCAAAGTTCCTGACCTTGGGTTCCAAGTTCCGCTACAGTGGCCGAACTCAAGCACAGACACGACAGGCTAGCAACCTTATAGACAGACCAGCTCCGTACTTTGAGCGCACCTCAAGCAAACGTGTCTCCAGGAGTCTTGATGGGGGTAAGAGATTCTGATAAGGAGATATCATGTATTACATGACAGTTTCATTGCATTTTGCTGCTTTCTAAGTTCATTTTATAACTTTAGAAAATGCTAACATCTGCGTGCCTAGAATGTTAATAATCAGGCTTTAGGAAATATGCAACTCAATTTCACAAATTCATGTGTGTTGACTGCCAATTATATTACACCTTTTCCCAGATGCTTTGTAAAAGCATTTTCTGCAATTTCTAATATGTTGCTGCTTTTGTGTTTTCTTTGAGGGGAAATAACCTCTTTTAGCAGTAATATTGTTGGTGTGCTAATATTGTGAACTGTAAATCTTTTTTAAAAAGCTTTGAAGAGTAAATTCAAATTTTGCTAAGCCAGACCTTTTTTAAAAGGTTTACTACACACATTACAAGTAAATATTGTGGATATTTAAAATAACATTGGTATGCCTACTTGCCCAATCTCCTAATGAAGAAATGTTAAGCATGGAATTAGACTAAACCATAGGATTTCTGGGAGCCAGTGGGGGAAAATGGGTTCCAAGATCTGCAGTTCCTGCTCAGGCCCACAAAAATCCACTGACATCCACTATATTAAAGCCACAGTTTTTTGTCTCTGGGTGGTTCATTCTGTTCTTTAACATCCTAGTAGCAGATTGACCTGGTTTTTAACCCCTCTCTCTCCCCGGGTTCCCCACAAATCACAAAGAAACAGGATCTTGTTCAGCCCTGTGCAGGGCAGTATGGCAGCACTCAAGGAGGAGTGCCTAGTAGGTCTGGATCAAGTCTACAAAATTTGAAAGCAGATATCCAAAGAACAGATCCCGCTATAAGGAAGTATCAAGGATATCTCTGAAATTTAAAGCTGTGACTGCACCACACCAGCTGAGTTTGCAGAGATTATCCTCCAGCACCGGGGAGGCAGAAACTAGAATCTCTACTTTAGAAGACAAATATGCACTCTTTTAGGATCACTAGACACAAACGACATCTGATCCGAAAGCTACATGATGAAATCAGTGACCTGGAAGGCCAGTCCAGAAGATTTGAGAGTGGCTGGGTACCCTTAGGAAGTAGAAAGGGGCCAGCCAGTAGAATTTTCTCTGAGATACTTTCCTTACACCTTGATATAGACCTGGTCCTAGAAAGAGCCTGTTGCTCCCCAGCCCCCAAACCTCAACTAATGCTAAGCCCCTCTAGCTTCTCTTCTCTGTCTAAACTCATGAATTCCCCTAGATACACCTCACCCTACCCATAGCCCTGAGTTTTGGTGGGCACAGCATCAAATGTTTGCTAGGACACTTCCCACAGTGAGTACCTATGATTAATTTACTTACATGTGTTTTTTGGAACAAAAGGAACTGGTCACCCTATGAAAGGGGAAAAGGTGTGTCTCATAGGAAACGTGAAAGCTGATATATTTCTCCATGAAGCACACCTCATTGAGAGAAGAAGTAGGAACAAGATGATGTAGGAGCTGAGGCTGAAAAGCTTCAAGGCTGGATTGGTGATGGGATTTGTAGTAATTACTCAGCCAAATCCTGGGGGGTGGGGATGTCAATCCTGTTCTATTAAGAAAAACAAGCACCCAAATCCTATCCACTGACAAAGACTTGGAGGGAAGATTTGTAATTGTTAAAGTTTGCATCTCCATTGTTACACATATTCTTGTATCCTCATCCCCAACAAAAAAGATCCCTCCTTTTTTAATCAATTATTTTTGAGATTTTCGAGATTGACCCCCCCCCCTTAGAAAATTTGACTGTAGTGAGGGACTTTAGTGTAGTGTAAAAAACTTGTGGAAGAAGAAATAAAATTTTCCTTTAAGACCAACATCAGCCCTTTGGTTTCCCAGTTGAACTTGTAAGACACTTTCAAGTCACATTTAAGGAACAGGATAATATCCTACTTCTTTCACAGGAGCGTCTGGCAGACTGAGCTGTTGAATGTAATGAAAAAGCCCAGTGAGGTAGACCTCAGCTATGCGCATTCTCCCTCTCCAGATAAACTCCAATCTCTTCAGATAAACTCCAGTCTCTGATATGAAATTAATAAAATAATCTTAGCTCAGGCTGAACTTGCTTTGTTTAGATTAAAACAGATGTACTGGGAATCTATCACTGCATAGATTTTAATTCACTAAAAGCTAAAATCCCCTCAATTTGCTCAAGTCAGGGCCAGATACCAATAAAAAATGTGTTAATGAACAATTATCCAAATGTAACCAAAGCTTGTACTTAGAGGAAGAGCCCCTGACAATCACTTGCTTGAGGAATACACCCAAAATCTTCAACTCCACCAGCAAACAGAAGAACAGTCAATTTGGCTTGATTTCCCTCTTATATATCTCTTCAGTTGTCTTCTGTAAGTGACATGAAATCGGGTAAAGCCCCGGGTCTAGATGACTTACCAGCTGAAACAGTTTGAACAAGCTAGTCTTGGTGCCTTCAGTCATGGAAAAACTCCCTCAACTCCATCTCAATATTTATACAGGGGTCTCCTTTGCTCAGCCATCTCCACCATCAGCAATAACAGCAGAGGCATACCTCTTGGGTGACCAACTTGAGTCTGAGAAGGAGCCAGAATTTACTAATGTACATTGCCAAAGAGCGACATCAGCTCCCACCCTCCAGCCCCCAATGCCTCCCACCCACCTTCAGCCCCACCAGTCAGCGCCTGCTGCAATCACCTGTTTTGCACACAGAAGAAGCTCTGGTGGGAGAAGTGAGGGCAGGGGCAGGGGAAGGGGCCTTGGAGGAAGGGATGGAGTAGGGACAGGATCTGGGGCAGAGGAGGGGGTTGAGCAGCAAGTGCCCCTGACACATTGGAAAGTTGGCATCTGTAGCTCCAGCCCAGGAGTCAGCACCTATGCAAGAAACTGCATGCAGCTCCAGAGACACAGGTTGCCCCACCTGTGATATAGATCATATTCCATATGTATTTGTAGGTTGATTGAAAAATTCTACTGAACATTCATATGAATGCATAACAAATTTATGCTTATGTGCAGTCTTTTTAAAACTCTTATGACTTGTTCAGATCCAAATCTATTTTCAACAAACCACTGTAAATAGTAAAAGTTTTGAGGAAACTACACAAAACTAAAGATCTGTTAGAATGGAAATACTTGGCCTTAAGTGCTGGGTACACAATACTTTACATTTTCATAGCATTGTACAGATATGAATTATCCTCAGCACCCCTATAAAATATCTCATGTTCTTCCTTCAGTGGTTTTCCTTATGTGATACTTTGTTGGTAAGTATGTGCCTCATGCTCTCGAGATTGAAATCCTTTGGCTCGCAACTTGCATTGGGTTGGACCTGCACTCTGAGTGATGTCACACCATTTCCTCTCTCCCCCTCCCCCCCCCCGGCCAAACTGGGGGCATAGAGGGTGGAGCAAGGCCAGCCATCCCTCATTTCCTTCTTACTGCACATTAGGATGTCTTTATCTCCTGCAACTTGGCTAGCTTTGTTTGTATATTATCTTAGTGAGTTAACAGTTACTTTAGTTGAACTCAGCCACTTTAGTTGTAGTTAGTTGACATGTCGTGTGTTTTTGTTTAATATAGTAGGTACTGAGCTCCAGCTGTAATGGCTGAGTTTTGAATACTGCCGCTTATGTGACGGAGCCATGATTCTTAGTGATAGCGTACCATATTTATTTTGTCTGGGTGAGGGGCATATTGCTGAAGTGCTCAACCTATAGATTACTTTCCCAATGAACTCAGAAATTGAGGGACACTTGCCTGAAACTTTTCTTGTAAGACCAGTTCATGAGATATCATTTTGATACAGGCACGAAGGACCCTCTCAGAATAGAGCAGTCTTCTTCCAAGACTTTTACCCTAGAAATGAAGAGTGTGTTACCCCAGTATTTAATCAAGCTAATTGCAACATATTGTGTGTATTCAGCCCCCATGAATTAATAAAATAGAACAGTTAAGGGTTAATTTTGACAAGCTGGGCTTTTGGAGGCAAGGTCAAATATTAGCTGCAGGCTTGCAGTTTCTGCTTATCAGAATGGAATGGGGGGGAAAGAGTCAGCAAATTATGAGACTGAAAGAAAATAAGTGCATGGAGACCTTGGATTTGGGCGCCTTTGATATAGAACCTTATTATGGCTAAGATTGTTAGAAATGTTTTGTTGATAAGTAGTTGATTAAAGTTAGGAGTAGTGATGACCCAGTAGGGGTCAGTATGAGCTATGTGTTTTGTAAAAAATAATTTAAAAAGGCTAGATAATGGAGTGTGCTTTGGAGCAGTTCTCTTAAGCCACGGGTTCTCAGACTTTTATACTGGTGACCTCTTTCACACAGCAAGCCTCTGAGTGCGACCCCCACCCCCCTTATACATTAAAAACACTTTTATATATTTAACACCATTATAAATGCTGGAGGTAAAGTAGGGTTTTGGATGGAGGCTGACAGCTCGTGACCCCCATCCCCCATGTAATAAACTTGTGAGCCCCTAAGAGGTTGCCATCCCCAGTTTGAGAACCCCTGTCTTAAGCTATCCTGAGAAATTTTTTCTTGACCCTATACTTTCCGGCTGGGAAGCGACCGTCCATGACCGTCCACCTCTGGCCTGCTACTAATTACTCAATGCCATCTCAGATTTTAGGTACTTATTGGATGTTCTAAACCTATTGCTTACGGCTATGTATGCTTAATTCTAATCAGTAGGAGTTTTAGATAAGATTATGCTTACTTGTACCAATCTTTCATTACTCAGAAAGGCTGTGTTCCTGTTGATTGACTCCTGACATCACCTGGAGTGAGACAATTAAGTTACCATAGCTTTGGGTTCTGAAAACCGTGGGTAACAGTGAGCTCTGACTCTGCTGTAAGATCCCAATTGTAGTCTTTGTAGACGACCCCTTCTGCTATTCCTGCCCTCAAGTTTTTATGACTGGTCTCTGAGAGGTATAACACAGAATGTTGCTCTGCAAAAGAGCACAGACATAAATCACTTTCCCAGGCACCCGATAGAATAAGGAATTTAAATTCTCACTGACTTTCAGTGGGAATTAGGCATCTAACTGACATTTGTGCCTTTGACAATCTCCCCCTGTAACATGCACTGCAAAACATTCTGCTCTTGGTTTACACTAAGTCAGTAAAACTTTCTTGAGTAATTATTTTGCAACTTCGAGCCAAACAAATGTTTAATATCAGATGTTTACATATAGATATTGTTCTTGGTACACTGTTAATTCCATTTCTGCTTGTACTGCCCCAGATATGAGATTTTAGTGGTTTACCACCATCTTTTAGGGTAACTAGATTCTATTTTTGTCCAGTTAAAGTGTGGTTACCTTTATAGATTATTGAAGTGATTCATCCATACACATACAGTTTCTTCTGCTGCTTTCAAGTTCCTGTGGGCATTTTTCTGTGGTGTGCTACTGTCACTGACATATAGGTCCGGTGCTCTAGAACAGTCACTGGGAGGACCTCTTCAGTGTTCCAGACCTACTTTAGGGTCATATCTCACTAGAATAAGCCAGTTGGCTTCACTGTCTCCTTAGATCAAACTTTGGAGCATTCAGCACCCTTGCTTCACGCCGTGAGCTCCCTCCAGTGAGTCCACATGAGTTGGACACTTAAGAGAGAAACTTTCAGCTATCATAAAAGCAGAAGGGTTTATTAGCATTCTGGAACACGGTGTAGAAAGTTCTTGGTTAACAGAGACAGCATAGTCAATCTTGGTCTGTCCCAGTCCTGGAGCATCCTGCTTCTAGCAGCCAACAGTTAACATCCCCACCTGACCCCTCCTTAACCTAAACATTATCTGCCTGCTCTCTTCCTTAACCCTTTGTTTTCCAGTTGGTCAAACTGGCTGGCTTCCTAAGTAGAGTGGGCCATCCATCATCATTAATTGCTAGGTGCCAAATGTCTGGGCAATTGCAGTGGCCTTTTCTTCTCAGAATCTCCATGGTCATGGGGGCATACGCCATGGGCAACTACGAGTCAGTCAAACCTGTATCCCTGCATCCCTACAAAGAAAAGCAGTCTTTTCCCACCACCTAGTTAACCAGACCCCCTGCAGGGGGAACTGAAGCACACACAATATTCATAGAAAATATTATAAAAACATTTCCACGCTGTCACACTACCATTTCTGTTAGCTTTCTTGGCTTGTATAATCCTGTCAGAATTCTTCACCCATGTATATTTATTCTTTTGGCCATTTTTCACTGCTCTTTCATCTCTTCTCAAAAGTGTAATGGAACTCCTCGCTTAACATTGCAGTTATGTTCCTGAAAAATGCGACTTGAAGTGAAACGATGTTAAGTGAATCCAATTTCTACATAAGAATTAATGTAAATGGGAGGGTTAGGTTTCAGGGGAATTTCTTTCACCAAACAGAAAAACTATATATATGTACACACACAGTGTATACATTTGAAACAAACAAAATTTAATACTGTACATAGCGACGATGATTGTGAAGCTTGGTTGAGGTGGTGAAGTTAGAGAGTGGGCTATTTCCCTGGGAATGCCTTACTGATAAATGATGAACTAGCTTTTGGCTGAGCCCTCAAGGATTAACACGTTGTTAATGTAGCCTCACATTCTAAAAGACAGCATGGCAGACAGACACACACACACACACACACACCATGTGTGTGAGAGGGAGATGCTCATTGCCCCTTTAAGTATGCTGACCCCATCTTAAGTACATTGTCTTTTTAAATGGATCAGGAAGTTGAGACAGCAGCTGCTGCCCCAAGCTTTCTCTGTCTGTCTCAGTATGTGTCCCCACCCTGTTCTATATGAAGAAGGGGTAAGTGGAGTGCAGGAGAGAGGGACACATCCTGGCATTAGCCTTTCCCTTTTCCTCCTCCCCTCTCCACCCCCACCCCCCCCAACAAGCAGGAGGATCCTGGGAGCAGCTCCAAGGCGGAGGGCAGGAGCAGCACATGGCGGTGAGGGGAGGGACAGCTGAGCTGCCGATAGTTAATAACCTGCTGGGTGGCTGCCACATAGGGAACTTGGGGGAGCGGGCAGCTGATAGGGGGGCTGCCGGTTCGCTGGTTCCAAGCCCCTACCAGCTAGCTCCAACGGGCTGCTCTTCCTGCAAGCAGTGGACAAAGCAGGCTGCTGCCAAACAGCGTTGTAAGGGAGCATTGCACAACTTTAAACGAGCATGTTCCCTAATTGATCAGCAACTTCACATTAAAACAATGTTAACCGGGGTGTCTTTAAGTGAGGCGTTCCTGTACTTATTTAGGGTGACAGATATATTGATTTTCTAGGGAGATTCCCGATATTCGGGGCTTTGCTTATATAGGTGCCTATTACTCCTCACCCCTGTTCTGATTTTTTACACTTGCTGTTTGGTCACCCTAACTTATCTAACATTTTTAATTTCAGGTTGAATGTCTGCTGCATTATTGCCAGTGTTTTGGCTGAGCCAGCTGGTCTCAGAGCTCCTCCTGCTGGTTAATACTATTATAGTGATTCTAGATGTCAGAATAAAATTGATTCAATATCTCTAATGTCTTTTGTGTTTGTTACATCATACATCAAATATACATTTTAAGTATTGCCAGTAACTAGCTAACAGGGACAGGTAAACTAAGTTGAATAAAAGAAAAAATAACTCAAGTTTCTCTCAAGATACAAAGTATGAAAAAGTGTAACTTTTATGTTGAACTTTGTGTTTCTATAGTGCCTGATGTTGGATGGGTTCAGAAGTAGAAATACTTTGAGAGAACAATATATGCATGGTGTTTCTGTATTAGGTGAAGACAGAATGTACTGAAAATATCAAATTTATGCAAGATGGTTTTTATCATGGGGATATGATGACATGTTCAGTCAACTTTGTTCTTTGTTCTTGTGGTTTATATTGTCACCAGAAACGTGATGATTTTTTAAATGGCTATTTGACTATAGTGTTTTCTCTGTGTAGTACAGACACATCACAATACGGAATAGTTATCCATTGGAGGTTGTGTAAATGCAGTTGGAATCATATACACTTGGGACGTTATCATACCTTCATTTACTGTTCAGTTACTCAGTTTTCCCTGCATTGTTCTTATCCCTGAATGGCTAAGCCATTGTGAAATAGAGTATTTTATGTTTAGAAGTCCTGAAAATAAAACTTTCCAGCATATCCAGAATAACCAAATTTTCTATTTTCTAATAGCTCCTGTGGGTATCACAGACCAGAGTCTGCTAAAGGACTTTTCTGCTCCCACAGTGAGACCTGCTGGTGATATGGTCTTTGGTGGTGAAGCTGTTGGCCAGACCAAGTTAAAAAATGGCGAAGGTAGAGATGAGGATGGAAGCCCAACTAAAATTCCACAACTGGAATTAACCCAGGATGAAAAGGTATGATGGACTATAATAATAAAAACAACTCTTAAACATTTAAAGTGGAGTTGTATGTCTTTTAAAAATAACAAGCAACATACTAGAAGATACTGTTAATTATTTCAAACTCCTCCTTTATGTTTAACTATATATAAACACACAGCGTATTTTATATGACCAAAAGGGAGGAACAGATTGCAAAGTTGCATGTGTGACATTCAATCTTGTGAATTTTTTCCTTTTAATTGTTGCTATAAGTTCATTTCATTTTAATTTGCCATAATTAGGCACTACTTAAACACTTGCACTACATAATTGTTCAAACTGAACTTTCGCTTAGCTAAATGTGGCTCAGAGTAAGTTAGTTTATACAATTTTTACTCTGAACAAAAGTCTAAAAATTATGCTGTCACAAATGGCTGTATATATTTTGTGTTTTGAGTACATTTCAGTGCTTAACATGGTGCTTGCTTTATTTGCCAACTGCAAAAATCTTTTAAGCTGTCCTTTTTTATACATCAGTATCTGTTATAGAAACACATGAACTTATTAAAATAATTTCCATGTAGAACTGATGCACAGTTTTCCAGGGAAAGTTTGGTTTGTTGATGATGGAGAAATTCCAATGCAAGTGGCAATTTACTAGTCTTATTTATTGGAGTTAGTGAGGAAGCAGATCATAAACTTTTTAATTTGGATTTTGTTTTATGTGCTTTCACATCAATATATGTGGCAACTCCTCTTTCCAAAATGTAAGTTCAAGCTTTGGAGATCAGACGTAATAGTCTATATCTTCTCTGACATGTATTCCTGTCTTTCCTAGGAGACATCCAGGAATTTTCCTTGCTATTGGGTTTAAAAAAAAAAACCTTAAGGAATTTTCATTTTGAAAACTATATTTTTGTGAATTAGGCAAAGGGTACCCAAATCACTGCCCAGGGGACAACATTTGGGCTGTTTAGTCTTCCAATGCAGCTTACAGCCCAGCTCCCCTCATCGTATAACTGCAGAGTGAGACCAAACATGAACAGCTTCGTGTTTTTATTGCCAGTGAATTTAAAGAACTTCTAATCAGTCAAGGAAGACATGCACAATTCTACATTTAATGAAAAAATGTATTTAATATGCACATTTTGGCTCCTGGCAGGATGCCAGGATGGTCCCTCAGAGTCACAAAGCTGGGGCACCTTAGGATCGATTAGGCAACCAAGAAATATTCCTCAGCCATGAGATGGAAAAGCTCAGTGGTTTGGGAAGGGCTTGCCTGTTTTATGAAGCTGTTCAGTGTAGCTTGCTACATGTACCAGTTCTGCAAATTAGCATTTTCTATTTTTGCAGTTTTTAAATTTCAGAGGAAATGGTAGTAAATCCTAGGATCAAAGTGCCCGCTTGTCTCTTTACATCCTGCTGTATACCATGAACTTTCTGCCAAAGCTTTGAATGTTTGTTTGCTCCCATCTGTTTGAAGTGACTGTACTTACTACCGTTCAAAAGTGCAAAGTTTGTCACAACCTTAAAACAAAAAATCTATAATGGGTTCAGATTCAGAATTCTTAAAACTGGACAAGTGGGCTAATTTTTAAAAATACATGGGGCTTTTCAATTTTTATTTGGCTTTTATGTTGCATTGGTAGTGCTAGCTCTACTTCTGAGTAAAAGGTTTCACTAACTATTTCTTTTTTTCCCCTCTTCTTGTGCATTCTTTCTGCCTACAAACTTAAATTTTGTTGTGTTTTCATGTTCAACTGTGGCTGGATTTTTTTTTCCAGTCCCTTCACATCTATCCACCATCACCATCCTTTCACTGTGTTTCATCCTGTCTCACAAACCTGCCAACTATCTCTGAGATAGACATGCTTTTGGACATTTCAGAGGAAGATCCCTTTCGGAAATGTGTCCCTAGCCCCTCAGACTGCTGGGAGTGTAGTCCAAAGGGAGTAATACCAACTCTCACTGGAAATGAAGTGACCTTGCCTAATAATATCTTGGAGCCTATGAGACCCCCAGTTAGTCCCCATTCTTCTCCTGCAATAGAGGGAAAGCCCCATAAAACAGTTGACTACAAAGATACTGAGTTTAGTTTTTCATTAAGCTTTAGCAAACGCTTTGCTTTTAATTTTCTTTCACTGCTTGATAAAGATGGATACATCAGTTTTCCAAGCCTCCCTGAGGTTTGCATCTCCTACCTCCCCTGTGGCCTTCAACACTATGTTCCTATCACCTCTCCCTCATTCGTTCCCTCATTTCTCCTTATCTTTGTGCTGCTTCTATCTGCTTTTCAGTCTGTTCCTTTGTCACTCACATTTTCCCTTCCTCTCGCTCTGTCCCTCTGCTACCTGGAGCCTAAGGCGACTTCATTGAGCGCCTCTTATGACAATGACCTGAATGACAAAGCAGAGGAAGAGGAGGTGTGTAACTTTGTCACTTAAATGCTGCCACCTGCACATGGACTTTGCATCTGCACACTGAGGAGCACTCAACCTTGCACACATCCTAGTATATAATATAAATGTAACGGTTCTCATTAATGGTAACTTGCCACTGGTATACTGAGGTTCTCTAAATAAATAAATATCTTTTTTCTGCATGAATAACAGTGTGTTGCAACATACATAATTTGATTATATCCCCTGGGTGCTCTGAGTAATTTTTTTTGTAATTGAAAAGATTTCAGCACATGAGGATGATGATTTATTATTTTATTAGACATTTTGGAATAAGATTAAATCAGTAAAATTACTGAGCAACATTCCTCTGTTATACTAATTGTTAAATCAGTCATAAACTATTGCCCTTCTCAGTCCATTAACTCTGAGATAAAAACATGGAGCAGAATCTCAGAGGTTCTGTTTAAAGTAAAAGTAAAAAATCTCTAAAAGTCGGTCTCTTATTTTAGTTCAGCAAACTGTGAAAGCTGTAAATAGTGTTCCTTCTTATAGTAGTATCCCTGTGGATGCTCCACTTCAGTTGATGTGCATGTGCCTCTTGAACACTTGATCATAGATTTCTAGCTAGGAATGTCCATTCAATCCTTGCATGTGCCCTATGTCTTTTCATGGCAGACACCAGGCTACATAGGGATGCACAGACGAATTGCCCTTGGTTTCTCCTCTACTGCCTTGGCCCGAGACAGAACACTGTTTCTTAAAGTTACTTTATAGTTGTAGGTTTCTGTTTAGTGCTCAGTATAGTTAGTTTTAGCTGAGAAGACTGTTTTCCCGCCTCCCTTTTATCCCAGGATATTTCTCTTTTCCTGGTGAGGTAGGCCTGGTTTGTCATGCTTCAAACGTTATCACTCTTGCTGGGAGGCTAAACTGGTAAGCAACAGGCACTTCAAGTGTATCCGTTGTCTGGGTGAGTCCCACATCTCTCAGAAGTATTCCTTCTGTTTGGCCCTAAGTCCGGGGCTAGGAAGAACAGGGAAATAACGTTCAGACTGTAGCTATGGAACGTTCCCTGCAACCACGCTGTAAGCCAGATCAGGAGACACGCCCAACTCCCCCTGTATATATGTCCGCAGACAGATCCAGTGCCCCATCACCTTTAGTGCATGTTTCCCCTAAGGAAGGGAAATCTTTGGATGCTGGAAAGACTCCCAAAAAGAGGAGCACAGACTTTATCTCTAACGAGCCAGCTTCGGAAAAGACCCAGTCCCTGTCAAGTTCCTCGGTGTCCAATGTTACTTTTGAGGCCAACGACTCTCTTCCTTGGATACCGAGAAGTCTTGGAACTCTAAGGACAGGAGGCATGGCTCTGTTACAGCACCTGTACCCTCCACAAGTAAGGATGGTAAGCTCAAGGTACCATCGAGCTCAGCACTGCCATCGGCGCCAAAGCATTCTGCTGAGCTGCTGGCATTGTGCATCTTAATTCAGCCATTGGTACCAATGCAAACAGCTCAGCTGGGGGTGTCTATATAAGCGATACCCTCTGCACTGAGCAAGCATCAGTGCATGACATCTACAACATCTGAGTTCACCCATCATTGTTGGTACCATCACCTCCAGCTATGGCATCCAGTTCCACAGGAGTTCGGATACCTCAGGGACCTCTTAGTTTTGGACGAACCAGAATCCCTGTTGTTGTCTGGTACCAAGTGTCTCTCATTACCAAGACCTCAGTCTTTGTGTGGCCTTCCTGTGACACAGGACTCTTCTCCGTATCCATTGGATATCACCTGTGGGAGGATGCAGAGGATAACGACTCCCGATCAGTCTCTTCAATTTCTGCTAGGAGTTCTCTTATGTACTCCTTTGGGAAACCACCCTTGCACAGAGAGGACGTTGTGTGACACCAAGGATGGTGGAACCAATCTGTATGCCAACCCCATTCCTTATGGATCCCTGCAATGGCCATATTGTGATGTATGGCCTGCCTATCACCAGCAATTTAACAGTCCAACAATACCTTCTTAGGGAGACTAGGGTTTTGTGTCCTCCTGTACCCATTCATAACAGGAGGAGATGTTTGAAGAGCAGGAGGCTAGGAAAAATGAGGAAGTTAACCGTGAGATTCCTATTTCACCGTCATCGCCAAATGAAGCAGTTATGCCTTCATCACTTTCCATGGCTGACAACTTCAGACAATTTCAGTACTTAATTAGAAGGTTAGTTGACACTTTCCAGATGCCTCTGGAGGAGGTCAATAATCCACTGCAGAAGCTGCTAGATATTTTGCAGTCAGCAACATCCGCAACTGCCTGTTAATGAGGCTTTCCTGGTTCCAGCGAAGATGGTATGGCAGACACTGACTACTGATCCACCAATTTGCAAAAGAGCAGATAAGAGGTACTATGTGCCCCTTAAGGATTCAGACTTTTGTTTTCCTATCACCCACCTAACTCATGTGGTCATGGCCAAATACAACCTTATTAATTACAAGAAGTTCACAGCATTTATTGAGTATCTGCCACACAACTAACTTCAGGGAGGAAATCCAGTCCGTAGTTGCAGAGAGTGAGCTATTGGCCAGAACAACTCTCCAAGAGCCCGTACACTCTGACACATCTACCAGATCCATCTCCATAGTAGTAGCTGTATGCCAGACATCATGACTCCAACTTTCAGGGTTTCTGATACAGGTTCAGAACACTGTGGAGGATCTCCCCTTTGATGTTCATAAAGTTTTCTCAGACACCACAAATGACTCCTTGAACACGCTGAAGAAATCAAGGATTACCCTGTGTTCCTTGGACATTTACATGCCTTATGAGCAAGAAGTGTTTTATTAGAGCACAGACTGCTCAGACATCATGCTGTGCTTAGTTCTTGGATTACCACAGAACTGCAGAACTCTCCAGAAAGAGAGACATTTCAGAGGAAGAGGGCCACCCAGCCACACTTCATAACTGCCTAAGCATCATCTAAATAGGAGTTTTGATGAGTTGGTTGAGAGTTCGAATCCTCCCACTCTTCTAGTTTTACAGTTGTCCTTTAACCTTCTCTTTAGAGAGTCTTGTCCATTTCCACCAGGCTTTGGTGCGAATCACCAGTGGCTCTTGGAGATCATAGGCTATGTCATGCAGTTTCTGGTACTCCCTCCCCCTTCCCTGTCTCTCTTCAGGGATCCCTCTCACAAGCTTCTACTAGGCAAAAGGTGGAGACTCTCTTCCAACTAGGAACAGTGGAAGTGGTTCCTTCCTCTTCTCTAACCAGATACACTTTAGACGGGAGAGTAATAATCTTGCACATAAACAACTCTCTGAACTAGTGGAAAGAGCAACTCCATGTCTGTGCACGCATTGTTGTCTGTCGCCGAACACCATCAGTGACTCTTAACAACCAATTCGTTCATGTTAAGATTCCTGTTGGGGAGCCAATATCACAGTTCAGGGTAGGCGGACAGTCCATGAAACCCGTCTCCGCATCAACCTGTTGGAGTTCAGGGTGGTCAGGAATACTTGTCTCTATTCCCTCCCATCATCAGAGATAAAAACAATGAGGGTCATGACGGACATGTCCTGCATGTTTTACGTCAACAAGCAGGGAGGAGCAAGATCCACCTCCTTGTGTGGTGAAGTTATGGAACTGGTGCATAACACCCAGAAGGTAGACAGCTGAAACCTGGATATGGTTCATCTGGAACACCACAGTAATGCTCTCAGCAGACAACTCTCCCAGGACTACGAAAAGGAGCTGGATGCTCAAATTTACCACGGCATATTCCAGAGAAGAGGTCAAGGCAGAGGGGCTGGATCACCACTCCCTTGTACCATGGAATAAAAGTCTATTCTATGCCTTTTCCCCAATGTCCCTAATTCTAAGGGTGCTGAGCAAGATCAAGCAAGACAAGGCCAGAATTATACTCGTAGTACCTACTTGACCGAGACTTGCTTCAGTTCTGTGGCCAACCACCAATCAAGCTCCCAACTATTCCTCATCTCCTGTCTCAGGGTCGAGGGGCTACGTTCTCCTCCCCAGTCTGGCAGTTCTGTACTTCAAGGTGTGGCTCATGCATGACTCTCAGGAATAAATGTGTCCTACTCTACAAAGGTGCAGCAGGTGTTATTAAACAATAGAAAAAAAATCAACCCATGCTGTCTAGTTGCAGAAATGGAAGAGATTCATCCAATAGTGTGGTCTTTGCTACCTCCAGCTGGAGTCAGTTCCCCATTCTAGATTACCTGCCAGATCTGAAGACATCCGGGGTATCCATCAGTTCAGTCAAGATACACCTGGCCGCCATATCAGCCTTCCCTCCCACTGTTGAGGGATTCTCCATTTTTGCTAACCTGATATCATATAGATTATTAAGAGTCTGGGCAACCTCTTCCCACACTCTTCCCGTATCCTGTTTTGGGACCTCAACCTGGTTCTTAATCACCTCACGAGACCTCCATTTGAACCAATGGTTACCTGTTCTCTTTCTTTATCTACAAAGATGGCCTTAGTTGCCATCACGGCCCAAGGATCAGGGAGATACCCCCTTTATCATGTGTTTGTTTTTTTTAGGATAAGGTGTCTTTACATCTGCATCCTAAGTTCCTCCCAAAAGTTGCATCAGATTCTATCATCTTAACCAATATATCCATTGGCCAGTGTTTTTTCCCAAAATCTCATAGTTCTCACAGGAATCCTATTTCCATACCCTGGAATTAGGAGGACCTTAGCCTTCTGCCTCGGGATGACTAAGCAGTATATGAAATCACCTATACTCTTCATATCTTTCTCAGGTATGTTTAAGGAGGCTCCTGTTTCTGCTTACAGGCTTTCAAAATGGATGTTGGGATGTATCTCTGCCTGTTATGAATCTTCAGGTGCTCAGCCCACCCACCCCCCAGGTGAGAGCGTATTCAGCCAGATTGTAGATGACACCTACTGCATTTTTGAAGAATATCCCAGTATGAGATTTGTAGAGCCGCTACATGAACTTCAATCCATACATTTTCAAAGCATTATGCCCTGCTCCATGCTATCAGATCCCAGTCAATACATAAGAACAGCCATATTGGGTGAGACCAAAAGTCCATCTAATCATCAAGTGATCCATCTGCTGTTGCACATTTCCAACTTCTGGCAAACAGAGGCAAGTGACACCATCCCTGCCCATCCTGGCTAATAGCCATTGATGGACTTATCCTCCATGAACTTATGCAGTTCTTTTTTTAACCCTGTTGTAGTCTTGGCCTTCACAGCATCCTCTAGAAAGGAGGTTCACAACATCCTCTGGCAAGGAGGATGCAGTATTGTTTTCAGTTCTGAGCCGTGTTCCAAAGCCCTCCTCCTTTTAAGGATACAGCTCGGAAGTCATCTGAAGTGGAGCACTCATAGGGACACTGCTCAAAGAAGAAGAAAACGTCAATAACCCTGTGCAGGAACTGTAGTTTTTACGGTGCTAAGATGTCCTATGGGTGCTCCAGTACTCACCCTCCTTCCCCTCTGCTGCTGTTCCCTAGGGGATGAGTAAGTAGAGAAGGAACTGAGGGCATTTTGCCTCCACACTTCTATATAGCCTTAGTGTCCGCCATGAGGAGGCATAGGACACACACGCAAGTTAAATGGACAGTGCTAGCTAGAAATCCCCAATCAAGGGCTTGAGGCACATGAACACCTGAAGTGGGGCACTCATCTGGGAACACATCTCAAAGAACTAGTTACTGCACTGGGCGAGTAACTTTTCAGTTTTTTTGTAATTCATGTTTTCAAAGAGGGCACTAGAATTATGACTGTTTCTGCTTTACACGGGTGTGTGCAAAGTTGAGTGTCTGCCCAGGGTTCACCCTGGCTTTTCGCATTTTTATTTATATTTAGCAATAGTTAAGTTGAAGACTAGTTTCTTTTGTTCAAATGGATTGCTGGTTAAGTAGCTGACTTTAATCATCAACGTGGGCATTTTAGAAAGGTTTAAGTAATTTTAAAGTTGCTATGCAAAAACATCAATCTCATTAAGTGTGTGCACTCTGAACATCTGATCTGGTTGATAATACAGTTCATGCTCTCCATATGGCTGTGGCTGCATGTCATAGCAAATACACAATGCCCTGTAAAACGGGGGAGTTTACTATGAACTTCAATGGCAATATGAAGCAAAATACTATAGCCTTATAACTGAGAGCCTTGAAAAGAGTGAGCCCAGTATTTATTTCAAATTTTGTAGTAACTAAGAAATAACTCTCTGAGACAGTGTTATATACAACAGAGTACTTTATCTTAGATATATGACGTGACATCTGTAAAAGACATACATATAGTAAAGGAAGTCTACGATGGTGTAAATAAACCATCATTTTCATCATTATGCCCTCCAACCCTCTCAGGGTATGGGCCTCCAACAATAGATTGCCAGAGGATTCTGTCCTGGGCCATTCTCCAGGAAGTTGGTCTCTGAATTGATCTATTGCTTGTGTTTCTGTAGCGGGTAAATTTTTACGGGATGGGGTTGCTAGCCCCACGCCGAACCCTCCTCCTTTTTCATCTGGGCTTGGGACCGGCATTGGTGGAGTTTGTAAATAAACCAGTAAAGATTTTCTCTGTCCATAATATAGTTCAACATACTTTTTAATGTGAAATTGCAACAAATGCATTAACCTCAAATAAGTGGGAGTTGAAGGAAAATGTGATAAACTAAGAAAAAAATGACACACGATGTGATGTACTCCCTCACACAAAATTTGGAGTTAAGCAATATATGTAATAAAAGTAAAGCACTCATCCAGTACTTGCTATCTTGCACAGTGATCCTTTGAAAACTTGGTAGTTGATGTTTGTGCCTCAGGGTGTTTTCAAAAATAATTCTGCTCCTTAAAGTTACATTCAGAATACTTATAAGCAGAATGTAATTTTTTTATATTATCTCATATTTTGCATTTAAAAAAAAAAGCAAAAATCTATGTGTTTACCACACAGTATCAGGCATTTACGGTAATCATTTGCCATTTTACGAAAACCAGTTCATAGTATAAACTCCACTTTAAATGCTTTTATGAAGTATCTCAATAGTTGAATTTGACATCAAGGTTTGGGGCAAAATGGCTTTTCTCCTTCTCCTCTGTGTTAATTTTCCACCCATTGATGGGGAAAGCATGAAAAATACAGTAGCAGAGAGGTGTGGGGGGAGAGAGAGAGAGAAACTTCCATATTCCATTTCACATATGCCAAATATTACTTCAGCCATTTCCACAACATTGTAGGTGGAGGAAGACCAAAGTGGCTTAATAATTTCAGCAGCATCTGTGGCCGAAACAATAAAGGTATATAAACATAGCACATGGTTTGCAGCTTTTACAGACAAAGGAAGCCTCTCTGTTGCTCCCGTAGATCACACTAACAACTTAACTTTTCTTTTGATGTTTTGCCACGTGCCTTCATGTAGGTGGAGACCCGAGAGGAGGAAACGCAGCAGCAGGTGGTTGCTATTTTTCAGTTAAATCTGGTGGTTGTTGCCTGCCATTGTTAGTGGTTTGAAGCTTCTGTAGGTTTTGTCTGAATAGTGCCTTTTGTTCTCACCATTTATACCCCTGCTTATTTTTTAAACTCTATCGATCTGAGGGTCCTTTTTGATTACTTGCTGATACATTTTATGTTCATTTTGCTTTCTTTGTGTTTGTGTTTGTGTGGTTTAATTTCACAGAACAATTCCTTGAGAGTAAACGGGGAAAATATTTATGTCAGACATAGCAATTTAATGTTGGAGGTTTGTATAACATAAAGAACACTTTCTGTTCTCCTGGGCTGCCAGGCTGCATGGATTGGGAGGTCACCTGTAGGCTGTTATGGACACAGTGCATGAAATGCATGGGGAAATGCAACTTGGAGATGCATGTTGTAAATTCTAGTTTTTCCATAAAGGAACAGATTGTAAGTGTGACTCTACTAGAAGTTTTCAAAGTGGCAACTGGGAATAATAGCCCTGTTTAGGTAATAAATCAAATTCATTTGTCCATTAAATACCCTAAAATGGGATTTTTACTTGCCACACAAACCTACTACTTAATGGGTAGCCCAGGTAGGCTGTAGTTTAAGGCTCTCACTTAATATTTTTCATTTTATTTTCTATCACATGTATACTTGAAATTTGAGCTGGTATGCTCTGGAGGAATATGCATAGATTCCAAGGCCAGATTTGGGACATTGTGATCAACTAGTCTGACCTCCTGTGTAAGATCTGCCATGGAACCTCCCCCAACATAATTCCTAGATCATATTTTTTAGAAAAATACTTGATCTTGATTTAAAAAATTGTTCACGATAGAGAATCCACCACAACCCAGATAAAATGTTCCAGTGCTTAACTACAACCTCGCTGTTACAAATTTACTCACAATGATGGAAGTCCCTTAATCTTGAATTTCTAATCTTAGCTCTTCCAGTGACTGGCTGTGTGGCTTTTGGCAAATCACTTAAGTCTGGTCTACGCTAGTGGAGAGGGTTGACCTAAGATACGCAACTTCAGTTACGTGAATACCATAGCTGAAGTCGACAGCTGTCAATGGGAGAGCCCTCACGGCGGCAGCTGTCAACAGCGGGCTCCCCCATTGGCTCTGCCTTGTGTCTTTTGGTGAGCTGGAGTTCCGGAGTCGACAGGAGTGCCTCTGGGGATCGATTTATCGCGTCCTGATCAGATGTGATAAATCAATCCCCAATAAATCGATCTCTGAGTAAATGCAACCAGTAATGTAGACAAGGCCTCAGTGTTCCTGTTTCAGTATTCCCATTTTTGAAGATTGCCTAAAGAATTAATTCTTAGTGAAGATTAATGTTTGTAAATGGCTGTGAATTTGGAGCACTATTTAAGGACTGTTGTTATTTATTATTGGACTAGAGACATTTTGTTTTAATAGTTTTTACAGTTCATTAGACTGGAATATATTATAGCAGTACCTCTTGTTCAGTCAGTATAGTTTGTATGGTGATGAATACCTGAACGTAAGCTAACAAACCTTGCACAAAATACATAGAAAAATCCTATCCTATGTCTGTTCAGCCTTGGCCATCCAAATGGGGCTATCGGGAATTCCCTCTGTCACAAAAGAGCTTATCTCTTATTTAATGACTGTTGTATTTATACAGTAATATGAAGATTTGTAGATTACAGTAACTTGACTAATCTGTTGCTTTTGGCATCTTTTGATACTGTTCAAAATTTACTTTTGCATAATTTACTAAAACAACGAAAGCACGTTCTGCATAACCTTGCTTTGAGCAAGTCAAAGAAATGTGCCTGGTCTCTCAAGCTGCAATAATTGTTAACAACAAACCATAAAAATATGTTATTGGCTTCAGTTGTTTAATATCACTACAATTCTATGGAATTGCTATGATAAACTTGTGTTTTTTACTTTCCACCAAGAATTAACAAAACTTCTTTCTGTTTAAACCAAACAACTTTTTAATAAAATCTCAAAACAGATATTTAAAGGGTTATATTGGTACTAAAAATTAATTTTAGATGAAAACTTCAGCTCTGGCCCTACAAAAACTTAAGGACTGTGAGTGGGTCTATTGACTTCCATGGGGATATTTATAGTGTGTAAAGTTAAGCACCTGCATCCAGGATCCAGGCCTACATTTTTAGTATCAATTTTATTTTGTACAGGTTTACTTCAGAATTCACAATGAAACAAAGTAGAAGCTGATTAGTCAGTATCACTTTCTGATTTCCATGCACTAGTACAGTTCTGTGTTGTTTGTGTTGTAAACACTGCAGAGCAACACTTTCAAATCCTAGCCAAAATCTTTTAGTAAAAAGTCAGACACGTTTTGTATATAGCTACGTAATGCCTCTTTTTATGAAAACTAAATGTTGGGCCTAAATTATTAAATATTATCAAAAGTCCAAATACTTTTCTTAGTTACTGTAGGTACTTTCATTTTCATTTCATAGTACATTTATTTTGGGTCTCAGTTCTAAACCTAATCACTGTGTGTTGAACTGTGTATCTTGTAAAGTCAGCTACTCCGATGTCTGTATTTGCATGTGCAGAGTAGTTTTTTCACAAAATGAGGAATAGTATGAAGTGAAAGATTATGCTTGCAATATGTAATTCGCTCCTCCTATATAAAGCCCAAGTGTTTAGGTTATATGCAAGTGAGGTTCAGAAATGTTGGGGAACTGAAATCTGCTTCCCACATCAGGGTTAATGAGGAGGTTGCTGCATAGTCCCAATCCCCATGCCTGTTCCTCCACCTTGTAGCCTGGAAGACCAGCTATAGCCCTTTGATCCAAGTTGCACAATGGTAGGGTCAATGGATCCCTGTAAAAATTGAGTCTGGTACTTACTGCTCATTGACACCTCCTGTGCTAGTCTGCATGGGCTTGCTCAGAGACCCTTTTTGGTATGTAGGTGTGCACAGGCTATCTCTCCATGGTTGTTCCACCTGCCATCCCATCCTTCAACACACAACAGGTTAATAGCAATCTTAAACCCTGGTCCTGCCTATAACTATGTCCTGCTTAACTTTATAAGCACTGAGTAGTCCATTGACTTTAATGAGTCTACTCGTGTGTAAAGTTGAAAAATATGCATAGCTGTTTGCATGATTTGGACTGAATACAGTATCCATATTTATAAGTACTTTATTTTTGACTTAAAGTTTCTTATTAAGAAACATACTTACATGTTTATGACCGTTCTTGTGTTGAGCGCTACTTATTTCCCTTAGCGTTATTGAGGGTTATCTAAGTTGATCTTGGTATTCTTGCTTCAGTTTCTTTAACTTTCAAGCAAAAGCCAGCTACCTTTGGAAATAATTATTTTCAAAAAATTTGGTGTCTTCATATTGAGATAATAATAGTCCTTTGTTTACTGATCTTTAAAAGTGTTGTCTTTTTTCCTGTACATACAGTTGTGACAGGAACAGTATAGTGAGGCCTTGTTCCTAAAAAGTAATACAAATCTGAGTCTTTTATAGTCTTAATCTTTTTTAAAAAATGTACCCACAGTAGAATGGCTCTTGAGACACAAGGCACTTTTCTTGCTTTGACTTTTTTGAGGATGTTTGCTTTTGCTGTTGTGTTTTGTCCTACTGTTTTTTTACATTGCATATTGCTAGGACCTGGATAAGACCCAGGACGACTTACTGAAACATCAGGCTAGCATTAGTGAACTCAAGCGCAGTTTCATGGAATCCACACCTGAGCCACGCCCCAATGAATGGGAAAAGCGGCGTATCACACCTCTGTCTCTACAGACACAAGGGGTATGTCATTGCAGACACTTGTCAGCATGCATTTCCGTACAACTTTTTAGAAAATGTAAATTACCCTCCTATATTAACATGTTCTTTTGTGTGGTAACATTTTTCTTTATACTAAATACCTATTAACATTTTGTTACTTACTCTTGGTCCAGACTTTAAATAACTTGTTTGAGTTTCAGTATGAGAGAGAAACTCAGAGCAAAGAAGTTGAAACAAGGATTGGTCTTTTTTCTCCTTTAGGACTGCTGTTCTTACAAACTGGTTTTACGGTGGCTGTAAAATTGTGAGAAAGAAGTTTGTCTTTAACTCTGCTTAGGCGGTTACATGTAAACAGCTCTCAAGCTCATGTTTAAACTTGGTTCAGTTAGAACATACATGATAAAATATTTGATAATGTCAAGAGTTTTTCAGGCAGTAGTATGGCATAGCTCTTAAGCTGTATTCACTTTTTAAGACCACTCGGGCTTATGGCTAACATTTTTTTAATAAGACTATAAAAAGATTGAGAAGGTTTTCAGTTACTTGTGTCTCTTGATGGACAGCAGCTTGAACTAGCAATTTAGAAAGCATTGTTTCCAAAAACTACTACATGGTTTTTGGTCAGAGAATTAGACACACACATTGTCACAGTTCAAAAATGTTTAGTGATTTTACAGCACTTTAAATCTACTTTTGGTTTTATAAAGATTGAATAGCTGCTCACAAGTGTGTTCTACTTTAGCATCTATCAATCTGTCTCTGGGCCTGACCTCATTTTCCTTCTAAGTGAGTGTGTGATCTTGATTGTTACTCCAGATAGTTTCATGGTTCTAGACTACAGGACATGGAGAACTTTTTAAAATTCCCACTGGTTAAATTTGCTAAATACTCTCAAATAATTTTTTTTCCTTATTAAGGTCCCAACTCAGCAAGGTCCTAAGTATTTTGAACTTTAAGTACATGAGAAGTCCTTGTAAAATCAGTGGACTATTCATGTACTTAAATATCTTGCTGACTTGGGTCCTTGCCTGCTCATTTGAAAAAAATCTCCAACAGATCATTAGCTGACATCTTGACTTAACTTTTCAAGTGGTTGGCCTACATGATCGCTGCCAGGATATGATTACTCAGACTTTGCAACCATCACAGTATACATGTAAACAAAGATTATAGCCTCCTTTATGATATTCCAGAAATGTGGATAGATTTATTGTCAGTATTTTGCTGATAAATATACTTGCTCCAATATAAAAGGGACTACATATATCAGCGTGGCTTATTTTATTTTGTGTATTTGTGTGTGTATGTTTTTTCATGTTGAATTCATTTATATTGAGGAGAAAGTAAATCCAGGTATTACATTTCCCTCTATCTGCATATTTCTGCCACCTGGTATTCTTGTGCTGCTTTCAGGCTAATTTGTTTTCATGTTTTGTACGATGATGTCTGTCTGTCTGTCTCATTATTTGTTGATCTATGTTGGTTTTATAACACCAAAAACTTCAAAAAAAAAAAAACAACAAAAAAAAAAACAACACCTTAATAGAAAAAAGAGACCACATTTTCCAAAGGAAAAAACTACATGTGAAGGAGAAGCAATGGACTGCAGTGACATGGATTACTGAGGCAAAAACAGAAGAAACTAATCAGGTGGCTACTTTCAAACCTCTGGCTGTTTTGTATTGTTTGACATTGTTGTGTGACCTGAGTTAACTAGATCACATTTTTTAAAAAACAACTTTGAGATGAAGTTTAAGATCTCCATCCAAATCAGTGTTGGTTAAACAAATGTGCTGATCTCGGATATCAAACTGGATTTGAAGTTCTGAATAATTAATATTTTTTAAAAGGCAACCAGAAACTGAATGTATTATATTCTATCACTGAAAACATTGTGGTATCTTTATTTGTTTAGGATGACAGAGAAACATGCATTTCCATACCAAAATGCACTTTCTGTAGTTGTTCAACACTCAACAGGAAATAAATCACAGTTATGTGACTACTGCAGCTGTTCCGCAAATCAGAATGAACCTATTTCCCCAGCATTATTGAATACTCCCTTAGATCTAAATGTGTATTCACCGCTCTGCCTGTTTCCCCATCTGTAAAATGAGAAAAATGATTCTTCCTAAGCATATTGAGATCTATGGATGAAAAGTGCTATATAAGACCTAAGTAGTATTTATTTTTATGAAGTAGCAATTGCAATGCTACTAATCAGATCACCTTTGACTTGTTTTCAATTAGAAATTTGGAATCAGATTAAAAACGAAGAACAAATGCTATAAAGCTTGTTAAAATAACACATATTATAAAATATTTTGCTGTATTGCCAATTGTGTCAAGCAGGGAGTGGGGCATAGGAAAGTTTGTAGCCTTCTAATAATAATAGCACCTGCTTTGAGCCCTAAAATAAGCAAATAGTACTGTCTTTTTTATGGAGAAATAAAATACTTGTTTCCATCACACCAGGCCCCCTTCCATTTTTTTTCATCCTTATGGTATAAGGTTGGCCAGTAGATTACTATATCTTGTTCAGGTATGATAAACTTCTATAGCAATTTTGCAAACTGACATTAAGCATATATGTATTTACCTTAAAGTCTAAGGAGCGCACTGCCATTTTCCTTATTGGGACCAACTTTCTCTCCCCCACTGCTCCATTGAAAGTACATGCTAATTAAGTGTGTTCTCTATGCGTGAGAGAGAAATTTTACATTTGGTTAACAATATTTGTACCACTATCCTTTTGATTGCACAGCATCTGTGACTTAATATTTATGAAGGAAAACTATGCTTATAACCCTCTTATGTCTTAAATGTCCAATACCATCACAGTCACTCCCCATTTTTAACCAAAACAAATATAAAATAAAATCCCCTAATGTTTTTATACATTAATTCATATTGGTTTATGTTTTGTATACTTAACCCAAAAGATTGTTTGATGCTAACACAGAGTATCTACAGTGGATAACTGTTGTACCGTTTTTATATTTCGATGAAGAATTTCCATTTTAGGCATATATTGATAATAGTAAAAGTCTGCCAACCTCCTCACCAGCCAACTGATCACAGTGGAGAAAACATCAGTTTTAACACCAATGCCAATCTACTTGCTTTCATAAAGTATGTCTACCCAGCCAAAGCTGTGCATGGGTTAACCTGCTCAAGCTTGATTAAATATAGCTAGCACAGGTAATAACCATGTACACAGTGTGGGTCTGCACGCAGCTAGTACAAGCCTGGCACGGACCCTAGGCACACATTTGGCTCTGTACTGCACTGTTTTTACTGTTGTTTTTAGCTAGTTTCAGGGTGGTTTGAGTAGGTTAACCCATGCACAGCTTTGCTGTGTAGATACGCACATACAGCCACAAAGGTTAGAAGAGCTAAAAAATTAATGGTAGTAAACTGCAAACAAACGGCGTGCATATTTATGTGCATACATACAAAGCTACAGGCGGAGTGTGTCTGTCAACTGATTTGCTGAAATAACAGTATGCTGTAGGAGTACAGTTTACAGATTAACCAAAGGACCATGAGCCTGTTTGCCTGCACACCACCAGGCTGAAGTCAAAAGTTCTTAAGGTCTCTGGTTGTATATATGAACTTTTGTCTAAAGTAGCCACAGAAGATCAAAAGTAGTTGTCCCCTATGAATGTCAAACACAATATTAGGGTAAAATTAATCAACTCCCATCCAAATTTTCCTCGACTCCCTTGAAAGTATGCTGTAGTTTTACTATAGTGTGTGTGTGTGTGTGTGTGTGTGTACATATATATAGGAGTCTCTTTCTTCCTCTTTTTTCCTTTTTCCCTCTTGCCACATACATAGTATGTGCAGCAACACAGTCTACTGTATAAGAGTTCAGAGTCTATAACACAAGTTCTTTGTGTCCACAGTTCATAATAAAATATTTGCTTAAAAGACAGCTTTGTCCTAAAGTGTACTTTGGGTTGATCTAGCGGCATACATGGTCCTGAGCTAGAAATAAATTTGCTGTAGTCAATACCAAATTTATTCAGCTGCTAAGTTACACCAGTATAAAACTATTAATTATTGTACTGTTTTATGTTCTCAAGCTTATAAAGCACAAACTTACATTTTAAAAATAAAATTTAGCTTTTAAGAGGATATAACATCTTAAGCGGGGATTGGGAGGAGGAACTGAAACAAATGAGACTCAGCTTTAAAAGACGGCTGCTGTGCATGCATTCTAATATTTTTCAAATATATAGTTGACTATTTTTATTATGTATCTAAATACAGATTTATGGCATTATGTGGCAAGAACTGTAGGCATTCTATAAATTCCTTAGTACTTTAAAAGAAGTATTTGGATAAATATGTATCTGCCCAATAGATGGGAACAGCTCTACCTTTTTTTAATTCTGAATTCTTGGATAAATACACATTTGATTCCCGATTAAAGTATTTGTTTTTTTAAAAAACAGTCTCTTGAAGTTAAGGTGAACAAAATCTTTTTAAATAACCGTCAAAAGTAGAAATCTGCAGTTATGTCTAGCCCTCTGTTCAGGGCTAATGCCACAAGAGGAAACAGGGAAGGTATTAAGAATGAATTTTAAAATATCCCTAATAATGAATCTGAAATTCAGTCTAAAAGAAAAGTGTAGTCCTGTTCTTACAGTTATGGGAGGGTTTTGTTAATTCTCCCTTTTATGTGTATATTTGTATATATATAATATTTACAATCTGAAATGTGTAAGACTGAAGTGGGGATGTATCATATCCTAGCATGGCTAAATATTGTCGTTTCTTTAGTACACAGCAAATTTTTGTCATTAAAGCTTGTCATATAGTCATATTTTTCCTTTTAAGGGACACATTTTAGTTTTTCCTTTGATCTTGTAGAATTATTTCAGAAGCAAATCCTTCTGTGTGCACTATTTGTTTTCTTCCTTGCCTAACCTCTCCTTTCTTCTGTAGATCATTACTGTTGTGTCTCCTACTATTTTAATTCTTTGCTTTCCATTTTATAACTTGTCTAGAGCCTAGAAGAGGAAATAACGTCAATTTTATTTAGTAAAGAGGGCTTTTCCACTAGCATGAAATCTACCTTCACTTCATCCACCGCATGGACAGCAGAGGGCACTGTTGTGAAAGATAATGTACCTTCTGAAATGCTTTCTTCCTCACCCTTCTTACAACTGCCTGAGGTGCTTTTTTGCTTTATTTCTCCATTATGTCAACAAATACAGAAATGGGTATTCACCAACATGTCAGATAAAGTGTGATACATACATCTTTATCTAGTAATTAAACAGGCTGCCCTATTTGATGCCATGTGTCCCTAAGAAAAGGAGTATTATAATATTTTCTATAAAAGACAATAAATATAGAGAAGAAATAGATTAACCACAAATACAAACTAAGTTAAATTTAATGTTAAAATTTAGACATAGACCGACAAAACCAAAAATCTACATGAAGGTAACTTTTTATTCAATCCCATTGTGTCAAAACAGTTAATCAAATCTTAACTTCTATTAGGGTGAGGGAGTACCACTTGGTAAACTACAGACTTAATCCTCAATTCTTTGCATTTGCAAAATATCACTTGACTCCCATTTTTGATTCCCCGGAAGAGCTGGATTAGGCCCTGTACATGCTACAGTTGGTAAACAAAACGGGATTAAGTCACAGATGGTGTGCTGGTTTTAATTATATTTTTGCTTTTGTGCATTTGATCCTGAACATTATTTGTGTATTTTTTTTGTTTAATTTTCATGGCTATTTAAATCTTATGAAAATTATTTTCATATAGTATGACAATACATGCATACCCATCAGAAATTGTTTTGTTATGGCACAAATGCTAATAGAATTTCTTTAATCTCGCATTTTGGGCTATCCAAATGGGATTTTAATAGGATCTTCTTGGTAATCTTGAAATGTGGTCCCTTTGACATTCTCACATAGAGTACTCTAAAAGTTCTCGTTGTATATTCTATTGCAGTTTATAAAATTATTGAAAGAATCTGCCAATTTCCTTAAAGCAACACACCAAATGAAGTCCAGTCATCAAAACATTTAAAAATTCAAGGGATGTGTGTGAGTGAGAGAGAGAAAGAGAGAGAGAGTTGAAATAGTGGGTGAAGACTCCCCCCCCCCATATATATAGTAATTTTCTTTGATTTTTAACTCTTTTTGCAGTAAATAATTGATTTCCCCCTGTAAGAAGTAGCCTTGGCTGATGTTTATGCTTCTGTTCCACATCTTTTTGGTAAAGATCTTACATGATTCCAATGGTATCCAAAATATTTAAATAGGTATTTTACAAACTAAATTAAAGAATTGCTCGTAGAAAGCAAAAATATCTGTATATTCTCTATGGATTTTGAATCGAACATGGTTATACCCACAGTTTTCAGAATGCATACATTTTAAAACTCTTTTTATGCAAACAGTACTGTCATCAATAAGAGTTAATGAAAGAGTGTCTGCATGTTTTGTCTATGTGATGTTAAATGTTTGTGTCATCCGGTGTTTAAAACACGTATTGATTTGTGTCCTCTGGTTGCTTTTTTATTTCACAGAAACTTGCTTCCAGAGCAGAAGGACCTTGCACTGGAGCCAGCGATGCTGATAAGGTTCTACTTCTTTTTCCATCGTTAACTCGGGTCTGACATTTCTGATCCATCTTCATTCATTCTTGCTTTCCTTTTTTTAGTTAACCATCACAGTCACCTTTGTTTGCTACATGACATGAACCAGCCATCGGTTCATTTTGTTTTCATCATTTTGATTTATTCATATGGTGTACTTTTGTTTTTCCTCATCCGTGTTTTTTGTGCAGAGTTCACATGAGACTCTGAACGTAGTGGAGGAGAAGAAGCAGGCAGAGGTGGGGATGATAGAAGAGACTGTAGTCATAGACGAAATCAACAGAGGGAAAATGCAAGCTGTCACTGATGCTGGGGAGACCCGTAAGGTGGAACACCTGTCAAAAAAGGACTCTTCTTCATTATCATCAGATAGCAGCAGCAGTAGTGAGAGTGAGGATGAAGTGGTGGGAGAGTATCAGCCTCACCAGAGGGTGGCTGAGGACATCATTAGGGAAGAACAAGAAGAAAATGAAGATGCCAAAAGAAAGGAGGAGTGTGCAACAAAAGTACTACAGAGTGTGGAAACTATACAAGAAGGCAGTAAAGTAACAGCTGAGCACACGCAAGTTACAACAAAGGCTTTGGCCCAGGAAAATGAAGTTGCCATGAAAACTGGAGAGAAGAATGAAACAGAAGAGGGGAAGCAAGATCTGAGAGCAGAACATGAGGAAGAACAGCTCAGAATAAATGGAGATGTGTCTCATGTTGACACTGATGTGCCACAAATAATTTGTTTTTCTGAGGTAAATGGTAGCACAGCTTGAGAACTAGATTATATAAAGATGTTATGTTCCTTGGGGTGGAAATATACCTGCCTTTCTTCTTCTCCTGTTCTCTCAGCTCTTCAGGTGTTCGCCAAGATTCAAATCGTATGGAAGGGAAAACCACTGATGAGCAGTGAAATTCTGCCTACTTCAGTCATGGTGTCTGGCTTTTTGCTGTAACGAATAGGAATTGCCCAGTAAAGCAAACTTTCCCACGATTGTACCATCTCCTTTTTACATAATTTTTACTTTTATTTGAATGTCTTTAATATTTTCAAGTTCTGTCTGTTTTGTTGGCTGTTTTTGCACACCTGTGACTTGTAGGTGTAGCTGGAAGGTTATTTAAATGATATATGCTAAAAACAATTTTTCACAGTTCTTTTCTTACTATCCACAGATTTTTCTTTCTCTAAATTTTTTTTTATTATGAAAGCACTGCATGGAATCTATATTGATACAAATTGCTGGGAGTGGTAAAAGCACCTGCACTTAAGGCAGAATATGCACTAAGGGGATGGCACACCTGTCATTGCTCTATAGTAGCCTCCTCTAGAACTAGTAGATACTTGTAGAAGCATGAATTTGCTCCAGAAGGAATCTTGACCATCTGTCTTAGCACAGAAACAGGTTTAATGGGGTTAATCATTAGATGGACCTTTTGAGGGACGAGGAGTAAAGTGGAATGTAGAGGACCATGTACAGATGGCAAACTCTGATGCTTTGACCACTGAGGAATTCTTTTTGTGGTGTCACCCTCCAGTCATTTAAGTTTTTTCCTCATTGTACTCGGCTTCAGTTGAAGATCAATTCAGAAATTGTCCTAATGATGTCCCATACTTCTCTTCTTGAGACTACCTTATTTCCCTCTTCTTCTGTGTGAATAGCCCCAATTGTTTCTGTGGTTGAGAACGTGAGTGAGCTAGCTTCTGCAAGGTTATATGGGGTTCCACACATGCTTTCTAAGAATATAAGCAAAACTGGCCAAATCTTTAAGAGTATTAAGGCACTTAAAGGTGCACATTAGATGCTTAGTGGGATTTTCAGAAGCACCTTGGTACCTAGCTCCCATTGATTTTAATGAGAGTTAGGTATGCAAGTTCTTTTGAAAATCTGACTAGGTGTCTAATCTGGTCCATTATGTCTAAGACCATTGTAGTGTCTAATGATTTGCAGAGTTCTAATTTGTCATTGTTTTTAGGTTTCTAAGCAGAAATCAGTACAGATAAAAAGATCTTCTACAACAAAGGCTACAATAGCTTTTTAAAGTTTGATTTCAAAGGAAAATAGTTGGTACCTAAAACTAGACATAGTTAAGCTATCTGCTGTTTAAAATCCATAGACAGTAGTTTTGTCTACTCCAGAAATTGCTTACATTAAAATATAAGATTAAACTTTAGAAATGCTTAGAAAACATTGTAAGTTTTTATTTACCCTTAGGAATGTGTGTCAAATATTGTAGTAACTTCGTTCTCCATTTTTAATGCAAAGCTTATTTTATGTAACACTGGCAACATTTGTCTGATAGAAGAAACTGCAGCTGAACTAAGATTCTCCCACTGATGGTCCTTCACACATTTTAAATAGACATCTGAAGTATTATTGAAGTGATAATCTGGTTTCAATGTCTGCTACTGGCTAAGATATGAAACTTATCTCCTATGTTTCTTGTAGGGAGGGTATTAAAGAGCTGGTGTGCTATTTGTTTTATCTTTTTATTTTTCTCATAGTGTTTTTTGTGTGTGTATGTGAAAGACATTCTTAATATATATTCTATCACTACTGTATTTTGTGTTTTTCTTCTATTTCATCTTAGCCCACTGTGCAAATCTTTGTTTTATGTCCTTTGGATTGATTGTCTCCCTAACTCCCACCACAGCCTCCGGTAGTAAAGACAGAGATGGTGACCATTTCAGATGCCACACAGAGAACAGAAATCTCCACCAAGGAAGTCCCAATTGTTCAGACAGAGACTAAAACTATCACATATGAATCTCCACAGGTACAGGAGCCATGTGATTTGGAATATCATTTATAATGCTGTTTACAAGTTGGCCTTTATGATCAACTCCAAATTCGAGAGATTTAATAACATGGTAATGTTTTTTTACAAATCAATACTTCCCTGTAGTGGGCTGATTATTTTGTTAGTGTGGAACAATTTGAAAATGACTCTGAGTAGACAAATGAATGTTAACCTTTTAACATTAAAGGTTTTTTGGGTTTTTTTTAATCAAGTAGAATAGGATCTGATTGCCTAAAAATATAAGGATTCGGAGATCTGACTTAACTCACCTCTGAGCTCCCAAAAGGGAAGAAGAACTTTGATTATAATTTTGTCCACAAAGGACATGTTAAAATGGTTGGTGTGATTCAGCAAACCAGTTAACTGTTATTCTAGGGTGGTCTAATGTGTACCAGACCTGTGTTTTTCTTCATTTGGTCAGTCTGTTTGCCAGCAAAACCATGCAGGCAGCCTGGGGTACAGAACAGACGTTTCTGTTCCAAAAGCACTTTTCCACTTGAGCTAAAGGAGAATTTTGTAGGTATTAGTGGTGAATGTTGCATTAGGAAGTTTTAAATCTGTGGGCATGAAAATGCAACTTTTGTTTTTCTTTCCCAACTGTCTACAGTTTGATGGCAGTGCAGGTGGTGATGCTGGTGTGCTGTTGAGTGCACAGACTATCACATCTGAATCAGTTTCTACAACTACAACCACACACATCACTAAGGTAACATTGACGATTTCTCTGTGCATTAAAAAATGGCCCTGTCAAAATGTACATTGGTTCCTTCAAAATGATTGCTCCTCACAAATCACTGAACAAATTTAATATTTAAAATGGATCGTGCCATTCCCAGTTCTGGGCTTAAATTGACTTCCCTAAACCAAGTCTTAATGCAATATCACAGATGAAATCAGGAGGGAGAACTGGGGAAGAGAGAGAGAAATATAATCAGAGTTTGCAGTACCTGCAGCTGGTGCTACTTCTGGGTTTTGGGGACACAGGTTGGCACTCAGCCTTTACTGCCTCTGCTCATATTACTAACTGATTATCTTTACTGGGGGTTCTGCCAGGTTAAGGGATAATTAATGTGATTCTGCTCTGTAGAAGCCCAACTAATGGCATCAGCTCAGGGGATACGCTGAAACAATTTATCTCCTGGCTTCATTCCTCTTTACTCATCCTCTCTTGGGACTGCATCGATCAATTTTTGTTATCTTTCTGAGCAGATTCTGCTACTGGGGACTTTATGCCTTGGATTACTTTAGAAACTGGCATATGCCAGGGATGAATCAAGTCCTGAATGTTCAGCATTCAGAGACAGTCGAGAAGCTCAAAGTCAGCAAGAAGTTGTGTCTGTTTCCATTTCTGTCCTGTGTGACATTCTCCCACTTCCAGCTGATAAATGTTATTTTTCCTGAATGGTGAATAAACATGTTTTTGTTTCTAAAAGAGGCATGCAAACAGAGTAACTGATTTTTATTGGATGATAATTGAATGCTCACATAATGGAATATCCTAAAGACAGCAGAATACATTCACAGAATACGTCAGTAGTAAAGGATGTTGGAAGTTGTCCAGTGAAAGTCACCAAAAAATAATCTTGAACTCAGAATTTAAAATGAAGTGTCTCACCACAAAGTTTAGTGAACAGCTCCTTTCCAACTTCCTGTTGCTTTTAGAATCCTTCGGCATCATAAGAATCTTGAAAAAGACTTTGTGGAATAAAATGCCACCTCTTTTTCAACAGCAAAAATCATTCTCTTATCAAATGTACATGGAGTTAAAATATTTATTAGTGAATGTTTTCTCATTGAAAGGAGCCATATTTTAAAATTAAATTAGATGATATTTTGTCAACCAGGAGGTCAAAGAGAAGTATGGAAGAGCTATCTGATAGCAAATTTGCTACATCACCATTAATAGCCTCTCTATAAATACAGTAAATTTATGGTGGTGGATTCCAAATATTCTAGCCACTTCCCAGTGTTGGTTCAAATTTTGCATCCAAAATTTTTGATTCATCTTTTTGAAATACAGAAACTGTTAAGAGGATTTGAATCTTCCTATGGAATTCTCAAAGGACTCATACTGGAAATAACTCCAGAGTGTCTTATGACTCATTTCTCTTTATTAATGTAAAATAAAGTGGCTTAAAATTTTGTACCTTCAGTCTCAATGTTGTTCTTGATTGCTGTATGGAAGTATTTCATAACTGTCTTTAGAGAACAGTCCATTTATAAGATTCTCAAAGGAAGAACTTAATCTCATCTCTGGCCAAATACTTATATAAAATACAATACAATTTTTTTTTCTGTAGTATCTTCCATACAAACTGTTTCCCAAAATGCCTTAAGCATTAAATAGAGACAAAAATTAAGTTTTCATCTGAGATTTGAAATCAGATGTTAATTGATGGGGCAGAAAGATGTACAAAGGCCAGAACTGCAGACGAGAGAACCTTGCACCGATATTTGTGAGATTGTGTGGAGAACAGTTGACCTGACCTAAGGAAGTTTCAGGAAACTTGTTGCTTTCTATGACCCAAGTGATGACAAAGAAGACTGGAACCCTGATCTATCAGCCCTAATTTCCACATCTGTCCAAACCTGACCTCAGATAATGTCTTAGGACATTCTCTGTGGGTTGGTCTTCTTGGGCAACTTCCTCTTGGACATGACTGCTATACAGTTAACCATAAGCAAGAAAGGATGATTAGATGTAGGACCAAGAATCTGTATCACTATCTGCAACCCTTTCATACCAACTCTCAGTTCCCACTTGTGCACTGGAGAGTAGGCATAAATGTGCTCTATGATTCTCCCTCCTTATCTATATGGAATCATTTTAAAGACAAATGTCTTTGTTTTGTGCCATCTGTAGACAGTAAAAGGTGGAGTATCAGAAACAAGGATTGAGAAACGCATTGTCATCACTGGAGATGCAGATATTGACCATGACCAGGTGAGTACATATACAGTTCCCTTTTACAGCATGGCATCTATGTCACTCTAAGATCTGTGCAATACAGCAAAGGAAGAGATCAGCAGAATTCATATGAGCAAGTAGATTCTGAGAATGTCAATTCCATCAACTGATTATGCTATCATATGTGCTTCCAGGGCAGATCCTCAGTCTTCTGAGTGTTGATGCAAGTTTTGATCAATATTAGAGCATCAAGATATTTCCTTTAAAATCAAGAAAACCCATATTTCATAGTGTGTTCATGTATATTAGCAATAAATTAAGCATAGTACTCAATTGTGGATCCCTTTGGCATCTTGCACAGAAGTTAATCTTTATTAGTACTAGGTACCCAAAACCAAGCACAATTTTTTCATGCTCACGAGAGAGTGCTTAGAATATTTCACCTCTCCCATACCAAAATAAAAAGACTTTGAAAAGTGAAGAATAGGAAAATCAGAAAAAATGTAGTTATTTGTCCCTTGGGATCGTGATTTCTCAGATTATTTGCATAATTTTTCATTTAAGAGGTAATGGTGACAAAGCTAAAACAAAAATTCATCATCATGGAGCTATTAAGGCAAGAAAGTCTGCACTTTACATGATGTTGCAGCGGAGCCAGTTTCTAAGTTGATGGCGAGTATACAAATCAACAAATAGGGATTTAATTTTCACTTCTTAATTGTAATGTACTGAGGGCTCTGAGTAAATTTAATTTCAGATTTTGATGTGCCTGAGTAAGTGGCTAATGACAAGTTCAATCTCTCCTTGAAGCTTGTAATTAAATGCCAGAGCTGTTTAGCATTAGGCATGGGTTATGTCTACCCTGAAATATATTTAATACATTTGGGACATTTGAAAAGGTCAGACAATACCTTTGCTTTAATAAAATTCCATTTATTCCCTCCGCTGTTCTGCAAGTCCTCCTCTTATATTGAAATAAACAGTATGAAACAGAAAAGTAAGTTGTAAGTATTGACTACACAGTACATTTTTGTACTAAAGTTCACCGTGATATTTAGCTTATGACAAATTATAGATTCCTCTACCATTGACTCTGCAAAGCATCTATGAAGTTCGTAATACGAACAAACTATACCATGGAGATTGAGTCCTCCTTGACTTTTACATCATCGCTGTGGAGAATGAGGAAGTTGTGTCATAACATGATTCGGAACTAGGGCAGCTGCTGCTGAGAGATTCACCGAATGATTAGACTTCAAGGTTCTACAAAAGTGAGGTGTAGGAAGCCAGACCTGTTCCCTAAGGCACTGGTTCTCAGCAAGGGATACGCATACCCCGGGGCACGCAGAGGTTTTCCTGGAGGTACATCAGCTCATCTAGATATTTGCCTTGTTTTACAACAGGCTACATAAAAAGTATTATCAAAATCAGTACAAACTAAAATTTCATACAGAAAATAACTTGTTTATACTGCACTGTATACTATGCACTGAAATGTAAGTACAATGTTTATATTCTAATTGATTTATTTTATAATTATGTGGTAAAAATGAGAAAGTAAGCAATTTTTGAGTAATAGTGTACAAAAGATTAACTTTTGTATTTTTGTGTCTGATTTTGTAAGCAAGAAGTTTTTAAGTGAGCTGAAACTTGAGGTATGCAAGACGAAGCAGATTCCTGAAAGGGGTACAGTAGTCTGGAAAGGTTGAGAACCACTGCCCTAAGGGATACATGTGAGAGTGACTAAAGGATCTAAGGTGTAGTTTGCCCTAAAACATTTTATAAGTATCATATGCCCCTCAGGTTATCTGTTTGAAATAAAAGTAGTTCAGTGTGTTTGAGAGCAACTTTTCATAATTTAATACACATCTTCCTTGTCCCTTAGTTATTATATGTCAATTTATTGACAACCTACATTGTTTGTCACAATTACTCTTTCATGCAAGGTGTGTTAAAGTGAGAGTAATATGGCCTTCTAGCTTTAATTTAGCATCACTTGATACTTTGTTGTATGCTATCCTGCCTAAAATTTCCTTTCTTCAGAATCATGAAATCATCACTTCATGATTGCTTTCACCCAAGTTCCCTTTCATTTCCATTTTCACAAACAATTCTTCTTAGAATCAAGTCTAAAATGGATTCTCCCCAGGTTATTTCCTCCACCTTCTGAAACAAGAAGTTGTCCCTATTACATTCCGTATTACATTTCCAACATATATCTGGGTAATTAAAATTCCCCATTACTACGAGATCTTATGTGTTGGATATTTCTGTTGTTCTAGAAATGCCTCATCCCCTGCCTTCTCCTGATATGGTGGCTATATGCTCTACCATGATACTGCTCCTGTTTTTTCCCCTTTTATCTTCCTCGATGTGCAGGAATTGACTAGATGAACTCTCAAGGTGCCTTTCAGCCCTACACTTGTATGAGTCTCTGAACCAGCATATAAATCTTTGTTAAATGGATGGAGGGTATTTTTTTTAATCTAGTTTCCGGTATCGGACAGAAAAGGAGGATATCTAGGCTTCCTCTTCACTTTCCTTTCCTGAGCCCTTTTAGACTCAGGAGCTTTAGTCCTATATTAAATGGTATCATAATGTGGTGGTGTTAGCCCACCATTCCAGTGCAGTTTTTAATTTCACTCTGCCATGGTTTAACTAAATCTTTCCAATGTGTTTGTAGGCACTGGCAGAGGCAATCAAAGAAGCCAAAGAGCAGCACCCTGACATGTCTGTCACAAGAGTAGTGGTGCATAAAGAAACTGAACTTGCTGAGGAAGGCGAGGAGTAAGGTCAAGGTAAGGAAGCCTTGCAACATCAAGCAAAATAGTACAACTAGGCCTGAGATATAAGGCCATCTTTATTGATCTTTATTCCTCACAATTGTCCTTTAAATACAGTATAGTTTGAAAAGTTGCTTCATCTTTCTTTAATACACCCATACTTGAATTTTGTAATAATAAAAAGCATACACATATCTATAGTGTATATCACTGAAAACTGGTATATTGGAGCAGTCATTTATAATCCCAAGTGTACGGTGTGGTTTTATCTAAAGTCCAATCTGAAACGCATTCTCAGTTTTAATTTCAAGTTTCCTATAGAAATATCCACCAATTTTGCACCAAATTTGAACAGTCCTGCAGTCATGAAGGGGTTCTACTCTCTGCTCCTGAATCAGATGCAGCCATTTATTTCACCATGTTAACTTTCTAAAATGTTTAACCTTTCCTCCCCACCCCAGGATGGAATTAAATTAAGTTTTTTGAAGCCTGATCAATTATCACAATTATAAAATAATTTATTGGGGTGCAACATGCACTTAACACAGATAATAGTTTCTTTATTTAGGCAGCTGCTTAGAGTTAATTAAGGAGATGAAATTGGTAAAACACAAACTTTGAGCATTAGTTAATACAAACAACTATAATTAGAATTATAGAAGAATCAATTATGTCAGTATAAAAATAAGACAAATTCAGGAAAGTGGTTTTCTGCATTGTTCATACTTAGAATCTTACATTGTTCATACCTGCAACTTCCTGGAGACCATTCGTGACAGTGATTGGGGAGGGGAAAAAAAAGGAAGTGGCACATATCTGGAAATTGGTCCCAAATTAAGCAATGTGCTGTTCTACAACTGGACACTCCCAAGGCAGCAAGGAAAGTTCTAAGTCTTTAATTCCCTTAAGTTGTTCAGACATAGGTATCATCAGCATACCTTTTCCTACATGAGTCAGCAATGTCAGCCCACCTTTCTCCATATGGTTCCTTCAGTTAACTGTATGTAAACTTCCAGTAACAATGCAATTTACAACAGTTAATCACATGCATCAATATAATCTAACTGCCTAGCAACAAAATTTATAACAAGGCCCCAAATTTCTTGTATTAAAATTTCAAAGCTTGCAGTGTGTCTGTTAACTTGGGATCAGTTGTTTGTTCTCTCATCATGAGCAGACAAAAATATACAGCCCAGGGTCAACTCCTGCACCGTACTTTGTCAGACCACAAACAACTACGTGTAAGCTTCACATAGGATATAATCCTATCTCAGTATAGCAAAGCCTAATAACCCTGTTTTCCTACTTGCTGTTACAGCTTCAATAACTTCCATTATTATCCCTATAAGCATGCTTGGCAAATAAATTATATTTTACCCAAAATTCTAACAAATCCAAAATCAGGTCAGGGGTCAGCTAGTTGGAGGCTAAAGTATTTAAGCTGCTTATCAGCTGAGTGAAGTATTTTAAGGAATCCTGATCTGTTATGTCCTCATTTCAGAATGTCTCTGTGTAGATGGGAAATTACTGTATATCCTGGTCTTAGGACATTTGAAATTAGAGTATGTTCCTATAGTGGTAAGAAAACTTGGAAAAATTCATATCCTTGTTGAATTTTTAAAACTAGAAAATCTATTACTACTGTGATAAAAGAACTAAATGACCTGTAGCACTATGGGTCAAAAGCAGAAGTTACTATTTTAAAAGTGAGACTGTTTTATTCTTACATTCTCCCTATTTATCCAGGAGTTGTATAGTGTTAATAGTGAAATGATGGGCAATTTTAAAACAGTAGCTGTATTAGAGTCTTTAAATTTCATTTAGTGTAGTTGGCAACATACCAGATTAATTGAAGAATGGAATAAATAGAACGCTTTCTTTATTTTGATTAAATTTCCTACTGTCATAATAACCAATATAATATCTTAGTGGATGCTCCAATATTTTAATTTACAGTCCCAACATGTTTTTGTGCCATTCAGATACACGTGAGGTATGAGACGAAATATGGTACTATCTGTTCTGTTCTTGTTAATTAAGAAGTGAAGCAATGTGAGCCGAGACCAGGTGGATAAGTCAATAATCCTAGGCAAAGATGAGGGCCATTTACACCATTCAGTAAATAATTCATCATAGATAGTCTTGGTCAAGACCAGAGCTGCATATAATATAACCAGCTTATTTTCACAGGGGCCATAGAAGGACATTTTGCCCTTGCCACTGTTATTTCAGAGCATTGTGAGTTGGAAGAATATATTATAAATGTTAGTATTGATGTACTGAGAATTTGCAGGCAATTAGTTGCTGATACAGTGTCTCAGCAGAATTGTTTGAGTTTCTTATGCTATACTTGTATGCCCCTATAAAAGTCTCTTCAGTTTTTAGGAGCACTATTCAATTTATTTATCTCCAGGTTTTTCTTTAGGAGATTTTATATATTTTGTTTTACTACAAATTTAGCGATTTGGGATGTTAGTTGCTTTCACAGAAACTTTATTGATAAGATTCTGCTCTCCCAAATTACTACCTGGTGTTTACAGAACCCACAGCAAGGGCAATTTAACTATTTCAATCTAGGCAGTGTCAGGAATAAATCAATAGGAACACAGCAAATCTGTGTGATAAGAAAGCACACTTATTTGCATGAATCTTATCTAAAACTGCAAGTCATTAGGTTTAAGCACACACAGACATAAGCAAAAGGTTTAGAACATCCAAGATATTTAGCTAACATCTGGAACGGTATTGAATATTTAATAGCAGGTTTGCAGTGGCCAGTTGCTTACCCACCAGGGGGAAAAGGTGGCAGGAAAAACGTCTCTCAGGATGGCTTCAGAGGATGGATCCAAAGTACATTCTACTAGTTAATCTATTTTAACTAACTAACTTCTACAAAACACAGAGGTCATAATGATCCCTACTGCATCATCACTTTTCCTAACTTTCAATAAACTTTTAATATCAGAGGCATTTAAATTCAAGGTTTTTCCATCTCAGGCCTTCTGTACACTGGCAAGTTTCTGTGCAGTAAAGCAGCTTTCTGCGTTGCAATTCCCAAGGTGTAAACACTTCCAAGCCACGTCGTGCACAGAATCTGTGCCGTTGCAACGCTGTTGAAAACAAAACAATAAAACCACCCCGACGAGAGGCTTAGAGCTTTCTGTGCTGGGGCTGCAGTGCCAGTGTAGACACCCTGGTCATTTACAGGTCGTTTACTGCGATTGTCCTCTGGGAGGTTTCCTACAATGCTGGTTCTCGCCTTCTGGTCATCGGTTTGAACTCTACTGCCCTGTTCTCAGGTGATCAACCATCAACCCCACCCCTTAACTTCCTTGGGAATTTTGAAAGTCTCCTTCCTGTTTGCTTGGTGATGTGTGTAGTGGTTTCAGCGCATCTTTCCAGGTGACCATGCCTGCTCCATGCACCAGGCAATCCCCCGCTTGCGCTCTCCTCATTTGAAAGTTCTGCAGCCAGTGCTCATCATCATAAAATGATAGATTAAAAGAATAACTGCATACACACATCAGAAAAATGTGAGCGGGGGTTGTGTTTTCCGTCACTTTCTCATTACCACAGTTGATAAGAGGAGTAAGCTATTAAAAGGTACAACCAATATCTCTGACCCTTAGGTGAATCAAGAGTAACTCTTCGGAAATATTTTGGATTTACATTAGTTACATTGTTGCCCTGGATTGGAATGTGATTAAGCTAATTGCAACCATATTATTTGCATTCAGCCACCCTGAATTAATGGAAACTGCTACATTTCTACTTGCAACGAGTGTGTATAGCTAATTCTGAGTAGAACAGTGTTTCTCAACCTATTTACCATTGTGGGCTACATGTGCAACTCTGTGTTATGTGAGCTTCATCCACACACTATATATACTGTCTCTACCTGAGGCTGTCACATGGGCTACAGCTGTGTGGAAGCAGGCCATAGGCTGAAAAATGCTAGAGTAGAAGGACAAGAGGTGGCAGGTTTTATACCTTCTACATTGCACAAACAAAATTCAAAAGGTGAGGTATTCCTCAAGTAATCTGATCCACATGGAAACTAAGATTTTCTAGCTCCTTGTCCAGTTTATCGAGTGATTTTATTGTTGTTTGTTTTCTCTTGTCTATCTCAATTTTGAGGCAAGGAGGGCCTCTTTTGATGTGTTCAAACCAGTTTTTAGCAAGTTTTGGGGGTTACCAAAATCCAAGTAATATACTTGACCAGTGAATGACCCAGCATAAGAAGAAAAAATAAAAGTTTTCCTTATGAGAATCTCCTGGGTATGTGTTGTGGGAAGAGAAAATTACCTTGACATGAGAGGGCTGTGCTGTGATTCTGCTGAAAGGAAGTGAAGTGGTGACCAGCTGTGAAATTGATTTCATTGAGAAGAGAAAGTAGTAAAATCTTTTGTCAAAGTGCAGCATAGAGGAAGAGAAAATCCTGCAAGCAAATCAGCAGAGTCCTTTGTGCCTATTAAGTTGACTATGAATTTTGGAAAGGTCTGACATACATTGTGCATGTATAAAACTGTCACTGGTAATTGCAAAACAGTGGTTTGAAACATTTCAGAGGGTGCTTGCCCGCTACAGAATGAGTTTAGCAATTCCATCATCGCTGTTGCTCTAAAAGGATTATATGGGAGTAAGATAGTAAATAATAGAGTCCTCTTCCTAGCTTTCATTTGTACATGTTTCCATGCATAGATTTTAAGGCCAGAAGAGATTATTAGATCTGTTCTGATCTCCTATATATCACTGGCCATTTATTTTCACCCAGTTACCATTCTGAGAGCCCAGTAACTTGTGTTTAATAAAGCATGCCTTGTGGAAAGGCATCCAGTTTTGATTACTTGCACCTAGATGAGTCAAGGCTCTGTCCTGGCTACGACTGGAGGAGAATTATACTCTTGCTTTCCTGATAGAGATGCAAAAGACCACACCTGGATAAGTAGGACTTATTCATTGAAAACATAAATTTGTCCAGTAAGTTATAGAATAACAATTTCAGCAGACTTTTAAATAAGAACATAAAAATGGCTGTACTGGGTCAGACCAAAGGTCCATCCAGCCCAGTATCCTCTCTACTGACAGTGGCCAATAACAGGTGCCCCATAGTGTGTGAACCTAACAGGTAATGATCAAGTGATCTCTTTCCTGCCATCCATCACTGCCCTCTGACAGACAGAGGCTAGGGACACCATTCCTTACTCATCCTGAGTAATAGCCGTTAATGGACTTAATCTCCAAAGAACTATTAAATGTGTCAGAGAGACACATAGTTCGAGCTGCAAATGTCTGGTCTATGCTCAGTGGTAGATTGGTGCTGCTACAATCAATGCAGTGGGTGTTGATTTAGCAGGTCTGGTGAAGACCTGCTAAATTGATTGCAGAGCACTCTTCGGTCATCTCCAGTAATCTTTCAGTCCAAGAAGAGTAAGGAAGGTCGACAGGAGATGCTCTCCTTTCAGTGCAGCACTGTGTAGACACAGCAGTAAGTAAATCTAAACTACATCAACTCAGCTACGTAGCATAACTTAGGTCAATTTACAGTAGTAGTATAGACAAGTCCTAAGACACAAACTATTAAGATAGTTAATAATTAACTATCTAACTAGTTAACTATTAAGATAGTTAATAGTGAACTGTTATGATAGTTCACTATTAACTATTAAGATAAGATAGTTGGAGGGATTTACAGAAAACAGCAAGTGTACCAGTCAGCAAGATATGACCACGTGCTAAGCAATTTATCCCATGAATGGGGAAGGAGGGAGCTCTTGTATCACTCAGGAAGTTTTTGTTGAAATGAAAGATCTGCATGAGAAAAACAATCTCTGGACTCTCCTACCCTCTGTTTGTCAGAAGCTGGGAATGGGCAATGGGATGGATCACTTGATGATTATCTGTTGTGTTCATTCCCTCTGAATCACCTCGCACTGGCCAGTCAGAAGACAGGATACTGGGCTAGATGGACGTTTGGTCTGACCCAGGATGGCCGTTCTTATATTCTTATAGGTGATACTGTGTTTTAAGACTGTCATCTTCATGAATATTTGCATAATCTTTCTTTCTTTTTTTAGAATTAAAAAAAAAAAAGCCACCCACTTTGTGACCATGAAGAACTTTGACCATTCCAAGTTGGTGACACCACCACTACTGCATTGAATTCACCAGGCCTACCAACAATGACCAGACACTCAAGGTTGAAATGCCAACGCCAAACACTACCTTAACTACCCTGGTCTATATAGTTCCCTTACATCTTTCTTGTTTATTTTTATAACCACTTCTTAACATTCTTAACTTTTTTGTGGTTTTAGGGGGGTTGATTTATTTTCACAACTACCTGGCATTTTTATATATGATCAAGAATCATTTGGGAGTGAACAAAAAGTATTCTGATAGCACTGTTCACTGGAATAGGTGAAGTTGTGCAGAAAGGAGAATTTGACTAATGTAGAAGTTATTTTTTCCAACTATTTCAACTCAAGTCTGTTACTGGAGTAATTTACAGATTTTTCTCAGCTTATTCAAGTAAATACATTTTATCAGATAACATAAAAATAGAGGATTTTTTTGTAAAAACAAAACATTTCATATAATTTGAAAAAAAAATTGAGAATTTTGCTTTGACTGGATGGATTTTTTTACTAACACCGTATAACTCTTTCTGTTCTGAGGGTCTCCTCCTTTCTGTGGGGAACAGGTGCTGATAGTCTATAGAAGAGAGAGAGTTATAAACGAGTTTCTTCTGACTGAGCACTGTGTTTCCGAAACCTTTGCATTGCAGTGCCAATGCTCAACTCTTTCACAGACACTTTGCTGTCTACAACATTCCAGATAAGGAAGGATGGAAAAAAATGCTTTCTCCCCTTCCAATAAAAGATGACCCAGGAAGCTTAAAAACCTTAGTGCTTTTTTCTTAACATTTCCAAACTTCAGCACTTCCCTATCAAGTACATGTGTAGAATGCTTGCTTTCTATTAAACCTCATTGTCTACATGTTACAACTAACGTTTCCGATGTTGAGCAGGTATATGTTTCAGATAGTTTAATGATCAATACAGGTTTTTAGGATACTATGGGAAAGGTGAGAGTCCATTCTTGTAGGTAATAAAAAACACCACCATTTGTTAAGGCTGCCACTGGGGAAACCTGTATAGAAACCTGTTAACTGTGTCAATTTCTTTGCTGTTGACTCTGTGTATAGTTAAGATGCCAAATTAGATTTATAGCAGCTTGAAGTTGTATTAAGTGATATTTTGCTTTCTGTAATACTGTTATAAAATAAAGTTTGTTTATTCTCTACATGTCATTTTTCTTATTTTCAATATAAAATGCACAGTATTGTGGTACTTAGTCAGACACAACACATGGAAGATGCTGGCTGCTTTAAAGTGAGCAAATCAACTGGGAAATATCTGGAACTCTTGAGACTTTATTAGGTATAAAAAGTAGGGAGACCAAAAGTACTTATTTGGAGGCTTCATTGCTGTCTGACTTGAGACCATATTACTCAATATTCCAGCTTTTCTTCCTTCTATTACAGTGCCAGTGACTTTCATGTCCTCTCTAATTGACACCTCTCTGATGTATTGGTGTTTAAACCCAGACCAGTAAGCAGTTGTTGTGTGCCCTGCAACTTTGGTTGCCTTAAATGCTACGTTGTTGTGGCTTACAGCCCTGACACCAACAGCTAGCAGACAAGTATGCAGGTCCTTCCCTGGCATCACCCGCCCAGTTACTTTTTGGAAAGTAACCCCCACACATGATACCATTCCCAAATTTCCCCCAAATCATCTGCCAGTGTGACAATCTGCTGGGGTTCCCAGAATAGTGAGTTACTGTTACCCCTCTCAGCCTCAGCAAATGAGAATTTTCCTACTGCTAAGCTGTGTGACAACTCCCTGACACACCAGCTTGTGTCTTGCCAGCAAATTCTTCAGGACTCTGCCAGTCCAAGCCTCGCTTTGCAAATACCAATGAATTCCAACTCTCAGGTTTCCTGGAGATGATTCCCTGTAGTGTCCAGCCCTGTCCTGGAACATTCACTGAAGTGAAGGTCATTGTTCCTTTAAAAAAGACAATACACTGCAGCTCATTAATTTAATTTGGGTTTGGCAAATACTCTTATTTCAATCCATGCACTGAATTGGTTTATAGTAAAGTAAAAACACATTTATTTAACAAAAAGACACAGGATTAAGTGATACCAAGTACAAGAAATAAAGATGGAAAGGGTTACAAGAAAACAAAAGTAAGAATTTATCACATAATAGTTTTATCAAGTTACAATCCTTCCCTAAGCAGTTTTCTCATCTAAACTCCATTCCCAGAGACTTCATCCTTCTTCCTTGAAGGATCCCACATTCTATGATGTCAAGAGCACTGGCCCCTTTAATTCACCAAGTGATAGATACCAAAATGGCTTTCTGTTTCTACTTGTATCTCCCAAAGTTCATTAACCGTGTTACAAGAGACAGGAAGACGTCATGGGGGTGCAGTCTCCCATCTCCTGTGGAGATTAATGTTCATTTTTCCTTACTTGCTCTCCTGATGGGATTTTTTTGTTTTGGGGGGTTTTTTTTGGTTTTGGGGTTTTTTTTAAACTTTGCATGGAAATGTTCCTTCATTGTATCTGCCTGATGACCAGGCTAGTCAGACAAGCTAATACGCATTCTTTTATCTAGGTCAGACTGAGCCTATGGTTTGCTTGCCAAACATGTTTTAAGAACATAATTCTAACACATACCCATTACTCATTGTACACACCCTGTACATATGCCAGCTAGTGATTTTCTTGGAGTCCCAACATGTTATCTTACATGACACCTTTCAGATACAGATTATGACAGCAGTTAGGTGCAGTGGGTTTGTCAGGCCTGACAAGAGTTGTTGACAAAGAATAATGAATGGGCATCTGTGTCCCAATGCCAATTTCCATCTTTCAGTAAAGAAATCTACCATTGTTGGCAAAGGGCCACAGTATTATACCATTTCATATGTTAAGAAGCACCTTGCTTCATTGACCTCATGGAGTAAGGTCTACATTGTGGTCTGCAAATAATAGAATGGATCATAGAACTATATAAAGCAACTATTTTTCTCTCCTCTAGACAATTGAATAGAGTTTTAATGCTATGTTGAATTTTGGGGTGGGGGTCTACAGGTTCCACATTTTGGGACATTTTATCATCTTTACCACATCTTGTTACTATTGCACATCTAAAGTATGCTGTACCCGCACTAACAAAACCAACTGGATATAGATAGAATTTGCATTGCTGATATCTGACACCAGCAAAAGACTTACCAAAATTTTGAAGCCTATCCATCACATTTTCACCGCAAGCTGTCTGTGAAAATTCTTATCACTGCTAAGTATTATTTATATTACTAGAGTTCCAATGATGTGGCAACACTAAAGAAAAAAATAGGGAGAGGGGGTTTGAAGGGTCTTGGAATATGACAAAAAGCTTGATATGAATAAGAGTGTGGCACCTACCCTTGCACTATGCCCTCCTCTCCCCCACAGCAAACGTGGCTTAATGCAATGCAATAAAACAATACCCTGAGGTGCACTAGGATGTAGTATTCCCAGTGTGGACTCCATGGCTAACTACTGTACCAGCCATCCCAAGTGGGATCACAGCATTTCCACTGCTTTTGTTGGTAGAGAATATGGCGGTGGGGGAGTGAGGCAGGACCAGTCCTTACCTAATACAATCTGGATAATGTAAGTTACCAATAACTGGTATGTTAACTTATACCCTAACTTCAAACAATATAAAGCACTTAGGTGTTTTTTTAATGGTGCAAACTGGCAAACTATCTAATATTTCCTTTCCTGCAAAGATAATGGAGGCACTCTGACAATTAAATAATAGAAAATATTTTTCATTAGCTGAAGCCCAGGATGGAATAGGAGGAAATGAGCGTAATAAATGGAAAGGCTTGTCAACCAAAAAGCACCACAGTGAGCTGAAAAGTGGGTCAAAATGGAGAGGTTTGCCGTTAAGAGAGATCTTCAGGGATTTTACATACAAATTATAGGTTGGAAGAGGTGCTTTTCTGAAACACCTATGGGTTTTCATTAGATTTGTGAGGTTTGCATGGCTAATTGGACCATTTGATCGTCTTTAACAACATGTGGAATTCAAAGCACCCTCACTCCAAAAACTGTTCTAGCACCATTGCCGCAGCCTCAGGGCTGGAAGAGAGCTCGCTCCCACCATGGCCCCAGAGCTTTTCCAGCTTTGGGGCTGCAGCATGGGACTGGAGGAGCTAGCAGGGGGCAGAGCCTTGGGTGAAGAGATGGGGTGTGGCCACAGGTGAAAGGGACAGAACAGGGGCGGGGCTCTGAGCTTCAGCCATGGTAAAGAGCTCTGCCAGGCTCCCGGACGAGGCTGAGAGCTCAACTCCAGCCAGGGCTAAGCTCTCACCCCACCATCCGCCCTGGCTGGGGCCATGTGGGGGGGCTGAAAGCAGCAAGTGGGGGTTGGACCTCTGCTAGAAGAGGCAGGGCAGGGGGCTAGCCTCCTCAAGGGGAAGCTTCACCCTCTGCCTATGGTCCCAGACCTCAAGCTCCAGCCCAAGCCCAAGCAATTAAACAGCCTCTTAACCCAGCTCCACAAGCCTGAGTCAGCTGGAAAGGTCAACTGAGGCATCTATTTGCAATGCATCCCCTAAGACAAGTTCCCATCCTATTCAGTTGTCAGAGAAATCTGTATCAGTTGCTGCCTCCTCTGTCCACATTCTAACTTAGACTCTTCATGTGTTTCAAGATGCTCTGTCTGGACTTACTTAATAAAAACATGCCAGACATGACTTTTCAACATGCTGCATTCATAAGGATGGGTATACTTCTTTACCACTATTTTTATACAGGATATAAGTTTGTTCATCAAGGTAACAGCTACATCTCGGCTTGGAAGGATTAGATTCTGATTGGTCAATGTCAGTAAACATCGATTTCACTGTGCACATGGAAACTGACAAAAATGTTCAGCTAGGCCAAGTAAGAAGAATGTTGCTTGATAACTTACTAGATTTGATTTAAGGGTATTTACTTTGTATGTTTTAACATGTGATGTTGACAATTTGATTTTTAATGGTGATAAAGATTTAACTTTTTGAAATCAATGTCTACTGTCATGAAATAATTCTCACCTGCCTCCTCTGAGTCCAACCCCTTCTCCTCCCCTTGGTGGGATGATGGAAACATGGCCAGTAGATTGTGCTGTAGGGTGAAGTATCGTGGTGAACTTTGCTCTGTGGGAGGCTATGATAGCCAGGAAGTCCTACAAGGATTGATGCCGAAATACCTGGCTCATGGGGTTCTGGCTGGGTGGACCGGGCTCGGTAGCCTGGGTAATTGGCTTAAGAGACTGTTACTCTGAAAATAAGCCTGCAGTCAGCAAGTACTTCAGTTCTGTTTACTTAGCTAATGGCAATGATCTTGTTGACCAAGAGCCTGTGTGAGTTGGTGCACAACTGCTCACTCACTTTAACCAAATTCTCTCACAGACTTCAACATTCTAATTTGGTCCATGGAGTTGTGTGAAGACTCATTAGTACAAACTAGGATTGTCCACAATGAACTCAAATTCAAGGGGACCAGCATCATTAGTATTGTCTGATCAGCCCTGTAGTCTGATCTCCCCACAATAATTTCCCCCAACTGTGAAAATTTAAATAAATAAAAATTGGGAGGAACAATGCTTAAAAGCTGTGATTTTGTGCAATTGTGAAAATTATTTAAATTGGTTTAAAAAAGGGGGGGGGGCCTTAAAAATAAATTAGTGTTGTCTGTTGAGGTTATATATAAAAAAATTAATTCTGCCAAGCCTAGTAGAGTTAATGAATGCCCACTTAGCTTTTGCAAATCTTACCCTTTGTATCTATCAGCATTGGCCTATCCTGCTTCCACTGACCCAACAGTCCTGCCCTAAATGGTTACATGTTAATACTAAGCATAGCCTTTGGAAATACTGGCTCTTCTCACTGAAAATCTGCAATATCCATTGGAGGTTACTGAGGTGAGCAGGGTATACATTTTCAGGATTTTTTCACTGCCTCTGCTTATATCATCATGCAAAATACTTAAGGTGTATTAAACAAGCATCAGGGAGTTCCATTATTTAACCCAATAGTAATGTCAGAAAGGTGTTTAGAAATATTTGTGGGATGCGCATAAGCGGGCCAATTTATATGGTACACAATAGGAGAGCCCTTTAACATAATTTTACTGGTTAACACAGAGAGTTATTTTATTGACTGAATAAAGAAATTGTATATTAAATTGGTAGAGTTCACAAAAAAGTAATGTGAAATTTAGATTCTCTGCAATTACACAAAGATTGTTTGACATTCAATGGATTTAGTCCACATTTTAATGAGACTATAAATGTAAATAACCTGTTCTGAAATAAAGCTGGATAAATCTCTTTCATTTTATCAGGCTTACAAGATATTAGAAAATGTATTAATATATGTAGTCACCACTCACTGTGACATTCCACTTTCGTGGCTTGATCTGAATACGTTCATACAATTCTTGCTTCAGTCCCAATTTAAATTCACAAACCATAAATCCCCCTTTATTTAATATTAGTTATGGTTATTTTCAAACGAGACCATATTAGGAAATACAAAGTTAAGAATTAAAAAGTTGCAAAGCCAAACATGCACAAGATAGGAAATGCCAGCATGAATGTTGCCCATGCAGCCTTCATTCAGCCCCCTTCTGCATAAGCAGTGTGATACCGTACAATGGACAATGAACTGTGTGCGCAAATGTAAAGTAATTCCATTTGTCTTGAATTTGAAGCAAGGGGAATGAGATTAAATTCTAATCCAGAGAAGACTTTGTGCATGGTAAAGTTGATGCTGTTTGGCCTCTTGTTGCTTTCTCCTAACAATGGGTCGCTGGTGCATTCTTGTAAGCTGATCTGTTTCAGACATGTGGCAATGAAGCCATATTTATAATTACATTGAACATAAAATTGTTTCCAACTAATGAGAGAAACATGATGGAGAGAGAATTTCACAACATATTTACACTTGTTAGTTTAAAAAAATCACGCCTTTATTTAAGTATTGTAAGAGTTCTTCTTTGTGCTTCCAAACTAAAGTAACTCAGACCCTTTAAGAAGATATTTGTTGCTTCTTTCTGTGGTTTGGTGGCAGGTGTACCAACTTGAATACTCTGTCTCACAAACATATAATACAGTATGAACTGGAGGTGAGTTTAGTATAATATGAAGAAATCCGTTTTTTCCTTCCATCACTATTGTCTTTCACCTTTCAAGTTTTTCTGTAGCTTCTTATTGGTTCACAGAGTACGATTTTGTTAATATGTATGTTTAATAAAAAATGTAATTCATGTTAACCTGCTGTTTGTGCACCTGTGACTCAACAAGACTGCTGCTGATTCATAGACCTATGTAGATTTCAGCTGTCACGTGAAGATACTCCTATAGCTATTTCTACTTGATACAAGCATCTAAGGAATAGTGAGCAATGAGGGTTTTTTCCAAATGCTGTGTCTCGGAAACCAGCCGATAAAGTACATCGCATTAAGTCACAGGTGCTGATGAGTTCAGGAAAGTGGTGCTTACTAGGTATCATGTAGAGAAAGCAAAACTGTTGCAAGGCCTTTTCAGCTAGCAGCAGCTGCTTCATTTGTACAGTCCTGCACTAATGTCCCACCATTTTGTTTCCCCCTTGACTTTTATAATGCAGCAGGTTATTTTTAAACCTTGTGAGTTGCTTGCTAGTGTGGAACTTGTTTTCTGAGGAAAACCTCCCTTAAATGTCATTATGTTCTTTTGGTTAATCTCTTTCTTTCAACTCTCAGTTTCTGGTACCGGATGTGGAAGTTCAGGATGGCATCTGTGGGATCATCGGCCATGGCCAGTTTCTTGTTAACTGAAAAGCAGAAACAGCCGTGTTAATTAGCAGCTCTGAACTTGTTGCACAGAAAAGGTAACAGTAGGGTAAGCTTACCAACATTGCTGGAGGAACCTCTTCTGGGTATTGGCAGGTAGTTAAGACTACGTACTCATCGAAGGCCTGATCAAAGCCTAATGAAGTAAAAGGAAAGAATCCTATTTACTTCAGTGGGCTTTTGATCAGGCTCTGAGTCTTTGGCCAGTTGTGCTAATGGTGGTATTTTATTTTGTGTTGTGATAGTATCTAGGGCCCGCAATCACTGGCCAGAGCCTTATTACACTAGGTGTTGTACAAACAGAGAACAAAAAGACATTCCCTGCCCCATGGAGCCTACAATCCAGGGCCCAGTATGGAAAAAGGGATCGTGCTATTGAAAAGGTTGGAAACCACCAGGCTAGGTTTGCCTTAATGTTGTTTCATCACTGTTGAGATACATTTAATACACAATCAATCACCATTATAGCTCTTTACTAAAAGAGAGAGCCTTTGTTTGCATTTCAAAAAAGTTGAATGTAAATGTTCACTTTCACAATAATTGGACTTCATTGACCCTCTCCTGTTCTCCCACTACACCACCTCTCTGTGGTAATACTGGGTGTTTCTAGTAGCACCTCAACACTTCAGGTTCATCACCTTTGATAGATATTGCATAGTGTTGTGTTTTGGAATCGTAGCATGTGGTTGGTTTTCTGTGTGTATATATGTTGTTGGTAGCTACAAATTATTCTTAGTCAGAGAGTCAAAAATAGAACTGATTGAAGCAAGGAGAATGGGCTTCACTGATATGGTCAGTGTCTGAAAAGTGCACATTGAACAAGGGGCTGCTTGAGTAACTGTTTTAGCAGCTTGGTGGGTAACACAATACATACATTTACACAGACACACGCACATAACACTTGTTAAAGCCGGAAGTTCAGAAACCTGGAGACGTTATGCAAATGGTATATTTCCCTCTTTTGCAGCTTTGAATATGTATCACCTTATTTACATAATGACTACAACAAACATCCTGATTACTAGAACTTAAGCATGAAACACAGCTACAGCATGGAACAAGCTTTGAAAACAGAGGAATTGCTGTGCCCCGGGGGCCTCTGGCATCTACTTGGACTGGCATCCAGATAACTGAGGAGACTCTACCCCGGCTGCTCCTTGTCCTGGACAGGTTGGGGAATTGTAGCTGGGTTTGTGGCCCTTTGCTGACTGGGAATTCTGGCTGCTTCCTGTTGGGGATGCTGTGGCTGGGTTGATGGGGCTAAATCCATAAAGAGATTCAAAATTGCAATGATCAACATTCCAGTAGCTAGTCATTCAGAATCCACAAACCCTGGGTGAGGTGCCTAGACTTCCCATATAATGCATGGGGCAAGACAGGCACCTGCGAATGGGATCCACAAAAACCAGCATACTTAGTGGGCAGGTGCGTAAGTTAGCCAAGAGCTGAGGTGGAGGATCGGATGTGTCCCTAGCCCTGCCCCTGTCGGGGAGTTATGAGCCCGAGTCCAGGATAGAGAGAGGTGCCTGTATCTGCCGGGGATCCACAGCTGTGAATCCTCTGCTGGAGTCTGGAATTTAAACCATTACTTGCAAGTAAGGTGGCAGCACTCCACACAAAAGGACCGGGGTGGGGAGGGAAGGGAAATGACCCCCCTTTATAACATTTAGTTCAGTGGTTGAGAGACTCACAGGGGCGACCCTGGTTCAATTCCCCCGTCTTCCTGATACAGAGCAGGGATTTGAACTTTGAGGTGTCTTGGCTGTCATGGAAGTTCCTTGACAATGGAGCCATGGGATATTCTGACATGACTCGCTTTCAATGTCTCCTGCTAAAGTGGTTCTACTGTGTATGAAATACTTAAACAATTCAGTATTAATTGGGCCATAGAGACCATAAGAATGGGACTCTAGCCCGGTAGTCAGAGATCCACCGGAGAGGTAAGAAACCCTGGTTCCAATCCCTTCTTCACATCAGGCAGAGTGGGGAATTGAATCGTGGATGAGCGGCTGGATCCCTGGACTAAAGGTCATAAGGGAGGCCACCACTTCACTCCCTCCAGGCCATGTTGTGAGGGTTAGGCAGGCTCACAGCCCCACAGGTGACTCACCTCCTCTGAGCATCTGGCTGGTGCTTAGGGGTGAGTTAGGCATTGAGCTGCTGGGAGGGGCTAGGATTGGGGCAGCTCTGCACATGCCCAGCCCGCAAGAGATATGCAACAAGGGCAGGTCAGTAGCAAAAATATAGACTCAAGGACTTTGGGGGTAGGTGCCGAGCAACGATTTTGAGGATCTCCATGGCACTGGAAATGTTGGACTTAGGTGCCTATCATAGCAGACACCTAAGCCCTTTTGTGGCCCCTGCCCATGGTCTCTAGTGGGGTGCCCAGCTCTGGCAGTTGCTCCCTGGAAGGGGAGGTGAGGATATGGGGCTCCAGCTGCGGCACCCTAGTTCTAGCACTCGGAGCCTTGTGGTCAGAGGTGCTCTTCAGGACCCTGCCCCATGTCACTCCAGCCATAGCTCCAAATCTATGGCTGTGGCAGATACTATGCTCTCAGCTGCAGCTCTGTGGTTAGGCTGTTGACACGGAGTGCCCTGGAGGACTCTAACTGTACTGAGTCTGCCTAGAATGGCCCTATCCTGAGAGGTGAGGCCTAGGGTATCATCAAGCTCTCTATGTGAGGAATAGTGTTAAACTCCTCTGGAGGAGTGGTGCGGAAAGCAACTAAAATGAGGAGCCTCCTGGCCCAACAGCATCCTGAAGGGGTCTGAGAACGACTGTGCCACAGCAGACAAACTAGTTTTTCTTTGAACGCTAACTCCTAATTCATTCAGATACACAGAATTGACAGCACTCTCTGTGATGGTGCCACCTGGCATCTCAGATACAGTCAAAGGCAGCTGATATCAGTTACACCGAAACACAATTAATTAAAAAAACCCCAACATTCTAGGCAGAAGAGACGGCATCAGATACAATTACTCCAAAGTGATGATTTTAGTGCTTTGTCAAGAAGATTTGATCTGTTTAATGTGGAATTGTGCATGTGATAATGGGATTAACGTGTGTTCAAAACAAACTGCATTGTGCTACTGACTGTCTGGATAATTCCTCTAGTGGTGTTCTATGCACAGTCAGTGTTGATTAGAAAAGTGAGCACTACCTGTGGTAGGTTTCTCTGACGTTCACTGGCACATCTAAACTTTACACGGAGGGGGTTCCTAATCTGGCAGTGCTATTTTGACTGTTTCAGTGTTTCTCTCTAAATTGTTCCGAGCCATCCTTTACCATTAATACAGCCTCCTGATCACATTCAAAGTGCTCTCCCATTCTGCCTCAAACAATGAATAAAGACATTTCAAGTACAGCAGCAGCTGAATTCTGACATGCTGTCTACAGCCTAATCGAACAAGGAAGAACCAAAGCTAAACAGCTGTCAGTTTGATAGCAGCAGCAAAAGTGTTATCGGACAACTCAGGTGAGTAAGTATTGACACACATTGTGCCCAATAAACAGAGCATCCTATAGAGTCTAGACCCTGGGATCCAATGGAATCTGTGGTCTCTGAGAACTTACTGTGAAGCAACCAAGGAGTTTACTCTTTTCTGTTTGCTACGGGCCTGCTCCAAAGCCCATGGAAATCAATGGGGAGTTTCTGTCCATGGATCTGAATGTGCTTTGGATCAGGTCCAAACAGCTTTGGCTTGAGCCAGGCAGTCTGAAGTGCAAGCAGCACTGCACTGGTCTGCTACCTCAGCTCCACCTTGACCTGCAGCCATGACACGAGCTGAAAAGAAATGCTGCTCAGTCCCCTTGTATGGATAATTTGTTGAAATGACACACGAGGGGATGGGAAATCCCTTTTTAAAATGTTTATCATTCAAGCTTTTACTGCAACAGCCCGGCTATCCCACAGCCTTTCTTGCACCAGGACCATTTGATTTTTCTAGCACTCTGGAGCCTAATTTCCAATACGTGGGTATACACACATTTGTGGGCACACTCTCACAGAAGCAGTCTTTGGTATCTGAGTTAGGGGTTAAAAACACTGGAATGTAGATGTCTAATTGATTATGTACCAACTAAAGCTGTGACATGCCATATGGGGAGCTTGACCAATGCACTCAGTAGAAAGGGCAGGTACACTGCTCTTAATTATATTTCAGGAGTGAAGACATTCAATTTAATGAGCAAACAGAAGCAAGACTCAATCACTATTAACCTCACACTGAAGGCTTGAGCAGCAAAGGTGCAAAGGAACATGATTTGTAGTTTTAACTGCACTATATTTTCTCCTTTATGGTTACTTTAATACAAATGGGTATGACTCTTTTCTGCTTCAGTTCCCACAGTCAGTAAAATTGTGGGGCTTAAACGTAGTTTTAGTCCAAGTCCTGAACTGTGGCTATAAGCCATCTTCTGGTTGGAGAAACAGTTTAAATGTGGCACAACAGCTTCAGAAGGCTTGACAGGTTTTGCTTTTTAAACAAGAACAGCCATACTGGGTCAGACCAAAGGTCCATCTAGCCCAGTATCCTGTCTTCTGACAGTGGCCAGTGCCAGGTGCCCCAGAGGGAATGAACAGAACAGGTAATCAAGTGATCCATCCCGTCGCCGATTCCCAGCTTCTGCTATTCACGTCCAGTTAGTTGTTTAGTATATACAAAACGTATTTGATTATACAAGGAGGTTTGTCTATCCACCCCATGTCATCCCCAGGGGTCTCACTCACCCTCTATCAGCTTGATCCTGAAGTAGGCAATGAGCAACAATAGGAGCAAAACCACTGGCAGGAAGATCCCAGTGAAGGTAATCCAGGCAGGCAGCTCCTTTGCAAATGCTGACAGTGTGTAACCCATGGCCAGTCTCATCGGCAACATTCTTGATGAAAGAGACGCTCTAGGCCTTTCTCTCTGTTCCCCTCCTCTCTCTCACACACACACGCATACTTTCTGCCCTTTGCTCTGAGCATTACTGCTTTGTTTGGACTTTGCTCTGTTTGTTCAGGCCTGTGATTTCTAATAGGATTGTAACGGGGTTACAAAGTTCCTAAAGTGCACATTGGCATGACACAATCCGCCTTGTGACTGGAAGGTATGGATTAGTTGGGTTTTGTTCACTTGCATTTTTAGCAGTTTTCTTTGCTCACCAGCTTTTTGCAAGAAGATTGATGGGTTTTTGAACACTTAGCATTTTTACTCTTCATGTTATTTATTTACTTATTTGTATTACACTAGCACTAAAGGCCCTAAACATGATCGTTGTTCTAGGAACTATATATGTACATATTGTAAGACAATCCCTGCCCCAAAGAGCTTACAATATAAGTAGACAAGACAGATTAAAGAAGGAAGAAAGGAAATATTATTCTCTATATTACAGATGAGGAATTGAGGTGCAGAGAGATCAAAGGCCTGTTTTTCAGAATCCACAGCTGGGCCCAGACTTCCCAAAGAGCTCAACTCCCATTTAAGCACCCAAATAAGTGGCTAGATTTCAACAGCTCAGCATGCAATGTGCGGAGCTGTTTGGAAAATCTGGCCCCAGGTCACACTGGAAGTCTGTGGCAGAATGTAAGTAGAACCTGCTCCTGAGTACAATTCTGGGGCTTTAAGCAAAAAACCTTCATTCCTGTATATTTCTAGAGACTTTCCCCAAACTTTCCACAGTACGAGAAATCATTTAAAGGTGTCAGACTGACAGACTTGGCATCTTTTAAGTTGTCTTAACCACAGGATGGATGTGAAGCTTCTCAGGGGTAACAAGGGTTGTGAGGCACCTCTCTATCATCTGCCTTTAGCATGAGGAAGCTATGTCTGTGCCTGATGCGGGTCAGCTCCCTGTCTCTCGCAGTCATTAGCAACACCAGCACTCCTCTCCAGACCTACCCAGGTCTTGCTCTCTCCACCCCCAAATCTGGAGTGTGCAGCCCCTGTTCCACTGGACAGCTGCAATATTCACAGATCAGTACATCCAGGCTTGCCAGTTATACCTCAGATCAATGCCCAGCTTCACACCACAGCACTTACACAAGTAAAAGTTTATTTAACACAATATAGAGATTCTAATAATAGCAAGTAGAAATACTGGCAACAAGTGATTACATATAAAAATATAACACACATTCTAGAACCTAGATGTACTTAACTAGACGCTTCATGTCTCATAGAACAAAAGCTCACCCAAAATCCTTCCAGTGTGCTACTGCCAGGCTTGGCTGTCATCTTTCATACATGAGACAAGTCACACTATTGGCTTGTAACCCCAGTGGACAAGATCCAGGGTGTCTCCCTGTTACCCACAGTTACACCCCCACAAACCGTTGTCCTCATTTGAAAACAGGACACCACCCTGCTGCTGTTTTTCCTGTGTGCCCTTTCTTGTTGATTTCACAATCTCTTGATTAGTATTCTGCTCTGTCTGGAGATAGGTCTCCATTGTGAAATGGACAATACACCCATGAACAGTCAGAGAGAGAAGCATCTCTTCCTACTTGATGGGTGTGTTTATTACCTTCTGGTAATCCACCTTAACTCACATAGTTTACGACCATATTTTCTGTACAGATACATAATTCCTTAAACATTATCTGTGCATACATTTTGTAATGATTATGATGACCAAAGTGCTCTTGGTAGAGCTCTTGTGCACCACCCTTTGGTGAACTTAATCTGCATATATTTCACCCAGGAAATCTCTGTAAAACTCTCTGCATCCCAGTGCCCTCTGCCAGTTAGCACCAAGAGGTCCCTGGATTGTGATGGGTTCAGTCACTTAGTGGCAGTACAAATGTTTCCTCACTGCCTTGTAAAGTCCAGCCCTTATCTGAATTTGTCTAGTTTCTGCCTCCAACCACTGAATGTCCTTATGCTTTTTTCTGCTGTGTTTGACCCTCTTTGTAAAGCACTTTGATATTACTAATGAAATATGGTAAATAAGAACTACATATTGTTGTTGATAAGGTATTTTCTTTATAATCAAATTTAGATTAGATTTACCTGAGGATCCAGAACAGATCTCTTGAGAAGTTAAACAGTTTAATAACAGCAGGTTCAGATAACTTGCATCCAAGAGTGTTTTAACAGTGCTGACTGAGGATCTCATTGGACCATTAATGTTGATTTTCAATAAGTGTTGTAACACCAGGAAAATTCCATGAATCTGGAACAAAGCTAATGTGCCAATATTTAAAAAAGGCAAATAGACTGACAGGCCTATATTTACCTAAAAAGATAATGAAGCAGCTGATATAGGACTTGATTAATAAAGAACAATAGGAGGGTAATTAATTATAATTAATTGCAATCAACATGGGTTAATAGTAAATAGATCCTGTCAAACTAACTTGGTATCTTTTTTTGATGAGAATGCAAATTTGGTAGATAAAGGTAATAGTGTTGATGTAATATACTTAGACTTCAGTAAAGTGTTTGACTTGGTACTGCACAATATTTTGATTAAAAAGTGAGAACAATATAAAATTTGCATAGCACACATTATATGGGTAAAAAGCTGGCTAACTGGTAGGTCTCAAAACAGGAAAACGATTATCAAGTTTTTGTTTCTCAGGAGGTGCTGTAGGGATCAGTTTTTGGCCCTAGACTACTTAACATTTTTATCAATGACTTGGAAGAAAACATAAAATCATCTTTGATTAAAATTTGCAGATGACATAAAAATTGGGGAAATAGTAAATAATGAGGATAGGTTACTGACACATCAGTCTGAATTACTTGGTAAGCTGGATGCAAGTAAATACTATGCATTTTAATATGGTTACATGTAAATATATATATACCCCCTTCTGGTCCCCAAGTGCACTCACTGAAAGGTGTGAAGTTCCCACCCATCATCTCTTCTGGTCAGAGACCTATTTCACACTCCCTTCTGACCAGAGATTTAAGATGGTGTCCGGTTCTGTTGTCTACAGTATGGGTGACGAAGGGAACAGATACTCTGTCAGAGCAGTGGTGTTTTTGGTTTTTTTAAAGCATTGTTACAGCTCTCACACAAGTAAATCTGAAGTATTACATTTGTATAATCCATTTTAAAGTGTGGAATGATGATTTTTGGTCCTGGATTTTTCTGTTGAGTGATTACACTTTTAGTTTTTATGTTTCTGGGTTTTCCTGGGCAGGGATTCAGCCTGAAGAAAATCAAATAAACTGATCTACATCTACTAGAAATTAAGGGGAATACCTGATGCCTGAATGAGCTGCAGAACTTGATAGTATCTTGGGAAAGAAGTTGATGTGCCTGTTTTGATGAAATGCCATTGTTTGTAAAAGACTGAACAAGAAGTCCTTTTGGTTGCCATCTAACTAGTGGTACCAGTATTGACATTTGGTGATATAGCTTTGAAAAGGCAGGGAACAGTATAGGTCAAAACTCACAATTTCCATTTTTCAGGAAATTCCAATGTTTTAAAACTCCCCTTTATCCAGCATCAGAACAAAGTCAACATTTTAAAATTTCCTGTCAACCAAAATTTTAAAAAAGTTTTGGAAATATCAAAACAAGGTTATTGAAGCAGAGTAAACAAGAGAGTTATTCCAGGTGTTCGAGAGCATTTTGGAGAGTAATCAAAACATAATAATCCATTAATATGACATGCCCAAGTGTGAGTCAGCCAAATGACAGCTCAACTGACAGTCTGGATTGCTCTTCCTCAGAGCAAATACTGAAGTAAATCTGTTATCAGGTTGGGACTGGGCTACTTTAATTTGGCTTACTTGTTAAAATCAATTTTACTGTAATTACAGTGGAAAGGGGAGGCTTGTTCAGGAGCTTGGTAATGACAGAGTCTTTCAGCTCTAGGTCATTGGCTCAGATTGGCAGTGGTCAAAATTAATCATCTCTCAGCTTCTAGGGAGTTATGTGATATGAATTTGGTGTCCAAATTCTGGTGGGCAAGTGATCATGTCACAGCTGACCCTAGTGATGGCAGTCTCAGCAATGGTACTAAGGACTAAATAAGCGTTAAGACTGAACTATTATCTGCTCCTGAGCAGGGCATGAGATCCTGGCCCCATTGAAATGGGACCAAGATTTCACCTACAGTTCTCAGTTGAGCATAGCGGCACTGTGGTGTGGCTAACCTGGGTCTATCATTGAGGATGCACCTCTTTGTGTAGATGGACAAAGGACCTGAGTCTCCTGGACTGTTAATCTAGTACATGTCTGGAACACTGTATAATTTTATTAAAACTGAAGTTTACGTTTGGACACTAAAAACATTATTCCTACTGATAGCCGCCAATGTCTTTCTACTGGAACACAACAACCTTGGCATTTTTATTCATAGATTAAGGCCAGAAGGGACCATTACATCCTCTAGTTTGATCTCCTGTATATCATAGTCCATTAAAGTTCACTCAGTTACTCCAGGGTTGAGCCCAATAACTTGTGTTAGGCTAAACCATATCTTTCAGAATTACATCCAGTCTTGACTTGAAGACCTCAAGAGAAGGAGAGTCCACCACTTTCCTTAGTGGTTTGTTCCAGTGAGTAATTACCTGCACTGTTAAAAAAATGTGTGTCTAATTTGAATTTGTCTGGCTTCAGCTTCCAGCCATTGGCTCTTGTTATGAGTTTCTCCACAAGATTAAAAAGCTCTTTAGTACCTGGCATCTTCTCACTGTAGAGGCACTTATATACTGTAATCAAGTCATTGCTCATTTTTTTTTTAGTAAACTAAACAGATTAAGCTCTTCAAGTCCTTCACTGTAAAGCATTTTCTCCAGACCTTGAATCATTTTTTGTGGCTGTTTTCTGCACTTTTCCAGTTTTTCAACATCCTTTTTAAAATGCCAATGCCAGAACTGTATGTAGTATTTTAGGAGTAGTTTTGCCAATACCATATACAAAGGTAAAATCCACCTCCCTACTCACAGCTCCTCTGTTTATACTTCCAAGGATCTCATTATCCCCTTTGCCACAGTCTCACACTGGGAGCTTGTTTTGAGTTGTTTATCAGCTATGGCCCCTAAATCCTTTTCCGAGTTGCAGTATTCTAGGATACAAACCCTCCCCGTCTCCCTACCCATTCTGTAGGTAGTCTTTATTCTTTGTTCCCAAATTTATGGCCTTGTATTTGATTATATTAAAACACTGTTTGAATGGTCCCAGCTTACCTAGTGATCCAGGTTGCTCTGTATGACTTGGGATACTGTACACTAGCTAAAGAGCCACTCAGAAAGCTCAACCATTGTTTTATTTTATTGATCCACCCAAAATGGTGAGTTGCTATTTTAGTTATTTCTCAACAATGGAGTGGGAGACTTTTAAATAGTTTTAAGACCGGTCAAGTCTTAAGCCTAAAAACACTTAAATATCTGCTAACCAATCAGATCAAAGAGGCATGATAAATGAAGTAAAATGGGCTATTTAAAAAACAAAATCTGTAAAGTACTCTCCTTCTCCAACAGACACATGCATACACATATCTAAAGAAAAAACCTGAAGCCTCCGGTGTTGCAGAAGATACTAGACATGTAAGATTTAATTTCACCTTCTTGACCAATCTGCACTCCACCTTCATAATGCCTGAATATGCCCCATGCATTTTGTAGCTATGGGAATTACACCCTTAAAGACGCACCCTTGGAGAGCAATGACAATCTGTGCAAAATTGCTAGGAATTACAGGACCTCTTTAATTAGGAAAAAAAATTCCAATTGATCAAGACAGAAATCATATGTATAATAGTACAGTTACGATTTTTACATTCTAGCATCTCTGGTGTTAGTCTAATGAGTTTTGAAGAGTCTCAGTCTCGAAGAGGAACATAATCACAGCCATTTCCAAATTTAGCCTTGTTCCTGTGTAATGAAAAGAAAACCAAACCAGTGCTTGGATGGTGCTAAATATTGCAACACTCTAAAAAGACATGCTATATTTTATTCACAGACAGTACAACTGAGTGGCATCTGTGCAAGTTTCCCCTCCCCCCTCAAGATATCTTGACCCTGACCACCTCGAGGGTTGATAGTTCAGTGTATGTCCATTTATTCTAATCCTAAGGGTACAACTTGTCATAGTGGTTTGTTATATGGGCACCTGTTCACTAGCAGCTTATTTCCCATGCATCAGTGAAGAGTCATAATGTCTAAAAACTATTTAGGCTAGATTCAAACTCTTGGCCTGAATGTGGAGGGGACCTATCATAACTGACCCCAGCGGTATGCAGGTAGAGATCTTACAATGTGGTCAAAATGAGTTAAAAATAAATTACAAATATAAAAATGTACCTTTATATTTTGTGTTGCATCCTTTTTGTGGTTACTAAACCCGTTATACAAGAATGTATTTGTATTTCTCTTACTGAAGGTGGTTAGCTGATATTGATAGTTCCTTGCAGCCTGCATCCATTCTCATAGGGCAGTGCTGCTTGCTGTCCTGAAAGTCTCTTCTGTCCTGCCTCAGGACTGTACTGGACTGTGTCAATATATAATCATAGTAAAGTGTACACCCCTCTGAAAATAAAAGAAATATAAGAGAAGGCTGTTTGTGTGAGATTTCCTGCCTGACTTTGCCAACTCTAGAGGTTTGGAGAGCTTGAAACTCTGGACCTGTAGAGACTCACCCACATTTCATTAAAATAATCTAAACCCCCCACACCCACCCCACAACATGCTTTTCTTTTATTATTTTAAAATCTTTGCAGAAATTTAGTGACTGAAAGTGAGGGACTATAATTGTATTAATTAGAGGCAGCAATGCAATATGAACTTATACAAGCTTTCCCATGCAAGCTCATTGTTGGCAATTCAGTGTTGATAAATGCAAAATAAGACATAGTGGACAACATAATCCCAACTGTATATATAAAATTATATTGTCTAAATTAGGTGTTACCACTCAAGAAAGAGATCTTGGATTCATTGTGGATAGTTCTCTGAAAACATCCACTCAATGCGCAGCGGCAGTCATAAAAATGAACAGAATGTTGGGCATCATTAAGAAAGGGATAGAAAGATAAGACAGAAAATATCGTATTGCCTCTGTACAAATCTAGGGAACACCCACACCTTGAATACTGCATGCAGATCTGGTCACTCCATCTCAAAAAACATGTATTGGAATTGGAAAAAGTACAGAAAAGGTCAACAAAAATGATTAAAGGTATGGAACGGCTGCTGTCTGAGGAGAGATTAATAAAACTGGAACTTTTCAGCTTGGAAAGGAGATGACTAAGGGGAGACATGATAGAAGACTATAGAATCACGGCTGGTGCAGAGAAAGTAAAAAGGAAGCATTATTTACTGCTCATAACACAAGAACTAAGGGTCACCAAATGAAATTAATAGGCAGCCGGTTTAGAAAAAATAAAATAAAGTCTTTCTTCACACAATGCACAGTCAGCCTGTGAAACTCTTTGCCAGAGGATGTTGTGAAGGCCAAGACTATAACAGGGCTTAAAAAAGGACTTGATAAGTTCATGGAGGATAGGTCCATCAATGGCTATTAGCCAGGATGGGCAAGGATGCAATATGATGCACTGAAGTGTCCATAGCCACTATTTGCCAGAAGCTGGGAATGGATGATAGGGTATGGATCACACAGCAATTGCCTGTTCTGTTCATTCCCTCTGAAGTATCTGGAATTGGCCACTGTGGGAAGACAAGATATTGGGCTATATAGATCACTGGTCTGACCCAGTATGGCTGTTTTTAATGTTCTTACGTGCCCTGACCTGCAAAAACCCAGCTATTTCAGTGCTGGCCCTTGTCTGCACAGAGGCAGCTAATTGTAGCAAACTATGTGCTTTTTGTTATTATGGACAAATGTTCACTAATGCCCTTTTTGACTGAGCAGCTAATCAAAGGTTATGTGGGTGTTCCAGCTGGGAGTAGAAATTGTTGGTAATCAGGTATTTCTTTGATACAGTTTTGTTTATGTACGAGTTCCTGTGTTTGGGACACAGAAAGAATCAAATAGCAGGAAACAACTTGTTTTGCTCACAGTGCCAAGCACTCTCTTCAGCCTACACCCCAGCCCAAAAACCTCTCCTCACGTTTCTTCCATGGTCAGCCATCATGCTTTCAGCTGCTCCCGTGTGTGTGTGTGTGTGTGTGTGTCTCCAGTCCTTTTCGTCTGTTCTCTGTTTTTTGTCCTCTGCCTCCTCATCTCTCTCTATCAATATCAAACAATACTCTGCAAAAATTCCTGAGCCAGTTGACACACTCCTAAGGTGGTGTTTATGCTTACAGTTATGCTAACAGAAGGGTGAGTTCAAGCCTATCAACCTCAATCCCACAACAAGTTCCACCCAGTCCATAAGAGTATTACAAATCACGGTGCCTCACAGGCCATGGCAGTGCCCTTTAAAATCTATTTGCAGTACAAGCCATTTAAAAAGTACAAATCATTACTGATCTTGCTTTCAAAAGTGACTGGTGATTTTGGGGTGCCTCAGTTTTTGGGTGTTCAACTTAACACCTTTAAAGGGGCCTGACTTTCATACAGTGGGGGCTCAGCACTTCTGAAAAATCAGCTACTAAGGCATCTCAACCAGTAGTCACTTAAAAAATAAAGACCATTATTTGTGCAGTACCCAAAGTGTGCAAGGCATTTTCGATAGCTTTTACCTGAGAAGTAACTCCAGTTGAAAAAGTCCAAGAACAAGTGAATTGAGCGGCAGACTGAATGCAGCATCTTCTGTAAGAATCTTTGTTAATAAATTAGATGCTGTCTGATATCCCCTTATTAAATTATTTGTCTTTTAAGCTGCCAGGTATCAGGGAAGGAAGTCGGTAGTTAGTGAGATCTAGAAAGCAGCCAGACATTAAACATTTTTGTTTCTGCCTCAAGTGATAGCACAAGCAAAAGAGAACTACAGTAGGGTTGAAAAAAAGTGTTTAATCCTGACTGCAAAGGCAATCAACTTATGGTTTAAACTGAAATTAAACAGGTTGAGGCATAATATAACTCAAAATTAAGATATAATTTACAATAAAAGAAGGTAATTTCCATCAGAAGTAATTATATATCAATATTCAAGGGTCTAGGTTCATCCATGATTATGCTCAGTCTATAACTGTAATTTCTGGTACAGTATTTGCAAGAAAATAATAAATAGCTGTTTATGCAAGAAGAGACGCTTAGCTCATCTGTTGATGTTAGCACAGGCCACAAAGAGTTTAACACATTTTGTCAGTTATCCTGAACAGGTTTAATATGACATGACATAAAATAGCAACAGCGCACATCATTCCCTGCCACTCATTCTTAGTGAATGATGATTAATCTGCCATCATTTCACTCTCGGTGCTGTAGTTCCACACAGTAATGAGTTGCAGCCATCTGCCAGTTCAATATTATCCTTCTCTCTTATCCTGAAAGGAATGAGAAATGCAGACCTTCATGCAATCCTGGATACAATAACCTATCCAAATAATAATAATAATAATCCCACTCCTATGCTTCTCTCTTATAACTTGGAATTTATTAATGCTAAAATATTCTGGATTCTTTCTGTGACTAAAAGTCCGCAGGTAGGGCCATGGTTGTAGATTTTCCTGAATGATGTGTGCAGTGTAAGACTTTTTATCAATTCAAGTGTTAAGCAAATGCAATCAAAATGTAATTAAAATAGAACACACCAGTAAGCAGTCCAAAAACAGTGTTAATAAGCAGCAAGTTTTCTGCCATGGGTTTCTTGGTGCATGATACATGTGTGATTGTGGCACAATGGAGGGACAACTCCAAAGGGGAGAAGTCACAGTTTGCGGGGAGGAGAGACTCAGGTCAGAAAAGATTTCTATTTGAAAAAGCAATGCTACCACACAGGTCACTAACAGTGTGGTTTCTCAACGTTTTTGAGGTGGGTGACTCATTCGAAATGAAAAATGTTCACAATCCCTTTGGGGTTAATAAAAGAATAGTAAGACTCGTTAATAAAAGTGACAATGATAGGTCTATTTAATTTGTGTGCGTTTCAATAGGTTGGTAGAGGATATGTGATCCTGAAGGAGGTCAGACTAGAATAGGTGATCACGATGGTCCCTTCTGACCGTAAAGTCTATAAAGGTGTGTAGGGAGTGGGAGAGTGAGATTTTCTTTGCATTGGATTGTAATCCAATTTTCAATCCCTCAAGATTCTCTCCCCGCCCCCTCGCCCCCGCCCATTGCCATACAAGATGCTCCCCCACTTCTTCCTCCAGGCTATCATGTCCTTCTGAATAAGAACCATTGACTTACTGCATCTGGTTTAGTAAATCCTTCTCAAAACTCTACCATATCCTTTGAATAATAGAGACACACTCTGGACTTCAGGCTCCAGTAACCTCATGAAATACTGATGTGATGAATCATGTTATTTTAATCAATTCCTTTATTTGTTCACATATTAACATTGTGTTGGCACAAGGAATAAGCAGGTGTCTGCTAGAACATCTGTCTAATTTTTAATATCATGCCCATCATCATAGTATCTGTTACCTTACAGATATTAAAATAATCTGTGAACGGCTTACTCAGAAACTTTACATTCTCCTGTCCAGACGAAGGTAGGATTTTACAGAATTTCATTTATCTCTTCTTTTTCTTCCTCTTTCCCCTTTGAGAATGTTTCTTCTCCCAGACTCGATACAAAAACTTTTTGCCTGAAGTTTTTTTGTGTTCATGTAAATGTCACTAGCGCTAGGTTTTCTGGAATATGTCATCCCAGTAAAAGGTTTTAAAATTCAATAGTGTCATTTTTTAAAGGAACACATCATTGTGAAGGATGCGTCCCAGTGAAGGGATGTGTTGTCTGTCTGGGATCTGTTCCAAAGTCCATTGAAGACAGTGGAACACTTTTCTTTGACCTCAATGGACTTTGGATTATGTATTTGAAAGATTGCTTTTACATCAGTAATACTGAGCAAATTCAGATTTTCTATAATTTTATGCACACTATAGCTCTATTTCTTAGATCTAGTTAATGTGAGAACAATGTGGAAATGAATGCCTGCTTTTAAGTGGTCTGTATGAAATGAATAATAGATTATTAAGGCCAGAAGGGCCATTATGATAATCTAATCTGACTTCCTGCATAATACCGGTAATAGAATTTCACCCAATAACTGCTGCATAAAGCCTGTATCTTGTGGATGAACTAGAGCAGATCTTTTAGAAAGACATCCGGTCCTGACTTAAAGACATAGAGTGATGGAGAATTCACCATACCCCTTGGCTAAATTGTTAAAATCTTTTTTCTTAGTCCAGTTCTCAGTGAACATGTGCCCCTACCTCCCAAATACTCCCCAGTCACCATGATTAGTACCTTTGTTGGCATCTCAGCAAACAAGTTCTGTCTGAGCATAAACACTAAATTTTACTCTCAGCCCCCTGAAGGTGGACCATCACGGTCAGGACAGGGAAGCTTCTGATATTGTAATAGGATTCGGTTTCCAGGGTTGTTAATCCAGCACTTATTACAATATTAGCTAATTTTAATAAAATAAGACTGACTCGCCTCTGATTCAAAGTCTGGATACATATGGACAAAAGCAGCATCAACTGCAAAGGGAGCAGATGTTGAAGTAGTTCTTTCTCACTGTCTTAAGAAATCCACTTCTTCTTGACAATGCCTTTTAAGGGGTGTCTACGGTTTCTGTCAATATGTGAATTCACTTATCTGGAGTTACTTCTGCCTATCGCTAGGGTTGCCATCTTTCTAATTGCACAAAACCGAACACCCTAGCCCAGCCCCTTTCACAAAACTCCACCCTCTATGCTCTACATTCTGCTTCCCTCAGTGGCTCACCCTCACTCGCTTTCACTGGGAAGGGGCAGGGGATTCTGTTGCGGGAGGGGGGTGAAGGCTCCAACAGGGAGTGCGGGCTCTTGGATGTGGCCAGGAATGGGGGGGGGTTCAGAGTGTGGGAGGGAGCTCTGGGCTGGGGCAGAGAGTTGGGTGAAGGAAGGGGTGAAAGGTATGGCTGGGGGTGTAGGCTCTGTGGTGGGGCTGAGGATGAGGTGTTTGGGGTGCAGGAGGGAGCTCCAGGTTGGGGAGTGGGGGCCGAGGGATTCATGGGGGGCCGTGGGAGGATGCTATGGGTTGATGCAGGGGGTTGGAGTGACAGAGGGGGGTGAGGTCATGGATGAGAGGTTCAGGATGTAGGAGAGGGCTGTGGGCTGGGGCAGGGCGGTTGAGGGCTCGGGGATGGGTATGCATGCTCTGGGCTGAGAATGAAGGATTTGGAGTGCAGTAGGGCACTCTGGGTTTGTGGGGGGGCTAAGGATTGGGGCCCAGGCTTACCTCAGGAAGCTCCCAGTCAGTGGCACAGCAGGGCTAAGTTGGGCTCCCTGTCTGTCCTGGCACTGCGCTGTACCCTGGAAGTGGTCAGCAGGTCCACAAGGCTCCACGTGCTGTTCTCACACAGAGGCACCGTCCCCCCAATCCCATTGACCGGTTCCCAGCCGAAGGGAGATGGAGCCAGTGCTCAGTGCGGGGGCAGAGTGTGGAGCCCCATGCCCACCCCGGATGGATCTGCTGGCTGCTTCCTGGGCACAGCACGGTGCCAGGACTATCCTGCCTTAGCCCTGCAGCACCACCAGCCTGACTTTTAATGGCTCGGTCGGTGGTAGTGACTGGAGCTGTCAGGGTTCCTTTTCACCGGGCGTTCCAGACAAAAACCAGGCACCTGGTCACCCTGCCTATAGCTGAAGCAGATATTCAAGTATGTGGTCAGACAGGCCTTATACAGGTGCCTGACTGCCTGCTGTCAAGTACTTTTGAATATCCTGCTGAGGAATGTCGTGCTAAGTCACTGTAACTCATCTGGCTCCTGGGAGAAATTACATAAAAAAGAGGTGCCCACATAAATGAGAAACCTTTGCTGTTGTGCTGTCGCTTAGTCACATGTTTCAGTAGGATAAGAACCAAATAATACTTAATTGGAGAGTGGGCACCAGCATGACCAGCACAGACAATGTCTGCTGTTCAATAACAGGAGGCTGACACATCTGACTGCTTTGGCTCCTGAAGATGGTATAAATGACACAGGTGTTAGCAAGTCCAAACAAAAGACATGTCGGGAAGAGACTGCGGAAATGAGAACACCACACACTACTTTGTCTGTTAGTTGAACAGAGGGATGGCTCAGAATCCTCCAATTGCTTGTCAACAATAAGCTTCAGTTACTATGTTCTGAGACTATTGTTTATCAATCTAGCATGACTAGGCACTTCTGTTGTCAGCAAACTACATGGTAGCCGTAGACCTAAACTTAGTAACAAGGATAATTACTGCATGTTCTCAATTGTAGATTTAATGGCAAAAAGGAGATTAACACAAAATGTAATTTTTAAGTTTGGTAGTGGTGGTTTTTTTAACTGCTCTAAATTGTGATGAGTTTCTGAACCACGTTTCCCTCAGAACTTGTGCTAGTCTCTCTTCCCATGAACTGTTCCCGGTTTTTTCCTTCCTGCTGCTTTTTCTTTTTTGTAGTGTTGTCTTTCTTCTTATTGTAGCATTGCACGGCAGGAACCTGCTGATTTTTTCAGTGGCTTCCAACAGCATTTCTTATCCAGCACTCTTCTTCAATCAGTGACGCTTCAGAAGTGCAGTGCGCTCAGGGGTGCTTAGATAATGGGTTACAATCAAAGACATTAGAAAGCTCTGCTCTGCAATATTTTCGTGGTGTGCATTTGTGCAGCTCGCTTTAAAGGCAAAGAGTCTCATAATACTAAAATTTTGCATTTTAACAGCACCGTCCATTCAAGGATCTCCAAACAAATTAATGAATTAAGCCCCTCAGCACTCTTCAGGAATTAAGCCACCACACTCCAGAGAAATACCTAATTCTCTTCATTTATAGATAAGGGACTGAGACACTGAAGTGTTTTTTCCTGGCATGGGGACACTTTGAAATTATGTTTTATCCAAGGTCACACAGCAAACCTATAGCAGAAGAGAAAACAGAACCCCTATCTTCTGGCTTTCTTATATTCATCACAAAAATCCATTTCCAAGCCATTCAAATTGTACTCTCGTATTGGAGTTGTGTGGCTCCCAGCAAGCATGTCTTTGATCAGGGCCGGCTTCAGGCACCAGCTGAGGCATGACGTGCCTGGGGCAGCACATTGTGAGAGGTGGCATTCCGGTCAAAAAAAGGACCGCACAATTTGGCTGGGCGGCTTTTTTCATTTTATTTCGTTTGGGCAGCTTGCTTTTCTTTTTTTTTACTTGGGGCAGCAAAAAGGGAGAACCAGCCCTGTCTTTGATCTATGTACAGTTACAAACCTCACTGAAACTGATGAGGATGATAGCCACCTTCCATTGAATCTGAATGAGGAAGCAATTAAATATCCCTTTGTTAAGTAATAGCTAAGCCACAGACACCACCACCCCTATCTCAGACTAGTATGATGAGGATGGAGTAGGAGTTGAGGCATACAGTCCAATGGGCTTTCCCTGGGTTCTGAATTCAATTTCAAATGGGTATCATTTGGAGCTACGTGTGTCTGAATGAGAAGCAGACAGAGGAGGCAGCAGGAAAGCCAAGAAGACAACAAGAAAAGCAGTGCTTATGTGGCTCTGAGAGAAAGCCGACAGACAGAGAGCTTTTTGGGTTGAGTGTTGGTTGGAAAGAGGGTTGGACCTGTGAGCAAAGAAACTGTTTCCTTTTCTTCGATTCCTGCTGTGTTCGGGGAGACTTTACGTTGTGTACATGCCTTGTCAAAACCAACAGCAGTAGGCTTGCATCACCTGACTATCATTATTTTCTCCCTCTTATAGAAACAACCTGCAAAGCCCCAAATATTTCCTAACCATTGGGCTAAAACGGGCTAACTATATGATTACCCAGGAATGGGTAGTTTATTGCCTATACTAAACTTTCTCCATGTTTGAATTAATAAGAAAAACCCAAGTTTAAACACCTTAACTTATTGAAGAGTTTTAAATTAATTACTGTTGCAAGTTTTCAAACACTCATTCTACATTATTATATATATGAATTGATGTGACTAGGAGAAATAATATTAAAAATATGGTAAATGGGCTAGTATTTCCCTAATGTAATCAGTATCCTCTAGTACCTAGTAAAAACAGCCTGGCCAGCAAGTTTTGTGTCGTAAAAAATCAAAGTAGAACCCCTAATGTTAAAAAAGACATAATTTAAGTAATTAGCTGTTCCTAAAAACCAATAATCATGGCTACATTATGAGGCTTCAATTCAAGCTATGTATTTTATGGCAACATCTTATTAGAAAAAAAGCAGGTCTACCAAATGTTCTTAAAAGATTCTGCTTTTTTTGTATGATCCAACCCTATCAGGGCTTGGTTTCTTAAAGAATGTGTTTACAAATTGAAATATTTATAAATTAAATTAAAATTTATAAATTAAGAAAATTAAGACTTGTCTTTTGCACAAATGGACAGATCAGGGTTAGCTCTTTTTTTTTTTTTTCAAAGTACAAAGCGTCTAGCTACTGCTAGAAGGAGGCGGAAGGTGGGTAATTGGCTTCTTTGAGAACACTATTCCCATAATTGCTATGATCTGGATTTCCACTTCTGTTCCCCTCATTCAAAGCCATGAGTTAACGATATTAAAATAGAGTGCAAAACTTTCTTTGCCCTTCCACTTCCATGCCTAAGGGATACCACCATGTTTGCTCACTCCTTAGGTACGGTTTGCAGAAGGCTGTAATTCTAGAAAGGACATCATCATAACAATCAGTCTTTACAACCTCTATTATGTCATGTTGGGAGGTTCTGGTTTCAAAGTTGGAAATTCAGGAATTTTGGCAGCCAAGATCATGGAGCACTCTGATTGGTAGATGATATGGGGCTTTTAGATACCTGTTTCTATAGATGGATCCAGTTCAAAAATCACCTTTGTAGATTAATTTCTACCCAAACACATGCACTGCTCTGAATTACAACATATTTCTGAAGTCCTGAGACATAGCCCACTGAAATTAATGCCAGAGTAAAAGACTTTGAGATCTGACGATGAAAACCACTATATGAGATCTAGGTAGTATTATTATTTCCATTGCCTTTAACTAGAGTTGGAGAGGAACCTAAATGACCAAAAGCATTTTGAAAGTACATTTCCATATCAGCAGAGAAGAATAATTCAGTTCAAAAACTACTACATCATAATATAACAATCTACAATCTCTGAACCTTACAGCTCAAGTCTCCATATTTAGCATGTATTAAGTCATTAGTAATTATTATAACTTATAGTAACTGGAGTGGATTTACAGAAATCGTATCCATGACATTTTAACAGTAGTGGTAATGGGGATGTACATGGATACACAATAGCTCTTTCTGTGTGAAGCATATGGTAGGATTTGTCAGAGCTCAGAACACCTAGTCAAATATCTAGCTCATTTTCATTATTACTTTTTAATTTCACCTTTTTCATTGCACTTCCTTTTGTTTTTCCTCATTTCGTAATACATTTTTTGTAGGAGAGTGGTGTACCTGCGGAGCAGATGCAGCCAGTTGTCATCCATTCTGTGCCACCTAAGTGTCCCAAAGGCATAGCAGGCACCAAGGTCTACCGTGTGATCGCTAGGGAGAGCTTAAACTATATCTGTGCAATAAAGAAAAGTGCAACCAAGCAGACTAGAAGTATCTAAAATATGCAATTTTGCCCTAAGGTTAGTTTTTCTGCTACCTGGTCTCATTCTGAGATAAAACATTAATCTCACTGTGTGTGTATCTGGCACATAATTTCATCCTGAGTCTAAGAAGTAAATGTCAGGAAGCTTGTGAGATTTTCTAGGCAAGATTTAAAGGAAGATATTTTCCAGAGTAAATCTACATCCTTGGCAAAGAGCACGCAGCTCTAAGGTATCGTTTTCATGTTACTGTTTTTCCTCCTCTCCTGATGGGCTGTGCAGCTATTTCACCTTTCTGCAAAATATTTATTCTGCATCTGTAATCACATCTGTTAGAAAGGACATTGCCCAGAAGACAATATTTTTCATGGCACATATGGCTGTCTTTAATTAAATGTAAATATTCATCTAAGCCTGCCGTATTCTAGTTTTTAAGCTTTTTCCTATGCCCTAGTGCTCCTCTTATGCATACACAAGTATCATCACAAAGTCTGCATATAGACAAATCTGCAAGTACAATAGTAAAGCTACCTGTGTAATTGTCTAAAGTTCAGTGTCTCTAAAAATTATTAGTACCAATTTAATATCCATAGCAAATTAAGGGCTCTATCAAGTACTGCAAAAGGCACAGATCACCTGTTTCTTTTTATTATGAAACCAATATGAGAACTGCTGTGACCTGATGTTGTCTGGCGTCAGGTAAATTCCTCAGTAACTGAATAACTCTCCCACTTTGGTTCTCTTTTGCAATAGTTACTTCCTTTCCCTAGCGTGCAATCTGTCCCCCTTCCCCCTCATTCTCACCCTAACTTGAAATGTTGAATGTATGGGAAATGGAGTATGTGGTGCTGATCACTAAATGACAAAGTGATGAACTGCTGAAAAATAACAATGCTCTTAGTTTCTGTAAGATTTTGTGACTAAAAGACACTATTTTCCCATACCAAATCCTATAAAATACGGTACATTTTGTTAGCTGAAAACATCATGTCTCCTTTCACTGTAATGCTGCATACACATTGATGGCTCCCTTGTTAGATTTTCCTGGCTTAAAGTGAAGATTTCAGATGTCTGAGTAATCTTCTATGGTTTAAATTGCTGTCAGTGGAGGGTGCATTAAGGGCAGGAAGAGCTCACAGTGTTAGGTTTACAATTTGTTCTCAAAACATAAACAGGCAGAGCCTTTCTAGTTTTAAAGAGGTTTATATACTTCCCCTTTAATCCTAAGCCTGTTTGCCATAAACATCAATTTAAATAGAACTGGTCAAAAAACTGTCAACACAAAGTTGGAGGGAAGAGTTGGTTGAATTATGGGGTTTTGTCAAAAGCAATTTTTTTTTTTTTACTGAAAAATCTCATTTTTGACAATGTTTTGATTTTTTGAACAACCATGGAATTTGGGTGTGGGGGGGTTGGTTTTGGTTTTGCTTGTTTGGGTTTTTTTTGTGTTTTTGATAATTTTCAGTTTGATATTGTAACAAAATACCCACCTTTTCTAGATTTCCAAGTAAAAGTGAAATTGTATTTTTTTCTGAAGGAAACTTTTATAATATTTTCTTACTGAAAAAAATTAAATCAAAATGAAGATATGTAGGGTTTTTTTCTTCACTGTCTAATTTTTATATTTTTTTTTGGCTTTTACTGAGGAAAAACTGATTTCCTGATGGTACAATTTCATATGGAAATTGTTCCTGTGAGAAATTCTGAAGGAAACGCTCATATTTCTGGCCAATTCCAATGGTAAATTATATCAAAACAACTCTTATGAACAAGTTAAGGGTACCGTTGCAAGCCTAAAAACTCAAATGTCAAAAATTGACAGTGAAGATGACACATACAACCTTACTGCCACTTTCTTTTGTGTCTGTATATTATAGTCTTTACTATTTTAATATTATTTCTCAAATGATGAAATATTGCCTCACACAATGATGTCTGCAAGCTTAGATATACATGTAGCATCTTCTACTCATTTTTATTACACTACATTCATTAAGTGTCCTGAATATCTCTATTGCCTTAGGACAAAATTTTCAAAAGTGATTTAGGCACTTGGGAATCTAAGTCTCATTGACTTTCAATGAGATTTAAATTCTTAATTGCCTGTCATTTTTGAAAATGTCCCTAGACTTCTAAATTATGTGCATACTTTTGAAAATTTGACCCTTAGATTCTTTATATGACAATAGCCCATCCCTATCATTATTATTTTCATATTTTTGCCAGGACCCAGGTAATGTATACTTTCTTTTCAACCATCAGCACATAAGAACAGCCATATTGGGTCAGACCAAATGTCCATCTTGCCTAGTATCCTGACTTCTGACAGTGGTCAATGCCAGGTGCCCCAGAGAGAATGAACAGAGCAGGTAATCATCAAGTGGTACATCACCTGTTGCCCATTCCCATCTTCTGGCAAACAGAGGCCAGAGACACCATTCCTGCCCATAGCTATTGATGGATCTATCCTCCATGAATTTATCTAGTTCTTTTTTGAACCCTGTTTTAGTCTTGGCCTTCACAACATTCTCTGGCAAAGAGTTGCACAGACTGACTATGCATTGTGTGAAGAAATACTTCCTTTTGTATGTGTTAAACGTGCTGCCTATTCATTTCATTTGGTGCCTAGTTCTTGTGTTATGAGAAGGACTAAATAAAACTTCCTTATTTACTTTCTCCACATCAGTCATGATTTTATAGATTTCTTTGTTATCCTTATTAGTCGTCTCTTTTCCAAGCTGAAAAATCTCACTTATTAATCATACTGAAGCCATCGATAACCCTAATAATTTTGTTGACCTTTTCTGAACCTTTTCCAATTCCAATATATCTTTTTTTCAGATGGGGTGGCCAGATCTGCATGCAGTATTCAAAATGTGGGCATTCCATGGATTTTAAAGAGGCAATATTATATTTTCTGTCTTATCGATCCCTTTCTTAACGATTCCCAGCATGCTGTTTGCTTTTTTGAATGCTGGTGCACATTGAGTGGTTGTTTTCAGAGAACTATGTACAATGACGCCAAGATTTCTTTCTTGAATGGTTTCAGCTAATCTTGAGTGGTAACAGCACAGATTTCCATTATTGCAATTCAGGGTAGTTGGCAATAAACTATAAGTCTCGGACAACATGTTCTTTTCTTTATTGTCAGTGCCTTCAGCATCTCGCTGCATTAGTTCTCAAAATGGAAAATGCACCATGGCTAATGTAGGAATTAGTTTTGGCATGTACAGTTGGTAACCAGATCTGGGAAATTTTGTTTGAAATCTATTTTTAGTCTGGGAAATTCTATTTTAAAAAATTGTTTTCAGGCTTAGCTGTTTTAAAAAAATATTTTCCTCTAGACTTGCATTGATTTAATCTTTTCTGACTTTGAATTTTTGGCATGGAAATACCCTACCTCAGATTTTGAATAAGGGGAGGTATAATAACCTATTGTAGGAGTTTAAACACACATTCCTGTTTGGTGGTATCTCAAATCAAAATATCAACTTTTTTATATATAATATATTGTGACAAAGCTCCAAGTTTGTATTTGTAGGTCCTGCGCTTCCTGGCAGATTTAGGGGCCTTAGAAACTCATCTAGGCCCCAGAGTGACCTCCCTTTCTCAGTATAATTGGCAAGAGTCACCACCTAGTGAGTTACCTTCATCACAGGCCAGTATGGAAGGTGGAAAAATGGGGGGAGCCCGGGCCCGCCCTCTACTCTGGGCTCTAGCCCAGGGACCCTAATAGTATCAGCTAAGATGACTGACCTTTTATCCACAAAACACAATTCAATTCCCTGGGCTACTTCCCCACAGCAGTCCCTGCTTCTTCAAACTCCACTTCACCCTTACCTCAGGGCCTCCTTCCTTCTGGATAATATGTTGTCCACCACTCAGTCTCACCAACAGCACAACCTCCTTCCACAGCTCCTGACATCCACACCCCACCTGACTGGGAGGTTTTTATCTGGATTCAGCCAGTCCCTGATTGGCTTCAGGTGTCCCAATTAGGCTAGCTGTTTCTACTCCTTTCTAGAAGGCTCTTAATTGGCCCCAGGTGTCTTGATTGGTCTGGAGTAGCCTTTGTTTGGCTATCCAGGGAACAGGGACCTGCACATCCTGAGACTAATATACCTGCCTTCCAGCACTCTCCTATATCCTTCTGGTCTGACTCCGTCACAATATATATATATGAACAACAGTTACTGTTATCATAGTTACTAGCAGTGAAACATTTTGAGATCTGTGAAACTCTCCTGACAAGTAATCTTTGATCTGTAAAACCAAGGGGCTTTGTGAAAACTGATAAGCTTGCTACTATGCTCAGCTAATTTAAAGTTGACAAACTCCTAATTTTTGCCTCCAAAATGCTAACATACTTGGTAGAGAAGGTGCCACAGGACTCTTTGTCACTCATACTTGGTAGAGTTTCAGAAAACCTTGAGAGGATCTCAGTGAATGGGGGAAACTGGAGGTAGATCCTTTTCAACTGCTGTATTCACATTTCTAACAATCAGGACAATCTTTGGACTCCTCTAGTTTTTCAGCTATAACCATAGTCATGACCTTCTGGAACAAAACTGAGGCTGAATATATGAAGACATCAGGTATGAAGGGTAGTTTTACAAATCTGTATAAGCTTCACTTTGTTGTAATGTCCCTTTCTTCTTCAAATAGTCGAGCTCCACTTTAACTTGTGACTATAGATGAACACAATGTTATTTCTCTCACAGTAAAATGTGAACACAATGTTATTTTGCTCAACCTCTTCTGTTACACATATCCTCTCTTTTGTTCCCTTTTCTTCAATCACTGCTCATTTTTTGCTTTGTGTACAATCCATTTCAAAACTGGTTAGTGACAGTACAATTCCAGCTGACCTTTTCCTCAAAGTCATTATCTTCCAATAGAAAGACACCACCTTAAACTACTTCTGTTCTTCACAGCATGTTAGCACTTTTGCTTTAGAGAACAGAAAGTAAATTCAATTCTTAAAATTACTGGCAAACTGTCTTTTGCAATAAGCATACTTTTTAAATTGTGTACATCTTTCATAAGTCTCTATTCAAATGGTTTTATGAAATATTCTTCTTTACCCAAATGTATCTTAAGGAATTTGTTGTTTATGAAGAAGACAAACTTAAAGTGATGAGAAAGGAGATGCAACTCTAGTTATTAATTACTGTTGTTTATATTTCAATAATCTCTACCAGCCCCAGCAGAGATAGGGGACTCATAGTCCCCTGCCCTGAAGAGTTTACAAACTAAATGGATAATACCAAGGATGGGTGAAAGGAAGAATTCTTATGCCCATTTTATGTACAGTGAACTGACACACAGAGAGGCTAAATGACTTGCCAAAGATTACACAGAGAGCCTGTGGCTGAGCCAAGAATATCATCCTTGTCTCTGGAGCCTGAAGCCGGTACCTTCATCACATGACCGTCCTTGGTCTTTCATCTCTGTGATTCCAGATGTCTAAGAAGCAGATTAATAATGTGGAAACCTCAGCAGTTTTGGTTTAGATGTTTATTTGTACTTCTGAATGTTTATCTGAGCCTAATGCTAGATCTCTGACTTTCTCAAATCTTTAAAACCAGGATGGATATCTCACAAGAACAGGCTTTTAGCAGTATGTTTCTGTGATTCCACTTCTAGCTGGAGGCAAGTGTAAAGGAGCACGAAAACAAAAAATAATGTGGAGGGAAAAATCAACTGAAATGTTCCTAGCCACCCAAAAGTCTAGTATGGGTTTTGGTGAAGGTCAGGTTGATTCTTTTAGACAAATTATTTTTCCACCTTTTGATCCAGCTGCACCACTAGCACTACAATTAAAACACTAAATTAATACTTATCAGTTTGTACACAGAAAACATCTGGTAAACAGTGCAGTAGCATAACATCTGAGAGTGATCATAGTTCCTGTTCATGAAAGTCATATAAGGTAATGTGTAAAACAGTGTGTTTATTTTTTAAATCCATGTGCAGTACTCAATAAGTGCTGAGTAGTAAGTTTGGCAGGATAAAAGGCACAGCACTTTCATTAATATCACAGATACATAGTTCACTGAGTTGACTCTGGCTTCTGGAAATATTTAGTTTACACTGGGCATACTCAGGTGTTCAGTGCAGGTATTTGTAGTTAGTGACATGGTTATATGCTGTCTATTATTAAGGTTGCCTGACACCTCTCATTAGAAAACCCTTTCCAGTTGCTTATAACTTTGCCAACTTTAACTGTTTTGGCTGAAATTAGCAATAAATAAACAAATAAATAAAGTTCAGCTTTAGGCAGGCATCCAGCATGGCAAATTTCAGCCAGAACAGTTAAAGTATCTCTGAAAATGAAGCTAGAGAGGGGAAGACTAGGATTGTTTAGGCAAGAAAACGGGGATGAGGAGTGGAGTTTAGGACTGTGTTGGCAAGGAGAATAGGACCGACACCATAAGCCAAGTGATGGGAAACGGGGAGAAGTTGGAGGCTAGAGAGCAAAGGCGATCAAGGCTGGTGGTGGAATGAGCAGAAGGATTTGTGACCACTAGAACACATTCCCTTCCATCGTCTGGAATTCATGATTAAGACTTGAGTCTTATGATTCCTCTGATGTCATCAAGTATCTGTGAAACTGACTGGCAGAGTGTGCCTCTTCGCCATCTAATGACCTACTGCTATCAGTTCTTGTTACCTCAAATGGCAGGTATGAATCATGGGTTTGGATATAATGCCACATGATGGAATTTATTTTTTTCAGTTTGTTTTTCTAAAAACCTAGGAAATTATAAACAAAAACTAGGTTAGAAGAACACTATTTAAGTTACAAAATGTAATTATTGGGGTTATTCTGTATCCCAAACTCCTATGGTGACAATAACGTGCCTGGTGCATTATGTTTTGAAAGCAAGCACTGTAGGTGCTTCAGCAGGTAGGTCTTGTAGGCAGCTAGCTCCGATGGATTCCACTAACCACTCAGACACATGGGTAAGGGAAAGATTTCTAGTAGGGCTGGCAGGAATGGGGAAAGTGGGCAAATACCACAGGTAGAGAGGCTTAAGCTGTTATAGTTCAAAGTGAGCAATAGTGATTCTTGTTTATATCCCTGGACACTCCAACTGAGAGTCAGGGCTCTTCTGGCCTAGTGCCTAGGGTACTCTCTCTAGCTCTGTCTCTACTCAAATAAATAAGCATTTGCAGTTTTCTAAATTAGGCCCAGTTAGGGTGTGTCTACACTGCAATGTAAGCCCAGGATTAATAGTACTCAAGGAACCAGACCTTGGGATTGTTAACCTAATACTTGAGCATCTCTACACTCGCTTGTAACTACACATTAGGAGTTGTGGAACACTGGATCCTAACCTGAGGTGCCAGAGTCTACACTGCATTATGCAGGTCCAAGTATCCAACTACCCAGACTTCCTCGTGCTTTCCCACTCTACCTCTTTGTTCGTGGTGCAGTCTGGAAAACCTGGGCTGTCCATCAAACTAGACTGTCCAGAGGACAAATAAAGTTGACCTGTGGGATTGTGCGATACTTTTGGCAGAGTCTCAGAACCCAAGTCTAGCTACACTGCAAAGCATTTGGGCTTGAACCCTGGGTCCTATCTTGACTCAGGCTTGGATCCTCCATTCCCATGGGATCCTGGTGGCCTGGGTTAGGGCGATTTGTGGGTAGCTGGAAGGGAGGCTAGACTTGAGCTTGAGTTTGAATCCTGGGCTAACAGTGCAGTGTGGACATACCCTAATTGAGTCTGGCTTAGAAACCTGCAAATGCAGGGTCCAGAGCTCAGACTCCAGGCTGAGCCTGAACATCTACACTGCAGTTAAACAGCTCCATAACCTGAGCCCCATGAGCCTGAGTCAGCAGCCATGGGCCAGCCAAAGGTTTGTCCCCCTTGTGCATGTGTAATATGATTAAGGCTGTAAGAAAGTTGTACATTTCTTTTTTTTACAGTTTGTAAAAGTTGTGGTTTTGGTGTGTGAGTTCAAGTACCATTATAAATGTTTTAAAACAAACAAAACTCCATAACCCCTTCCATCCCTGAAAATTGAGTAAGTGGTGTTGCAATCTGGTGCATGGGGTTGCAACACCACTCAAATTTATGGCAACTATAGAAAATTGTGGTACTTGTTAAAAGTTGCAGTTTCCACAACAAAATTGCAGCCTGTGATTTCCTTACAGTCCTTTATTATGATACAGTCTTCTACAGACACTGCCATGGTATGATGGAAGTGATGCCTGAGTTTGGGGGCAGCGACCTAAAGCTGGAGCTTCAAACTAAAAGCTGCTGGGATGAGAAGGTCAGGCAGCTCAGAAGCCAGGTCTGAGAGGCTGAGAGCCAGGCAAGGAAGCTTCTTGTTGCTGGCACATGTACACGAGGGAGTGAAAGTTCACAAGAGTAAATCTTGATCAATCAAATGTTCACAGGAAACAACCACAAAAGGGGTGCCTGAAAGTGGACAGGCTGGTGGGGGATGGGACTCTTATGCTTCCCTATATGGGATTTAGCTTCAGGGTCCACAGTATGTGTATGAGGCACAGGGGGGCTATAAAAGGAGGGGAGGTTGACTCCCAGCTGTTCCAGATGTAGGAGGCCCAAGCTCCCTTTCTCAGTTTCCTTAAAGGGGTCTAGGAAAAGAGTTGCGGGGCTTGGCTCCTTGCTGTAGGAGATGTAGGAGCCTCAAAACTCCCTTAGTCAGCTCCCCTAAGTGACACTTTCCTTCAAATCCTTTTCCAATCATTTTATCCAATAACACTGGTCTACAATTTTTTAGAAGTCGTCTGCTTCAGAGATAAAATGTGATATTTATTATGTATTTTGATGTGCTGAATTCAAATATGACAATTAAAGCAACTGATTGGCTACTGTTTCTAAGATATTTAAGTTTTTACATTTTATGTCTATGTATATTGTGTAGATAGTAGAGTTTTAATCATAAATTGGAAACCTAGGTCTTTTAATGTGTTTATGGTTGCTTTACATGATAATATTTCACCTGTCCTGTTTATGTAACACTTTAAAAATCAGCAAAAGGGTTATATAAATAAAATGTATTATGAAACAAAAGGCAAAAAATTGTGTACATAGTTTAGTCCTATTCAGTGTCTACTCGGCGCTTCTTGGCTTGTCTCTTGTATTCATTAAATGGAGCATCTCTTGTCACTGTCCAGCAATAGTCTGCAAGCATTGATGGGCTCCATTTGCCCTGATAGCGTTTCTCCATTGTTGCAATGTCCTGGTGAAATCGCTCGCCGTGCTCGTCGCTCACTGCTCTGCAGTTCGGTGGGAAAAAATCTAGATGAGAGTGCAAAAAATGTATCTTTAGTGACATGTTGCAACCAAGTCTTTTGTATGCCTTGAGGAGGTTTTCCACCAACAACCTGTAGTTGTCTGCCTTGTTGTTTCCGAGAAAATGTATTGCCACTGACTGGAAGGCTTTCCATGCCGTCTTTTCCTTGCCATGCAGTGCATGGTCAAATGCATCATCTCAAAGAAGTTCACGAATCTGAGGACCAATAAAGACACCTTCCTTTATCTTAGCTTCACTTAACCTTGGAAATTTTCCACGGAGGTACTTGAAAGCTGCTTGTGTTTTGTCAATGGCCTTGACAAAGTTCTTCATCAGACCCAGCTTGATGTGTAAGGGTGGTAACAAAATCTTCCTTGATTCAACAAGTGGAGGATCCTGAACACTTTTCCTCCCAGGCTCCAATGACTGTCAGAGTGGCCAATTTTTCTTGATGTACTGGGAATCTCTTGAACGACTATCCCATTCACAGAGAAAACAGCAGTACTTTGTGTATCCAGTCTGCAGACCAAGCAAGAGAGCAACAACCTTCAAATCGCCATAAAGATGCCACTGATGTTGGTCATAGTTTATGCACCTCAAAAGTTGTTTCATGTTGTCATAGGTTTCCTTCATATGGACTGCATGACCAACTGGAATTGATGGCAAAACATTGCCATTATGCAGCAGAACAGCTTTAAGACTCGTCTTCGATGAATCAATGAAGAGTCTCCACTCATCTGGATCGTGAACGATGTTGAGGGCTGCCATCACACCATCGATGTTGTTGCAGGCTACAAGATCACCTTCTATGAAGAAGAATGGGACAAGATCCTTTTGACGGTCACGGAACATGGAAACCCTAACATCACCTGCCAGGAGATTCCACTGCTGTAGTCTGGAGCCCAACAGCTCTGCCTTACTCTTGGGTAGTTCCAAATCCCTGACAAGGTCATTCAGTTCAGCTTGTGTTATGAGGTGTGGTTCAGAGGAGGAGGATGGGAGAAAATGTGGGTCCTGTGACATTGATGATTCAGGACCAGAAGTTTCATCCCCTTCCTCTTCCTCGTCTGACTCAAGTGAGAATGATTCTGGTGCATCGGGAACCGGCAATCCTTCTCCGTGGGGTATTGGGCATATAACTGATGGAATGTTTGGATAATGCACAGTCCACTTTTTCTTCTTTGACACACCTTTCTCAACTGGAGGCACCATGCAGAAGTAACAATTACTGGTATGATCTGTTGGCTCTCTCCAAATCATCGGCACTGCACAAGGCATAGATTTCCTTTTCCTGTTCAACCAATGGCGAAGATTTGTTGCACAAGTGTTGCAGCATATGTGTGGGGCCCACCTCTTGTCCTGATCTCCAATTTTGCAGCCAAAATAAAGGTGATAGGCTTTCTTAACCATAGTGGTTATACTGCGCTTTTGTGATGCAAAAGTCACTTCACCACAAACATAGTAGAAGTTATCTGCACTGTTCACACAAGTACGAGGCATCTCTGCTCACTTTGGCTAAACAGAAATGTGTCCCTTTGCAAAATCAAACACTGACAAATAAGAGAGCATGACACTGTATGATTTCTAGAGCTGATATAGGGCAATTTGTTCAGCAGAGTGATGTAAGCTTCGTTATGATTCCATCATCCATGACTTCTAGGAATAACATGATGCAATTCATATCATGTATGACGCAATACCAGCTTCAGATTGCATCATTCATTGTTTTGCCAAAAAGCAAGTACTGTCCAAACCCAGTCATAGATTTATTCCTAGATCCAGTCAAAGATGTATTTTAGTCATTTCTGGTTTAAATTGAGATCCCTTCCCTTTATAACTGACTTATCCTCTGCCATTCCCATGTCAAGGGTCGTATATACTGACCCAATAGCATATCTTGAAAACTAGAGCCAATCAACAATTTTAAGCATCATTTTCGTTCTCAGTGACCCAGAATTAGTAAAGTTTGACTACATTTATTTCAGAAGCATTTTGGCTGTAGAGCAGTGTAACCATATCTCTTCCATATGGAGTACCTGCACTGGCCATCCACCACAAGTTTTACATCCTAAATTATAACATTAAAACATAACTCCCCTACCCCACCCCACTGAGCTGCTATGGGGAAGGTGGAAAAAACCCACCACACCTCAACCAATCTGGCTGTGAAGGAAAAATTCCTCTGCAGACCCCCCAAGGAAAAGGGGAACTAGAGTAATACGCACAGCAGGTTAAGAGGGAACCTGATCCTTTTGCCAAGTTTATGGGTAGGTGAGTGGTACTGCAGCCTCATCCCAGTGAAAGAGGGCCTCTCAGATCTGCATGGGGGACAAATAGCCCCCACCCTCACACACACATTTTTTGGTCAGTAGGATGGGCAGTGCAGTGATCTACCCCTGGCCTGGCCCTAACTGCTTACTGCCCTTCCTATTCATCCCTGTAAACTTTCTCCCCACTTGTAGTAAGGGACCCCTTAAAGGGGTCATGACCCTTTACTTCTAGCAAGCTGGACAAAGACCCTCCCCAGTCCCAACCCCTGGCATAAAGGTTGTGGTGGTCCCTACAGAAAGCACGGAGGTCATGGAAAGTCACAGAATCCATCACTTCCGCGACCTCCATGACAGACACAGAGCCCTACTTATAATTCCTTATATTTACTAACTACAAGGAAGATATAGGGAATGCGGCAAACACTGAGAAAATGTTTATTTGCTTGAGGCAATTGGCAAGTTTTATAAAGAGGTTCTGATTAAATAAGTCAGTATGTGCAAGCAATGCCATACATTTATCACAGTTATTACCTATTCTAAGCAAAGGAAGAAAATGTGGTGTCTCAGATACCACTGTATGATTACAGAGCAGTTGCTGACTTTTTAATGGAGATCACTGTATATCTCATACTATAGATATAAATATAATCCTTTTGATAGCTGCAGAGACACATCAGAGCCCAGAGGAAAATGGAACTCCCGCAGGGGAATTATTTGTGAGGCTCTGAAGAAAATCTGTTTTATATTACAATACAAGCTTTCCTGCAGAGATGGGCATGGGGAATCTCACAGAAAATGTTGCACTCTTTAACATCCAATGTAGTTGACAGCAATTCTCTATATATAACCTTGAGTAAATATTTTTGTTAACTCAGTTACAGGTATGGAAAACCTTGATTGCCTCACCATACAGGTTCATCTAGCTTCCTTTTAAATCAAGCCAGAGACGTTTAGCTTAAGCCAGCTTGGATGTAAAAATGCAATTTCATAAGGCCTTGTTTACACTACATACTTTTGCCAACAAAAGTCAGGTTTCATCCACAAAATGGTGGAGGTGTACACCCAACAATGCTCCTCATGTTGATTTAACTCTCCTACTATGCCGATGTAATAAAACTATTTAGACGAGCTGCATACAGCTTTTTGCCACAAAGTTAGAGTGACACAGTATCAATGTAGACAGTGCGCTTGTTTGTCACCTTAGGGCCTCCAGGAGATGTCCCACAATGTCCATCATGACCGCCCTGGTAAGTAGTTTCTACTCCACTGCCCTCAGCCAGGTACACAGGCATGTGCCCCTCCCCCTTTAAAGCCCTGGGAATTTTTGAAATTCCACTTCCTCTTTGCTTGGCATGGACAGCTCACATTGCATCTTCCCAGCTGACCATGCTGGCTTTCCACAGAAAACCTGCTCCCACCTGGAGTGCACCGGAGTTGCTGGATCTGTTGAGTGTATGGGGTGAAGAAGCTGTGCAGTTGCAGCTCCGATCCAGCCTTAGGAACTTGGACACCTATGAGCAGCTTGCTCATGGCATGGATGAGACGGTGCAGGGAAGGGACACGCTGCAATGCTGTGCTAAGACCAAGGAGCTGAGGCAGGTGTACCAGATGGCAACGGAAGCCAACCATTGCTGTGGTGCTGAAAACATGCTGCTTCTACAAGTAGCTGCACCCCATTTTTGGCAGCAACCCCACCTCCACTGCCAAGAGCCCCGTGGATACTTCAGAGAGGACTGGAGGCAGCAGCCAGCAGAGTCAACCCCAAAGGTGAAATGATGGACAAAGAGATCGAGGTGGAGGAGGATATGGGACAGGCTTGCCTGGTGATGTGGCAAGCCAGGATCTTTTTGATTCCGGAGGGGTCTAGCCAGCCTCAGCAGTCTGGCTCTGGTTTGCCTGAAGCAGCAGAAGGGAGCTCTGGTAAGTACTCATTTTGTTTTGATACTGCACTAGTTACATGAGGTAGAGATGGGAGAAGGGATCAAAACTGACACCACTAGACACTGTTTGCATCTGCTTCTCATTCCCCTGTGCAGCTACATTTGGGGTGGGAGGGGCCTGCAAAAAAGTTTGTTAATGCACACCAAGGTCTCCCAGGAATCCTCCATAGAGATCCTAGGAAACTTTCCTGCAAATGCTCTGCAATCGTCTGCCGAAGGTTCTTTAGCAGAACTGCTTTGTTTCCTCCTCCACTAAAGGAAACTTTGCCTCGCTTATTGGCAGTTATTTCTGCAGGAACCCAAATAGCACACAGGCGAGCACCATGTGGACCCAGTCTGAAGCTGCACACATGCAGGAGATGCACCTTAGCATCTTTGGTTACCCTTAGTAGTGAGAGATCAGCTTCAATCACCCCTGCCTGTGGAAAATGGGGCCAGTATTCAGAATAGTGTCCCTAGATACTTGTACTGATCCCCCTCTGAAACCACCCAGACCCTTTGTCCCACCTTGCACCATCCCACCCCCAGGCCAAACTCACCATGTTTAGTGCTTTGGCTGTGCTGCGTGCTTGCCAAGGGAAAGTGAGAAAGAGCTGTGTGTAAGTTTTATGATTCAAGACTGAGAGTGCACACACAATAGTGACACTCTGTGTTGTTTCTTTTACTTCTGCAGATGTGCCCTTGAGGGCCAACTCCTACACACCAGCAGAGCGCCTCCATCAGATAAGGAGGTGAACGAGGAGGAGTAAGGAGGGCATGTTCTGTGAAATGCTGCAATCGTCAGATCAGGCCAATAGTGAGCACAGAGCCTGGGGAAAGACAATAAATGAAAAACTAGAAATGGATAGTAAGGAAAAGAGATGAGCAGGAGCTGATAATAGAGGAGCGGGATAAAGCTCATGGAGGACCAATCAGAGATGCTCAGGTCCCTGATTGTGCTGCATGTGGGACACCTGTGTGCTCAACTCCCCTTGAAGCCCATACAGAACTGCCTTCATTGTCCTCTCTAACTCCCCCCCGCCCCATATTCTTCTCATATTCACAACCCATCACAGTGCCCCTTGCATTTCACCCCTAGGGATATTTTTCATAACAACATCTGGACTTACACATGCCTGTGAGATTCTCACTTCAGAGAGTGCTGCTCACTGTCACGTCCCTTGTAAGAATGTTAATGTGTGGATTGGTGTTTAATAAATATTTGGTCTTACAAAAACAGTGATTCTTTATTTGTGACCTATACAGGGTGGTTGTAGCAGAAATTCATACACAGTGACAACTGGCACATTTGCAGATTACAATTAACACTCTGTCAGGAATTATTACAGGGGTCATTTAAGGGGGCAAGTAAACGATGCCTGGCTGACTGCATTAGCGAAATACACATTATTGGGGCTCATTGTCAAAATGCTTCTTCAAAGGCTCCCTGATTTGAATAGCCTAGCCCCGCATTGAGCCTCTCTAATAACCTTAGTGTCTGGCTGCTCTAAATCAGCTGCCATGAGATCCCCCACAGTGCTCCACACCTTGGGAAACTTTTCCCCCTTGGCTTCACAAATGTTATGCAGAGCAGAGCAGGCTGCTATGACTATGGGAATATTTTTCTCATTGAGGTCTGACCTGTCATAAAGGCAGCACAAATGACCCTTAATCTGCCAAATGCACATATTATGGTCATTTTGCACCTGATGAGACTGTGGTTGAAGCACTTCTTGCTGCTGTTCAGGTTTCTGGTGTCAGGCTTCATGAGCCAGGGGAGTAAGGGGTAGGCTGGGTCTCCTAGGATCACTATGGGCATTTCCACATCCCCTATTGGAATCTTCTGGTCTGGAAAGAAAGTCCCTGCATGTACCTTCCCTGACCTCATTGCATTGATGTCAGTGAAATGGCCCCAGTGATCCATCAGTGTTTGCAATACCATAGACAAATAACCCTTTTTGCTGATGTACTCCATCACAAGATGGTCTGCGGCCAAAACTGGAATCCACATTTCATCTATTGCCGCACTGCAGTTGGTCGATGGCTTTGCAGCAATGGGATTCATTATTTCCCACACATTGCCCAGAGTCATAACACACCACAGCCCCCACTGTGGACTTTTGGTAGCTGTTTAGAATTGCCAGTTTCCACACACTAATTGCCACATGCTTGTCCACCATTAGGACAGTTCTCATTTTGGTGCCCTTGTGCACAGGCTGGAGGCAAACTCCTCACAGAGTTCAAGGAAGGTGACTCTGCACATATAAAAGTTCTGCGGACACTGTTACCTGCATCACAGTCTGATCCCACCATTCAGTGCTTGTTTCCCGAGCCCAATAGCAATGGTCTGCTGGGTGCTGCTCCGTGAATGCCAACATCAGCCTTGAATTGTTTCTTTGCATGGCTCACAGCAAAGCAGGCACCACGGATTCCTGTTCAGACTCACAGCTCATGAAATACTGCAGGATAAAGCCACATTGCGTGCATAACACTTATGTTCAGTGCAGGATCCGTGCTTTCAGGCAGAGATGGAGGGTGAAAAAAAAGGGGCAGTAGAAAAATGGTATGAAAGGCACGTGGAAGGCTTTGGAATTATGGGACAGAGAAAAGTGCATCCACCCCCACAATGTACTGTAATCCACTTCCAGAACTCCTAGGGGGAGCATGTGGCGATATGCACAGAGGGATATTTACCCAACAGGCACTGCACTCTCTGGCAGCCCTAGAGCATCAATTGTGGCCATGCTCCACCGACACAAGAAGTGTTGTGTGAATATGCACTAGCAATGTAATTACAGCGGTCTATGAGCATTAACCTAACTTAAGTCAGCTTAATGCTGTAGCATAGATGTGGCCTCAGTGTGCATATGAGAGAGAGAGAGAGAGAGATCTAACATACAATACAGTCTCTTACTGAATATATGGCTGCAGGATGATTAATCCTCTAGCTATTCAACACTCACAGATCTTACCTAATACAGCACCTCCATTTGTATGAAGAACAAAGTTTGCCTTTTCAATGAGAGAGCATATAATGCCACAATGGACTGGAGGAACTCAACACCATTTAACATAATGAGGTGGGATTGCTCACAATGCAACATTCAAAGAGTGTCTGTGTGTCCTGTAAAACCAACCAAAAGAGGCAGATAATGTTAACTTTTTTGATTCAGAGTGTTGAATACTTTGCAGAACTTTAGAAATAGTTTTTGGCCTGCTTAAGTTATTTCTCCCAAAGATGAATTGCCAGGGCTACAACAGAGTTTAATGATAAAAGCGAGTGTGTGTGTGTGTGTGTGCGCGTGTGTGTGTGTGTAAAAAACAAGTTTTGATCAGGCTAAAAGTTTAGCTGTCTCTTAGGCTATGTCTACACTAGTACTTACTTCAATATAACTTATGTCACTCCGGGATGTGAATAAATCACCTCCCAAGTGACATAAGTTACACAGACATAAGTGCCAGTGTGGATAGTGCTATTTTGTCAGAAAAGCTTCTCCCGACATAGCTTCTGCCACTCATGGGGGCCGGAGTCATTACGCTGATGAGAGAGCTCTCTCCTATTGGCTTAGAGCAGCTACATTAGAGAGCTTACAGTGGCACACTGCTGTAAACTCTCTAGTGTAGCCCTGCTCTCAAGTTTCTACAGAATTGGTTCCTCCCACCTCACAGCGATTTTGGCCTCCAAAGGATTGGATTTATTTCAGCATGAAAAAGAAAGCCACACTGATGTTTAATTTGCTGTCATTCTTCAGAAGCTTGATTAATTAGAAACCTTTAAGTATTTCTGGAGTTTTTGTTGATGCGTCTGAAATGGTTTGGACAACTGCAAGAATTAGTAGGACTTGCAAAGACCACATTTTAACATAACATTAATGAAGAGGAATGCATAAATTAGAGGGAAATCTTATTCCCATTTAACTTCAGCTGGAAAATATTTGTGGTACTTCACAGGCTGATGCATGTGCCTGGAAATCCTCGAAGAAAGGGTTTCATTTGTCTCTGTGTGTGACTGAGGAGGGAAATTTCACTCAAAGCATTTGTTCCTGAATACAGCCTGAGTATATTCATCAGTAATCTGTGTGACCAAAGGACTTGTGCCTATCTAAGGGCCATTAACCAGTAGTATTAAAAGCAAAGGAAACCCCTACCCCAAATCTTTAACCCATTCAATTCCTATCTTTTCTTTAGTACTTCTAGATATTTACCTTGGGTTGTGGTAGCTAGTCCTTATACCACTGTACAGGTGGAAGGAAGAATGATTTACTGGCCCAGGCAACATAAGGACTAAGCCGAATCACAGCCCTCGTGCTGGGACTGCTATCAAATGGCTGTCCACAAGAGCAGCTGAATAGGTGGAGCAATGGCCTGAAGAGCATTCAGCTGGTGGAGGGTGGGGATTGTGCTACACTCCTTGAAGCAATGTATTAAATAGTAATATTCCTCATTTAGAGCAGCTGGTGAGCTCCTGCAACCCCCCTCCTCCCACTCCTAGGGTTCTGCCTCTTTACAAGCTGTGCTTAGGAGGCACAGTTTAGCTCTGGATTGGAGGAAGTCAAGCCTAGAAAATCCAATCTAGTTTTGACAAGGTGGTCATTCCTATTCAGGCCAATCTGCGCCCAACTGTAGCATAAGGGGACAGTGCAAGAGAAAATAATCCTGTCTTTTGTCAGTTCTTTTGAGCATGAAAATCCTTCTCCCTTTTGAGGTTTGCTTTTTCAGCTGTGTCTTACACCAAAGAGATGGGCTGGCTCTGCGTAACATGTACTAGCGTAGAAATGGGCTGATTGCTCTCATCCAAGTGGCTTGTCAGTTTTTTTCTATCACTCCTTTCAAGGAAAACTCAGACAGGCAATTCTGAGAACTACTAACTAGACCCTTCCTGTAACATGTAAGAGTCAGAAACTATTTGTTTTCATGTGATACGTCCATTTTGCTGTTTAAAAAACTGCGGGGGGGGGGAGGGGGAGGAGGGAAGGGTGAAGCTCCATTCACTGGCAGGATAATTTGTAATTCCTAACATGCACAAGAGCTTTAGTTCCCTCCCTCCCCTTGCACATATCCTCGCCATCCTGCTGAACATTAGAAATGTGGTGCTAGCAAATTCTGATGCTAATGCTAATGCAAAAGCAAAGGTTGCTTTCCTGGGTGGGGGGGGGATCAGATGAAGGGGAAAGAGCCAATTAAGATCAACATTGCACAGATGAGCCATTGTATGTCTGGGAACAATTGTGAAAGGTTACAGCCTCGTGTCTGCTCTTCATTGACTTTTCCAGTTCACTCCCCTTTAGCTGATTTGGTGCTTCCATGCTCCAGCCAGAGCTGATGGAACCCCTGTGAGACGGCGGCTGAGGGTGGGAGCACTTGCCTGCCTTCTCCCAGGGAAAATAAACCAATGGCAGTGAGTGTTTCTTTGTGGTGTTGTGGGTGAAAATAGCCTATTTCCTTTTGGCATTTACAGCTCTTTCCCCGCCAATCCCAAATGTTTTATGTCTGTCTGTGTCCTGTGAGAGGGAAGGGAGGCAGCATGGTTCCCTGGACAGGGAGGGCACTAGCCTGGGACTCGAATGCTCTGGGTTCTATTTCCAGCACTGGCTTTGACTTTTTTGTGACCTTGGCAAGTCATTTTATTTCTCTGTGTCTCAGGGCATGTCTACACTTACCTCTAGAGCAATTGATCCAGCGGGGATCAATTAATCACATCTAGTGAAGACGCGATAAATTGACCGCTGAGCGCTCTCCCGTCGACTCCGGTACTCCACCAGAGTGAGAAGCACAGGCAGAGTTGACAGGGGAGTAACAGCAATCGACATATCACAGTGAAGACATCATTGTAAGTAGCTCTAAAGTACGTTGACGTCAGCTACGCAACTTAGATTGCCTCAGTTTCCCCATCAGTAAAACAAGAACAAAAATACCCGCTTCTGTGAAGCCTTTTGAGCTCTCTGAATGAAAAAATGTTATACAAAATCTAAGCATTATTATTAATACAGTACGGTATTGTAATACTCTTTAAATTATTCAGTTAAATGAAAAAAGCAATTTTCTCACATCTTTACACTTAGACTCTCACCCTTACCATATCCTTCTATCCTCTGCCATGGGTTGTTTTTTCCAGGGCAATGCACTCTCTTTCTTTGGTTGTAAATGCCACACAAATCAATTGTATTATATAGAAATTGTGTTATTCACAGACGAAATCGAAATACAACTCTGACTGCTGCCAAATTTTTCTTCCCTGTCCTTCAGGAAGACTTCGTAACTTTTTTTAACACACAAAAGTTGATATTTTTATTGCTTAATTAAAGTTTTTTACTACAGACTATCTCGATTTATGCAATTAGTATATTGCATTTTCTAGTAAGTCTTCCAGAGAACAAGTAAGATTATTCACATACACTTGAACTGTCAAGGACCAAAGTTTGCTTTATAAAGATATTTCTTTTGGTTAATAAGTTTTGACAATGCAGCAGCTTTATGCATTGGTAAATAGTCTATTTGCTTTTGTCAGCGATTAAAACTGAAGCCCATTCACTCTACATAAGCCATGGGCCTGCAGAGATCTATTCAAGTAAAAAGTCTGAAATTAGAGTATAAAGTTCCTTTGGGGAGATCTACCTCTGCAGGAGTTGTCTTATCCAAGAGATAAACTCTCTCCATTCTTTGAACTAGAAGCTGCCATTTGAGCTCTTCCGAACATAAATGTTTAGGTGTGAAATCTGGTGCCTTGGCTAATCTTTCTGATACAAATGAGATAAAGTTTTTAAAACTAAGTTGTCGGTGAATGATTTGTTGTGTCGTGCTAGCAATAGTAATACATGACCCATATGTCCAGTTTGTCCTTTTGGAAATGTCATCAATATCTGATATGCACTCCAATAAAAATGCAGGATAAATATTCTGTACAAGATCTAATGAACTTTTGGGATGGCGTTATGGAACAAGTTTGTCTAATGAGTTATGTGCGGTGAATGGTAAATATGATTTTCATATTTACATTAGGGCTGTCAAGCAATTAAAAAAATAATTGATTAATTGCACAACTAATTGTTTGATTAAACAATAATAGAATACAATTTATTTAATATTTTGGATATTTTCTACATTTTAAAATATACTGATTTCAATTACTACACAGAATAGTGTCCAGTGCTCATTTATATTTATTTTTATTACGAATATTTGCACTGTAAAAACCAAAAGAAATAGTATATTTCAATTCACCTCATAAAAATACTGTAGTGCAATCTCTTGATCATGAAAGTTGAACTTACAAATGTAGAATTGTGTACAAAAATAACTGCATTCAAAAATAAAACTATGTAAAACTTTAGAGCCTACAAGTCCACTCAGTCCTTCTTCAGCCAATCGCTCAGACAAATACATTTGGTTACAATTTTCAGGAGATGCTGCTGCCCACGACTTCTTTACAATGTCACCTGAACATGAGAACAGGTGTTCACATGATGTAGTTGTAGCCGGTGTTACAAGATATCTACGTGCCAGATGCACTAAAGATTCGATATGTCCCTTCATGCTTCAATCACCATTCCAGAAGACATGTATCTGTTTGATAAATATTCAAAGCAAGGCAGCCCAACACATATTCATTTTCATCATCTGAGTCAGATGCCACCAGCAGATGGTTGATTTTCTTTTTTGGTTGTTCAGGTTTTGTAGTTTCCACATCAGAGTATTGCTCCTTTAAGACATCTGAAAGCATTCTCCACACCTTGTCCCTTCAGATTTTGGAAGGCACGTCAGATTCTTAAACCTTGGGTCACGTGCTGTAGCTATCCTTCGAAATCTCACATTTGTACTTTCTTTGTGTTTCATCAAATCTGCTGTGAAAGTGTTCTTAAAATGAACATGGGCTGGGTCACCATCTGCAATGGCTATAACATGAAATATATGGCAGAATGTGGGTAAAACAGAACAGAAGACATACAAGTCTCCCCCCAAGGAGTTTAGTCACAAATTTAATTAACACATTTTTTTAACAAGCATCATCAGCGTGGAAGCATGTCCTCTGGAATGGTGGCTGAAGCATAAAGGAGCATATAAATGTTTAGCATATCTAGCATGTAAATACCTTGCAACACCGGCTACAAAAGTGCCATGTGAATGCATGTTCTCGCTTTCAGGGGAAATTGTAAATAAGAAGCAGTCAACAGTCCCATAAAAGTAAACAAATTTGTTTGTCTTAGCTATTGGCTGAACAAGAAGTAGGACTGAGTGGACTTGTAGGCGCTAAAGTTTTGCATTGCTTGGTTTTTGAATGCAGTTATGTAACCAAAAAATCTACATTTGTAAGTTACACTTTCACAATAAAGAGATTGCACTCCAGCACTTGTATGAGGTGAACTGAAAAAAGTGTATGTAGAAACAAGGTGGGTGAGGTAATACCTTTTATTGGACCAACTTCTGTTGGTGAGAGAGACAAACTTTCAAGCTTATACAGAGCTCTTCTTCAGGTCTGGGAAACTAACTCAAAGTGCCACTGCTAACTCAAAGTGTCATCCACCTTGTCTCTCTAATATCCTGAGACCAATATGGCTATAACAACACTGCATACAAAGGTATGTGTAGTTAAGTTAGTACCATATATCTGAAAGTAGAAGGCAATTGGGGTGAAAATTATCATGAAATGATAGATTTCATGCTTCTAAAGAAAGGAAGGAATGAGAGCAGCAGAATAAGGATAATGGACTAAAAAAAGTTGACTTTAACATGAAAAACCCCTCTCCCACTTATCACCCTAATGATCTCTGAGCCCCATACCAAGACTTCTAATGGCCAGCTTGAAGGTGGTAATTGCTTAGAGTGTAGGATTGCCAGGTTTCAATAGCGATATTATAAAAATATAAACTGAAGCACCCAGCATAGTGCAGTGTAAATAAATGTATTATTAATTCATTCATTAGCATTTGAAAGACACCACCATTCATAGGAACTTCTTCAAAACTTCCTGGATCCTCCTCTCTCATCTCTGCTACCACTGAGATGTCAGTTTAGTGCAGAAATAGCAGCTCTTAATTTACCTGTTGTTTTACTTTGGTACACCAACAAACCATCAGCTTTTAAAATAAAGTTCTCTTCAGACTGCAGGTAGGTTGTATGGGGTGTGGGGGAGGCAGGAGGGTGGAAAAGCTCTGAATTATTTATTTTATCTACACTCCTAAAAGGACCATTAAACCCATCTCTGGGCATTTCCTATGGAAGCACATGTAAGCAATAACTCTCCCTTCCACTTTTAGAACCTCTTACTTAAAAAGGATCAGATTCCATTAGATGTCACAACAATCTCACCAATCCATTAGGATAATGCCTTGGTGAAGAGGTGAGTCTTATCCTGTACTCTGAAGGTCAAGAAATGTGAATCCATCATGTTACTGTGTCTCACCTCGGGTACTGAAAATAGCAATGGACAGTTGAGCGGGTGAGGATTACACTTATGTAAACTCTTAAAAGCAGTATGAGTGTTCTAATATCTTATTGAGAGAGTATATTAGGGAGGTTATTGTGATTCCTTGACTAAATTCATCCCTGATGTAATTCAACTGACTTCACTGGAGTTACAGTACAGATGACCTGGGCTCCTTGGGCCAGATCCTTTACACTAAACTAGCTACTGGGGCAGCTCAAAGCATCCAGAAAGCTGCCACATCTTTGAAAATAGTCATCTGGCATGAAATTGGTATAGTCTCTTTCCACACTCTTTCCAGCTATTTTCTTACAAAATAAGGGCATGTCTTAAAGTTATTGTACATTTCTGATGTGCTTCTTGTATTCTGACCCAGCAGGTTTTGCTATACTTTATAGTGCATTGGACAGATACTCCAAGGCTACAGTAACCTGAAGGTTTTTGTAGAATTTGTGACTATTAAATGCTATAATGAAAAAGCTAAAACATGGTTAAAATAGTCTTATTTTTATTACAGTGGTCACCTTGCAAAACTTTCCAGTTTTTACTTAAAGTTCTATAAAATGTTACCTCTGGATTTGCAATATTCTCTATATTTAATCTCAGGAATACTGAAAATAAGATAAGTTATTGTCTATGGAAATTTACATGTTTTAAGAGCATTCATTACACTTATGTGAACTCTTAAAAGCAGTATGAGTGTTCTAATATCTTATTGAGAGAGTATATTAGGGAGGTTATAGTGAGTAGCTGAGTAAATGTGGCCTCAACATTATTTTAAAGCTACTGTTGCATCTGAAGAATGACAGATACAGACAGTCACAGCTGTTCAGATTTTTTCCCCACTAAAGAGAATTCTGACTGGTGTCCATATTTAAAAGGCCATCACCACTGCAATTGGCACTGATTGGCAGTTTCAGCAGGGAGGACTGAATGACATGGAGCCTGAATTTATCAATAGAGGTGGTCCCTCCAATTCAGTCTAAGGACTGCTCTAAATTACACCATGTGGAATCATGCTGAGAACCTGCTGAAGTGCTGAGCTCTCCTTGCTTTCCCCCTCTGCACCTTTTATATGGGAGTGAGGGTGGGGAGAGGATGACTATACCAATTTCATGCCAGATGACTATTTTCAAAGATGTGGCAGCTTTCTGGATGCTTTGAGCTGCCCCAGTAACTAGTTTAATGTAAAGGATCTGGCCCAAGGACCCCAGATCATCTGTACTGTAACTCCAGTGAAGTTGGTTGAATTACATCAGGGATGAATTTGGTCAAGGCATCACAAAAGGTCTTAAAAGCTGTACTTTCCTAATCATCAAGATACCATAACTTGACTGAAACTGTCTGAAGAGTCTGGAACATTAGTCTTCTAAAAATCCCCAAATACCAATATCAGTGAAGATGCAAACAAGCAAAATCTTAAAACTAGCACAAATCCCACAGCTAAGAGCTACGCTAAGCTAAGCTATTTGGGTTAAATACACACAGTCACTTATTCTGGTTGTGATCCCATTAGTGCAGTGTCTGGGAAAATTAGTATTCAGAACAAAAAAATCATTTATATAATATAGCTTTTTCCTATGGCCCTCATATACAAAAGCGTCCTGATACTCAACAAAAAACTAACATTGCCCAGACATCTCAGTATTAATTAACAGATAAACATTTCCCAGGTTATATTTCGAGTTAACAAAATCTTCAAAAGTCCACAGAGGTCAGGGCTATGTGGAGCCTCGGGAAATGCACAGCTGCAGAAATAATCAAGCCTATTTTCATCATTAGATCTCAAAGCAGTTAACAATAGTTTAAAGTATTTGTCCTCATAACACCCCTGTGAGGTAGGAAAGCATTATTCCTGCCAATTTACAGATGGGGATCTGAGGCTTTGAGAGAGAAAGAGACTTGACCAGGGTCATAAAGGAAGTCCATAGGAACTGAACGCAGATTTCCTACATTATAAGCTAGTGTCCTAACCACTGGGCCATTCTTCCTGACTTATGCTGTGTTTAAACACACAATACATACTGTATAATGACCCTTGAGGATAGAAATCACGTATTTTCAGGTTACTAATTCTAATTACTTTTCTTGAAAGTAGGGTTGTCAAACAATTAAAAAAATTAATGGTGATTAATCACACAGTTAAAAAAATTAATCATGCACTGTTAATAATAGAATCTCATTTATTTAAATCTTTTTGGATGTTTTCTATGTTTTTAAACATACTGATTTCAATTACAACACAGAACACAAAATGTATAGTGCTCATTTTATTTGTTATTACAAATATTTGCACTGTAAAAAACAAAATAAATAGTTTATTTCAATTCACCTAATAAAAATACTGTAGTGCACTCTCTTGATCATGAAAGTTGAACTTACAAATATAGAATTATGTACAAAAAATAACTGCATTCAAAAATAAAACAATGTAAAATTTTAGATCCTACAAGTCCAGTCAGTCCTACTTCAGCCAATCGCTCAGACAAACAAATTTGTTACAATTTGTAGGAGATAATGCTGGCCGCTTCTTCTTTACAATGTCACCTGAAAGTGAGCACATGTGTTCATATGGCACTGTTGTAGCTGGCATCGCAAGATATTTATGTGCCAGGTGCGCTAAAGATTTATATGCGCCTTTATGATTCAACCACCATTCCAGAAGACATGCTTCCATGCTGATAACCAAAGCTGTCCCTTGTGTAGGGTGAATCGAGACAACTGCTCTGGGACACAGATTTGGGAGTCCCTGTGGCCTGGTGCGATTGGCCCGCGCAGTTGGTCCCAGAAGAGACAAATCCATCACTTCTGCCCTGCTGATTATGGGTTCTGCTCAATAATGATTCAAGGCAGAGTGGACCGATGAACGTTCATTTTCATCGTCTGAGTCAGATGCCATCAGCAGAAGGTTGATTTTCTTTTTTGGTGGTTTGGGTTCTGTAATTTCTGCATTGGAGTGTTGCACTTTTAAGACTTCTGAACGCATGCTCCATAGCTCATCCCACTCAGATGTTGAAAGGCACTCAAGATTCTTAAACCTTGGGTCGAGTGCTGTATCTATCCTTAGAAATCTCACATTGGTACCTTCTTTGCGTTTTATCAAACCTGCTGTGAAAGTGTTCTTAAAGTGAACATGTGCTCGGTCATCATCCAAGATTGCTATAACATGAAATATATTGCAGACTGAGGGTAAAACAGAACAGGAGTCATACAATTACCCCTCCCCCCACAAGGAGTTCTGTAACCAATTTAATTTACTTTTTTTTTTAACGAGCATTATCAATATGGAAGCACGTCATCTGGAATGGTGGCTGAAGCATGAAGGGGCATATGACTGTTTAGCACAGGGATGGGCATGCTATGGCCCACGGGCCACATCTGGACCGTGAGCTAATTTTGTCTGCCCCTGCAAGCTCCCAGCTGGAAAGGCTAGCTCCTCCCTGCCATTCTCCCTGCTGCAGCACGCTGCAGCAAGACAGCTTGTCTGGCTCCTGGCCAGACATGCTGTGCGTTCCATTGGATCAGCACGGCAATGTGCCTTGGCAGCGTGGAAAGAGGGCCGGGGCCAGAAGTCGGGGGTTGGAGAAGGGCCAGAGGGTCTTGGAGGTGGTCAGGGGATGGTGAACATGGGGTTGGATAGGGCGTGGGAGTCCCAGGGGGTGGGAGTGTGGCTAGGGGTTGGGGCAGTCAGAGGACAGGAAGCAGGGGGTTTGGATGGGGTGTGGAGTCCTGAGGGGTAATTAGGGGCAGGGGGTCTCTGGAGAGGGCGGTCAAGGGACAAGGAGCTGGTGAGGTGGATGGGTTGGAGGTTCTGAGGGCGGCAGTCAGGGGCAGGAAGTGGGAGGGGGTTGGATAGGGGGCAGGGCTAGGCTGCTTGGGGAGGCACAGTCTTCCTTACTCGGTCCTCCATACAATTTTGAACCCTGATGTGGCCCTTGGGCCAAAAAGTTTTCCCACCCCTGGTTTAGCGTATCTAGTATGTAAATACCTTGCAACGCTGGCTACAAAAGTGTCATGTGAATGCCTGTTTTCACTTTCAGGTGACATTTTAAATAAGAAGCAAGCAGCACTATTTCCCATAAATGTAACAAACTTGTTTGTCTTAGCGACTGGCTGAACAAGAAGTAGGACTAAGTGGTCTTGTAGGCTCTGAAGTTTGATATTGTTTTGTTTTTAATGCAGTTATGTAACCAAAAAAATCTACATTTCTAAGTTACAGTTTCATGATAAAGAGGTTGTATTACAGTACTCGTATGAGGTGAATTGAAAAATACCTTTGTTTTTCATTTTTACAGGGCAAATATTTGTAATAAAAATAATATTAATTGAGCACTGTACACTTTGTGTTCTGTGTTGTAATAAAAATTAATAACTTTGAAAATGTAGAAAAACATCCAAAATATTTAATAAATTTCAGTTGGTATTCTATTGTTTAACAGTGCAATTAATCATGATGAATTTTTTTAATGGCAATTAATTTTGTTTAGTTAATCGCATGAGTTAACTCTGATGAATCGACAACCTTACTTGAAAGCCATATTTCAGCTTACACTTATACAGATTTCTAACTGCCTGAAAATATTTTGAGATATTCAAATAGAAGTATAATCAGTCTCCAGAGCTATCTCAGAAACAACACAGAAAAAGACACAGATACCTGGGTCTTATCTTCCATTATCTTTTCAGATATCAAGCTTTCATTGCCTCTGGTCTCAAAATGTAGAAGAAACTTTTCCCTGTGACCGAAGTGCCTTAAATTGTAAACATGCTCTTCTGACTCTTGTTTCACTGTAGAAGTATTCTTTGAAATACTTTTGATCTTTCTTTTTCTCTGTTTTGAGAAACTGACTAGCAAAGGAAATAATCACCAGGGGAAATGAAATAAATGTATTTTTGACGATATGGCTATGTTCTAATTAAAGAAACTTTTCATCTGTATGTGACAAGGTAATGGTGACACTGTTTAGTAAGTGAAGACTCTGACTCCCTTTTAAAGGTTGTGGACCCATTTTTGATTATGAGATGTATGATGGTCATGGCTGTGTGTACTGAAAATAAGGCCGACTGAGCAGACTTTGAGTCAAATAATCTTCATATACAATATCTGGTTGTGCATGCTCCTGCGTGCAGGGGAAAGCACTTCTGGCTGTACAGGACACAAAAAGGGGCTGAGACTGGGTGTAGAGAAGCCATCTCCTCACTCCAGCACCCTTGCGTCTCACTCCCTGTCAGGCAGCTGTTATATTCAGGTAAGTGCCATGGAGAAACAGATCATGTGCAGTGTTTGGCTGACTCCAGAGCCACTCCCATAAGAAATGAGAGAGAAAGATGAAAACTAATCATGGCTTTCCATCGTCTTATCCATGAATTGACAGTTTTGCCTGTCTTGCTGGCTCTGTGCATGGAACTGGAAGCATTTTAGAGAATACTACCTTACAGGTTCTGGACTTAAAACTCTTGCCTAGCAGCCTAAATTTGGCCTCCAAGACCTTTCTCCAACCTTTCCCTATGTCATTGGTACCTACATGTACCATGATCACTGGTATCTCCCTAACACTATCTGGATGTCTTGTGAGATCCACTATCTTCATACCTGGCATGGAATTCACCATGAAGTCCTCCTGGTCAACACAAACCCATCTATATTTCTAATAATTGAGTCCTCCACTACTATCACTTGAATCTTTCTAATAACTGGAGTCTCTGCCCCCAGAAGGATCTCTTCTCTGTGAGAGGATGTCAAGACATCATCTGAAAGGTGGTTCCCAATTATGGGATTATTTCCCTCCAAAAATTTTAAGTAACACCTAACTTTCAAATGCCTGAACAGCAAATGTAACTTTTCTTGTCTGCATGGTAAACCCTGGCATTTTTATCTGTTTGAATAATCAAAGTGGTGATTTCCGTGCCTTCTTGGTTGCAAAGATTTGAACTGCTTCCTGAAGGGCCAACTCATGCACTATTGAGATGGTTGCAAGTCTGACCAGCCTCTCTTGTGTCATTGTGGAGCATAGATGTGTTTTTATTAACTTCAGCTGGGAGAAGCTGTGTTTTTCAATGGCAACTGTTACAGGAAGTGTTAGAAATATGCGCACAACAACTAAAGAATTTGGAAAGAGGATGGTCATCTTATTTGTGCACATATATTCCAGAACAATCTTTGGAGTTGATCCTGCTCAAATGTGTCTTGACAGGGCTTTCAGTTCATCAACTAAATCACTCACTTCAATATCATACATGTCATCACGTGTCAACACTGTCTCTAGTGCCCTGCATTGCTGGTGAAGGTCGTCTTCAGATAATAGTGAGGAGTTTTAGAATATCATATAACATCCCAAATATATTTCTGTGTTCCATGAGCTGCATGAAACGTTCTTCAATTGACTGTATTGCACAATCTAGCACCTGGTTAAAAATTAAACTTTGAATTGTTGTTTGGGGTCTTTTATGGGATTATCCCATGCCTTGTAATCAAAATGTCATCTTTGGTGACTCTTGTATTTTTGAATGGGTGGGAAAATAGCTTCAGTGTGAAGTTCCTCTGCCAAATTCTGTGCACTCTTCAGAATGTTTTGAAATCCCTCATCTGACCGGTAAGACTGTAGGTATGACTTTGCTTTGCCCAGTTGTTCCATTGCTCCAGATATATCAAGGTCAACACCTTGAAGTCTCTTGCTTTCAACATTTATTTCAAACAGTAGGTCATGCCACAACACTAAGCCACACAAAATTTGAAGTTATGTATGTTTCTGGTGATTCCATTTCCCTCAGCCACTATTTTCCCACGAACAGTTCCTGTCATAGCATTATCCTCAATAATGGCACCTATGGCATCATCTATCTTCCCAGTTTGGTGTTTGATAGGCTTTATTGCCCCCACTTGACTTTCCCATCATCTGGCACTCAGTGATTTCAGTGTCAGAGAGGATGCTCCCAGATGGTGCTTCAAAATTTGCCATCAATGAGTTGATGTCAAGAAAAATATATAGATGCTTTGAATTATATAAAAAAAATCAACAGCCTCATTAAAAGCTGATGCTGCATCACTGACCACCAAGTTCAATGAATGAGAACTGCATGGGACAAAAAAAGCTTGAGGGTTTAACTCTCAGATCCGTGTCTGCACTCCTCTGTTTTTTCCTCTCATGTTGGGACCATTATCGTAGCCCTGACCTCTCATGTTAGCTATCACAATTCCCAGATCTTCCAGCTTTTTAAGAAGCACATTTGCCATACCAGCTCCTGTAGTATTATCAATGTCAATACATGCTAGAAAATGCTCTCTGACAGTCACCATTGAAGGGACATTTTCACTAGGTTCTGTTGTTGTTACAAAATGCACCATAAAATCATTTGTTCCATGTGGCTGATGTCAGGTGTGCAGTCCGGAATAACAGAGTAATATCTTGCTGATTTCAGATCTGCCACAATCTTCTGTTATACTTTATTTGCCAGTAACTGTATGAACTCATTTTGAATTGTTTTTCCAAAGTAGTGATGTGTCTACATTTCTTGGGTGGTGACTCTCAGATATTCCTGGAATATGTCTCTTGTGCCCTCCTTCCTCCAGCACAGCACTCCACCATCTCTGTGCGTCTAGAGAAAAGAGAATACATAGGCGCCAACAGCAGACACAATTTTCTACTCTCTGGGTCCTAGTGGTGCCCCACCCCCACAGTCTGGCAGCCACCTCAGTTCGCCTCATGGTAAGGCCATCCCTGAACTTAGACCTCCCCCACTGCAGTACTGATATAATATATGTAGACTTTTGTAAGTTGATGGAACTGCATTGCCAAGATGTTCCATTTTGGCTGGTGTTGGGTTACAAATTACTCTAGTATTTGAATGCAGGGGTAAGGAAAGTCAGAAGTCTTAGGAGCAACTTTTCCACTGATCTCCGCAGTTTCACAGATTAATTGTAAATTGGTGAACTAGAGACTTTTCAATGCTTTTATACTGTTGGGTTTCCATTGCAAATTTCTGATGGCTTAGTGAAGAAATCGGGAAGCTGTGCTAATTTCCAAGTCAACACCAGTTTGATGAATACCACTTTGCTTTCCACTGAATGAGTATATCCCATCTGAAATCAAGGTGTGTAAAGTTTATTTTCCTCCCACAAAAGATTGTAAGTGATCCCATTGTTCTGCTGCCAGAATAAATGAACATGATTCACATTTTACCACAATTATCATCAGACACTAAAGCTGCTGGTAATTAAAGCAATCCTTGCTCCCCACTGACACATGCAGCGTGACAAAACAGAAGTCATGCAGTAGCAGCAGATCCTGTCTACTTTATTTACTTGTTGCTTCAATGCTTCATTTCATTGAGTGACTAATCTATTAAATTACAGAAGAACAACCCAGTTAAATTAAAGAGAGCATTTGTGGTGTAAATGCTAATGTGAAAGTATCTGCTCTTTAGACTATATAGCTAAATCAATATTCTTCAAGAGCCGTCCTCCTTCCCTTGCTTCATTATCCCATCCCTTGCTGCTGTTTGCATGAAAGATCTTTGAAGTCCAAAATTCATTCACTGGGCTGAATATAGCAGCACTGGGTCTGATACTGTGAATTGCTGTCTTCAATGAGCATTGAGAGCACTTTATGGAGTCAGGCATAAGCATAAAAAGACACCACTGAAACCACAGGTCTGGACACATCCAAATTTGCAAGGGAGGATTCTGGATCAGAATCCAAATGTTTGCATAGTTTGGGGTGTTTTACTTCAGGCCTCTTTCTTCTCAGAGGAGCCTAGATAGACAGGGGCTGCATTATGACATTTTACAGCAACCAACTCTGTAATGAGCTCTTCTAAACAGAGAAATCATTTGAAATGGTCTGAAAATGAGGTTAAAATGATGGTTTAAATGTTCTGGGGTGGACTGTGCGGGGAGGAAAAGATCTGTGGCACGCTGGGTGAAGTCCAGGAGGGATTGTCAGACAAGTGCTCCCTGTGTAAAGGTTCTCTTTCTCTCCATTCTGGACTAGCTGAGCTTGCTGCTGTGCTGGGTTGTGGGGGTTTAGGCAAGATGGTAGGGTTTAGCTGAGCTCAGCCTCCCAGTCTATGAAAAATTACCCATCGTTAGCTTGTATAGCTTTACTTTTTCGTTATATCCACGTGTCTTGCACGGACTTTGTGGAATCACTGCACCAAGATTTTGAATGATGCTATAAATGAAAAGTCCCTGGGACTGTAGAAGTTAGACTATATAGGCTATAGAGAATATAGACAAATACACCTGTGAAATTTCATCTAGGCTGTTTTTGTGTGCTGCACAATATGAACACAGTAGATTCAGCCCAGGCTCAATTAGAAACCAGAAAGCTCAGAAATATCATGGCAAAAACCCAAATCTTTAAAGTACAAAAATAGAGAAAGAAAAGGAGAATGGGATACAACAGATATGTAAAATTGTCTCTTGAAGTGCATAAGACCCTACCTTACTTGGCTACCTGACCTTAAATCTGGTTGTGCCATTACTTCCCACTGAGCAGGTGGGAGGGTAGTCGTCTGGGGACAGGAAAAGAATAGACAGAGTGTTGGCTCCACCTACCCACAACTGTATGATTGCTGCTGGTATGGACCAGAGTACTATTGCTATGTCTGCAGAGCAAGGAGCAGCAGGGGAAGCATGGTTCCTTCCCTGGATTGCTCCTGGAATGTACACAAAGCCACAATTAGCTGAAAGTCATCAGTCTAACGGAAGGCATATGACTTGTTCAATCCCTCTTCTGTGTTTCTTCTTTAACCCTCTCACTTTTGCTTGTTTGTTTTTCTATTACAAGAGCTCTCAACCTTTCCAGATTACTGTACCCTCTTCAGAAATCTGATTTGTCTTGTGTACCCCTAAGTTACATCTCACTTAAAAGCAACCTGCTTACAAAACCAGACATAAAAAAAAAGAAGTGTCACAGCACACTATTACTGACAAATTGCGTACTTTTTCATTTTTATCACACAATTGTAAAATAAATCAACTGGAATATAAATATTGTACTTACAGTTCAGTGTATAATATATAGAGCAGTAAAACAAGTCGTATGAAATTTTAGTTTGTGCTGACTTTGCTAGTGCTTTTTATGTAGCCTGTTGTAAAACTAGGCAAATATCTAGATAAGTTGCTGTACCCCCGGAAGACCTCTGCGTACTCTCAGGGGTGCATGCACCCCTTGTTGAGAGAGACCATTCTATTATATACAGAAACAAATGCATAATTGCAGTGTTTGCTCCAACCAGTTTCAGTGCAGTTTGAGCCAAGACTTTGTTATCAGAAAGTTTAACTACATTGTAACTAATGATTGCTGTGCAAACATTTCTGAACCTCCCAAATAGTTTGAGGCAAAACCCTGAGCTTTATCCATTAACAGTTTTCTTATCCCAAGTCTTAGCTACACCTAATCTGTTGTATCAGTTGGAAAAAATGTAAGGAAACCACCTGCTATGTACTTGTGGTAATTTCTCAGTTTGCTGATTGGATTTGGCTCCTCTGTATTTGCCAAGATAATTTAAGTACAGTGGTATTATAATCTCTGGAGTTATAAGCACAACTGTGTAGAGTTAGTTTCATTGAAATGCAGCAAACGGATAAGTATACATGGGGAAAAAGACAGCTACTTATGTAAAAGATTTTGCTGTTGCCATAGAAACCTAGCATACAGAGTGTTTTATGTGTGGTACAGTATCTCCTGAAGCCTAGCAGGAGAGGTAAAGAAAAGCATTTCATTAATACAGGACCTGGTAGATATGGGCTTGCTGTTTTGTACATATAAAGATAGAAATGTATTTACATGGAATAGCAAGGTTTAATAGGAACACTGCAGCTATAAAACGGCTCTTCCTGGGTCTTTGTGAATAAGTTCTAAAGGAAAGCTCTATTTCCACTTTGTCTGTGAGGAGTATCTGATCACTCTCTCAGGGATTATAGCTGGACCTTTTAAAATACTAAAAGACCATTCCTTAGGTCTCCGTGTCTATAAATCCATTAGACAATAAATGGATACAGTTGCATGTCAGTCACTTCTATTAATGCATTTGTTTGGAGAAAGAAACTTAGGAAGAGCAAAAGAATCAAACTTAGAGCTTAAATTTTCAAAATTGTATTTATTTAAAAATGTTTAGGATGCATATACTTGTTGCCTCTAAGCACATAAACCCATATACAAATGAAAACAACTCAAAAGACAGAATGTTGGCTTAAGAGAATGCAAACAACTAAAGAAAAATGTAGGCAGCTCTTCATATAATTGGCTAAGAAAACATATGGCTATCAACATAATTGATGCATTTGTTTATAGAAAGCAGGTCAATGCTTGATTTAAATTAATTCTGTAAACACATTAATAGTTCTTAAAATGACCATCTAAAAATATGAAAGTGCCTATTTTTGGGACACTTCCAACTTACACCTTTTTAGCTCCTAAATTCTTTACAATGCGTCCCAGTGTTTTTCTTAAATGTCTTCCTCAGATTTCTTTATCTTAATTATTTATCTTAATTCTTAGGTATACCAGATTATGTGACTTAATAAAACAGCTAAGAAATTAAATATTCACTTTATATTCTTATGACTCTAACATTTGTCTTTACCACTGAGGCCCCAGTTCAGCAAAGAACATAAGTACATGCCAACTTTAAGCACGTTAAGAAGAATCATAGAATATCAGGGTTGGAAGGGACCTCAGTGGGTCATCTACTCCAACCCCCTGCTCAAAGCAGGACCAATCCCCAACTAAATCATCCCAGCAAGAGCTTTGTCAAGCCTGACCTTAAAAACCTCTAAAGAAGGAGATTCTACCACCTCCCTAGGTAACCCATTCCAATGCTTCAATGCTGTTGAAATCAATAAAACTGCTTCAAGTTAGGAGCATGTTTAACATGAGTGTTTTGCTGGATTGGGTCCTGAATGACTCTCACTGTGACAGTTGCCCATCATCATAGTTAGAATACTAGTTTACATTATGAACACAACTTTTCAAGATTTTTATGCATGTAACTCTCTTTGACTAGATTGTGCGTCATAAGTATTGGAAGTAACCTTCTCTGAAACTGCTGTGTTAGGGATCCGAATCTGGGCTGAACTCAACTCAATGTTTAAATCAAGGGCTTTGATGTAGGAAGGCTATATTTAAACATAAATATCACAGTTTATCTCTAGTTTTAGTAAAATATTGCTAATTTTTGGTAGAGTGTGGATTTTAACATCTGTATAAATTTTGATATTCTGACGGTCACACAAAACTAATTAAGTAAGTAATAACAGAGTCATTAATGGTAAATGGCTGTGAAAAATCTCTTATAATTATATATCTTTTTAATCTAAAGAGCCAGTTTAATTGTTTTACACAGCCTTAGATGGTTGATGCAAAGTACCGTTTAGGGAGCTGTTCCTTACTGACCTCCTCTCTTTGCAGAAGGGTGAACAAACTATAAAGCTGTGCTTTTGTTTTAAACAGAGAATAAGAAGACAAACCACATTTGTATAATTGAAAATTATCAGTCTCTGAATTAATATGAATTTAAAAATATTCAATGATACTTAAATGACATTGAAATCATATTTAATGTCATTACTCCATTGGTCCATGTAAAGGTATACGTGGTTCAAAATCATATCTACTTTCTGTTAAAGCACCTTTCCTTTACTTTATTGCAATAAGAGACATGTCTTTGGTGAAGGTTCATCTGTGTTTAAATCTTCTAGACCTGAAAGCTGCTTTGACATCTTTATGCAAAAGGAAACGATGCTCATTTATTTATATTAGTGTCAAGCTTGTCTTCCTTAATTTTCTTCATCTTAGGGAAATATGCCTACCGTAGACACATAGAATGTGCTTATTTAGGAGGGCTAATTGGGAGAAGTTGTCGGGTTTACTCAGATTTAGCAGGATAGATTACACTTTAGTAGAAAAATTTCCTAGAGATAAATGTGCAAAGCTTATTGAGGTAAATGATTGATGTTAGAAAATGGTGCTCAGTGGGGAGACATTGGTGTGAGAATTCTGTAGGGCTGTAATGCTATTACTATGGGATCTATTGCCTCAAATGGATAAAATATTAATGGATCATTTCCCGGTAGATTATGGAAGGCTTTTGCTATTTAATCTCCTCTTATTTTAGCTCTTCTTTATTCTTTCCACATCAGAAAAAGTGGTGTTGGCAGGTTTCTTATATTAACTGAAATAACGGCACTACAGTGAGTGCTAGAAGATACATCCTCCATCCAATACCCCTTGCTTCTGCTTCAGAACTGGAAGACCTTGTTTCCACCAATTAACTGGGGAAAAAATCTAGTGCTAGAGTATTCAGTCTATAAATACACTCATTGTCAGTATTATTGTTCCTACCTGAGCTCCTGAGGAGGATTGTGAATTGTTCCCAAGGCTAAAATGCTGTTAGTTAAGTTACAGTTACACACCTTTTTGTGCAAGGCATTCAAAATATATATACAATGGGGGTAGGATGACCAAACAGCAAGTGTGAAAAACTGGGACATGGGATGGAGGGTAATAGGAGCCTATATAAGAAAAAAACCCAAAAATCGGGACTGTGCCTATAAAATTGGGACATCTGGTCACCCTAAATGGGGGGTCGGATTGTAGATAATTTTGTTACTTCCTAACAATTTGCATCAATGAATGTAACTCGTTGCTGTTGGGTACAGAGATTCCAGAAACCATGAAAGCCCAGAGAATCCCACCTGTGAGCATTTAGAATCTGTGTGTTGGAGATGGAAAAGTATTATTTTTGTAAGAATAGGTGGCACTCTACTTGCAGTCACTTATAGTACCTTCACCCCAGTGTAGTTGTATGCAGTCCTAGGTAGCTCTCTCCTTACAGGCTATATCTTCCATAGGTTCTAAGGGCCAGAAGGGACCACTGTGATCATCTAGTCTGAGCCTCCTGCCTAACACAGGCCATAAGGCGTTTCTCAGGTAGAGGCTATATCCCATGTTAAATAGATATCACCCTTTGCTAAAGGAACAGGAAGAATTACTGATATCAGAGAAAGATGTGCAGGAAACAATTCTCTCTCAGCTCATTTTCTATGCCTCTCTGATAATTATAACTGTCAAAGGAGTGTCTGATTAAATTAATAAACCTGATAAGGCATTGACGAAGAGCTTTTCTCATCAGTTCTATCATTTGAAATTCTCTAGTTTTCCCTCCAAGTCCCTCCAAGCTCCAACACTCCAACCTCAGCATGAATGTGGAAGAGAGCTGAAAATGATTGGAACAAATCTTGATGTATAAAAGGGAGAAGTAAAGTAGTACTGCTAGTGCACTGAGAATAGGTTGTGTCAGTAAGGGTCAGCCAGTTACTGTTCTTAATAGGTTTTTTTAAAAGCCCCAAACCCTAATATGATAACTAAAAACTAATATTAATATGCTGCTTATTTAAATAAAATATCTTGACAGTTTATTCCTTTATTAATTTTCTACACTAACGCTATGATTTCATTTATTTAACAGGTGTGTAAGGCCTCTTTGAGCCCAGTCTTGCAAAGTGGTGGAGCTGATGAGGGCCTTCAGTTGCTACTAATGCCAATGGTGGCTGAGGGGGCTCAGCATTGCACAGGACAGGATCCTTATTGGCATTTTTAGGGCCCAGTTCTGTATGAGAATCTGCTTGCATGGACCCAAAGACCTATGTGGAGTCCCATTGACTTAAAACACAGTTGTATTAGCCACTCTGCATTAATACTGTGTATGTTTCCAGCAGACTGAATGACACCATTGTGAGAACAGAGGTCCGCACTATCTAATACCTGTGCAGGATTGGAGCCTAAGACGGTGGATCTAGTTGGCCATATTAAAGGCCAAATCACGGAAGTGCAGAGAATCTGCAACTCCCATCTGAAGTTAGAGAAACTCAGCACCCTCCCAGGATGTGGCCTTTATTAATACCACAGCAGTCTGGTCATGTTGTGACATGTTCATTTTATTTTGGCAGGTATGGGGGGAAAGTCAGACTGTTCTCAAAGAGATGAACTACTGCTTATAATCATCCCTGTTAAATAGTTATAGAGTGATCTGCTTTATTTGATAAGTGTGGGCTGATTGACACATTAGGTAGGAGGCAGATGGTTCAATTAATTATTTTTAACTTTTATTTTGAATTATTTATAAAGATATAGCAATTTTAAGCTCCTGGAGTAAGTAGTCAATATAGCTATATAATTATGCCAACGCCCCTAGAGAGGAAGTCCTAGTAAGTCTACGCTTAGAGCCAGGGGTTTGATTCCTGCTTAGGAGACAGAGAGCTAGTGCAGTAAAAATATCACGATAGCCTCAGTGGCACAAGCTGTTTGAGTGTGTTCTCACCAGAGATGGTAGGTCATACTCAGGACAGCTAGCCCCTCAGCCTACACAGGGGCACTCTGTTTTTAGTGTGCTAGCTTGATGAGAGCTATCCCACGTGGGCCACTTTGAGCTGGGAATCACACCCCCAGCTCCAAGTGTAGACATACTCAGAGACAAACTCTGAGTCACTAAATTCTATGGAGCTGAGAAAAGGGCTCCATTTCAGCAACATGAGACTGTTTCCCTCAGCCTCTCTCCCTCCCACTGTCTCAGAACCAACACAAACTGCCTGTCCTCACTGCTTTCCACTTGCAGGGGGAAGGGGTGATGCAGAACCCTGCTTATTCGTACAGAACAGTGAGGCCCACCAGCTAAGAAAGGATTCATATCAGTGCCTATAATGTTAGAAACTCCCATGGTTTCTTAGGGCAGATCTACATTAGTGCGGGGATTGACGCTGTGAGATAGATCAATCAGGGGCTGATTTATAAATCAATCCCCAAGCGCTCTCCCATCGACTTCTGTACTCCACCGCTGTGCGAGGTGCAGGCAGAGTCAATGGGGGAGCAGCAGCAGCAAACTCACCGCCGTGAAGACGCAACAGTAAATTGATCTAGGTATGTCGACTTCAGCTACGCTATTCCCATAGCTGAAGCTGTGTATCTTGGATCGATCTTCTCCTCCCTTCCTCTTTCAAGTATAGACCAGGGCTTAGAAATTTTATCTTAGCTTGCTAGGTTTAATGTATCTTCTATTTGCTTTAGTTGTGGGTTGCGGGGGGAAAGGAGGCTCACCACCCAGACACTGGACTTTATGATGAGTGGCCACTTAGCCAGGACAATATATAACTCAGATCTTACCCAATAATCACTCTGGCATCAATCCTTTAGTAACTAAAAATTAAAGGTTTAATAATAAAAGAAAAGAAGAATGTTATTAATGGTTACTAGATCATGTACATACAAGTGATTTTTCAGTGTTCATAGATCAGGATCATAACAGCAATGGGATAAACTGCTAGTTTGCAAAAGTCTCTCTGGAAATCTCTGGGGGTTCATCAGTCCTTGTTCAAAGCTTCCTTGTTAGAAATCTAGTCCTGAGAAACGAAGCAGAAGACAAGATGTCTTTTATATCCTCTGCCATGTACATGGAATTTTACTATCCCAAACAAAGCTCACAGTTTCTGTTTGTGGAAAGTTACTGGCCCAAAATGGAGTCCAGGGTCACATGAGCAGATCACATGTCCTTAAATGCTTTGATGACTCACAGGGGCAGCCATTGCCCATATTCTTGCTGAGGCTGGGATTGATCAGTTTCTTCTATGGCCCATGATTAGAGTGAAGTGATCTTAATGGGCCATCAATACATAGCTGTCTGGCTTTAATGTCAATTCTGTTGAGGGGAGTGGAGGTGGGGGCATTACCTAGGGATACAGCACAGGTGTAGTATGCCAGTACATATTCATATCTCCAGATACAAAGATGATGCATATAAACAGGATAATCGTACTTAGCAAATCATAACTTTTCCATCGACACCTTACATGACATACTTTGTTCAAGATTTGTTGCAATTGTATAACAGCGGCAGTATCAATGACATAAATGGTCATAGTCAATCATACAGCATCATTCTCCCTCCCCAAGGGGACTAAGGTGCCTAAATCCAGGCCAGAGTGAGGCATCTATCACCACTTGGGTGGCCACAGCTGTGAATCCTCTTCTTTAGTTAGGTCACTAAGCCCTTTCATGAACAAAAATTAGAAGGGGGTGTTACCCCCCCGCCCCCCCAATAATGGTTACCCCAGTGATTAGAGCACTTACACAGGCTATGAGAGACATAGGGTCAAATCCTTACTCTGCTTGATGTGGTGCAGGAACTTGAATGTGGGTTTCCAACAGTGCATCTGAAAGCTTTAATCACTGGGCTATAGGGTATCTGGGTGTAGATCCTTACAATGTGATGCAAACCCAACAGGATCTAACTACAAGAGTCTGGGTTGGGCTGGGTATGAAAACAGCTCGACATTCTCAGGTTTGACTTGACAGTGATCTAGTCAGGTTCCAGTCATGCTTTAAAGTTAGGCCCAAGGAGACCTTCATTCTGGAGTAGGACTTCACAGCCTATCCTGTTGAAGCCGTTCCATGTTGTCTGAATAATTACATATTCATCAGGCCAGTAAAACTGAGTGACTCCATAGTTCAGAGTAAGGGCACTCACATGGAAGTGAAACAATTCAAGTCCCTGATCCTGTGATTGTCTGATCGGCATGGGCCAGCTGTGGGTTTACAATGGCAGTGTAGATTAACTTTATCTAGCAAATACCCCTAATTTAAATCAATATGCTAGCAATGCCTCTTTGTTACTTATTTCTGTTTCAGTCTTGAGGGAAGTGGAGGAAGAGCAGTTGTATGTCACCATGGGAAGTGGTGTTTGATACTGCTCCGGGCCCTTTAATGCTGCAACTGTGTTTGGAGGTAAGTTTAAAATAACCCTGAAAAAAAAGTCACAACAGTATTTAACTCACACAGCTAGACTATGCTGCTCCTTTTCAACTTCTCCAACAACAATGACTTTCCAGGAGTCTGGCAAAGCTTCAAGTGCTTAGAAAAAGTGTTCACTTCCTTGAGAAACTGTCACTAAGTAGTTGCTTAAAGAGCAGAATAGCACCATATCCTAGCTGCATCATGCATGAGCAGCTGTGAGTATCTTTTTCCCACCTAAATTCTGATGCAAAGCAGCTTTGGACTATTGGGAATTTCAGCTTCCATCCATTCAGACACTGAGCTTATCCCTGAGAAATGTTTTTCACCTTGGCCCCAGTTCAGCAATCTATCCCTGTTGGCCAACATTAAGCATTTGTTCAAGCTGCTCTTCTCGTTTCAGTAGAATTAAAACTGAGCATGTGCTTATCTGTGTTGAGGAAGAGCGATGGACATAAGTATGTGCTTAAATGTTTTGCTTAATTGGGAACTTTTTTCTTTAATGCATTGTTTAGGCATTATAAAAAGTGACTCAGATTCAACTGAAACTGAGTTTTAGACACAAGATCTAGACGGATTGTCATGGTTCTTTTATTTTTTGATCCATCATTGTCACATAAGTTTTCAACCATCAGTGTATACACTGGGGACTCCCTAGTTCAAATCTGTAACAATTTAATTTGGCACTATTAGATTCTGCTGCCTAGTGGCACTAAAAAATAATGCAACTGGACCTTGACACTAGCAATGCAAAATATGACAAAATGGCTAGTGATAACACAATCCAGTTGACTGCCCAATGGCTTTGAAATAGGAAAAGATAAAGTGAACAGCAATCCCATAGGTCTATTGTAGACTATACCTGAATGTATTTAAATTTCAAGCACACAGAATCTCAGTTAAAATGTTATGTCTGCACAAGGATATATTTTCTGCCACTTAAGGAAATGATTACAAAGGCATAGGATCTCTATTTTTATCAAATTTGCTACCTGTTAAAGAATCAAATTCTCCTTAGAGGGTTTTTATTACCACTATAATTTAGGAAGGGTAAACCCTAAGATTTGCATTCCTAAATTGCACTCTATCCATTAAAGGCCCCCATATCATAATGAATTTCTTTTGTCCAAGGAGCGTTGAATGAAACTACCTCTGGAGCACATCAGTGTAAACATCGCTGCTTGCTGGGATAGAAGAGGCAATGAAAGGAATAAACTCCCCTCTGGGGCTGAGCATACTGGCTGCTGTTTTTCTCACAGCTGTTGCTAGAATGGGAAGTGGAAGATTGAGGCTGAGAATTTGTCCTGCTTCTCTTGCATATTAGACCATAACACTGAGCAAAAGGCCATTGAATCAACCCTTATAGCTAATTTAAATGCCCTTCCCCCCTCTGCACCTCTTATTTCAGTTCAGTTTTCTTTCACATATTTTTTTTTCTCATATCCTCTTTTTTCAGTAGATTTTTTTCTAGCTGCTTTTCTTATGATATGACCTGAGACCTACTTTTCTTTCAGCTTATTTCACTTTTGTTCATGTACCAGTTTGTACATCAAGCCCTATTACATGTATCATGTGGTACTAATTGTTTTTTTTAAAAAAAAAGGTTTATAATGTTTAATCAAAACCTTTTTAAAAGGTGGTAGTTTTCAGGGTTAGAGAGGCTTTCAGGCAAGAACAAATTTAAATAAAAGAGAGCATACATTTCAAAAGCAATTTACTTGGTTATTTTCTGCATTCCCTTTGCTATTACTTCAGATACATTCTTAGATGTTAGCCGATTCCCTCACAGCCAAACTTCTGCTGTAAACAACAATGAAACCATAAATTGCTCATATCAGTATATTAACATGAAATGACAAAGTAGGAATGCTCAGAGATTTATAAATCGCAGAGGCTTAGTTCTTTGGTTTGAATCCAGCCCAGGTGACTAGACGTTGTTACCATCTGATGGCAGTCAATGGCCTGTGTAAAATGGTGGTCCGGGGCCAGTTACCTGTGGAGCGGTGGTGCTGACATGACAAATAGCACAAACACAACTGACAGTAACTGAAACTTACATTGGCATTCACACTAATGAAGCCAAAACCTGACCAGAAATAGGATATCAATTGGTTATCTATTCTTGAGGTATTCCATCCAGATCTGTATTAACCACTGTTAGTGTTGGTATGGAGAATGAGGGCAATATCTGTATTATTTGTTATGAATATCTTATGTATCTCATTTTATAGGCTTGATATTGTTCTATTTTAATAGATAGTTAAATCAAAGGAGTCTTTTAGGGATTTAGAAAGAGATGGAGAATAAACTGTCTACAGTAGACTCTCGATTATCCAGGATGATAGGGAAAAAATTAATTCTGGTTAATAAAATCCCAAATAATCGCCATCCATAGGAAATACTGGGGGGCAGGGTGGTTCACCAGCCACCCTGTGCCAGTGGGAGAGGGTGTTGGTTCACTGGCTTCCCTCCACCCTGGTGGGTTTTTTTTTTGTTTTTTTTTTTTGAGTGCTTGGGGCAGCAACAAAGCCAGAGCCGGCCCTGCGAGTTACGCGTATTTTTTTTGACATCCTGGTTAATCCTGGATAATCAAGAGTCTACTGTATACAGTTAGGGAGTAGTAGTCTCTTAGGGATAATAAGCAGGAAATGAAACGATGACACAGATAATAGACCTCTAAAGAGAATATCAAGCATTGTTAAGAAAACAGCATGGGCACTATTAATTGGAAATGCCGACCTACCTGACTTCAGCCAGGTTAACAGACTTATTTTCCCAAGGCCAGTGCTTACGATCAAAAGGGACATTAAAACCCTTTGGCTAGAGAGGAAGAGTGAGGAGTAGGCTACAGCTTCAAGAGGTGAGATTCTGACAGAGACACAGAGAGAATGCAGCAGCGCAGTATTTCTCCCAGACCACAGGTAAGGGGTGTGAGCCAACTGGAACTTACCAACAACTTCCAAGGAAAGGATAAAATTAAGGTCAGGCCCAGGTGTGTGGGTCTTTTGTCATTTTAAGCTGTTTCTGTGCTTACTGTGCTTAGGTGAATAAATCATACGTTTGTTTTGATAAAACAATTTTGAGTCAATTTAATCAGCTACTGGCCACAGGTTCCTGAAGAGATGTTTTCTTGCAGGTGCTAAGTACAGTTGGGGCTGTGACGATCACAGAATTGGGAAATGGGGGCTGCCACCAGTCCAACTGGAATTCAAGAATAGTTGAACTGAGGGGAATCCATTCCTGAGAGAGTGAAGGAAGCCAAGCCTGTTGCCTGAGGGATGCATTCAAGAAAGACTGAGAGGAGGTTGAGAATGCAGCTCACCCTCCAACTATGACAGTCGGGTAGGTACATTATGATTTCCCATTGCATTGGCTCCATGAAGATACATTATTTGTTTTTTAAAAAAATCTCAAAATTAAGAGACATCAAAATAAGCCTAAGACAACTGATCGATAGAATTGCTGATAAACGTATGGTTTTTGCATTATAATTTAAATATCAACAAGGTACGTGCTGCTGTACAAGACATAACTGAAGGCATCATCTCTGCCTTATAGAGTTTATAGCTATAGATGAAGACCCAGAAAATGACACTAAATTGGAGAAAATTGTATTCACATGAGACAGCTTTAACTAGCACTGTGGTTTAACATTTGCAGGGCTCATTGAAGGAATGAGTTATCAGGTGTGAAGGTGGACACCTGGTTCATTGTGGTTGGGTGGGTCTTCCAGGCATGGATATTCAAGCTGATATGAAAGAGTTATCAGTCTGGATAGAGGAGCAATGTGTAAGTCAGTGGACTCCCTTTGAGTTCAAAGGCGGTTTGATCAGGCCCAAAGTGAGCTTCTGTTGAAGCAGGAACTACTGTCATATATGTTTGTACAGCACAATGTATCACAACCTAGTAATAGCTTTTATTCACATCACAGTTTAAGGGTTTAAAATGAATATCAGCACTGCCATGTATCAGTGTAAGATCTGGTAAATCTAAAGTTTGATACATTATTAATTTGTGGGTTTTAAACCCGTCCGAATAACTGACAGACACTAACCCTCATAAGAAATAAAAGGTCAGCAAGCAGTAAAGAAAGTCACATAACGCAGAAATAGGAACGAATTCCTGACCCTTATGAACGTTTCCAACATCACAGTGTCTGTCTCCAAAATGTTATAGGAGAATCATATTTCCAGGTTTTATTACGGTAGGATAAATCGTCAGCAATAAACAGCAACTAAAACAAACTGACATTTTACAAAATAAACCTTAACATTTTGGTATGTATCTAATGTATACAATTGACACTATGAAAAGTAACTAGTCTACCATAAGAATGACTCACTTTAAAAACAACAACAACAAAAGAACCACATAACTCAGTTGGCGTTCACATGACAGCAACGGGGGGAAAATGAATACTCTTCTCTGTAACTCCCCAAAACCAGCAGGCTTACTTCGTCATAAACAAAAGCTGAAGGCAATTACATCTCCAAGCGTTATGTTAAAAATGCAAACTGTGTTTAATAATCAAAAACAGTAAAACAGAAAACGGGCTTTAATTAAAACTACATATTACTCTTTAATATAGGCTCCTATTCAAATAAGCAGCTGTTTATTGCACTATCAGTACAAAAATGTTTTCATTCGAAAACTTTCTAACACTTGACACTTGCTGAAAACACATCTTCAGCTCAGTTAGTGTCTTGCCTCTTGTTTACTGCTGATTTAGGTTTCATTTACATGGGAAATCAAATGTACTAAACCTCTTTGTATAAAAGCAAGCTGGTTGGTATATTGTGGGAATTCATAATGGTATGTGATTAAGAAAAATATCTATAGAGCACAAAAAGGAGATGCCTGTACAAACTCCGCTCCTTTCGTTTTTTTAATCCACTTGTTCATGGATGAGAGAGGCCCCAGAAAGCTTTAACAAGTTATTTAGCCCACAGAGGTCAGCTCTGCTCTGCCATAACCTGCTATTTGGGACTGGAATAGACAAAAGGCTGTTACTTTCCTGAAGCATCAACATCAGCAGGGATGTCATTTTGGGAAACTAGGAATTTGCACCCTTGCTCCAATGCATTATGTACAAACATAGATGTACATGTAGTAGTGTCTTAGGGATAATAAGCAGGAAATGAAACAATGACACAGATAATAGACCTCCAAAGAGCATATCAAGCATTGTTAAGAAAACAACATGGGCACTATTAATTGGAAATGCCTACCTACCTGTATTATTTCTTTAAAAGTGTAGCAGAAAGCCAGGCATGATTAATGAGGAAGGTTCTAGGCAGGAGTGTATAGTGAAGCAGAGACACACAATAGCTTTAGGGGTAATGCTTTCTTTAATCTAATTAAGTTCCTTGTTCAGTGTTATCAGAAAACAATTATTTCTGTGATTCTTTACCATTGTTCCATTCTATATTTATTCATATATATGGCACCCTTTGAAAGGTCAGTGCTAAAATCAGCTCTTAGCAATTGCAATAGATAATTATTCTGCCCTAAGGAATTTACAGACACTAACTGCACCCCACGTCGTCTTCCATATACTATCCAATTTACAGATGAAAAACTGAGATGAGTAAAGTCATAATTCTGCTCACATTGAAGCCAATAGCAAACTCCCATTGGGGCCTCTGTAATTTATTCAAGGTCATACCAAAGTCACACCAAAGAGCTGGGAATAGTTAGGAGTCCTGGCTCCAATTCCGCCACTCTGATCACTGGCCATGTACCATAACTTTAACTACAGAAGATGTAGTCGCCAAGCCTCTGTCCTCTCATATTGTTCTGTGGCTATGGCTAGTGCTGTCTTAGCCATAGACAAAATGACACTGTTGTTATTTCATGCTAGTGTGTGCAGTTGGTATGGGAGCATCAATTTCTGCTAAACCATGCTATGCAGATTGGAGGTGACACAAATCTGTCTTAAAAATGGTGGGAAATGAAACCTGTATTTGTTTTCATCTCTTGTAAGCTCAGGCTGTGTTAATGGGTTACTATGCTCCAAGGATTTTCAGAGATAGGAATTATTCTGCTTTGTAATTATCACCTTCCTCCGCTGCTATCTGAAGTTTCCAGGGCTATGACTTTTTAATATGCTTTGCCGTTTAAATGTCTAAGCCCTGGTATGTAGTTACACATCTCCTTTGGTATGCTCAAGACAGCTTCACCATTGCTTTGCGGCTAGCCTGATCTGGAAGTGGTGTGTAACTGCACTGCCTCAGGAAGAGCCCTGGGAAGGAACTGTGACCAAATATCTTCCTTGCTCCAGGTGGAAAGTAAATTATTGCAACCCTGAGGATACAACTTACCCCTTCCCTGCCCGCTTGTCCCACGTTTAGGAGGGGGGGAGAATGGGAAGAAGAGGAACCCAGGCTCCATTCATTTCCCCACTCACCTGTTCATGGATTGCATATACCCCCATCCACTCTCCACTGCCATAGCTGCAGCGACATGAGGAGGGGTTGTGATTTTAATCCTCTTCTTCCCAAGTGTGGCCATGTAATGGTATATTGTAACAAGCCTGTGGACAGGGAAGAAGCGGTAGGTGTGGTATATCTTGACTTTAGTAGGGCTTTGATACTGCTTTGCATGAACTTCTCATAAACAAACTGGGGAAATATAAGCTAGATGGAGCTACTATAAGGATGGTGCACAACTGGTTGGAAAACTGTTAATTAATTATCAGGTATTCATAGTCAAGCTGGAAAGGCATATCAAGTGGGGTCCCACAGGGATCAGTTCTGAGTCTGGCTCTGTTCAATATCTTCATCAATTATTTGGATAATGGTATAAAAAGTACACTTATAAAGTTTATGGATAATACCAAGCTGGGAATGGTTGCAAGTGTTTAGGAGGATAGAATTAAAAGTCAAAATGATCTGGACAAACTGGAGAAATGGTCTGAAATAAAAAAGATGAAATTCGATAAGGACAAATGCAAAGTACTCCCCTTAGGAAGGAATAATCAGTCGCACACATACAAAATGGGAAATGACTACCTAGGAAGGAGTACTGCAGAAAGGGATCTGGGGATCATAGTGTATCACAAGCTAAATATGAGTCAACAGTGTAACACTGTTGCCAAAAAAACAAACATAAGTCTGGGATGTATTAGCAGGAGCATTGTAAGCAAGGCACATGAAATAATTATTTTGCTCTACTCCATGCTGATTAAGCTTGAACTGGAGTATTGTGCCTAATTCTGGCTGCCACATTTCAGGAAAGTTGTGGACAAATTGGAGAAAGTCCAGAGAAGAGCCACAAAAATTATTAAAGGTCTAGAAAACATGACCTATGAGGGAAGATGGAAAATTTTTTGGTTCTTTTAGTTTGGAGAAGAGACAACTGAGAAGGGACATAACAGTTTTCAAATACATAAAAGGTTGTTACAAAGAGGAAGGAGAAAAACTGTTCTCCTTAACCTCTAAGGATAGGACAAGTGGCGCACATCCCTGCGGCCCTCTGCTTCCTCCAGCTCCCATTCGCCAGCAACAGCAAACCGCGGCCAGTGGGAGCTGTGAGGGGCCGTGACTGCAGACAGTCAACGTCACAAAACGTCTAGCGGCCCACAATCAGATTACCCACCGCTGGTCTAAATAATACTTACTCCTGCCATAAGTGCAGGGGTGGGGACTAGATGGCCTCTTGAGGTACCTTCCAGTCCTATGATTCTATGGACCTGGTTAACAGGCTTGAACCTTTCATCCCTTTATTTTGTGACCAACCCATTCAGAACAGACTAGAAAATAGACTAATCACACAAATATACCTGTTATTCAGACTCTAACTTATAATATTCTATGTGTGATAGCAAAAATAAAGAGTATATACTGGGATTGTTACCAGATATGTCAAATAGAGAAAAGAGCTCTGAGCTGTACTCAGGACCAGTGAATGGCACCATTCTCCGTCAAGGAAGAGTATGGTTTAGAGAACTCTGATTATGAAAAGCATGTAACTGAAAGCTGCAAAGAGCTGCAGTACTATTCCCTTATAGCAGGCCTGCACAACATGCGGCCCGGGGGCCACATGCGGCCCGCACAGGCTCACTGTGCAGCCCGCGAGGGGTGAGTAGGGGTGGGGCAAGCCAAGCGGTGGGGTGGGGGGGAAGCGGATTGGGGCGGGGCAAGGGCGGGGCTTTTTGGCCCGCAGCTGGGTTTTTTGCAGTAATATGGCCCTCGCTGCTTTCTGAGTTGTGCAGGCCTGCCTTATAGTATTCACAGATGCGTGGGACTACGATTACTGGTACTTGCTTACTATATTTTAGAGTTCTGGGGGAACGAAATTGTTCTAATTTTTGTCCTTTGATCACTTGATCTAGATCAAAGTGTTACTAACACAACAGATATTACAGATATCAGATACATGATAAGTCAAATTTCCACTATACACACACATTGGCCCAGATTTTTAAAGCTTGGTGTTGCACTCAGTGTTGCAATGCCTAACTGATTTAGGAGACTAAATCTCAGTTTCATTGATAGTCAGTGGGATTTTTTGCTCCTCTGTGTTTAAATCTCTTTTGAAAATGAGATTTATGCTCCTAAATCACAAATAAGATGAGGAATACTTGTGGCACCTTAGAGACTAACCAGTTTATTTCAGCATAAACTTTCATGGGCTATAGCCCACTACATCGGATGCATAGAATTGGTATGGTAATGTACAACTTTTTTTGCTTTCTTTGTATATAAATACATCTTACTTCTGTTTCATTCTATACATCCAACGAAGTGGGCTACAGCCCACGAAAGTGTATGCTGAAATAAACTGGTTAGTCTCTAAGGTGCCACAAGTATTCCTCATTTTATTTACAGATACAGACTAACACGGCTGCTAATCTTAAACATGCTCCTAAATCAGTTAGGCATTGCAACTCTGGGCAGCAATACTCAAATACCTTTAAAAATCTGGGCCACAATGCTTTGAAAACCTCAGTATAAAAAGTACTTACAGTACATACATATTTTAGATAACTGTGTTCTTATTCACAGATCCATGTAAACTGTAGATTTTTATTTGTCTCCCAATTGTTTAAGGGTTGCTCCCAGACAGTAGATAATAAATACCTCCTATAATCCATGTGTCTGTTCCACTGTAAACTCTTCAGGGCCGGGGCTATTTATTTGTGTCTTTTACAGCACTGAGCACATTGTTGGCACTTGATAATTAGCAAAACTGTGTGTGTGTGTGAGTGACAAACAGAGTGTGCGACCATAACACTGAAACTTGAATATTTTACAGGACAACGCTAAAACCAGTGCTGAGTTTTCCTGTTTGTTACCCTTTCATTTCAATTGGAAATGGGTCTGAACCAAACAAGAAGTCCAAATACTCCAATAGTCTATAATAGACTAATCAGAACTCTGAATCCAGACCCCCTCAAACTCGGCGGAAGGGGGTAGAGTTATTTGAAACTTGAATTAATCTGTGCCCTTCTGTAATCTCAAAATTAATTTTTACCTCACACACAGCTTGCTTTATCAAGAAATGTACTATGATAAAATTGAAAGGAAAAATGAATTCTAAATATTTATGAAAAAATCCATAGTGAAATGGAGAAAAGACATATAGAACATGGATTTTTCCCCTATGAATAATTAGCATTTTTTCTTTTCATCACATTTAGGCCCCAATCCTGTAAACACTAAACATGTGTTTATCTTTGCTTAATGACAATAGAGCTGTTTATGTGACTGAAGTTAAAGGCATGTGCTTCAGTGTTTGCAATATAGAAGCCATTTCAGTATTTCAGAGGACATTTATATCAAACATGTGGGGTTTGGGTTTTTTTTAGGGACAGAATAATTGCCATATAAAACAGGCTATTGGTCCATCTGCTTTGATATTCTGTTTCTGCCAAAAGCCAATAACAGAGAAAAACACAAATCCTCCTTGTGCAACTGATTTTACAATATTATCTAATGGGAGAATTTTTTTCAATCAAATGCATACCTAAATTACTTGATGTAATTAGTGGAATCCAGTGAATAGAAGTCCAGTAGGATGGAATCAATCACACAGAGCTACCATACAGTCTTAAAATTAATAACAGCTGCTGGTATTCAAAGCACAAATGAAATCAAAGTGTTTAAGAGAAAGAAATTGACATCACACAAACCATTTCTCATCATTTTAATTTTGCTCAGCTCTGCCTTTGGTGTGTGGCAAATGTCCCAAGTTAGTCAAAAGAAACTGCATTGAAACATAAATAGAGGAAAAGATCACCCTCCTCTTCTAGAATGCATACATTTGGAGAGGCAAGCGTGTATTCTTAAACAGGCAAAATTCCCATTGGAATTAGTGAGAGCATTGCCTACATACAGACTATAGTAGGAATTTTGCCTATATAAGGACTACAGGATCAGAGCCTGAGATTTTTTATATACATTATGCATTCAGGACTAGACAGTTCACACTGAAATGCTGTAAATACCAGCAGTTCATATTTCTTATAAATAGTGTCAAAAATAAAAACAAACAAATTTTATCTGGCTTGGCCCCCCATGCATGGCCCCCATGCAAACAAAATACATTTTAATATAACCAAGTGCAAAGGTAGACATCTAGGAACAAGGAATACGGGTCAGAACAGAGGACAGTATCCTGGAAAGCAGTGACTCTGAATGGAATTTAAGGGTTATAGTGGACAAGCAACTAAACAAGAGCTAGACTTTTGCTGTGGCTAACTGTGATTCATGGAAGTAAGAGCAGTGGAACAGTGAGCAGAAGTAAGGAGGTGATTTTACCTCTGGACGGTATTGGTGAAACAAATATTGGAATACTGTATCCAATTCTGGTAATTCCATTTTAAAATGAATGTTGAAAAATTCGAGAAGGTGCAGAAAAGAGTCATGCATATGATTTGAGAACTCGAGAAAATGCCGTACAAGGAGAGACTTAAAGTGCACAATCTGTTTAGTTTATTAGAAACAAGGTTAAGGAGTCGATTGATTACAGTGGATAAGAACCATCATGGAGAAAAGATACCATGTGTTAAAGAGCTCTTTAATCTAGTGGAAAAAAGTATAACAAAAACCAATGGCTGGAAGTTGAAGCCAAACAATTTTAAATTAGAAATAAGGCACATATTTTTAACAGGAAGAGCGACTAATCACTGGAAAAAAACACCAAGAGGTGTGAATTCTCCATCTCTTGATGTCTTCAAATCAAGACTGGCTGCCTTTCTGGAGTATATGCCTTGGCCAAACACAAATTATGGTTTAGCCACAAGTTATTGAGCTCAATACAACGGTAAATGGGTGAGATTTAATGGTCTGTGATCTAAAGGAGGTCAGACAGTAATGATCTAATAGTCTCTTCTGGCCTTAAAACCTATGACTCTATATTGGTCAAGTGCTTGGTTTTGTAATAGTTAATGCACTTTGACTGCCTTAGCTTGATATGCTTTGTTGAGATTTGCATTTTGCTTCTGTTACATTGTAAAGAGGATATTTGGGCTGTTAATTTAATTAGCTTTTAGCTTTAAAAATGTTATTGATATAATGTTTCTACCTCCAAGGAAGACAGGAAGTGGACAAAGAGATTATAAGATCCTTTTAGTATAGATTATGTTTTTCTTGTGGGTAGAGACAGGTCCAAGCTATACATTTTGGATCTGTCTAGAAACTTGCACGTCTTTTTGACAATCTGAGAAAAATTTACCTGATAGTGTGGGAGGCTAATTGTCCCAAGTGCTTTCCTTCCTACCAGAATCATCTATCTTGCCTGCTTTCTGCTTTAGCCACCTGCTCATCATCCAGGGACTGGTCTTTACTAGTCAGTAAGAAATCTGGAAGATGGTACTGTTTACATTTGCCATACAGGAGATTTAGGGTTGTGTGTCATCTTTGTACTTCAGCAGCTCACCTGATCTCCTAATGGCTTTACACAGGTGCTAAATAACATCAAGAGAATTAAACCTTGTGTGACTTTGGAGGTGGATGAACAGTTGCCCATAACGACACTCTGGGTTTTATCTGAAAGAAAGGACTTAAAACATTTCAGCGCATTTCCACTGAATTCCGAAGTCTCTTAGAGGCTAATTATCTGATGAGTAGCTGTATGCACAGCCCTGTAGAGGTCTAGCAGGGAATGTACTTCTCTTGTCTTCAGACCCACAGAGAAACAAGTGCTTTCTCTGTAATACCATGCCCTGGGCTGAAGCCTCATGGAGAGGCAACCAAAATACTGGCAGTTGGTAGGGAGCACTGGAGACTGGTTTTATATATATATATATATATATAAACTGTTCAGTTACTTAGCTTAAAAAAGAGAGACTGGAGTCCAAGATCTCTAGTATTAAGCAGTGGTGTCTTTAGTATTGCTCGGGCTATTATTGCATGATTGAGGCTGGGTGATAAAAAAAAGACATTTTATACAGAACGGAATCATACTACTGCTGCCCTTTTTCTGAACAGTGCTACTGGAATTAAAAATAGTCAAGCCTAAAATGGCTGTTTAAACTGAAATGTTTTTTATCTAAAAGATTGAGAGATTTCTCTAAGGAATGTAAATGAACTTTGTGTCTTGCCAAAAGGTAACTATTTAAAAGATGGTCTACGACATCAGTTATGGAAATTCTGAACTAAAAATGTCTTTACTAAATCAACATTAACATAAAAATTCTTGCATATGAGAAACTGTGTTTTCTATCTATATTAACCTCTTTGAAATTTCAGCAGTGGGAAAGGGCAGAGATCCCATCATTAGTTTGGAGGAGGAGTTTAGGACTGACTCTCAGTTGTCCCAGAATGTTTCAGTTCTTATTCTGGCATCATAGACACTTTCAGTCAATTCTACTGTAGGACATACACATTTAGATGTCACTTTCTTCAGTGTGTGCACTGGAGGAGAAAATTTGGGCTTTTGTAAGGAAATCAGATCTTTTTGCCCTCTCTGCTGAATAATATAGAATAAATGACACAATATTTTCCAAGTCCAAGTTGTATTTTTTTCAAGTTGAAAGTAAAAATGACATGAGAGTCAAAGTTGTATAGTTATAGAATAATGGGGAAATGCTGTGGAAGAACTACCTTACAAAGAACTGTGACAGAGGTTTGACAGATATGACAATATCCTGCAATATTCTGGACAAACTTTATGGAATTTAAACCTTACAGAATTAGGTTTGAAAATTTTAGGAGTTCATTGTATTAAAATGCAAATATTTATGTACTACTGAAGGATTGTATGTATTTCCATGGGGAAGAGGAACCCCAGGCCTCCAGGAACTAAGAGCAGTTGGGGGTGGTTAGGCAAATTCACTCAGATTGTAACACCTCCAGAGAGTGACCATCACCTGGCGAGAACTTGTATGTACTGGTTCAAACTGGATTCTCCAGGGATCAAAAGACAAAAAGAAGATTTCTGGTTAAATGACCTGAGTTAAAGCCGATTCAGGGCCTTCTTTCTGATCCAGCAAATAGGACAAGACATCTGTTCCAAGGGGGGCCCCAGTCTTTAGGCAAGGGTTGGAATGTCTTTGACCCACTGCTGGTTCTTGGTCATCATATCAGCAATCACCCCAACTCAGTTGTTGCTGGCCGACCAGCCTATGTTGTTCTAAATCAGGCTGTTTGGCCACTTAGTTCAGTCAATCTCCCCTTCTCTCAGGAGTGGGCTTGAATGCCTGGGTTTTCCACCTGTTATAATGGTCTCCCCTCAGGGTCTGGTTGGGAAGTGTGGCCTAGTAGTCATGATAACAACCCCAGACTGCCATGGGTTGTGGGGAGGGGAGCCTGGGCCCTCCCACTCTGCTGGGCTCCAACCCAGAGCCCTTTTAGCTGCCAGTAACTTGACAACCAAGAATACTTAAGGCTGTCTCCCTGAGCTGCTGCTTCTTGTTTCCGCTGCCCCCGCCCCCCACACACCCAGTGTCACCTCAGTCCAAGGCCTTCGCCTGATGGGAAAATCCAAATCCCAAAGAAGCAAGAGGGAGTCACCACTGTCCAGGGCCATAGAATATTTTCCTCTCTGCTTGTCTCTTTGATGGGCCCTCCCTTTCCTCATGGAAGGCCCCTGTGGACAGCTGCATCAGAGCCTTTAGGTTTTACTCGCTTTCTTCTGCTCTGCTTGAGCTGTGGGCTGCAGGTCTGCTCACCTTCAGCACTGCTCGCAAACTGGACTAATTCACTACCTTTTAATTCCTTCAGTAGATGGAGAATTTGCTGCAGGTGTGGCAGGGTGGAACTGACTGAGCCCAAAATGATCCCATAAGCCCTTGTTGCTCAGTGTGGGGTTTGTATACCCCATCTCACCAGTGCTTAACTGTTTCTCCTCAAAGGGCAAGGGAAGAAGGAAAAAGGGAAAGAGAAATGAATATACATTTTCAGAAGTGTGTGTGAAAATGTGTGTGTGTAGCGCACTGGTCAATGTGTGTTACATATTACCCCTTTGTGCTCATGACAGCCTCCCCTACCCCCGCAATGGAGCCTGGCCTCAATCTATGATGTCAGAACATCCCATGGGGGAACCATAGCAATTACTTACATTACAAAGTAATTTTAGAATGTATTTAATATATTTTTAGTTTCTTTTCAAGCTATTTAGCAGCTGGAAACAAGAAGAAAAACCAGCAACATGACCAGGGAGCTTTCTGCAGACCATCAGCAAATGCTTCACAGACAACAATTTTGGAATCACTGTTAGAAGAATGTTTATCATATAACTTATGGAATAGACGCCAACACAGGCTCTGACCTGGCAAAGGTTTCTACAAATACATATTCTTACACCAGCCTAGAACCCCATTGACATCAATGGGATTGTATGTGGTAGAATGTGTCTGAGTTTATGGATCTGTTTGTAGGATTGTGGCCATACACACCCCCTAAGCATTAGCTCATATACTATTAAAATATCAGCTCTCTCTCATTAACTGTGAGAATAATTTTCTCAAATGAGCAAGGTCATTCAAACAACATAAGAAATTAAATTGAACTATAACTCTGTATCCAAATAACTTGAACTTTGAGGAAATTCAGATTCAAACCTGAATCCAAATATGGACTTCATGAATCAAGCCCCCACAGTTTAAAATACTAAGAATCTTTCTATGATTTTCATCTTCTGAAGCATGGACTTTCTGGAAAGCTAAGTATCTTCATTTGATCTCCAGTTACTTAGCCATCTATGTCCACATGTAGGTCCTATCCTACAAATTCCACAAGTAATTCTTTTGGCTTCAATTTTTCACAAATAGATCATTTTCTCCATTACCTCACTCAATTACTTTTCTTAATTAAACAAGGTATATCTGATTTATTCCAGTTCACTGCTATTGAGTGCCGATTAGCTGCTCCTACGTGTGCTATAATATTATTTTCCTCAGAGTTGCATTTTCTTTCTCTGGCTAGATCTAATAATAATGTAGAATAATCTCAAGGGAGTTCTATTCTTAGCTCTGATTTCCATGAGAGTTCCATAGTTCTGATTCAGAATAATTACTGTGAGGGGTTGGACCCCTTGGGAAGCCATCTGATGTGCTGAGATACCACTGAATCCACCTGTTCTGCAAGTATGGGCCCCTTTTAACCTGTCTTGCTGAGCCAGGCTCTTAAAACCTCCTCTAACATACACACAGGCAGGCCTACATACAGCAGCAGATCAGCTTTGGGAAGACTCATCTTAAGAGACTTGCTCCAGCACTCAGATGTCCATCTTCCTTGGAGTGCAGACCCAAAGATATATTATGAAATTCGCTCCCTCCCTCAATGTGGAGAGAGGTGTGCACACGTCTTATCATTCCCCCCATCCCCGTTAGAAATTACAGAAACTGGGTTTAATAATAAACACAACAAATTTTAACAACGATAAAAGGCAGATTTTAAGTGGTAAAAGGGGTAACAAACAGAACAAAGCAGATTACTCAGCAAATAAAATCAAACACGCAAACTACGCTGGTTTCATTAAAGAAATTTGTTACAAATAGTATTTCTCACCTTACCTATTGTTTCATGCAAGTTGCAAAGCTTCTGTGGTTCAGAGTTCCAGTTATATTCTTTTTCAGACTAGACTCCTGTCTCAGTTTGAACTCCCCACTTGCCTTCAGTTTTTTTTCTTGGGCAGACAGTCCACGAAGAGGAGGAGTCCTGTTTGCCTTCCTTCCCACCCTTAAATAGGATTTACATAAGGTGGGGGAATTCTTTGTTTTCCAAACTTTACCCTCCCTTCCCTTACAGTGGAAAGTTATAAGTCCCAGGTAATGTTTTAGTATCAGGTGACAAGACCACCTGAGTCTATACGATCACAGCGTCCATGAGTCAGTGGCGGTACAGAGCGTCTGCAGGAAGGCCAAACTTTTCACATCTCATTGTCCTCGCTGATGGGCCATTCATCCTGTCTGGCTTTGCCATTGTTGTACCTGAAGTTAGGAATATTGGCTATGTATCTGTATTTCAACTATGCTACTTTGGGGGATGCCCACTGCCAACACTTCAGGTACAGAAATGATACAGGCAAACAAATTGGATAATCACATTCAGTAAATCATAACATTTCAAATGGTATCTCACATGAGCCATCTTGCATAAGGTATATCTCAGTTATATCATATTCATATCATAAGCATATTTTCATAAAGAATATGGAATGAGATGTCACAATTTCCTATTTATTTTTCTCCCTTATATGTGTCATTTAATTCTGTAACTGTAATTCTTCCCTTTATAGCTAAGAAGATGAGTTATACTGTACAGTGCTATGCAAACAAGCCTCATAACAGATCATCTAATAATTTCTTCACAAATTCCTGTCTCTCTTTTTCTATTGGAATGCTTTGGACTTTTAATTATCTACTCATCATATTAATATTCCAGCTAAGAGATACTGATTGCTAACTTAGGAACATAAGGCCCTACCCTGCTGCCATTGAATTTAATGGGAGAGCTGACATCATCAACAGGAGCAGGACTGGGACCCCGATGTCTTTGCCTAAGAATTCATTGGTCATCATATTCCATGGAGGACTGGTAAAATAGGGCTGATTCAGATACAAGGAAATTATAAAGGAAAAATCTAAAATGGACCCACAAATATTCCTTAAGGGTGACATTTACCACAGTGCAGAGGCCCCACACAATAGCCTAAGCAGCACCTGAATTAGCAGCATTTAGTGTGCATTAAAAACATAGACCCTTGTGCAGACCCTCTGCACTGTGGTGAAAATCACCACAAGTTGTCATATTAATCGTTACCTTCTTCATATATTGGTCAGTTTTTAGTTGGAGTGTCATTATGTTTTTAAAAAAGTATGTAAGCCAGTAGTTAAAATGTTCTAAGCAGCCCACTAGTTAGGGCATCATAAGAGCAAAAGCACTGAGTTTTAGGCACCTGTTGTTTCTTTTTAAACAAGCGGATAGATTAGAGAGAGCTCACCGGAGAGCAACAAAAAGTATAAAAGGTTTGGATAAGATCCATAGTTTGAAGGGAAGGTTAACCATATGGAAATGGCTCATTCTGGAATGGAGAAAAGAAGATTGAGAGGAGACCTAACTTTTGGTCAATGGAGAGTGATTATGAAGAGATCAGTTTGGTCACAAGTTAATACGGATAAACTGATGGACTTACACTGCTGCAGTAAAAGTTTAGGTTAACTATTCAGAAAAATGTTATGAGAGAATTTAAGCAATGGATCAAGCTTCCAGGAAAGATATGGAATCACCACCAACAGAAATAATGAAGGTTGTCTTTTAAGGATGGTTTGGAATAATTTAGCCAATTCTGACAAGATGCAAAAGGGGAACTCAAAACCCACCCTGATTATTTAATTTTATGAAATCTTCTCATTGCGAATCTAAAATAAACTTTGAAAAGATCTGGGGCAAGAATATGTGTGACAATTGAATGGCTATAGGTATTCTGATACCATAGTGATAATGCCATGTAAGAACACAGATAAAAAGAGGTGCCAGTATAAAATTGATATGTTGTCTTGAGGAAATCGCATACGTTATTTGGGGCAAAGGCCTCCAGATGACAGCAACTCTCATTGCCAATTTCTCGGAGAGGCATCAATGGTTGCTTCACAACAGGCCAAATCCTATTTATAAACTAATCCAAAGCTCACGGAAAGCAATAGGAGTGTATGAACACTGGAATAGGAATAGGATTTATTCTCCTATTTAAAATGGAAATGCTTATACACTTTCAATGTTAAGACCAAGGGAAATCATTTAAATACTCATTAGATAGCAGAAAGATTAGCAAATACCTTTATGCTTTACATTTTAAAACTGAAACCTGACCTGAAAATCATTATAATGATCTACTGATATTAAGCATGGTTTAATACAGATGCAAATAAAGGCCTTATGTCACTAACAATGGTAATAAAACCAACATTTTATAAGGTACTGTTTGTCAGAAAATCTCAAAGTGCTTTTTAAAGATCAGTATCATTATTCCGATGTTACATATGAGAAAACTGATTCGGAAGAAGTGACTTGCCCAAGATCACCCAGCAGCCCATTACCAAATGACTGATAAATACCTACCATAGAAAGTTAGGAACACCAGAGTTACGAACTGACTGGTCAACCACACACCTCATTTGGAATGAGAAGTATGCAGTCAAGCAGCAGAGACAAAACAACAACAATTCAGTACTGTTTGAAATGTAAACTACTATAAAAATAGAAGGAATGTTTTAGAAACAGATTTGAGAAGGTAAGGAAATTGTTTCTGTGCTTGTTTCATTTAAATTAAGATGGTTAAAAGCAGCATTTTTCTTCTGCATAGTAAAGTTTCAAAGCTGTATTAAATCAATGTTTAGTCATAAACTTTTGAAAGAATGATAATGTGTTGCTCAGAATTACAAACATTTCAGAGCTATGAACAACCTCTGTTCCCAAGGTGTTTGTAACTCTGAGGTTCACTGTACAGTGGAACCTCGCAATACCGCGATGATCAGGATCCAAAAATATCGATCGTGATAAACACGGGGTAGCGGTATTGCGGGGTTCCGCTGCATCAAAGCAGTGCCCACTGCCGCCGTTGGGAGCCCCGTGTTATAAACGGATTTGTGCTATCACGGGGCGCAGTATTATGGGGCTCTACTGTATTATAAACTGCAGGAAAACCGTTTACTTTGCCATACATTTGCAACTGCAATCTATTGTTTTGCATTGTGTGTTGTAAGAACATAAGAACAGCCATAATGGGTATGTATAGTTGGGATTATTTTTTCCAATGTTCATTACTTTGCACTTATCAACATCAAATTTCATCAGCCATTTTGTTGCCCAGTCACCTCATTTAGTGAAATCTCTTTGTAACAATTCAGTCAGCTATGGACTTAACTATCTTGACTGATCTTGTATTGTCTGCAAATTTTTTCCACCTTACTGTTCACCTCCATTTTCCAGATCATTTATTAATATGTTGAATAGTACAGTCCCAATACAGATCCTTGGAGGACCCTGCTATTTACCTCTCTCTATTGTGAAAACTGATCTTTTATTCTTACCCTTTGTTTTCTATTTTTCAACCAGTTACTGATTTAAGAGAAGACCTTCCCTCTTATCCTGCGACTGTTTACTTTGCTTAAAAGCCTTTGGTATAGGACCTTGTCAAAGGCTTTCTGAAAGTCCAAATACATTATATCAACTAGATCAACCTTGTCCATTTGGTTGTTGACACCCTCGGAGAATTCTAATAGGTTGATAAGTCATGATTTCTCTTTACTAAAGCCAGGATGCCTATTCCCCAACATATACTATTCATCTATATGTCTGATTATTCTGTTCTGCACTATCAGTTCGACCAATCTGCATGGCACTGAAATTAGATTTACCAATCTGTAATTGCTAGGATTGTCTCTGGAGATTTTTTTAAAATCAGCTTTAAATTAGGTATCCTGCAGTCACTGTTACAGAAGTTGATTTAAACGACAGGATACATATCAAAGTTAGTAGTTCTGCAATTTTGCATCAGAGTTCCTTAAGAACTCTTGGATGAATACCATCTGGTCCTGTTGACTTATTATTGTTTATCAGTTTGTTTCAAAAACTCTTTCAAGTAATACTTCAGATCCCTCAACTAAAAAGAATGGCTCCGGTGTGGGTATCTCCTCCACATCCTCTCCAGGGAAGACCAATACAAACAATTCATTTAGCTTCACCACAACAGCCTTGTCTTCCTTGCATACTTTAACACCTGGCTCCTCTTGTAGCCTCACTGGCTGTTTGGCAGGCTTTCTGCTTCTGATATACTTAAAAATAAATTGCTGTTAGTATTTGTGTCTTTAGCTAGTTGCTCTTCAAATTCTTACTTGGCCTGCCTTATACTTTTACACTTGACTTGCAGAGTTTGTGCTCCTTTGTATTTTCCTCAGTAGGATTTGACTTCCAGTTTCTAAAGGATGCCTTTTTGCTTCTGTCTCTTTTACTCTGCCGGTTAGCCATGGTGGCATTTTTGTTTTGTTTTCTTTTACTTGAGGTATACATTTAGTTTAAGCCTCTATAATAGTGTTTTTAAATAGTTTCAGAAATCTGAGTTCTGCAGCAGAATGGTAATGTCCCAGAAAGCCTTAGGTTCTCCACTAAAAGGGAAACAAATAATATCTGCCTCTCTAGCATTGATTTTTCATTTATCAACACACTTACCCAAGTTTCCTTAAACTAGCCGTCAGCTGTTCTCCAAATGCTGAGCCAATGTAGAGGAGATGGGTGATATTTTTAAAAAACGAATGTTCTATTTCCTTCACTGCCTACATGCTCTCTTTTTAATAATTCTACTTTACTCTAGCGACCTTCATTGCTGATGGCAGAGCTGCTCTTTTGAACTATGCCAGCCTCTATTATTAAAGCAGTCAATAGGTTATTAGTTCAGTTCACTTGCTTACTACCTGATGTCTAAACCTAGTTTATCTTCTTCTTACCAAGAGAAAAATAGAAAGAAACACCAATGGCTTGGGGCCAGATTCTTTGATCATATTATTAATGCACAGGTGCAGGCTGTGGGTGGTACAGAGATGCAATATTCCAGCAGGAACATTAGGATGGATGTTGGTTGAAGCATGAAGGGACATATGAATCTTTAGTGCATCTGGCATGTAAATACCTTGCAGCGCCAGCTATAAAAGTGCCATTTGAATGCCTGTTCTCACTTTCAGTTGACATTGTAAACAAACCGGCAGCATTATTTCCTGCAAATGTAAACAGACTTAATTGTCTGAGAGGTTGGCTGAACAAGAAGTAAGACTGAGTGAACTTGAAGGCTCTAAAGTTTTGCATTGTTTTATTTTTGACTGCAATTATTTTTGTACATAATTCTACATTTATAAGTTCAACTTTCATGATAAAGAGATTGCACTACAGTACTTGTATATGATGAACTGAAAATACTATTTTTTGTTTTTTACAGTGCAAATATTTGTAATCAAAATAAATATAAAGTGAGCACTGTACACTTTGTATTCTGTGTTGCAACTGAAATCGATATACTTGAAAATGTAGAATACATCCAACAATATTTAAATAAATGGTATTCTATTGTTGTTTAACAGTGCAATTAATTGTGCTATTAATCATGATTAATTTTTTTAATTGCTTGACAGCCCTACTTCCTACCTAAACTTTTCTAATCAGAGAGTTCCATAAAAGATGTGTGTTGGCTGGGCCACGATGGAGCATTTTCAGGCTGAAAGCTGCCATCAGAAAATCATTTAAAGGGACACAATCAACAGTTCCAATAATTTTATGTGACAGATCGTCAGTTGGCATACATCAGCAGAGCTCTTTTGAAATCAATGAAACTCTGCTTATTTCCTCCAGCTGTGGATCTGACCCAGCTGTCTGGATCTCTGAATGTGCCCTTCTCACTTTAACAGGCAGAACATTTTAACTGATACCACCACACTATGTAATGGAATGCAAGGACTTTCACTTACAGCATTTTATCCCTCATCCTAATCTTCAGTTCCTTAGAGTGACTAGCACATGTCTAATACACCTCCTTCCAAAGACTTATCTGTTTGATCAAAATACTTTTATCATCTGAGCCTCAGTCTTTTTATATCTTTAGTCCAGTTGCCTTTTTCAAATTGTGTCATATGATAGCGATTACTATGCCTTCCTCTGCTGTATTTGAGTAGAGCTGTAGTTCCCTCTGTTCTGTCTGTGCTCTTTGTGTCTCCTATTTTCAAATTTCCAGTTATTCCATCACTGATGAACACTGAAAACTGACATTAACTTCAGATATGAACCTTTATTAAAAATGGTTTCTGAACAGTATCTTATTTACAACAGAAACTGTACAGCTTCTTTCTGCAGCATTCTTAGTCTAACCTTTAGAGCTACTGTTTTGATTTTTGAGACAGTAGAATATGGGGCTTTCTGTATGCTTTGATCCCAGTACATGTAAGAGGATTCCTAGATGTTTGGCATGGTACTCCTGAATCTGCCTAGAAAACTAGTAAGTAGAAGTAAAAGAACACTGCTTGCAGAACTTAAGATTTGGACCCCTTTGTCAAGGAATAAATTCCCACTAACATGAAATTTCATTTTTGATCTATAATGCTTAGGGTCATATTTTCATATGATGTGGCTTATAATTTTGCACGTGTAATTTTGTGAACATAAGGACTGATTCAGATCCCATTGAAGTCTATGGTAAAACTTGATTGACTTCTGTGGGAGTAGGATCAAGGCCATAATTATTTGTTAAAAGATGAACCTGTGTCTGAGATGCAGGATTGGAAGGCAAGAGATATGGGTTCTCTTCCTGATTCTGCCGCATATTTCCTGTGTGATTTTGGGCAAGTTGCCTACTCTACCTTTCCCTCACTTTCTTTTCTTGCATATTTTGAAATCCTATGTGGAACATAATCTTAGTGCAGAGATATCAGCCCTCCCTAATTTTCTGTCATTCTGCCAATTTTTACATGTAATTATGAAATTACTAATTCTGGCTTAAATCCACAAATTTTGCAAACACATACACGTGGTGTGTGTACGTGTATATACATTTCTTCCTCTGCACTGCCCACTCCATTCCTCCCCTCTTGTGTTTTCTTTTATCTATTTTATTCCCCACTGCCTTACACCTCTCTTCCTTTACATTTGACGTGCTCTTTTTCTTTGTCTGTGCCTTTCTCTGTCTTTTCTCTTCTCCTTTTCTTCATTCTATTATCTATCTTCTCCTTTAAAAAATACATTTAAAAAATCAGCATTATCTTTTAAACTGTGTTTGAAGTTAGTTTGCAGATGTTAGTTCAGCATACTTCTGCTTTTTTCTTTCTTTTGCTTTCCACCCCTTTTGCTCCGCTGCTTTCTGTGAGAGCTCAGCAAAATGAAAGTTGTAATATTCGAGATCTCTGAAGAAATGTTTGGGGTGAAAAAAAATCTCCCTGAGTAAAATCCTTTAGGTTGATCTATTTTAATACACTTCAAGAGAGGAAGAATTTTCAAAGTGAGTCTCTAGGCATAATTCTTATTGCACTCAAAAATCTGCTTGTGGAGAGATGGGTTCCCAGTAGGAGTAGGTTATTGGAGAATGAGCTGTTGCAGGGCAGGAGAATTGGGATAATGACAATAATAGTAAGGGACTTTACATCTATATACCATTTTTAACCCAAGGGACTGTAAACTGTGAAGCAGACTGCACACCTAAGATCCCCTCTTTACACAATCTCCTTCCCCCCATGATGCATGAACATGGGAGGCAGCTGTCCTTGTTGGAATCTCTCTCCGTTTCAGAAGACCATATGGAACTGGTGTCTGACTCAGAAGGAGGGAGCTGAGACTGGATGGATCTGTGAACTGAGTGGCCTCATAATGTGGGGAGCCAAGGAGATGACTTCATCCATCCTACCATCCCCATAGAAATTGCCAAACTTTGAGTGATATTATTTTTCTTTGAGAGCCCTTTTCCCCCAGAAGGATCCCTCTAATTTCCCAAGTTCCATGTGTTTTTGGGTAGGCACCACCACTCATTCTGTGGGGAGAAAGAAAACCCCACTTCCCTGATGGAACACCAAGCAGTGCGGGGAGGGGAAACCTAACTTCTCTGATGGAACACCAAGCAGTGGAGAGTTTGAGGGCTAGTCTCTCAAACTATTCAGAATCGTTGGGTTGAAATATTTTTCTTCTGTGGCTGACAAATCTGGATGTCAGATATTCATTTTTCGTTCAATGCTTTCTTTTAGTGAAAGTAAGAAAGCTGAAATGGCTGGAGATCATGATATATTTGTTTGCATTCAGCCTGATTTTGGTGTGTCCACCTTTGATGTAGATACGTAATAGCTTATGGCTTGATTTAGGTCTGTTACTGTTTGGAATGAAGTTTATTTTTAAAAACAAAAACTAAGCAATCAAACAATTTTGGTGGTAATCGTTGTAAGATCCAATCCCTATCTATGAATGCAGGCGCCCTGATGTATTATATAGTAGAATCCCCTTAATGTAATCACCTTCAGTAGATACTCTATTGTCTGAAGTAAGCAGATATCTCTATTAAGAGATAAAGTCACTAAATTACAATCTGAAAAACCTTAATCTGGCAAAATAAGGATTAAAAATACAGAGAGACAAATGAAATGCACTGCATTCATCCATAGTTGAACTTCCTTCTCTTTTTTTAAATCCTTAAATATTTATTTGGCAACTTCTGTATTAAATGACTGGAGCTGAAAATTTCACACCTGGTGAAACACCACTTCATAATATAGCACTCTCTGAATATATATTCTCTTTAAGTGGAATTCATGCTAATATTGTTTTAATTAAGCAGCATTCATTACCACTCACTATCATTAGGTTAAATCCAGTTCTCTGAGAAATGTCCCAGTTAAGTGGTCAGTTGATTAAGCGAATCATGATTAAGTGAATTATACTGTGACAAAAAAACTTGCTAGCACTGTATTGCTGGGGATGTCTGATTCTTGATCAGTATTATTAGGTAAGATATTCTATCAGAAACAAACAACTGGTTCTCAATGCGGCAACTTTCCAGGGGTGTCATTGGGATACAACAGAGAGGGAACATTTTAAAGGGGTTTTCTGGCTTCCTCCATGATTAAAAAGTTTTATACGGTTCAGTTCCATAATCTGACTGATCGGGGATATAATGACATTCAAAAGTAGAAGCATTGTTCCTCAGGATGCTAGTCTTGGCTACCACTTGATATTGGCTCTCTAAAATATGGCAGAATAGGATTAGAAAACAAAATCTATTGCACTGGTCTTGTAAATTACATGCATTCAGGTGTACTAAGGAGAATACCAACAGAAAACAATGAGCTGCCTTTGTTAATGGGTCAAGTTAGATAGTGTGTTTTGACTTTTGTGATTAGCATCAACTTTGCCAACCACAATTATATTAATTGAGAAATACTCATGGAGAGGAAGAATGACATACACCATGGGGAAAGCATGTTGTTTGAAGAGCTTAGATATTCTTAGACAGTCCGAACAAACAGGCTAACATCACTGTATTACATGTAGCTGCACTGGCACATCAAGTGATGTGTGTTGTTCACTACCAGGAACATTGTGGGGACAGCCAAGACCGTGCCTATTCCCTGTCTTGTTCAACCCCATCCCGGCCTCCCTCACCAGGGTGGAAAGTAGCAGCTTTGCAAAATCTGATTTCACACTTGCACTGCAATCTGTGTTGAGAGTAGCTGGCTCCATGTTAGATGGGTTACAGATTGGCCCTGTATCAGGTATGCTTCTTGGGTCTGATATTTCACTATTGAAATTGATGGGGAACTTACTGTAGTTAATACTTAAGCGTGCTACAGAATGTAAAAAAACCAATACCCCCTAAAAACAAATAAACATAATCCTTAAAGTTTCTTAAATAAAATCCTTAATTTGCCGTAACATATAACATCTATTTAAAGTTTGAAAGCCCCATGATAAATTGTTGAAATTTGTCATAAAAATTACGCCACATTAAAAGATTTATGTAGCTCTGTATTTCTGGTCTACTTGACAAGGCTTACTGTATTTTAGGCATAAATCAAGAAAAAGGATGATCTTTAGAGGAAGTTTAATTATGACTCAGTACACCCAACTGAAAAGTATTTTTCAATCATGCTTCTGTATTTCTCTAAATATAATCCTAGCCAATGAACAATAAATATTTATTGTCATACACTTTAGTAGATCTTAATTATGGACTAAGCAGCCACATTGTGAATTGCTTACTTGCACTGTGGATTGGTTACTTGCTCAGGGTCTGATCTCAATCCCATTATAGCCAATAGTAGTTCTCCATTGACTTCAGTGGTCATTGGATCAGACACATAAGGGGGGGCCGCCTAGAGTGAATGGGATTACTCAGATGAGTAACCACTCATCAGTGTAAGAAAGTGGCTGATAATCTATCACTAGAAATATATACAAGGAAGCTATTAATACTGTAAAGTAGTATCTGTTATGTCATTCAAAATCAGCTGCTATTTACTTAATCTGATTTATTTATTTACTACAGTGTTTCTCAAACTATTGTACTGGTGACCTCTTTCACACAGCAAGCCTCTGAATACGACCCTCCCCCTTATAAATTAAAAACACTTGTTTATATATTTAACACCATTATAAATGCTGGAGGCAAAGCGGAGTTTGAGGTGGAGGCTGACAGCTTGCAGTGCCCCATGTAATAACCTTGTGACCCCCTGAGGCATCCTGACCCCCAGTTTGAGAACCCCTGATTTACTAAGTGGTAAAAGCTTCATAAAAACAAGTGAAGAGAGGGTTCTGGCTCCACTGAACTTCCATTCTATAGTCACTGTGACACCACAAATCCCTGACAAAAAAAAGTCTATACTCTTATAGCTAAGATGCTTGCACCCTTCTGCATATTTCCTAATAAAAATCTAGTAATACTTCAGTTTCCCAGATTTGGCCAAGTCATTTCTTTAAATATTATTTTTTTTTCCTCCTCCTCTGTCAGCTAACTTTGTATGGCTCTAATCCCATCTCAGATCTCCCTATGCTATTTTGATCTTCGACTTCAAATGTGGAGTCTTTGGAATGCATAGATTCCCGCTGAAATCAGTGGCAGTTTGTATATTAAAAATGTATTTATCTGAGAGGAAATGACCTTCTTAAGATTGCTGGAACAACCACCCCAAATCTACAATCATCTCTTTTGCTGTTTTCTAAATGAAAACAGCTTAAACTGATTTTGCCCTTTTTTGATAAAAACGCCATTGCCTTGGTACTGACAATTTATATGTCCAATTCCAGCCTGAAGCAATCTTCAAAAATTCAGTTACAAGAAACCTCAAAAAAAAAATGGAGTTTCGAATGTAAACACCAATAGATGGTGTTAGCTGGCATTATTATCATGAAAATTTGAAATGAAATAACTCCCTAATTTATGAACCTGTAGAATTATTCAAACTCAGTTCCCCCTTCTCTACATACTGAAACATTTTACAAGCTTAACTTTGGGGTGCTCATTATTAGTAATAGCATTATTTTACTCCCAGTGTGGCAGCACCTACATACCCCAGTTAAGGGTCAGGGCACTGTTATACCAGACTCTGTAGAAACAAATATCGTAAAGACTGCCCCAGAGAGTTCAAATTTGGACAGTCTTAGAGGGGAGGTTGTGAGAGTGTGGTGATTAGAAAAAAAAGTTTCAGAAATAGGAAGAATGGCCTGCTCTGGAGTTATTCAATAGTTCTCTGAAACTAGGTCCTTTATATATAGAGATGGGTTTTACTTGGAAAAACTGCAGGCAAAATTGTCTTCATGACTTCAGAAGATCTTTAACCCAGAATATCTTAGATGATGATTCCTATTCCAAATATAACAGATGTGGAAGCCATAGTGGAGTCTCATGATCCTTTTTCCTTTTGCTAAAGTAAGCACATTGGAAATACATTTCCCCAGATTTATTCCTAATAGATATATTTTTGCATCTGCTGCTAAGAGTGCAACAGACACAAAAGTTTCAAACTGTCAGGACAGAGTTAGAGGCATAAATTTTACACAAACCCACGTCGCATCAGAATCCCCATGTTAAAGATGTTATACCGAGCTGTGCATGAAACCTAAAACTGCTGGAAATTTCTTTCAGCTCAGTGTGATTCACAGAGATATGGGCTAAAAAGAACACAGTGTATTATTAAAAATATCAGCTTGACACGGCTCACCAAGTGCCAATAGCAAGTGTACTTAGGAAGGAGAGAAATTACTTAACTTCATTAACTCCTTCACATCTGAGCTTTCTTACTTATGTAAGGAAAGAGCCACCAAATCTTTATGAAGTTGAGATACCTATGAAATGAACAATGGGTCTAACGAAATGCTAATGAGACCAATACAATGTAGTGTCAGTAGAGTAGAAGGTACTCGGTTGTCCTGGGTTTGGTAAACACAAGCAACTACTAACAAGTGGATTCATGAACTTAGCAAGGGAATTTAAACAGTAATAGAAAAATACCTTGTGTTCTGATAATGTAGTAACATCAGTCTTGTTTTGCTCTTATTAAAGGTTCTAACTGAATTTAAAAATAATGCCTTGAGTTCTCCGTCTGTCACTATTTCATGACTCAGGGGTTAGGAATCATGTGCCACTACCAATTAAACTAGCAACTGAATGATTTCTGCATGGCTAAGACAGTCCTGGTCTATTCAGTGAATTCCTCAGTAAGGAGACTTTCTTTAGAAACCCAGAGATTATTCACTAATTTTAAATGAAAATGTCATTTACCAAATGGGCTCAAGCCACATTTTGTACCTGGACCCAGATTTTTTTAAACATTCTGAGAAATATATAGCACTGTTAAGAGAGGAAGCCATCCCCATTGTGTTGATGGAAGCACTGATGGTGGAGCAAAGGAGGGCATACACAATGAAGACGCTGAAGTAGCATACTCTGCCTTCTCTGGGTAGCTACCAAGAGTCCCTGAATTACAACACAGTTCTGTGTAATCATGGAGTGGGGGAGGGAAGAGCTGCTCAATGTAACATCCTGCCCCCAAGGGGAAAATGATGCATTTTGTGTGGAAAATGTGTAAATTAATGCTGATGGTTTCAGTGCATCTCCCTTCTGCAGCTTCCCCACATGAGGAGGGCAAACTTGCATGCAAGGGAGCCCATCCCTCCTGTCAATGTTGCAGAGATGGGCTGGGAGATGAGTGAAGATGTAGTGTCTTGGGGCATGTTTGTGTGGCAAATTTAGACACTTCAGGTCCCCTCCCCTTCCACAGTACCATTTTCTTGGGCATGTTTTCAGTGCACAGAATCCTAAAGAGTTTTAGAAATAATTTTTCCCCTTTCATTATTTTTTACCATAATGCCCCAGTTTCTCTGGGGCAGATGAGTTGTGTGTGGTATAAATCTGGAGTGGCATAGGAAGGCCAAACGTGGGCTTAAGGTTTAAGCCACTTCTGTGGTTCCGTGATTCACAACTGATCATTGCCAGTCCAGACCCCAGCACAAGAGACCACAAGCTTCAAGCTGTTCTATCTTACATCAGCTTCTCACAACCTTCAAAGGGCCATGCTGCGTTTGGGGACTTCTGGAGAATAGAGGCACACATTCTGTTTCACCTGCACTGAGCCCGGGGAAAGTATTGCAGGTACCTGGGGGATTAATTAAACAGGAGTTATGGCTTCTTTATGCTGCTGGAATGGTGCAAAGTGGCTGTACAGACCCATAACGTCAGGCCTTATATGTCGAAAACTGTTCATTCTTTAAGTGTCATCTGAATTTACCATGAATTCTTCTGTACTTGTAAAAATAAGAAAATAATTTAAAAGTAGAGAAAATAAACGCTCCCATACATATTAAGCACTGGGGAGAGCACCCTGCCTCCTTTCCTGAATCTTCTTAGGGAAATAACCAGTGTTTTACCAGCAGGAATTTCATATTGTTTCGTAGTCTTCTAATGTAAGTATTGGGTCGTCTTTGACATTTTTTTGTTGAGTCTTAATTGATTGTTGACTATGGGCTACTTCAGTTACTTTCACTGTCTTCCTATCTTCCTCACCCGGTCCCCAGTCATGTAAATAGTCTCGCATATGATTCATTTTAACTTTGTCTTGAGTGTTTGTATGCATGATTGTAGGTCTGGGCCCTTAGTATAGAGGTCTACTACTTCTGACTATGAGACTATCTCTTGGTCTACCAGCTGCTCAAACTGGGAAAACTGACTTATTTAACTCTGAGTTTATTCTCTGTTTCTAGCATCAAATTACGTATTCCAATCAAATTACTTATATTCCCAGGCAGAGGAAAAATATAGGCAGTGAAAATAAAAGCAATCACTCAGCAGCTTCAGGTGTGCGTTAACCTTTAGTTCACCTTGTTCTGCAATTTACTGTTGTCCTCCCAGGGGAAGGAATCTCTTTCTCTTTAAACAGTTCCTTTCAATTTATAGATATCAATAATAATTTAGCCTATGTTTCTCTGATTTTTGGTTTGTAGCTCACCTTTTACTTAAACACCGATTAATATTAAACCAGCACAGCATTAAACAATCCCCATAGCACTGGCACATTTTTAAAGCAAACATAATTAGCACTCTAAGCTCTCCGAGGAGGAGGCACAATAATACTCCTAAATGGCTACAGTTTTAGGGTTCCTTTATGTCATGATAAAATCTTTAATTTTTAAAAGAATTTTTTAAACACTTTGAGCCAGATTCTGCAGCTCTTCCTCATTTGAGGCATCCCAGGTGAAGTTATGTGAGCAAGGGCTTCTGGGTGTGGACCTTAATCATTCTCTCATTCTGGTCCAATATATCCATTTCTGTTACACCTCATCTAGGCTGCATCTATTCTAAGATTCATTCATTATCCCTTTAACAAAGCTTAGTGCATCATATGCCTCAGCAAAATGTGTTTGTTTATCCTCTGCAGAAGCTCCATTATATTTAAAATAAGTTTAAAGCACCAGAGTCCAAAACTTTATGATGGGTTTATCACTGAATCAACAACTAACTGTGTGACTTTGGGCATATCATCACTTAAACTCCCTATATCTCAATTTCCTCATGTGTAAAATGGTAAGAATACTACGTCATAGGAATTTTGTAAAGTTAAATTGATCAACATTTGCAATGTTTGTTGTCTTTGGAAATTTCTGGTGAAGGTGTTACAGAAGTGAAAACTTATTTCTGGCTCTTGTAATATTAAAGTGCTTTCTTAAACTCTACATTTTTCCCTAACCTTTCTTAATTTTTATCATATCACATTTGTTCTTGTTTTTCTCCTTGTGAAATGTTCACTTACTATTCACGCACATCCTGGTCAGCACTGTCACCACACCAGCCCAACCTTCCAAAGCTTGCTATTCATCCCTTTTCTTTAGATACTGTACAGCTCACCTCACTGCATAGGTACGTTTGTTGTTGTTTTGTTTTAAGTCTACTAAGTTTTGACATAGGTAGCAGGGGAAAAAATTCACATGGGACTGTGTGCTGTGTTTACTGATCTACAGTTCTTGTTTACATAAAGTAAGCAATTTTTGCCTTGAATGCAAATGAGGTTTTATAATTCAGTTTCAGAAGTTGCCTCTTAATACCACAGTAGAGACTGCAGCTGCTGCTGCTTGTTAGCCAATGTGTAGACTCATCTCTTTTGGATATCAGTGGGATTAACCTTGACTCTAATACAGAAAAGGTGATTATTATTCACCATGCATGTTCCTAGAGGTAGAGCAGCCAGATTTAAATTATACCCAGGGTCCTCTCCAGATACATCAGCTGGAGAGGGCCATGGATATAATTTAAATAACCTTGGAGGCCTGCCTAAATTATGGCAGCCTCCCTGGGCTGGCCTGTGGGCCATAACACTGACTGGATTCTCTACAATGACGATGTTATGCCCCCAATGTGCCTCTCTCACCCTCACCATGCCCCCAGCATATCTCCTCCACTAGAATTTGCAAGGGGATCCTTGATGAAAGCCTTATTGCTGTCTTCCCCGGGGCCTGTGCTGCAGGAATCTCTCCCTGGCTGGAACTGGGGCTTTCAGGGCCCCTTTATGCTGTTTCAGCTCTCTGACCTGCTATAAAGGGCCAGAGGAAGAGTCCTTAAACCCAGTGTAAATAGACTAAAGCTGGGGTGAGGATTTCATGGAGGAAATTTGATTTAGAGTCAATGGATTAGACTCTGGACTTGATTTTACCACTGTAAATACTGTGTAACTCTAATGCAACTGAAGTCATTAATATGCATTTACATCACAATAACTGAAATCCAAATCCTACCCACTGAGTGAAATACACATCCAGTTTTAACCCCTTTAGTTTAAATGAGATTAAACCAGGAATAACCCAGTTTGGAGGAACAAGCAAGCAAGAAACAACTGAAGGAGTATAAAGACATTCCAAAGCTATACCCTTTAACAGTAGAGGTGTGTTAATAGCACTTACCCTTTTGCAGCATTTTTGTCTAACACGGATGTGTGCTAGAGAGGATGGTCCAGTGGTTAGGGGCACCAGGTTAAGACTCTCAGGTTCAATTTCCTACTCTACCACAGACTCCTTATGTGACTTTGGGCAAGTTATTTAGCCTCTCTGTGACTCAGTTTCCCATCTGTAAAATGAGTATTATAGCAGGGCTTTACCTCCTGGGGGTGTTGTGAGCATACATTCCAATAGTTTGTGAGGAATTCAGATACTACTATCATGGGGGTCAGATAAGTCCCTTAGACAGATAGGGTTTTAATTTATTGAGAATAAATATTGAATGAATTTCCTCACCAGCTGTGTACTCCTTTGATAAGTAATAAAAACCAAAGTGCTAAAGTACTCTTCAGATCCAATCCTTCCTTCTTTTGGCACTCAGAACTCTCAGTGGTATCTAATGGATGCAGAATCAGGACCTTCAACACCATTAAATGTATTAATGTAGTAATCGAGAAGAAATCATGTGGTGGGAGCCAATTTGTCTCCAAAGCTGTGTTTACCCCACTCGTCAAAAATAAAAAAGGAAGAATCTTTGATTTTGTTTAATAATTTTCCCATCATGAGCAATTCAATAGTGAGTGTGCAGAGAAAAATAATAATGCATTATGTTCCAGAAGGGCTCTGGGGGGCTTGCATCAGAACTTTTAATAGTTTTTCTCCCTGACATTTTTCCAGACACGTTTCATTTCTTTAATCTCAGCAAGGTCACATTTGGGCAAGTAGACAGGTTGTTTGTGGTTTTAATCAAACGGTGGCACTAATTTATGGCTGTCTGACAAACTAAAACAGAAGCTTGAGAGCAGATGGATTTAATATAGTGCTGTGATACCTAATAACATGATCAAAATAAGGTAATGACCAGGAAAAAGATATGGTGAAATCAATAGAATTGTGGTTTTCAAATACGAAAGCGTTAACTCTTTCCCAGTAAGTACATGCACAACATTAGTGGATAATCTTTAAAGTACTATTTACATATTGGAAGTTGGACCTAGTGAAGAGGACACTGGACTGGGAGACCTGGATTTTATTCCCATCTATGCAGTGCTGTGTTCCCCTGGGCCAGCCTCTTTGTGCCTCTGTTTCCCATCCCATTTGAGCTGGGTCGGACATGGTTTTCCTGTCCTGAGAGAGTTTGAGATTTTGAATATTTTCCTCTCCTGAAACAGGATAAATCTTTAAAGTTTTCAAGAACTGATTGTGATAGATATTGCAGTCACATGCAGTGTCTGTGTGGGAACATACGATATTAAGATTATGTATCACTGTGGGCCAGGGATTATATGTTTGTGTCCTATTCCATATGGGAGATTACCATAGCTCCTCCAGGAACTAAAACACTGGGGGGAGGGGAGTGATTAAGGTGCCTCACTCACATTGTAAACATCTCCAGAGAGATACTACCTCCTGGGGAGGTTCACATATTCTGTTTCAAGCTGAGTTTTCAGAGCCTAGGAAAACAAGAAAGGACTTTTGTCTTTAAAAAGTTTGTATTTAAACTGAGTTAGGGTCGTCTTTGTGATTGAACAAACATAGAAGACCTTCTGTCCAAGTGGAGCCCCACCCTTGTGGCAGTGTTGCAAATACTTTGGTCAACTAGGGTCCCATCAGACCAATAGGTGACCTCTGGTAAGCTTTTAGCAGGCGTATAGAAACTCTTATTGGTCTTTTTAGATATATATTTTTTTCTCAGTAATGCTCTTTCCATCATAATAAAGGTGCTTACTTAGAAAAAGCTGTATGGTAACTTGTAACTGTTGGCAAAATGCTGATCATGGCCCACAGAGAAAAAGCAATGGCCAGGCACCAGCCTTTTGGGAGGATGGCTTGCTGGAGATATCACATGGTGCAGTGCAGCCTTAAAACTTTAGTTGGGAGGGAGAGAGTGATGCAGGTCTGTATCCAAGATAAGTGACAGTTGGGTGCCAGAAATCTTAAGTGGGTGCCCTTGAGAGGGACCAGGAAGGGGAGATACAATGTCAGTTACCCTGAAACTGTGACAATATAGTGGCAATGTGTCTCAGTTCTATGACAGTGAGGAATTGCTAACAAAGTGCCAACAGCAGTAGAAGCAAGTACTGTAGAAGGGAAAAGCAGAGGGGAAAGTCTCATAGATTTTCCAGGAAAGGAATAGCACAAAGAAAGGAAGGGGAGACGAGTTATGAACAGCTGGAAGAAAAAAAGTCTACTGGTCACAATATGCAGAGAAAGGCAGCTCAACACTGAGGAGCAGACAAAGACACAACAGTTGACTGCTATACTCTGAGGGCTGGAAAAAGAAAGTAGAACCAGGGTCACAAGGAACATCCAGCCCACTGGCAAGGAGTCCAGCAAGTGGGGGAAATCTGAGACACCTCAGAGGCTGACAGAGACAATAACCATGTACCACCCAGACTTCAGCAGAGATTGTGGACAGATCCACAGGTAGACCAAGAGAAGCTTCAGCTGGAGATGGACAGATTGTACCTAGAAGCCCAGCTTCTGGCAGACCGGGAGCAAGAAAGAGCAAATAGAGAGAAATAACCGTAGCATGAGGAGAGAGAGAGACAAAGACATCAGCTCGAGATGGAGAGACTGTGCCAGCAAAACTCTAATCTGGTAGGTAGAGCCAGAACCCAGGTACCTGTTCTGGTTGGTGGCATAGACTTCAAATTATTTCCCCACTTTGGGAAGGGGATGACATGAATGTGTTTCTTTTGAAATAGACTGTGAATTAAATCAGGTAGAGCAGGAGGCTATTGTTCCACTACTGTCGCAGACAAAGATCTTGAACATTTTAACCCCTATAGACAGAAAGGACTATGAAGATTATGAGAAATATATAAACAAGCTCTATTGCAGAAGTTTGAATTGATCCCAGAAGTCTACAGCAGCATTCAGAGGAAAAAAGAGGGATATGACTTATGTTGAGGTTTCATCTCAAATTAGGGGTTACATAGGAAAGTGAGGAACTGGTTGGTGGGTTGATTTAGACCAATTCTACAAACTCTTCCCCCATTTCTCCTGGGGTTAATAGACAAAGATCCTAGAGATATACCCATAGCTGGGAAATTGGCAGACCATTATGTGGATAGTCAGCGTGGACTTGATAGAAAACCTAATAGGATGGAATAGGATCAGAGGACGGGGATTGGGCTAAGTCAAGAAACCCTGGGGTGGATGGGAAAAAGTGATGTCTCATCTGTGACCAGCTGGGTCACTTTGCCTGGGATCGCCCACTCCACTAACTGAGGCCCACTGCAGTGCTAGAAAGGCCAGCTATACCTCAATCTCACAGAATTAACTGTGTGACAATCTCGGGAGGGAGGGAGTCCCACAGCCGGTCTGCTGATGGCATATAATGTTCGGGCCAAGCCATTCACACCCCAAACTACTGCCCACATGTCATGCCACACATCCCTCTGATCCCCAATGGGCATGGAAGGTAGTAGTAAATGGGGAGACATTCATTGGATGGAAAGATACTAGGACTGCTAAGACTATAGGTAAACCCCATATTGTGAAATTCCATTGAGTGCTCTCAGGGTGTGAAATCTGAGTTCCCTGTGCAAAAGCCTTCACTCTACCACCGGTACAGAATTCTGTACAGACCCAGGAAAAGCCACGGGTGTTGGTTATAGGAATGTTAGCAGACGGTCCATTTTCTTTGTTAATGGAGAATGATATTTTGGCTTTGAAGGCAGAAGAGCTAAACCACACCTCCTTAGTTAGCTCCAAACCTGTAAGGGAATACGACAGCCAAAATGGGGTAGCTGGCAGGGGGAAGGTGTCCTCCCTGCTAGTGTCTGAAAGGAAACACCGTTGAGATCATTATCTTCCCAGAAAATTGAACCAAATACCTGAGAGTGAGGGAAGGGGGGTTTAACAGGGTGACTTCCCCCGGGCTGTAGAGACTGGGGCTACCCCAGCCTGATTACTGAATGAGCCCCATCTAGGGGGAGTCCAGCAAATTCCCCACAGAGTGCAGAAGGTGGCAGCAGTAATGGGAATGAGAGCTAGGCTTAAGTGGTGATAAAGCTCAGCTGGGAAAAGGCAGAGATAGAGAGAAAGCCAAACAGAGTAGGTAAAGCTCTCGGGACCTGGGAGACCCTGATTATGAAAGAGAGTGAGAAACCCAGAGGAGAACTTAGGAGACCAGATAGGAAATGGCCCAGGAAAAACTGCAGCACAGGTAAAGGAGCTGATGTAGGTTCACTACAGGGCCCTGGGCTGGAGCCCTCTAAAGGCCCACCACAAGACATATCAAGCCCAGCCATGGGCTACAGACTGAGCTGAAGACAGGTATTGGGAAGAGCCCCTGGTGGGAGAAGTTTTGTTTGTGTTAAAGACATTTTGGGGACTTTCAATTTGGATAGTTGTGAGTGTGGAAGGGGTGGACTTAAGGCAGTGGCCCAGCCAGAAGGCTAATTTATTGGCAGAGAAACCCCCACAGCACCAGAGTGACCTTTGACAGAACGCACTGTCAATGCTCAAGTACTGCCCAGAAAGAGAACTACTATACAATGCCTAGCTATGAGGGGATGCTTAGCAGCAAATTAACTCCTTTACATGGGGTAAGGCAGCCTCCTGCTCCATGAGAACATGGGGCCCTACTGACTTGAAAGGAAACTTTAAGCCCTGGCCAGGGAAATAAATTCTCTGTTCTCACCTGCACCTTACCAGGGAACAAGAAGTAGTACACAGCATGGTGGTGGTGGTCTCGTTAGCCAAAAGTGGCGACACTGAGGCAGCTACAGTGAACTGCCAAATGTGTGACACCCATCCAATGGTGGAAAAGCCTAAGTAAAGTGTATGGCAGCTGCTTGAGAGAGAGTGGCAGTAACTGCAGACAGGAAGGACGGAGAAGCCCAAGCTCAAACATCTGCATAGCAATTAAACAGCCCCTTAGCCTGAATCTGCTAGCATAAGCCAGATGTGAGTGTCTAATTGCAGTGTAGATATACTCTGAGAGAGAGAAAAGCACAGCAGCTGGCCTTTAGGCAGACTGGCTTTCTGGAATATTACAGTGAAAGGCAGGGAACCATGCAGTCTTACTACCCTAGTCAAGTGTGGGAGAGATGCAAGTTTCACCCAAGAGAGGTGTTGGAAACCTTAAGTGAGTGCACTGAGACACCATAGAGGAGGAATACAGGTTTATTGACACTGGTTATCAGGGAAGAGGCGGGAAATCAGGTCAGGCCAATTGAAATGTTTAGACTTTGGGCTTTTTTTATTTTATTTTAAGAATCACAGCAATTTACAGGTTAGTCAGAGTCCCAAAGGACCAATCACTTATCCAAGGTCAACTGTAATTTAGATTTCACACCAGTCCCAACCTGGTAGCCACTCTTGTAATAAACTATATCAAGATTTATTAAATAGGAAAATGAAATGAGAATTATTTTACAAAGTTAAAGAAGATAAACATACACGAATGAGTTATAATCTTAAATTTCAAAAGATAATAGAAGTTTCTATAATAAGCAAACTGCATCCAAGAGAGCTAATTCAGGCAAAGCAGTTTGGGATCTCTTGCTTATGCTTAGAGAACTTCCCCCATTCCCACCACCTAGAGTCCAAACAGCACAGAGATGCAGTTCCTTTTTGAAAGGTGTCTTTATCCCTTTACTCCCTTGAGCTCTGAGCTGCAAACTTAGGAGATGGGAGGAATTCACTTGCATGACTGGTCTTTATTGGGTGGAGAGGGCAGAACAACTAATGTCTCTTGTCTTCTTTAATGTCCCACAATAGTCTGTCTGTGGATGAACTTTTCCTGTTGTTCAGACTGTAACACTTTTCTGTTGTTCACGCTAATGCTTTTCTCCTGTCTGGTGATTTACGAAGTCATAGAGGCTCAAAATTCAGCAACTCAGCATCTGTATCTTATATTGGAAGATATTTATCAGTGAAATTAATACATGCAGTAACTCACAAGCATTTGATAGAATGCGTTTAGACTTTAATATTTTAACAATACTAACACCCAGCTGACCCAGACTAATTCCAGCTATGTATTTGTCTGTGTTCAACTGAGACATGGGGACATTGGCATGAGCTGCCACCTGGTCTCCCGGCATCACAATTGGAAGCTCACAAGAAGGGAAGAAAAGCATGAGGTCATCCTGCCTCTCAAAACAAAGTATCTGAACTTTAGAAGATATAAAGAAGGACAGAAGTAGTCTTTGCCATCAATTACTAGACAGTCACAAGAGAACAGAGTTCTTGGAAGCTGAGAAATTGGGTGCCTCAACCAAAGCGGTAGGTAGGGGTGGAACTGGTAGGTGGGAGGTGGCTGAAGTCTCTTGGATTGAACAGAGGTGATAAAAAGCATCCTGAACAAAGCTGGTACCTTGCTAGATTGTGTTAGACTTCTCATTGTGTTTTTTCTCTTTTATTTGCTTGTAACCCTTTGTTACTTCATTCTTTTTATTTAGCATCACTTAATCCATGTTTGTATTTTTACTATAAATCAACTCAGTGCTGTGCTTGCCAGGAAGGGTATATTTACCTCTTATAAGTTAATAAGCTCTGATGTGGTTTGGGGTCTTGAGAGGAACCAAGGAACCTCATTATTTCTTTGAACTGTCCAAGAGAGGCCTAGATGTTACAGAGCATGCTGCTTTGGGGAAATCGGAGAATGTATTGAAGTCACCTTGCTGGTTGTAACTAACCACACCAGAGTGGGGTGGTGTGCACTTTCCCATCCTCAACATGTCCTGCTAGCCCTGACAGTCTCCCTGAGCTCACAGGTGAAGCTTTGTAGGGCAGCGTAAACCACTTTGTGCAAAGTTTGTGCAGGAGAATTTGTTTTCTGGCTCTTACAGGTTAGCAATGTAAAAAGATCATAGCGGAAGGGAGATTTCCGCTCCTGAATCTGGAGTAATTTCACTGTGATTTACACTGATGTAACTGAGGTCAGAAACAAGATAGAGAACTTAAGGGACTCTCCAGTGGCCACAGACTGTAGCAATTGTAAATCTGGGATTAGAACTCAGGAGTTCCTGGTGATCAGGCTCACAATCATGTCACTACATTATTTTCTGCCTCTACTTCACTTATCACACAATTTCAAATATATTATCCAAGCTTTAGTTTTGAATAATTTTTTTTTGAAAAAGGGAAAAACAATAAATTCTTGGGACCAAAGCATTTATCAAAGAAAAGTGACCCGCTATTATGTTGTGAAGTCATCTGAAAATCTTTTCATATAAAATGGTCATATAGGACAAGCCAAAGGACTCTAAAATCAACACCCGGTAAAACTTTAGTTTAGTTTAGTTTTCCTGTCACTGCAGCCTATGGTAAGTTATCTATTGCAGCTCTCGCATCTGCTTTTAAACAGATCCCTTTGGTTCCTACATCATGCTTCACTGAACAATCCTATCAAGAGCACAGAAACCAAATTAGAGCTCCCTTTTTCAACTGACCAAAAGACTTTACTGACTATATTTACTGCTGTAAAACCCCAAAGATGTGTGACCCAATTGCCTTGCCTGGAAAAGATTTTAAGATAACAGACCAGCCCCTTTCTGGAGGAAATTGGCCCTTCTCTGAAGTATATAAATCAAAGGGTTCACCGCTCTAGCCTCTATATTTTATTTCAATAGTTTATTTGCTAATCCGAGAGTCTTTTTATTTTTAATTGCACTTATTAAAAAATGCATGATGCTTTCTTGGCAAGATGCAATTACTTTTGCAAGGAATCATCTAGGACTTTTTCCAGACTGTACAATGAAGATAAATATTCTGCATATCTCCTATGTAAATGAAGAGAGGCAAAGTTAAAGGGAGACATAAAAGAAAGAGGGAAAACAGGTGGCTTATTCCAGGCATGCCAAGAACATTTTGGATTCTTGAGAACACATACTCCTCTGCTTGGCTGAGTGTTGTTTCTGTCTCATCCACTGAATAATTTAATGTCCTGCCCACATCTTGCTTTGCCTCCGTGATTTAATCTGCTCCTTGCTGGTTTTGCCTCTTTCTCAAGGTAGCTCTGGTCATTTGACACTTCTACCACTAACTTTGTTTTTTCCTACTGTGTTCCCTGCTCCTGATCATCCCATCAGTTGCAGATGGCCAACTCCGATTACTTGTGTATCTGACAAGATAATCAGACTCCTTGTGTTCTCGTCTTCCCCCAACCTTCCTAGTATCATCTAGTTTTGTATACAGAAACTTTGCTGGTGCCAGTATTGTATATTGTGCTTGATGGATTGACAGATATGCGAACTCATGACAACCATGAGCCGATGAACAATCGTCATCTGCTCTCTCTTCTCTTCTCTTCATCAGTATTTACCCAAGAGCTGATCCAGCACCCATTAAAATCAGTAAGCATTTTTCCATTGTCTTTCATGGGTACAGCATCAAACCCTTTGAACTCCATCTTTCCAATTAAAGTCAGTGTGAGTTTTGCAATTGACTTACAGGGAGCAGGAGAAGGGTCCTTCTTCCTCATCCATATGATAAATTCCTGTTAAGTGAAGAATATTTAACGTCAATACAGAATGACATACAGGTGTATTTTTATTAGGACACATGCTTTCCTTGCCGATTTGAGGAACTGATGCTAAGATGAGCAGATTTGCCCCACAGTACCACTATTGTACTGTGTTGATATAGGGGGAGATTTTCAAAGGCATCCAAGGAATTACATTTAAAATCAATGGGAGCTGAGTGCCCCAAACCCCTTTGTGCCTTTAAAAGTCTCCCTCACATGTCCCATTTTATCTCCTTCACCCTGTGTGCATTGTTATGTACTGCCCCATATACCTGGAATAGCGTCATTGCTAACATATCCCAATCTCCTTCCATCTGCCCATCCAAGAAATTTTTGAACCCCCCACCTCTTTCACAACATGTTTAAGATATTATGGGCACACTGCTCTTTGTGTGTGTTCTGCCTTATTTGTTCTTTGTTTTCCCTTATGCCTTTGCATTTTAAGCCTTCCAGGTCACAGATCTGTTTCTCACTGTACAATGTCGCCATGTGTCTGTCCTTACAGTACTACAGAAGTGTGGAAAAAATGATGTGGTACTCTTAGAATTATAAATTGATTATCCTATTGTTTTTAAATTAAAAGTAGGGTATGTTACTCTAATTTTTTTAAAGATGATTAGATTCTGGATTGGGTTTAACTGGGTTTGCACCCAGTGCAAATGATTGCACTATGGATATTGTGATGATTAAATAGTCTTGATCTGTTTCCCACTGAACTGGCTGGATTTAATTGTTAACGGATGGGGGTACTACACGTGAGCAAGATGGTGGACAGTCGGAGCTGCAGAGTCAGGTTGAGATGTGAAATAACACCCCTCCTACCCCTCAAAAAACCCGGAAGCCTTAATTAGGTCAAAAGTTGCCTTATAATCTAAAAAAATCTAAGTTTTGAGTCCCCCGTTGTGACTTGTGTGGTATTGGGGAGGAAGAGAGATGAACTGTTGAACATGTTAACCTTTACTAAAATCTTCCAGTTGATGTCTAGGTGTAAATTATGGATTCTGTAGCCCTTTTAAAAAATGAGTGGGAAAATCCTCTTGTTATAAAAATATCCAAGAGAGTCTGTGATCTAATACCGAGTGCATAATGGCTGGTTTTCCACTGTCTGACTCATTACCATATAAAAAAATGAATCCCTTGAATATGCAAAGTGCATATGAAATCAAGTAGTATTTACATTTTGACTGGAATAATCTTTACAAAGAAAATGGATACTGTCTCAACCTTTATCAGATCAAGAGTTCAAATATGACAGGAGAGGAGAGCTAATTATAGCAATGCTGGCATAATGCTAGTAAAGTGTTTCAGAGCGTTTTCATTACAGATCTTACATTTAAGGTTCAGAAATTCATGTGTCAGATGGGGGCTCTTCCCAGAGGTAAGGACCTGACACTTTGTGAGTCAGTGAGCCTACGTGCACAAGTAAAGGACTGCCGTGAACCCTGAGGAAGAGAAGATTATAAAATTCAATGTGATCTTCAGTTCCACTTCCACTCTGACATAGTCCAGCTTCAAGAAGTGACATACATTGTTTTCTCCTGGGCAAAAAGTGATGGTCCGACAGATTATTTTTCTATTCAAAACCAAATATAGAGACAAGACAAAATTCAGTTTATTGTCTTAAAAAATCCCAATTTTCAGATTCTGATGTTCGTTGGTGGGGGAGGGAAATCTAATCACATTGCAAACTCTTTACAGGTGTAAACATACCTATTTATTTTCTGTTGGAGGCTATATCTCAAATATAATAGAGTATGAGGTAAGTTTAATTTCTTTTCTTATAAGGAGAAGAATCTATTTATAGAAACCTTTACAGAAGGTCATATTCTGCCCTCAATCTGACTCAACCACTTTGAAATGTTTTTCCCCCTCTATGCCCGTTCTTTCCCCACCTTTAGCAAATGTCTGTTTGCTGTTCTATTGATTGTGCTCCATATAAATGATTGTGCCAGTCTTTCTACTGTTTAAAAGGTATAGTGAAGCTGACAATGGGAGGCTGTATTTCTTGTTCTATATTTTGGTAGGTGTGATTGATCCTGACATTTTGAATCAGCATTTTCCCCCTACATTTTTCTCTGCATTCTTCTTTAAAGGGGAAAACTGAAGTGCAAATATCTATTACCTCTGCTGCTACCCTAGTTTGCTATAGTAAGACTGGGCATGTAGAGCTTTCATCTTTGAGTAACAATCTCCATTTAATAGCAGTCAAAATACCTGTGTTCTTATGGATATTGTTTCTAAAAGTATCTTCCTCACATTGTGTCTTAATAAATCCCTCCATTCTCTGTTAAATAGAATATCTTCAGTGATGCTTAGATTCTGATACCATACTTGTGTTGAACAGAACTTTGACTCTGTGAAGTCGATAGGATGACATGCAGTAAGGTGCTCATGGGCAAAGGTGTCAGAATCTGGCCCTAAACATACTAAATCATTGCATAGCAATCTCTGATTTTCACCCTGCTGCTGGCCACATTTCAATGGTTTATGAAATAGTATTCTCTCTCATCTAGCTCCAAACCTTTTGCCACTCACTTCAGTGGGAAGAGTATTGGGATCATGGGGCTTACCCCTAAGATATGCTGAGCACTGCATTTCGCTTTGAAGTCAGTAAACATGAGGGATGAAAAATACCTCCTAGGATCAGGTTTTTAGGATGCGATCCTCTAACAGCAGCAGAAGTGATTATAGGAGAGAGTAAGTTACAGAACTCCAAAACATCCTGAACATTGTGCTTGTCTGATCTCTATCCTACGGTGCAGTAAAACTTAGTCACCTTTCTCAGCATTTCTACAGAATTCAATGTATGGCGATGCTGTTGAAATGGGAGAACATTTGACTCAGGCTCTCCAAAATTAGCGTTCTCCTTGACCTGTCTACAGTTTTGGATTTGTTTAGTTGGGAACGTGGTCTCTTCTGGTTCATTTCACTACAACAGAATGCCTTTTAAAGCAAATGCAAGGGTTGCAAACAGTCTGCGACTTGCAAGAAGTTCCAAAGAAAACCCTGTTTCTCCTTTTGGGAAATCTGCCTGAAGAAATCATGGTGGCCAACTTCAGACCTATACACATACAGACAAAACCAATCTGTAAACACATACTTACTCCTATAGATTCACAATCTAGTTTTACCTACTGTGACAAAGCTCTGTCCTTATCTTCATGGATCCTGTGTTTCCTGGTGGATTTCACTAGCCTCAGAGGCTCATTGTGACCCTCCATGTAGCTCTTCTCTCTCTAGAGACAAGGTCACAGCCTATTGAGCCATTTTCATCATAAGCCAGTGAGGAGAAGCTATCCTTCCTGGCACAGTCTCTGCTGTCTCCCAATCTTAGTGATTAATTAGGGGAGGCAGAAATGCGGGGGCTCCATCCCAGGGATCCTAAGAGTATCAGCTAAGATGGCTGACCTTTTATCCACAAAACACAATACAATTCCCTGGGCTACTTCCCCCAGCAGTCCCTGCTTCATCAAACTCTACTTCACCCTTACCTGAGGGCCTCCTTCCTTGCATATGATATGGTGTCTACCACTCAGTCTCACCAACAGCACAACTTCCTCCCATAGCTCATGACATCCACACCCACCTGACTAACTGGGAGGTTTTTAACTGGTTTCAGCCAGCCCCTGATTGGCTTCAGGTGTCCCAATCAAGTTAGCTATTTCTACTGCTTTCTAGAAGCTTCTTAATTGGCCCCAGATGTCTTGGTTAACCTGAACAACTGCCATTTGGTTACCAGGGATTTGTTTAGCCTAGAACTAACATATCTGTTCCTTAGCACTTTCCTATAGCCATCTGGTCTTGCCCCATCATGCTACATGAATAGTTACATTGAAGCCAACACCCTGAACATGATCTAGTCCCATCAATTCAATGGAATCTGGATGGTGTCCTGGAAAGCAACCTATTCTGAATGCACTGTGTTGATATACCAGATCAGTAACCAGTTCCTGTGACATAATGAAACTAATGGGACTCCTCGTCTGAGTAAAGTTCTTGTGTGCATGTTTGCAAAATATCAGTGTCATGCCATGTGGTACAGTAGTCTGTTTGCATGGAGGCAGTTACACAACTGGAAACTTAGCCCTGGTCTACATTGGGGGGGCATCGACCTAAGATACGCAACTTCAGCTACGGGAATAGAGTATATGAAGTTGACTTATTTAGGTCAACTTACAGCGAGGTCTTCACAGTGCTGAGTCGACTGCTGCTACTCCCCCATGGACTCCTGTCTGCGCCTTTTGTGGGCAGTGGAGTACCGGGGTCGATGGAGAGTGCTTGAAGATCGATTTATCACATCTAGATTAGACGCAATAAAGCCATACACACACCCCAAAAGATTGATCGCGACCTGCCGATATGCTGTATAGTGTAGACCTGCCCTTAGTCTGCATGTATTGCTCTTACTGAACACTATAAATGAGACTGCAAAGGTAAGAAGCTGTTGTATGAAAGCTTATTCTAATATTTTTTATTCTGACTACTGGAAAATAATCTTTCTGTTGCTACAGGTGGGAGTTTTTTGCCATTGCTTTCATTGGAGACATAATCGGGTCAGTAATTCAGAGAGTAAGTGAAGTGCATCCTTGTTTGCTGTAGATCTGAGAAAACTACTATTGCCAGTAGAAAGAGAATGAGGGTTGGAGAGCAAGGGTGGTCAATTCTGAGGTTAGGCTCAGCAAGCTGATTTGTACATCATCTTTTCTTAATGACTAATTTGGGCACCTTTTAAAGAACAAACTGTTAAGGGGTTGTGGTCGTATTTGCCATAGTTAGAAATTCTATGTAATGTGTCTGAAGTGTAGAGTGCAATTTTAAATTGAATTTGTAAATAAAAAAGAATTTCTTCCAGGGCTTATTATGTAATAAGATTTCCCTCTGTAAGCTCAAGAGTGCTATTAAAGCAGCTTGCATTGTATCTTTAATGTGAAAGACTGTTCAGAAGTAGGTGAGTCAGCTGTGTATGTATTGAAGACTATTTAAACATGAACATAACCATATAACTTAGTATTTCACTGTTGTAATAGTGCAGACATAATCAGATGCTATTCACTGTATTGCAGATATCTTGCTTTCTAAATTTGGTTTAGTAGCAGAACTACTTAGCTGAATGACTGACAGAAAAGGCATTGGTGTGTCTCTTGTGAATATTTAAATATATACACCAAATAATACATTATCATGGTTTTTAACTCCTAGTAGGAAGCTCTTTTGAGGCTGTGATGGGTTCCCCTCAGGATGCCATCTGGAACTGGTGTACCACTGAGCTCCCTGACCCACCAGCCTGTGCTCTGTTTACACTCGGCTGCTGTGTCCAGCCTGCCAAGCCCTTTCCTGGGTTCCAACCTGCACTTATACTAGCACACATACAGTCAAGGACAAACCCAGCTGCAGTTATATGCAGGCACATTCTTTAACTAGGCCCTGCATGGGAAGGCATGGCTAGGACACTTTCTGGGTCCTAAGGCATGAATCCAGCTCCCGTCTCTCCCGCCCCTTGGAGTATAAACCCAAAATGTTATCATCTTATGCTGCACAGAGAACTGTACAGCATGCACTCATGAAATTCATCCCCTCCCTCAAGGTGGAGAGGAATATACAACCACTTTCTGCCCCAAGTTATGATTCCCACACACACCGGTTTCAGACAAAGCAAAAACAAGTTTATTAACTACAAAAGAGAGATTTTAAGTGATTACAGGGGATAGCAAGCAGATTACCTAGCAAATAAACAAAACATTCAATCTAAGCTTAAAATACTAAACAGATTGGATATGAATTTCAAATTCTCATCCTAAACAATGATTATTAGCAGACTGCAGATTCTTAAGGGGCAAGCTATACTAACTTACAGCTTGGAATTGCCAGGTGTTTCATTCACAGATTTAAAATCCCTTTAGCCTGGGTCCAGCACTTCCACCTCCCCCAACCCCCATTCAGTTCTTGTTCCTTAGGTGTTTCCAAGAGTCTCTTTGGGTAGAGTATCAGTGAAATACTATGATGTCACTCCCCTGCCTTAAATAGCATTTGCATATGGCGGGAACCTTTCATTTCAAAGCTTGGTTCCCATGTCAGTCAGTGGAAAAACACTGATATCCCAAGATGGAGTCCAGCACAAGGTGACTTGGTCACATGTGCATGTAGTATCATAGCAGCCAGGAGTCAGAGGTTGTTTGTAGCGTTCTCAAGAAGGTTCCCACTCCCCACCACCCCCGGAGTGGGGGGGAGAAACTACTTCTTCTAAGGCCTAATGTTTTCTCTAATGGCCCTTTAATCTGAATGGGTCTATCCCAACCAGCCATCTAGACTGAGAGCATTCTGACTAGTGGGCATTCCCCAGGTGTAAACACATTTGTAATCCAGATAAATAGTCAATATTTCTAACTGAAGATACAAAAGTGATACATGTATACAAATAGAATAATCATATTTAGTAAACCCTAACCTTTCCAATGATACTCACATGACCTATTTTGCCTAAAATACATTATAATTATGCCATAATCATATCTTGTAATAGCTGTATGGAGAACATGGGGTGCAGTGTCACAAAGCTTTCGACAGTTTGCAGGATTTTATATTCATTTCACAGGTAAGCAAACACTATGTAAACATTTTCCTTCCAAGGGAAAGTAACCCACATTGCCAGTAAAAGAGTGAAGAATTACAAGATTAAAAATACCAGGAAAACATTAATATTGCCAATGGGTCATCATGTGCCCCCTTAGCCAATATCAATCTTGGGTCAGATGTGGGGTGTCCAATATGGTCATGACACTGAAGGTAGCAGCAACAGCAGATCCTAGAGCTGTTGCCTGCACTAACTCACTCTTGCCACCATAGACTATTGAAAACACCCCCTTTTTCACCCTATTGGTTGTGTCTAGCCATGGAGGTGAGTGGAAACTCAGTGGTTCCCTGTAAAGCCATAACCAACAGTTCATGTCCTACCTTAAGATCTATCAGCTGAAACACAAAGGAAAGTGGATCCCAGAGGCTCAACAGGATGGGCCAGCAACATTTCTGTGTAATCCAGGCTGTGGTGTAGTCTGTGTGAATCGAGCCTTGTCTATGATTGTGGTTAGAACTAAACAAATAATTGTGATGATGGGCGGCGGGGTATTGCTGGCCAAACAGGAAATAAATAAATAAATAAATAAATCAGCTTTTTAACCAAAACTATTTTTCCCTCACTAAACCAAAAACATTTAGCTCAGGATGAAGCTCCGTGTTTTGAATGTAAATTTCAAAGTGATGTTTTCAAAACAAAATGTCAAACTGACACTTTCAAAACCAGCCATTTCAATTTGTTTTCAGGTTTTTTTGGCTGGAACTATTTGCTCAATTTGGCCCTGATTTACTATTCTTTGTGGGGGGAGGAGAAATCATCCAGCACTAGCTGTTGCACAGCAACAAAAAGCTGTTTGTTTATGAAAATAGGAACAGGATAGAGATTGTTTGTTACTACTACAGAAAAAGGAGAATGGGGTGGAGGAGAGAGGAAGGTGAGACTTTTGAAAAAGAAGGAAAAGAGCAGTGGATTTATTAAATCTTACAGTCAAGACTGAGGGGGGAAAATGAAAAAGAACCTAGAAGGAAAAACAGCAAAAGTTACTACTTTCACTCCCCCACCAAAGGAAAGGGGAGAGAAATTTGCATTTAATATCAAAATGACCACTCATCTGATAATTTACATAAATTTACCAGAGCTGTGCATCTATGTGCATATACTGGTACTTTATTATGACCCAGATTTTCTGAAGTGTGTATTTCATGCACCTTATGTGCAACTATTGTGATTCTGGTAAACCGATGGGGTCGGGGGAGAGTATATTAGAGTTTTGTGGGCTATTGGCAACAATTGACCTTGACCATTTGTGCTTGTCAATCAGGTGTGTGATTTAGGAAGGAGACCTAGAAAATGTAACTGAATGATTTGGACTAGAAAGGAAGGGGTGGGGGGTAAGGTAGGAGAAACAGATTGAATTGGGCTAGAGGAAACTGCACATGCAGGAGGAACTGGCATGTTCCTTCCCCACTCAAGGCAATTCTTGCACTGTCAATAGTATGATCAGCTATGCCACTAGCCTGCCTTCTGGTTATCTAGCTACTGATTCTGGAGTAAAAGCTCTTCTCAAATCCTAACATTTAGAAAGCTTATGAAATTCATCCTGGGTCTGTAACATTTAAACACTGATCAAACAGGAGCACTGGAAAAGCAGTTACACAGTGTGGTATTTTCAAAAGTTAAATCACTTTGATACACAATGGATGGACCTTGCTTTGAACCACCATGATAAGCCGAAAACTGACAAATGATCTTGAGCGGCTCCAACTAAAATATTATACCATTTGACTAAAGTTTTATTAATTCTGCATATAGTCTTCTAGGGAGCATTGAGAAGCAGTGCATCACTGACTCCTAATAAGTAATTATTTCCTTTCACTGAGTATAGCAGCCTGTACTGTTATGGTACTGGTGTTTCAGAATATTTTCTTTGAAAACAAGGTGTTTAACAAACAAGTGTCTGTCTGCGACATACAAATGGCTGTTTATTTTCAGACTTGATTGTGTTATGCAGAGCTAACTTTGGTAGAAAGATCTTTCTTTATTTCTGACATCTGTGTGATATTTAAGAAGAGGTTTTTGTGTATGCTGGTCACATGGTGACTAGCATTTAAGGAATTAATTGCTTATTTCCAAAAAGGAGCTGAAGAGACAGCGTATGGTTCACATGCCTGGAAGTCATTGTGGGCTCTTTAATTTGTTAGAATTGTCAGGCTAATGGGTGTGTGTTTTATTGTGAATCTTTTAATCCCATTGCTGTGTAGTGATGGCAGAAAAGAAATACAAAAGAAAAGAAAAGAATACAGACTGTCCTGAGCTGCCAAATTATGTGAGTTTTATATTTTCAAGTCTTGAGCGTGGGTTCCTAGAAATTGCAATCTCTTATGAAATCTGCTCCTGGCATATGTGTGTTCTGTACCGTCTCCAAAGTACTAAGGCACACAGGATTCCCTCAATTTTGACATAATATATGTGGGCTGTGGGGAATGATCTTGGGTGTTTGTAACTTTCTTCATACTCCATGCCTTTAAAAACTGGAGCCTGCCAGGCTACAGAATGTACATTCTGGGACTCTTTGTGGTGGCTAGAGTCTGGAATTGGTCCTGTACAGTACTTTGTCCATGAAAGATTAGCCATTATGGCGAGTCAGTATAAACAATTAAGCACATTGCTCAAGGAACTACTCCTGCTGGGGATGTAACTTGAGCCTTCTCCTGCTCCAGTGTGACTTTGAGGGAGGCAGCATCAGGATCATTTTTGTCAGTAATGCTGATAACTAGACCTGGTTAGGAAATAAGAGGTTTTGCAGGGGAAAATTTCCACTCTGTCAAAGCTGGAAACCTAAAAACTTCAGCCAGATTTTTGGTTTTCCAAGGGGGAAAAATGCTCTGGGAAAGCAGACACCAGTGGCAATTTTCATCTCGTCAGAAACCCAGTTTTCCATTTAAAAAAAAAAAATCCCATCCCTCCTGATAACGGTCTTCTTTCCATGGCTAGTAGATGAGTGCTTAAGCATGATTTGTATCCCTTTCCACCTCATTCACTGAAATGTCCACTCTGGATACTGAGCAGCTCTACCGGTGTGGGTACAGTAGTAAGCAATACCAAACATGGGCCCTTGGGGCCTACCTCTCTGAACCTTTATTCGCTTAAGTTATCTACTTGAGTCATTACTCACAGCCAGATGCTTCAAGGTACTGAATGCCTTTTGAGAGATAGTAAACATCCTAAAGTGACCATGATTGTAATGCGACAGAAAGGGAGCCCAGTACCTCTAAGTGGATGCTCAATACCTTGCAGAATTAGGTCTTTTGGTGCAGATCATGAAAGATGATGAGTATCTGCAACTTCTGTTGAAGTCAGGACATTATCAAATATAATGCACGTCCATAAAGTGACACACACTCCTCTGCTGTAAAAAGCTCAGTGTAATTGATTATTTTTTTTAAAGTAATTTGCAGAATTTTTACATTTCCTTTTTGGCTTCATTTGCCTTGTGCATATTTGTGTTTTGTGTTGAGAGCTTGATAGGTAATAACTACTTCTTTATCAGGGTGAGGAATGGTGATATAGGTCAGGCTTTGCATTTATGCACACTTGAATGATAACACCGAGAAAGTTCAAGATGTTACAGGTGGCTGGTAGGTGACCCAGATGTAGCATCCAGAAACACCTGTCATTCTCCGATTATTATTTTTTGTTTTGTGTTGGTGCTAGTTCCATAACCTGTGGTTTCTAAGGGATCCTGGTCTAGCCAAATGTTACATAAAATATACAAGATGTAATGTACAATATGATACAAAATGGTCTACAGTCTAACAACTCTCCTCAGTAAAACCTAATAATTTCGCCAAGGCTATACTGAAGTATATTTCACTTGGTATCCACTTTAGCAGCTACTTCAAAATATTTGCTGCAGAGATATTGCAGGAATCTCATCTTTTATTAAGGATTATCAATTTTCAACACCTGGAGGCTTATCTAGTATTAAATCTTTTAAAAAAAGGGAAAATAATTTGATCACTTATCAAAGTGTAATTGATGAGTCACAATTTAAAAGCTAGACAGAAGGATGAACCAACCTTATGACGCACAGGGTCAACTTCCACTCTTACACTGATGGAAATCCACTTAAACGCCATTAAAGATAATGAAAATATCCATAGGTGAAGTTTGACTTCTATAGTTGGTGGCAGCACCAGACAGGCCGACTGGACTGTGCATGGGGGGAGGGGCAAATTCTGTGTCTACCTGAGGCTTGCAGTCTGTGATGATATAACATAAAGGCCAACTCCTGTGGCTTTTTATACAGATATGCATAACCCCAATGCAGTTGGAGTTGTACATTTCTGCTGTGTTTGATGGTTGGTAGAAAAAGCAGCTTGGCGCATACCTCAGTATGCCTTCACACAGAGCTCGGTAGTAGCTCATAGAGGGGCAAGAGGGGGAAAATGTCATGGCTGGGACGGTAGTGCCAGTATTTCCAGCAGACAATAAACATCCTCTGGCCTGAAAGCCCTGTGTAAATATGTGCAGTTGGCCATGAAATAGGAACAGATCTGTCGAGCCACTGCTGCTGTTCCCAGTGGAGTGTATCTATGGCATGGCTGAACAGACATCTAGCCAAGGAGGGATGGAGAATTTAGATGCTCACGTTCACTACTCTGTTGATCACATGTTTTCCCTAAGTAATTTGGTCTTAAATAAGAAGGGGTAAATCTGGATAATAGTAAGATGATACTTACAAACATCATTAATTCATCGTTTGTGGTAATACTGCCAGTGTGCTAAGAGCTTTATAATTGATAAATTGAGATGTAGTATAATATATATAAAAGGGACTGTTTTATCTTTACTAAGAGGAGCTAGATTATAAGCTAATGAATAAGCAACAGAGCTGATCAAAATTAATCAAATGTTTGGCCTTTTGTCATCTAAATTTTAATACTTGTCCCTTTTTTACAAAATTTGAAAATTGTCATTTGTGCTTCTGAAAAGTAAACAAAACCGAAAATTTCAAAATTGAAATCTGGAAACATCAATCAGCTCTAATAAGTAGTAATTATAGTAAGAGCCAAATTCAATTTGTGTTCTGTTGTGGTACTTGTGGTTTCATGTTAACTCATCTTAAGAAAAACATAATTTTGCAATACAGGAGGATGCCTTTTTAGGAAAGCAGGCATTACATGACTGGGATGAGGGCCGTCATGCTGCCAAGCGGTTGGAGCAGGAGTCGGGCCTAGAGGTTAGAACAGGAGGCGGGAGCCTCAAGTCTGAGCTAGAGGTCGGGTGCCAGCGTTAAGGACCATAACTGGAGTCAGAAGCCAAGTGTCTGAGCCAGAAGGAGGTTAGCAATCAGAGCCAAGGGTCAGAACTAGGTTACGTGGAATGAGGCAAGGCTAGGAACAAGCAGCCACAAGAGCAATCACAGTCATAGGCAAATATTTTGTCAGTTGTTATGCTCATGCTGGGCGTAAAAGCTGGTCTGCTGACTCTTCCAACCAATCCAATGGCACAGCCAAACAGGCAGCCCGCTACAGACCAGCTACTCTCAGTAAGTTGCCCATGGCTCTGCTGCAGGCCCCGATTCCTGAGTGAAGGAGATTTTTTTAAAATGTATTTACAATATATAAACACTCCATAAAAATAATGTTCAGTATGGCAGCTTTACTCATGGAGAACGTGCAGCACCGTATTCAGCAGCTGTGCCTTTGATCAGCTTTTCTGCTCTTATTATGACAAGCAAAGGTAGGTGCAATTTAATGTTGAGTTTTGATTTCTATTAAATTTCCATTAAATATTGGGTTTTAATTTCCATGTTTATTTGTCTATAGCTTATTAAATGAATTTCTTTGGAGTTGAAGCCTGATGTATCCAAGAGTTAGATGCATAAACTCTCTTGGACTGCTTTGAAAATTCTGGGCAAAATTTCCATGTATATGACAGGGGATGGATCGCTTGATGATTACCTGTTCTGTTCATTCCCTCTGGGGCACCTCATATTGGTCACTGTTGGAAGACAGGATACTGGGCTAGATGGACCTTTGACCCAGTATGGCCATTCCTAAGTAGCCTGGTAGTGAATGTTGTTGTGAAAACTTGAATGAAATTGTTTCAGAAACGTTTGAGTGCTGTGGAGGAGAGAAACTTCTGTCTCTATAATCAAAACTGTTGGGACAGATTTCACTGTCCTGCAGTATCCTACCTAAAATCAATATACTTCATCCTCCTTTAGAGTCTTTTTGACCTTCCAGATTTGGTAAGGAAAGAAGAGTGTGACAGCTAACCACCCCTGTTTCTGACTATCACATTAATATCCACACATCACACCTGCCTCATGCAGTGAAAGTATACATAGGAAATAATGTAGAAATCAATGGGGACTATTCAGATGTTATAAGTTTTGCACTAATTTATGTGCATTGATGGAATGGAGCTTTCAAACATGCTTCATACCGGCCATGGAAAACCCAGTGACTTCTGGTATGCCCCTGGTTCTCTTACTCAGTGTTTTAAACTTTCTACTGTACTTTGAAGATATTTTGAAGAATGAAATCTAAACTGAAATCATAGACTCAAGTTATTTTATTTATGTGAAAAAAAATAATATATTACAACAATGTAGAGTTCAGTTCCCTCAGTTTCTGGCAGACCCTCTGATTTTTATTAAGGTAGCCTTAAAAAAAATTCTGTGTGGGATGGCTTCAGAATAGTGAAATGTTGTGTTATCAGGGTTTAAAAATGTGGAAGTTTATCAATATGCAGAACAGATCTTCTTTGCAGCTGAGGAAAGCTTGTATAAGTAATTATTCTGAGGATATTTATAAGAGGTAAAGGCAGTTATTGACACCTTAATCCTTCCTTACACGCTACATGTTTGTCAGTTATCAAATGTGACTCTTGATGGTGAACCTGGCTAGTTACTAGTTAGCAATCTGAACCAACTTGCTGATGGGTCAGCAGTCTTTCTGCTTACTGACATGGAATAAAGGTTAATTTTTTTCCCGTGGAGCTGTTATCACTCATCTAGAATGGCAGTCAGCTGTCATTTGCACCTTAGGTGTTTGTGCTTCCATTCATGTTCTGAAATTAAAATTTTATAGTGCAGATACACAAATGGAGCATTGCAGGTTAAAACTCATGAGTAATAGAGGTGGTAAAAATCCTTTCTAAACAGGCAAATGCAGTTTAAAAACTAGATTTTTGACCTTTTTCTAAACATTTGATTGATGTTTCAGTGCTAT
>ML677333.1:69497810-69523276 GCA_007922305.1 Dermatemys mawii | reverse complement strand
ACAAGACTTAACCGCCCCACACAAAAAATATTGAAGGATAAAATCTATTTTGCATCTCCAAAACATGTTGTTTGAGGATTTTTTTCTTCCACTGAAAGTTTAGTTTAGTTTTTTGTTTTGAAAATTATAATCAAGATAGGAAAGCTAAACTGTAAACTAGAGAATATGTTCAACCAAGAAAATGACTGATTTTTTTTAAAAAATTGTTACCAACACAAAAGGCTGCTGTTGTGTCTCATCTGGCCAGTCATGGGTGACTGAATCAGAGCGAGATTCTCTAAGTTATGCCATTGATGAATAGCAGTCTCTTGTCAGCTTTTAAATCATGGTGGTAAAGTAAAACAAGTAGCTTTGTACAAGAATATCCTGCCTTTGACAACCAACCCACTGTGAAAGTGGTGCAAGATTCTAGCCCAATCCTTCCAGTATAATGAAAGAGTGTGTATTTCTTCCTGTAGTGGAATAATACAGTTGCTTCTGCTGAACTTGTCCCCATAGCATAAGTGTTTCCATACAGAGTTTGGAAGGGGAGGAGAAGAAATGTCCTTCTTCTTGCTCCCTTTTGGCTGTGACTTTTACCTCCACCCTTTCACTTCATTCTCTGCAATGTCTACCAATTTTCTTTAGTGTCTCTATATGAAGCAAGACTATTTGAGAGAAAACTTCTCCCACTTAGTGTATAGAGCTATTCCTAAGGATTTTATTTGTTTTCCATACCTCACCACAGCAGTCCTAATCTCTGAAAGAAACTCTGGTCATTCCTCTTTGAGAACGAATGACTGTTAATGGTGTGTTGGTAGTTGATTTGGTGTGACCCAGGAATCTCTTGGTGCCCACTGGCAGAGGGTACCAGAGTGCAGAAGATTAATGGGATCCCTTGGATCTGTTCCCTAGATAATAGTTAGTCAAAGGATGTCACATAAAGTCTCTACTTAAAGCCTGTGTCACACAGATTAGGATAATCATGTGACATGTATGTTCCCCTCCCACCCCTCACCTGGGTCCTCCAGAACTTTTCATTCAGCCCCTGTTCCGCGAGCTCTTGCTCCCCCTCACCCCACGCAGCCTTCCCCATTCCCACGCTCCGAGCCGGCTGCACACCCAGCAGCCACTTCGGTTCCGAACTTCACCCAGAGACCATCTGTACACGCTCATGCTCCACACACTGCATTTTCTCACCCTTGTGTCCCACCCCGACACCAGATGGCAAGACCTTCCACCTATAGAGGGTGAGGAGTCCTAGTGGGACAGCCTTTATTCCACCTGGGTTCCATGGCCCTCTGGGGACATCCGTTGGTGGCTCCTTCATGGGGCCATGAGCACAGGCGTGCACCTGGTGCAGTTCACCTCCATACCTGAGATCTGTCCCTTCTGTGGAGTAAGGGAGAACCTGGTGCACACATATCTTTAATGCACCAGTTGCAGCCCCTATTCTGGCTCCTCCAGAACCTCTTGTTGAGGTTCTGGCTGCACTTTTCCCCGCACCTGTTCCTTTTCGCATACCCTATCCATAGCCCCATGAAGTCATGAGACCTCCTAGTCAACCTGGCCCTGGCCAAGCTCTCCATCTATAATACAATGGGAAGGATGCTGAATGACGGGGTGCTCTGCGAGTGTGGGCCTATTTCCATTCCTCCCTGGCTTCACGCATCCAGGCAGAATTCCACTGGGCAGCGTCCGCTGGTTCCCTTGACGGCTTTGAGGATCAGTAAGCGCTGTCCAAGGTGCTCTGCTTGGCATCCCCATCTTATACCCTTGTTTCGAACCTATGATCTTCACTCTAATTCCTGTTTTTCTCATTAGTTGTGCCCCATACTCATTTGGTCCCTGGGTCCAGTGGTCCCTCCTGCTAGGCTGGGGGAGGGGCCTCCCAGGTTTCCAGTATAGATATGTATGTGTATAGTTAATATGTAATATTGAAAATTATGCTCTAAAGGTCTCTGAGTTGAGGCTGGTCACCAAAAGGTGACAAGTTTCTTTCAGGGGTGAGAAGTGTAACCACCTTTCTGGCTATATGTAAATTGTGTTTTGTGTGATTTAAGAGCCAACTGCTAGTCAAGTGATTGCAAAGTCTTCAGGGGAAATATGATACAGGAAAAAGTGACGTGATCATAAGTTAAGACAGTGGATGATTGGAACAATATCTGGGGGTGCAAAAGTACACCTAGTTATCCTTCACCTAGGGAACAAGCTGCCAGCTGGCCTGTCTTACAAATGAAGGATCACAGCCAGTGTGGCTGTTTAAAGCTTGGAGAGAAACTTTGGGCGAACTAACCTTTATAAGAAAGGAGAATGTCTTGTCTAGTTACATTTAGTGTGTGGTTTTATTTTATATACAACCATTTTGTTTCCATTCTGCTTGTTGCTGCTTGAATTTCTGTTTTTTTTTCCGTTTATAGTGAAGACAAGTTAATTTATCTCAGTGTTGTGTGCTGAGCAGAGAGCAGTGATCCTGAGGTAAAACTGATTAGCTGGTGTGTATTATTCCTTTGGGAATATCGGGTCTGTGAATTCTGAGTTCCAGTGAAACATGGGTTGGGCATTACAGGGAGATGCTCCGGGGTCAGGTGTGCTTATTGCTAACCTACAGAGGGACAGCAGAGCCCACGCAGGTGGAGAGGGGAGTGCTTGTGGTGTCCATGGCTGGTGGTGCCAAGGAGCTGACACATGGCAGGGCCAGATGAGACTTCCTTACCCTAAGGGCAGGTGGGAGGGAGGTGCCTTACTATGCTGGGTATCCCCAGCAAGGGTCACACCTGGTATGATGCAAGGCTGCTGTGAGATTTGCAGCTAGGGAGGAACCTTGTTAGACGTCAGTCTATTAGTCTAACTGATCAAAAATACCCAAATTGGACCTGCTATTATTATGCATTGGCTAGAATCTGCATCACAGCACTATGTAGTGGTGGTAAAGTGCAGTTACGCTCTAGAAGGTGACGGTGAAGAGGACTCAAAAGGAAAGGGGTTATATGTTTTTGCTGTGATTTGCTAACTCCATTTCAAATTTACTCACTGTGCAAATAAATGTCTTTATAATTGCCAGCCCCAAAAACTTAACCCAGGATCTTAGTCAAGCTAGGATCTTTGGGGCAGCAGCAGAATCAGTAATAACGATTCTAAGGCTGGAATTTAGTTAAAAGTTTGTTCATGGTGTGGGGGAAAATAGTGTCTCATTTACTCTCCCATAAATTTATGAACTCCATTCCTTTTAGCAATGCAAATTGTCACAAATGCATGTGTGTGCGGGGCGGGGGGACAGACAGAGGTGGGTTGTCAATGAAATCAGCAGATATACCTGTAAACATATGGAGCAGCTTTGGTAAGTAACAAAGTGTTGTAATTTAATCACTTTCACTTTAACAAGACTCACTCTCTTCTTGCCCATATGGGGAATTACCCACAAATGATATGAAGAGCATTAACAGGATATGCCTACAGACTTGGGTCAACAGACTCGGGTTTGTGGGGCTCGGGCTAGTGCTCTAAAAAATAGCTGTGTAGACAGCTCTTTGAAGTTGTTGCTTGGGCTGGAACTTGGGTTCTGAAGCCTGGGGGTGGAGGGTGAGTTTCAGAGACACAACTGTAAGACCTTGTTGTTACCTTTGTATCAGCTTTTTGCACCATTCTTATTATAGCTGGCTTATTGTCTGAAAAGCGGGTTAGGAATTAATTTTTTTTAATCATTTTCAGCCAGAAGTACTAGTGCCTGGAAAAGTGATCACAAATCCATGTCCATCTTATCATGTGGTGGTGTTCTTATTCCTCCACCCCTTTAGTACTTTCTTTGATGTTCAAAAACCTTCCAAACACAGAACAGATATGTTTGTGTTAATGCTTCCAGCAAAGCCTGAAAGCCTTATACAAAACCCTCCCCAACCACTCAGATCATGAAAAATATACTTGTTAATTTAATAAGTCCCATCTCGTCTCATATTGTTCCCTGGCCACCTGCTTTGCTAATGATGTTAACCTTGTTGCCCAGTTAATCTGACTCAGATACAGCCATCTCCATGCTGTCTTCAGTGTCACTTCTTTATGCATGGAATGCACCTTTTGTTTCATCCTTGAGTTCCAGTTTAGCTTAGTGGTACAAAATAGACTGTCTCAAATAAATTAGTCTAACTTTTTTTTAATGACAAATGTCTCCTGAAATGTGATGTTCCATTTTCTCCGTTGGTATAGAACAGTGTAACCTCACTGAGGTCAGTAGAACTACATTGAATTCTACCACGTGAGGCTCTGGCCTGCTATCTTCATTTGGATAGCCAAGTTTCACTTCTCATTTTAACTCTGACTTGTTCCTTTTGAAAATATTTTTCCAATCCCTTTGTTTTGAAACTCACAACTCACTATACAGGCTGGTGCTATACAGTGACTATTACAGAAGGGTTCAAACCTCAGTGTTACTTTGAGGCGGAGTTTTCACACACCAATTTTTGTGTCCAAATCATCATGGAATTCTAATCAGAACTTGTGAGAATTTACTTGGGGCCCTTTTTTCCCCTTGTCCTCCACAGCTGTAATTCTGTTTTTCAGTACAGCTACTCCAGGTTTACATCAGACTATGTGACTGGAGAATCAGTCCTCTTGGATTCAACAGCTGCTCTTCTCGTGTGGCACTATTTCAGTATTGTCAACCCCTGCATTCAAAAGTCATGACTTAGATCCCCAATACCATGAGACTGACTTGCAAATACTGAGATTTTTTTAAAAAATAAATGATACATACTTTTTAAATTTGCCTTCTGGTTTTTTAAACCTTTGCAATCCACTTGGGTCACAATTTCAAGTCTTTCTCCACAATCATGAGGGCTAGAAACATTTTTTTCTCTAAATAAATGCTGAGGTTCTCACCTAATCACATGCTTCTAGGGGCTGGGGCTTTAAGAAAACCTCCCATAATTATGAGAGACAATAAAATCGCAAGAATTAGCTATACTGCTATTTTGATAACCAAAAGCAAACTAAAAAATTATTTTATTTTTTTAGATGTAGCATGGAATGCATTACAATGTGAGATTTATTCACTAATTGATATTGTATAAGTTGTTATAGGTATGGCTGGTCACACCACCTAGTAAGGCTCCAGCATACTTCTTGTTATAAGACCCAGTTTCTTGGTTGCTTATAACTTTGCCAGACTCTTTGGGCTGGAATCTTCCACATTGGTGTTTATCTCAGGCTGAATATTTTTGGAAAATTTCAGCCAGAATGGTTTCAGAATGAAGCTAGGAGAAAATATGTTGGTTTTGCCCATGTTAGTAAATTCTAGTGACCTTTTCTTTGAAAAGCTCTGGCATTCTCATGCATTGAAGCAGGGGCTTGAAACTGGGCAAAGGAGTTGGCCTTAGGGGAACATCTACATAGCAATTAAACACCCACATCTGGCCCAGAACAGCTGACTTGGACTCAGAAGGCTTGAGCTGTGCAGATGTTTGGGCTTGGGCTGGAGCCTGAGCCTGGGCCCGGGCCCAAATGTCTACACAGAAATTTTACATGCTGTGAGCCTGGGCTAGCCAGGGCTGTGCCGTGGGTCTCTTATTCCAGTGTAGCTGTATCCTGTGTCAGGGTAACGCTCTTTGCTGCTCCCGTGAAAATCTGCCCAAATTTGACCATGTTAAAAACCTTTGAAAAATCCTGGTTTGCGCACGTTCAGTAGAGATTCCTTAGATTTTTAGCAACTAAATGCCCCAAAGATCCCATCTGCTCTGAGCATGCTGAAGTGCAGGGATTGAGCTGGATTTTCCTGGTAATTCTGAGCTGTTATGGGCCCAGTCAGGCCTGGGGTCAGGCTCCTGAAAGCAGGGGGACCTGTCTCTTCTGTGATCTCAATGACACCCCACCACCACATGAACACTGGGACCAGGCAGCCTGCAGGAGAAAGCAATCTGATTCTACTGCTGAGAGGACAATAGGTGGACCTGCTAGGACAGGATAGGCTAAGTGGGATGACTTGGGACAAGGAGCCTGGGAATGAGGGTTGGTTGTGGTGGAAACTGGGCCTGGAGGCTAGCAAGAGGGAGAGAAAAATTTGGACTGGAAGTTAGAGTAGGGGACAGACTGGGACTGGCTGAGCCAGTAGACTGGAACTGAGAGCCAGAAAGGCAAATGGAGGTGGAGAGGACAGGACTAGCAGCTAGTAGGAGTGAGAAGGCTGAAAATAAATGTGCAGCCAAGGAAGGGAGAGGAAAGAGACTCTAATTTGCTAGTCAAAGACACTGGGATCAAGAACTAGAGTAGGGTGTGGGGAAGAAGTGGGGTGAGGAGTGGAGCTGGATCAGGGGAGAGCTGGAAGTGGCTGAGCAAAAACACTGGGAAGAGGTAGTGGGGGGGGAATGAGCAGTTCAAGGGGGCTGGGATGAGAAGCTTTAGGAGTGGAGACTGAGACTGGCAGGGTCATTCTCCGCAGGTGGACATAAAGAGCAAAGCAAAAGCTGTTTTAAGTTCTTTGAACAGTGAAATTGCACAATCACCTTTGCACTGAAATCTTTTCCAAAATTTCACATTAAAAAACTCAGCCTTCAAAACATATTCTTCCACAGCAGCTCTAATTAACACTGAAAAAATCTTCAGAGGTCCTTTCCAGCCTATCATGTTACTTTTAATATAGGGTGACTCGCTTGAGAGATGCTTTACTGGGCAGCTCTCGAAGAAGCCATGGCTGAACGTTCTGACAAACTAGGCAGACAATTAAGAAAATGTATAATTAACTTCCTTAACAGTAACCTGAACTCTTGTAGCAACAGTGCAAGAGGAGATGATATTCTGATGAACATCCCCAGCACATGCCCGCTAAGCCCCATGGCAACCAAAGTGGTTTGGAACAGAACAAATGTAAAAATAACTGGATGCATATTTCTTAGAACTGATAGTGAAATACACACAGGACACATACCAATATACAACAATGTCCAGGTTCTACAGAATGTACTTGAATAAAAGTTTCCCTTCGAAATGCACACACCATGATTGCATATGGAAGAAAACCTTTCAGAAGCTATGTTAAAATATGAAATCTCTCCAATATAACCAATGTGATGATAGGGTGCTGCCAACACACATGGCCTTAAAGGTATTTTACATCCAAATGTGACTTAGGCCTATCAGAAAAGGGGGAAACAAAGAAGGCCACTAGAGCAAGAAGGAGTTGCTTCAAAGTGAGCACTGTTTTCAATATTGTGCTGCCAAATCAGTACAAATGGTTTTGATATAAAGAAAAATGGCATGCATGGAGATACTGAAGCAGCAAGCCACAGGAAGTTCTGTATGTGTATTTGCAGTGGCAGTATTTGGCAGCCCTGTGCAGATGAGGTCCATGTACAATATACAAGTCATTATCTTTAGCTGTTCCATAATGAGTTGCAGCTAGCACTATAAATCCCCATAGTAACTGTAATAGAAATGAATATAGTGTGTCCCATATGCCCTCAGTTATAAATAAACATGGAATTGAAAGCACGTGCTGCTCAACTACTAGGTTTGTAGAAGACTTGTAGAAGTGACAGTGTTCTGCGTATGGCCTAGAAATATAATAATTTTTTGGGTTAAGAGCATAGGACACACTTGGCTTAAGCCACTGTTTATTATATAGTCCTCTAACTTCTCTTTCCATAGGGCAATATTGTGCAGCGGTGATATGTTGAGCTGGATGATCAGCTACTAATTTAGCATGGTAATGGCAGGAAGGTCTGGATACTCTTTCTCACTGCTCACCTGCTTTGCCATTTTCTCTTTAAGCATTGAAAAAATGAGACACTGACAAGACTGAATTCAGTCTTATCGACATAATATTACAGAATAGAAAAAACAAAATCTCTTTTATCTTGAACATCATCATATTTAAAAGTATTTATCCTGCAGCACTAGAAAGCATCGTATCTATTACATATCAGTCACAGGATACATATATTCATAAGTGTAATGTCTGAGCAGTAACTTTCTGAAATATAATTCCCCATTTCAGATGCTATTTGTCTGTGCATTTTTTTAGAGTCCCATCTTGCAACCCTTATTCAGGCAAATTCATCAGGATTTCAGTGGGCATTTTGCCTGAGTAACTTCAGGCAGGATTGGGCCCTAATTCCTTGCATATGATTTCCCCTCAGGAGAATGAGAAGCAGTATCTTCCAAAATCAGGTCAGGTGGAAATAGGCTTGGATTTAATTTTCAATTTTAAAAATAAAAATCCAAATTATTTGCTACGTTGGTGTTACTGTTTTTTTCCACACAGTTTCCTCATGAATATCAAATAGTTACTAACAGGTGGTACAATTCACATACACCTTTTACTCAAAAGTGACTGTAAATGAGGCTTTCTAAGGGGAACCAGCCAGAGAGTGGCTTATTCCTTTTTAATAGTACCAGTTTTTGTTTCTATGGAAACAGCACATCCTGTTTGTTGCTCCGCAAGACATGCTTTTAGACCTTATTAAAATAGACAGTGCACTTTTAACATCCCTTTCAAACTGAGTGTAGCAGTCTGATTTCAGACACACACAACTATTAATCCCCACAAATAAAGGAACAAAATCAGCCCTTGAGCTGTGGCCCATAATTACTAATTATTGTGAAAAATTGATGCTCTTGTAGATTAGTGTTTCAAAGAACCATTGTATCATTGTTTCATGGATGTACTGTGGACCTTGTAGAGCTGCATGTAAAAGGGATGCTATCAGATTAAAAATTATTACTGCTTGGCATCACTAAGCATGTACTCCCCTGCATATTCTTCCATATATTCAAGTTTGCTTTTATTACCAGCATTTCACTTTAAAATTGCTAACCTACCAAATTGCTGGATATGTTAAGATGCTGAAAGACTATCTGTCAAATAACTAATGTATTAGATATATTCACATACATATTTACCTGTGAACTGTATAATGCCATCAGTTCATAAGCAGAAGATCCCATTCAGTGGAGTCCTTCTTAAAAACCGCTGGTATGGAATGGTCCGTGTAATTATAATGAAAACTGTAGCAAGGTTTTTTTTTAAAAAAAAAAATTATAAATCTTGGTATTTACATTGATAGGGAGAAGTCAGCTGGAGACAGATATTTGAGGCATATTGGATTGATTTGTAGCTTAAAAGGTGTCATAATGGGGTTGTGTTCTAGGGGAGGAAGACTGCAATGGAGCTTCGACATGCGTCTGTCCTACAGGTGACAGCAAGAGTGGCCATTTTCCTGAAGTAGCAGCAGTAATAGTAGTAAAAATCACTTTTACATAAAGCTGTGAATCGGTCATGGAGGTCAGGGAAGAAATGGATTTTGTGACTTTCACAGCTGCCGGTGCATCTGACCTCAGGGCCACCTGAGGAGCTTGCCCAGGGCTGGGCGCTGAGGCTGCTTGAGCAGCTGCTACGGTGGCCCCCCCGGCTGCCTGAGCAGCAGCTGGTGCTGCTGACTCAGGGGCCAGTAGAGCGATAGGAGTCCTGAAGCAGCAGCAGTCCCAGGAGCTGCCCTGGAGGCTGTCTGAGCTGCAGTCCCCAGGGGCCTTGGGGCAGTGGGTGGGAAGGAGGGCCAAAGAAGGGGCCAGCTGCCGGCCCCCTGGGTTTCCCAGAGCAGTGATGTCCCAGGCCCCAGGAGCTGCTTAGCTTTAGTCAGGGGTATTTATAGTAAAGGTCATGGACAGGTCACAGGCCGTGACTTGTTGTTTGTTTATTGCCCCTGACCTGTCCATGTCTTTTAATAAAATAGGGGTGACTAAATCTTAGCCCTTACTTATGCAGCACTACGTATGTAGAACTTTATGAACACACAGTAAGATGTATTCCCTCTTTTCCAGTAGAGGACTAGGAGGGATAACTAGTAGAAAGATCAAGAGCAAGACAAACCAGCCTAAATTAACGGTAAATGTAAGAAGCATGGACAATGTAAGGCATGACAATATCCATTATTCAAGGCTCATGAGTGAATTTAGTCAAGGCCAATTTTGTATATTCTATGTGTGATCTTTACATGTTTCCTGTTCTGGGAGGGGTTCAGTCCCTCAGCTCTTACTCAGATGAGGAGTTTCCATTGAAGAAGGGTTTATTCAGAAAATAAACAGTGCCCTTAAATTGTTATTTACAAACAAGTTATTCTTACTTTGTTACCAACCTGTATACGTTTTAGCCTTAGATGCGACAAAGTATTTGCTGAGGTTTAGTGAAGGATTTATAAAATCTTTCAAGCTACATATCTTACCATACGGTCCAAACATGGATGAGATAAAAATTAGTGTCTCTTCCACTCTTATACTGAAAAGCAGGAGGCTTATAATATAAAGAAGCCTCCGATATTTTCGTTTCTACGCTACACTATTTCCCTAAGATAATCACTGTAATTGATAACCACAACGGATCCCCTTGTCTGCCAGTTTAATAATACTGTTCTTGTCCTTAGCCAATTCACAAGAGTCCCAATTTCCTGTCTGTTCATGTTATGATAAGTTCTACATTGTTTCTTATTGCTGTAGTATTTCCAGTTCTCTATTGATCAATATAATGAATGCACTGTTCTTTAAAAGGAGGTATTTTCTCTGGAGCGTGAAAAGGTTTTGTGTAATATACTCAGTATTTGCTGTTGATTTGAACACTTTTTCTTCCTGCCTTGTGCTGCGCTATTTCAGCATTCCTGTTTGTTCCAAAGACACTTTTAAATGTTTTTAAAGATACAGAATGGACCTTTTTCTCATTTGAAATTGCTGACTCACTGGGGAGAAAAAATGAAACAACTTTTTGATAGTAAAATACATCCAAGAGTGTAAAATTGTAGCAGGTAGGTTAGCTGCTGATCAATGCAGGCAGAGGCATGACTGCCTTTAGCCAGCAGGGAAGAGAATGAAATTTTCCTACCTCCTTCTCTTGCTCCCCAAGGAAGCCCTTTTTCCTGGAGATGTTGGGAAGAGGCTCATAGGTTTGGGCGGGGGAGGGGGAGAGGACACAGTGTTATAAGAGCTGCAGAGCTCCCTAGTATTGTCTGACCATCCCATGGAGGTCCTAATAGGTGATAAAACTCTGATTGCTATGGAGCATTTTAGATGCTAATCTAAATTTGGAGGTTTCCCACTGTTGGTAGTAATTGGCTCTTCTAATTGTACATTGTCTGCCTGAGTCAGTGGAGGCTCATTAACCTGCTTACCTCCTCCAAAATCTTGATTTGACGCAATCAAACATATTCAAGGTGCAGTATAGTGGGTGGACAGAAATACCATGGGTGGTATGCTTAAATCAATGGCAAAACTCCTGTTGACTTCAAAAGGGCCAGTATGTCACCCATAGAAAAGCGCTAGTTCCAGTCCTGCTTAGAACAGCCACTCTTGTGGAATTTCCAGATTTGGTCCTTGCTGGAAACCAAACCTCTCAGAAGGAGGGGTAGGATTTGGGAAGACTGTGTATAGTTCAGAGTTTCTCTCCATAGAGACTTGGCTGCACATAAGAGCGCCGAGTTGGGCAAGCCTAGAGGAACTATTGTTAGTGAATCTTCCCCTTCCTTCTCCCTAACCACTACCTCGAGCACTGATGTACAGATAATAGACATATTCATACAGTAAATTATTTGGTATGAATAATTCACCCCGTTTCAATCTTTGCGCAGTCAATGGGAGGTTATAGTGGGGGTTGGTTGGTTTGTTAGTTTTCTGTGACAGAACATTAGGACTGGGAGGGACTTATTATTTTTTTAAAAGTCTTCCTAAAACATTTGAGACCTTGGTAACTAGTTTAGGGAAAGGCAGATTAGGGGTTTGGGTGGCTCTGGGTCAGAACAAGTGGGAGGCCCCTCCCCATGCCTGCCTGCAGTCCCCTCCCCGCCAGTGCTCCTGCCAGGGAGTGGGGTCAGGATGTGGGGAGCTTCCCCTGCTCCTCAGCAGGAGCACTGGGAGGAAGAACAGGTTGAGGTATGGTGGTGCCCATTTTTCTGGGAGCCTCTCAATTGCCCGGCGCCCCTAGGCATGGGCTCCTGAGCTTAAGGCTTGTCTACACAGTGCTGTAATGTGCTCCAGAAGGGTACAATTTGTAAAACGCACTAACGTGTTACGCTATTCTCTTAAAGGAACCTAGTTCTGGAAAAAGAATTATATCAATGTGAACTAGGTTCCTTTCAGAGTATGCCAGCAGGGTCTACAAAGGGCAGTTAAAGCACAACAAATTAGAGTACTCTACAGCTCAGATCCTCTAATGCTGTGTAAATAAGCCCTTAGAGAGTGGTTTGAAATTCTGTTCCCTGTCCTGATCCTCTTTCTCCACTGCCAGACACATCATTAAAGCTACTTGCCCAGTTGCTGTATTTTTAATCTATTTTTCCCCATCCAACTTGTTCCTAATCTTAATTGTCCAAATATTGGTCCCCAATCAAACAGCTTTTATGAACTGGTGCTCACAAAGGTGAGCATTTCCCTGGCAATGAAGAACACCTGGAAACTCTTGGAACACTTTTTTACTCTTTATCTTTTCCCTTCAGTGGCTGTATTGGAAGCCCAGACCTAGAAACCTGAGGTGACTCTTAATCACGATGAATAGACAATATAATGCACAGCTTCCATTTGCAATATTGGGAGCTCAGCATCTGATTCTCTTTTGCCACCTGCTGAAAAATCTACTCCTTAGTGTTTGAATTAACTGTTTCCAGTAAACTGAAGAGGGAATGTAGGTTTTAATGTTTGTACAATTCCCAAACTGGTTTATTTTACACTGTAACTGTTCAATAATCAGAGAAGTGACTTTGTCATAGGCAAACTTCATGAGACTGGAGTTTTGGGTTCAGTATGGATTACAATCCAAAAGTATAGATGCCTATCTGAAGATGCATAGATTTATAGGCCAGAAAGATCATTATGATCTTCTAGTATGACTTCCTGCTTATCCCAGGCCAGAGAACCTGACCTAGTGATTATTACGTTGAGCCTAAAAATTTTATGGTTGTAGTAATATTGGAATATCAAGTAAAAATACATCTTATCTTTTAAAAACTTCAGGTGATGCAGAATTTACCACATCTCTTACTAGGCTGTTTCACTGGTTATTTACACACTGATAAAATTGTATGTTATTTTCTATTTCAATTTTTCTAACATAAGTGTCTTGCTATTTGATCTTGTTATGCCTTTGTCCACTAAATTAAAGAGCCCTTTTCTGTCAGCTACCTTCTCCCTATGTAGATATTTATAGAAAGTGCTAAGTCACTTCTTGACCTTCTCTGTGGTTTTCTTAAATCTCTCATTGTAAAGACTTGTTTTTCCAGATTTCAAATAATTTTTGTAGTTGTTCTCTGAACGCTCTCCAAGTTTTCAACATGTTTTGTAACTGTGGATGCAATACAACATGTTCCAGTAGTAGTTTCACCAATGCCTCACTGAGGTGGTGATATCTCCCTACTCCTCAGTTTACATATCCAAATTTCCTGTTATCTCATTTAGCTACTGCATTGCACTGATAGCTTGTATTCAATTGGTTATCCTCCATGACTCCTAAATTCCTGTCAGTTTCTGCTTTCCAGGATGCCCAATCCTGTATACGTGTCCTACATTCTTAGATGTACAACTTTGGATTTGGGGGTGGAGGTCTGTCTGTCCCCGTCTCCTGATGAAGTTGTTCCACTTTGTATGAAACATATTCAGTGAGCCAGAGAAAGTGACTCTTTAGCCCAGTGGTTAGGGCACTCACCCGGGAGAGATGTCTGGGTTCAAGTCCCTGCTTGTCTCAGGAAGAGTGAGGGTTTATACCTGGGTCTCCAACATGCTGAATGTCTACTCTAACCACTAGACCACGGGCGGCACACCACCATCTCTGGCTATGTTTTGTTTAAGACCTGATCCCGTAGCAATCCTCTGAGCCTTAGATCATACCTCCTGGATCAGGCCCTACAGAAAAGATAGATGGGAGAATGCCTGGTTTGTTAATCCTGCCAGAGTTTTGGCATAAGATAGGCACCAGGCCTGAGCTGGCTGTGCATACACTCACCCTCAGAAGTATAAGTGCCTAGGGAATCTAGGAACCAACAAGTTTAGATGACAGTTGAGCAGGAGTTTTGAGGGTCTAAATTTGTACTTTAGATTCCTTAAGTGGTGGTGAAATGTCTGAATCCCTTTGTGGTTGTAGCTTCTGGCATCTTTTGTGTCAGATGTAGTACGGAATGTGTCTAAATACAGAGCCCAGAAGCAAGCCCAGTCTGCCCCTTGCTTTTCCCAGACCATAATGAAATGTAACAACTACGTAACAACTCGTTAGTCTATCATGTGGTCAATCTGCATTGGAGTGCAGGTGTAACCTTTGGGTAAGCTAGCATTTACTTTATCCCTCATCTTCAATACAATTCCTAGAGAAAAGCACATTAAGACCCAGAATTTAGTCATTGAGGATTTTCAGTAGCTGTATAAGTAGGGGCATTGTCAACAGATCGAGGGATGTGATCGTTCCCTGCTATTCGACATTGGTGAGGCCTCATCTGGAGTACTGTGTCCAGTTTTGGAGCCCACACTACAAGAAGGATGTGGAAAAATTAGAAAGAGTCCATAGTGAGTGAGTGAGGCTGGGCTTTAGGACAAGGAAGAAATGATGCAGATGAATTCAAGAAAACTTAGTCTCACAAGTTCTTTTTTATTACAGGAAAGGGAAACCAGTTCAGATCAAATAAAAACTGACCTGAATTTTCACCCATTCTTCAAAAAGAACCTGAATTAAACTCTTTGCCCTTCGTAGATTCAGCAGAGAAGGAAAGGAACAGCATGTTGAAAGGCTTTTCTTTTTAACCTGGCAGTCCTATTCTGTAGAACTTAAAAGTATAGATAATGTACTAATGGACGCCTAAACATATGGATATTTATCTTAAACTAACCTCTGAATCTCCTGAAGTTCCTCACTTGAATTTTGTGAGAAAATGTTTCCATTGTGGTTTTAAAAATCTTCACTCGAGTTAAAATGTACCAAATCTGTTCTCCATTTTGTAAGACCAAGGGAACAGCCCACATTGACTGAGGTGATTTTGCCTCCTTTTCTCTTTAAAACCTGAAATGTTTTGCATAGCTCTGCTTAATCTTCCCTATGTGTAACAAGATCACAAGAGATGAACAAGAAGACTGAGTTCATCTTTGCTGGATACAGTGAATCACATGCTGACCAGTTGTATGTGTGTGCGTATGGATGCACTGAGCACTTTCAAATGTTCAAATTCCCTATTCCACCCCTTTCTTCATATTGTAAGCAAAGTCAGGCTGAGCCCTACTCTGACATCTGGTGGTGAGTTGTGGAAAAGGACTTCATGGGCACATGTCATTTGCATGGGCACACCTACCCCGCTGCTTGCCCAAATGGTCACTTTGGTTGCTGCGGGATCCTGTTTCTCTGTAACTGGGGCAGGAAGAATAAAGTGTTGTTATCTTGGTTATGTGAATCAAGGACAGTGGACCTGTAGTTGGCCTTTCATGACAGAGGGACTCGCCATAAACTAGGTAGCACTCACTAGGCAAGGTTCAAGAGTTCCAAAACTCACGCCTTCAGAGAGGCTGGGGACAAGTATTTGTAGACCCCTTCTGAGGGGTCTAAACACCAATTGCACCCCCTTCTCTTTCCACTGTGTAATATCAGAGCTAATTTTGATTCTATTAGGAGTCTGGTTACAGACTGCAGAGCTGAATTCACTTTGGACCAGTGAATTTCCCCTACTATTAGGTGATATCATTGAGTAGTGTTAACTTGGGGGGGGTGGCTGATATATTGGGGAGCAGCTCGCCGGACATCTGCTGGAGAGGAGCAGCTCGCAGGATGGCTACCGGAAGGCTGCAGCAGAACACCATGGAGAGGCGGGGCAGTCGGCCGTTGGAGCATGTAAGGTGCCCCTTTACCTCCCACCATTTCCACCCAGGCTGGGGAAGCAGGGGGATAAAACTCTGCAGATGAACTTTTGAACTCTGGGCCTGCATTGACGAGAGACATAGACTTTTGAGTTGCTGGACTTTGGGGTTGTTGGACTTTTGGGATTTTAGGTGACTTTTGCTTTGCTGGACTCAAGAACAAAGAGAAGGGACATGGCCCAATTTGCTTGGGATGGGTCTTTTTGCTCATGGTTTGTGTTATGAATCCTGTTTGTGGTGTTTCCCCAACATAATGCCACATTGTTTCTCTGTTATTAAAAGGCTTTTGCTACGCTCAGACTCTGTGCTTGTGAGAGGGGAAGTATTGCCTCTTAGAGGTGCCCAGCGGGGTGGTATATATTTGTCCTATGTCACTGGGTGGGAGCTTGAGCCGGTTTTGCATTGTGTTATTGGAACAGAACCCCTAGATACTGAACCTGGCCCTTGTTGCTGCCAACTCTGACGGGTCGAAGGGTTGCAATCTTCTAAGATTTATGGAATGATTCCCTCTTTAAGACTAGTAACACTGCCGAGCTGTAGCTCTAGCTACTTGTGCGAGCATATTTACTCTATATACAATTCATTTCTATATTTTAATTTGGTCATTCAATTCTTATCTATAGTTCAAACTTGAAGAGGATATATTTATCCTTTATTCAAGCAGAAGCATATCAGACATGTCCTCCAAGCTACCTGCTTTAGCTTTCAAATCTTTTGTTTTGATGTGATATGTCACGATTTTAAAATCCATTTTATTCCTATGAAGCTGTGAAAATCCTTGTTACAAGTACAGCCTCAGCTAGGATTCTAATCCTGGTTGAACCATTTCTTAATGAACAAGAAATCAAACAAGTAACTCGTTGTTTGTTTAATTATCTGTCACATTTTCTAGCAACCAGGTCTTGCTAGCTTCTCTAATTATCTTATCGTTCAGCATTTTTCATTATTATAATATTGTCAATCTGTCATACATGATTTAGGCCAAAGGGAATATGGAAACATAAGTGGGAACTCGTATAATCATCTACATAGTAGAGGGTTGCCAAGAAATAAGAACTTACAGTACTGGTTTGATTCTATAATATATGAATGATATACAGAAAGAAAGGTAACCAGCTCATAAGTACACACTTATGAAGCTGTAGGAAAGTCCAGAGGCTACTGAAGCAAGAGCAATGACTATGCTGCAGATTGTTCAAACTTCACTTGTAATTGTGAATTATTCATCTTAAATAAATATTCTATGGGAACCTGAGGCAGTGATTATATGAAATAAAACTGTACATTTGTTCTCTTGAGAAATTAAAGCGAAATAATTATATTATCCGAAAAGGTAAGTGGTTTCCTGAAATTCTCTGATGTTCAGAAAGCAGTATATTTTAACTTGGGTGGATTCAGGGAAAACATTTGATATTATTCAATGCCACATCTTTCAGCCTTTCTCCAGCAGGTACCAATAGATCTGATACCACCCAGTTTTTAAGGTTTTATAGGAGCATCTAAGTTTAGTGGATGATGACCTTTAGATATGGTGGCTCTGAGGGTGTGGAATTTGCTTCCTGCACAGCTGCCTCATGTGTTCCCCACTTTAAAATAACATAAAAACAAACCACTTTTTCAGAAGATTTTTCCTATTTAAAAAAAATGGGGGGAGGGGGTACTCATACCACATCATTTAAAGTGTTTAAGCATATTAAGATTTAAACAGGTTTCCCTTGGGGACACATCCCAATCTCCATGTTTGTTCACAAGATTTGAGGAACAAGCAGGAAAGAGTTAATGGTCTGAGAAGCTGAGATCTTGGATCTCATCAGGTAGCCAAGCTCAGATGCTTTAAATATCAGACAAACTAAGAGAGCCTGGTGCTAAAGTATGCAGCAAGCACACCTCATCACAGGAAAAGAAGATTGTGGACCAGAAGATCACAGTAAGTGGTCTGTTTTTCTTCTAGGGCTGTGTTTATCCATTTTAAGGGAAGAGCTTTATTTTGAGGCAGATTTTGTTCCTGAGAGGACAATAGGGTGGGTTAGCACGTGGTCCTAGAAAAGCCCATTCTGTGGCAGCATGTGGAGGTTGTAAGTGCAGAAACATTGCAGCATTTTCTGTGATAGTTAATGAAATGTTATACATGCAATTCCACAAGACCTGAATGACTCTCTGAGGAGACGACCGATTGAGAGAAAGATGTTCCAGAAGCGCAAAACTTGCAAATTCTGAAATGCAACATTAAATTCCCACATACATTTCTGCAGTGCTCAAAAATGAATCCCACAATGAATGTGTAGTCTGAGAGCTAAAGGAGTTCAGCAGGTACAACTATTTATGGTTGCAGCTCCTTCTTTATATACTAACCTCAGCAACTGTAATTACAGTCAACATGCACTTGGAATCAGAAGAGCAACAATTCTGAAACTGAATAATTATTCTGGTTCTAAGGTCTGTATCTGTTTCAGCTGAAGCACTAAGTGAAGGCACTGAAAAAACAACATCCACCACTATGAAGTAATAGAAAATGTTTTTTGCAAAGGCCTGTCTGGATACCTGGTGAGCAAACATTGTGTTTCCTTACCACACCACTTAATGTCATAGTGCAACAGTCTGTGGAGTCAAGTCTTCAGTAAGCGGGATGAAATTATATACATAGAGTAACGAGCAGATAAGCCACACCTGTGGGTAGTGGTGCTTATATGCAGAAGCAAACCCAACTTAAGAGTTTTCTAAATATTGCCATGACCTCTTAAGATACTCAGTTCCTTTTGGTATTTAGGGTAATTGTACAGCTCAGGTAATTGTACAACTCGGCGATGAAATATACCTACACTGTGTGTGATTCAGTGAACTTGATTATTAGAGTATATGGTACTCTGATAGCAAAGCATGGTGAGTTGCTGATTACTTTTCATACATTACTTTGGCTTTCCTTGATTTTTGTAGCTTTAATCAGACTATTTATTCAAACATACACTATTAGCTTGTGATTTAAAATGTTCAGCTCTGGTTAGAGGTTGCTGGAGTGTACAAAGCACTGTTCTTTTGTATTACAGTTTTAAAAAAACTTAATTTCACTGGTAATATAAAAGGCAATATTTTCTTTCAATTGGTGCTTTGTGGTTTAAAGAACTGTAATGACTCTGGTCACAATAAGCATGGCATATGCTTTTATTTTCATTCTACAACAATGAAATAATAAATTCTAATGGCAACATGCCAGGATATGACTTCTCCACTACATACAGAGTATTTTTAACCTTTGTAAAGGAAACTACGCTGCACGAAATCCAGATAAATATCCACCACACACAGACTTTGTCTTTCATGTTCCGCATAATTGTGAATGTTTTATTAATTCAATGGCTTTTTCCCCTTCTAAACATCCTTCTGATGTTGTAAGAATAATTTGCACTTCACCTAAAAAGGTCCTCCTAGTACATGTTTTATTATCCCAGCCCACAGTTATAAATATTGGCTCACCTTTTCAAGTCTACAGTTAGGCTCTTAAATTCTTCATGTACATAGTCCTAAATAATTCATCTATTGAGGACCCTGAATATAAATTAAGTGCCTAACTGTAGACACCAGGCTTGAAAAGTTTGGCAAACATTTATGGTTATATTCAAATAGACGTACAGAGTTATGTCAGTGGGCATTGGCAGTGACTCATCTTAAGCTGATAATTTCTGTTTTACAGATGGAACAAAACACTGACAGGCCTTTCTTTTAATAATGTGTGTTGTTTGACCATTTCCACTCCAAAACACATTTTCTACTTTGGAAATAATTGGTTCTCCCATCCCTAGTGAAATGTTACTAAGTAAAAATAAAAACCCCACTGATGCAAAGCTCCTGCCTTGAACCATACTTAAAACTGTTTGGAGGTGACGTTTTCCCCCATTCCTGCCTCAGGGGTTTTATGAAGAACAGATTTTTGTTTATTCCAGAATTTTACAATCCACAGCAACTCAAAAGTGTGTGTGTTGAATTTTAAAGAAGCAGATCAGTATGATGCAATTCAGGGATCTCCAGGATTCTGTTGTATTACAAGGGAGGAGCAGACATCTTGTTGCCCTTGAAGAAAATACATAAGGTGACAGGTGAAGTGGGGAAAGTAGAGTGTCTCCTGAAAACACCTGGTATTCCCTGAAGAGGATATCCTAAACAAGACAGGGCAGCAGGCCATTTGACCATCTTCCCACATAAGCACAACACAGCAGTGGGGGAATTACTCCACTGTGATATGGTGAGAGGACAGGAAGGTGTGTTGGTGATGCCTGATGAGGGACCATAGAATTTAAAAATAATTTGGAACAACCATCACCCACATATGCATATCTGTAGCCCAATTTTTCAATCCCAACTCCCTCAAAATACCCATAGACTTTGATAGGAGATTTGAGTGAGAAAAGAATGCACATCTTCTGTGGTTCATTGTATGGATGGGCCAGCTCAGAACTCTAACATCATGGGCTCAGAATTCAAATGTGGCCATTTCTAGGGTCATGATACCTGTAGATGTGATTTAGTTATATTTTATTGTGTATGTATTTACTACAAAAAAACTATAAAGTAATCACAGTGTAGTTACAATGTGCATGAAGAGCGCACTGTACTTAGAGTGCAGCACATTTAACTTTCAGTGTGCATAAATGATGTTCTTGATGAAAGTACAAAGAGATGAAAAAATATTTGTCCATTGCAGAGACTTCCCTGGACCTAATGCCTGGATATGTGTTGCAGGATACTTTCGGTGTCCCATAGGAACGAGGCACACACACAGCTGTTGAATAGAAGTAGTGGGTTTATTGAAGGCAAAAGTGGCACACCCGCAATGGGGGCTCCCCTTCATTGCTGCCACTGAGATGGGGAAAGCCCGACGCATCGGAGCAATGCTCGGGATGGAGCCCACTGCACGTGGGCACACAGGCAGAGAAATAACAGGAACATTTGCATTTCATGCATACCTTATGAATAATTAATACTTTATTTCTGTTTTGTTAATGCACAATGCAAGCAGGTGTCTTATTACAAGGCAAGCAAACCGTGACAGCCAATTACTTCAGTATGTGAAATATGTGATAACAGGGCAGAGACTGATAACAGTGGCTGAAAGTACCCTTTCCTTCCCAGGAGTTGGGGGGAATAAGCACCCTTTCCCTCCCAGGAGTGTGGGGGGGAATGAGCACCCCTTCCTTTCCTGGAGTCAAGGGTAAGAGCGCCTAGCACTTATCCATGACAATGTCTTCCGCGCCCTTACAATATGAACAATCACAAGCTGTGTGTGTTTCACCCTAAAGAGAATGCGATGTTTGCTCCTCTCTACAATGGACAGCTCTGCAGCACAGTAGAATGGTATGTTGGCAGTAATATATGTAAATCATAGGCTAGGATTTATTTTTCATTCATTAGATGATTCTATGCTCTACAACGCTTTCAGGCAGGGCATGGTCCCTGGTAAACAGAGACAAAGCATCAGCTGTTTTCTTTCTTAAATGCCTCCTGTTTAAGAAGATACAATTCCATATCTCATGATAGATGTGGGCAATAGGAAGAAGTGTAGCCTTTCATCTTCCTTCTCCTCTTACCACATTTGCAGATGTTCATTGCTAACTGAAATTCCTCCTTGACTGTAGGACTTTCTGTTGTGTCTATCTACTGCTGAGGAATTGCACAAGAGGGAGAAACTCTGTGAGCTATTCCTCTGTGCACATGTAGAGCTTGGGCACAATCTGAGTCGTAATACAAAGCAAACAAAACAAGACCTCAAAGCTATGACTTTATTACCAAGCATTGAGATGACTCAGGAAAAAATCAGCAACATGAAAGCACTTTCCTTGCACTACAGTCATAAGGCTTAGAAGCACTATTTTTATGTAGTTGTCAAAAACAGATGGTTCTTTTTAACTTCCTACACTCGCAAACAACCAATTCCGCTCCCTTCCATGGATTTTCTGTGCAGAAAGATGAGTCTTGGCTGCACAGTACTATGTCCAAAGATCAACCCAAGTATGCAAAAGATGTTTTGGTGCATTTGGATAGTTTATGCTTGATACGGTAAATTATGGCACAGGAATTTCTGTTGGCCAGTCAGCTAGGTAGGTAACTGAACATTGGTCCCAAATAAAACAAACATAATAGAACAAAAGAACAATGGGTGGCTCAAGGGATTTAGCCATGGGACACATAGCTTTTGAAATGGGATCAGACTCTTAGTTGGTATAAATTGACCTAGCTCCTTTGAAGGCAATGGAGCTAATCTCTGGAGTGCTAATTTAAGTTCAGCTCCGGCTGGTTATGCCTGGAACTTGTTACCAAACGATCACTGTTAATTAGCTTATGTGAAGTAAGGAAGGTGTCAGAATGGATGTTTACATCAGATGCTACCAATTCAGTTGTCATTAATTGGTGGCCATATTTTTCAGTCTCAGAAGAATTGCCAACGACTGAATGGGGATAGTGACTGGATTGCCCTCTCACCCCTACAGGTGAGTGCTCTCGATCAAAACTGGGCACACTGGTTGCAGACTGGATATGCCTACTTTGCTGCTGCCAGTGTTGTACCTGTTCTATGGATCCACATACAATGTCTGTCTCCTGGGCTGCCAGTGTGGTACCTTTTATTTAACAATTGATTTTTTAAAAAATACTTATGAATGCTCATTTATGATTTTCAACTGTAAACAAAGAGTTGCTGAATGTCTCACAGTTCTCGAACTGTGTCTAGGATGTTAGGTTAAAAATTCAAGAGAAACATCTGAGGCAGATTCCAGTACAGTTGGGATCACTTTCTTCTTTTCGTTTGTTAATCAAAACCAGATACAGATCTCATTTTTAAAATGATCTGACATGGGTGAAGGAACTGAATATGCAGGAGAAGTGGGAGGAGAAACAGGCATTACTTGCATTTTATTTTTTGTAGCTGGAATGGTTTTTACTGATAGAGAAAATATCCTGGAGAATGAGATCTTTGTTAATTCACAGGCCATCTTGGTTAATTCACTTGGCCCTCTGGTGCCCTTCATCAAGTAGAAATCAAGAATGATAGTTGCAGCTGTAATGAAAATAATTAGTTTTTATACTTTCTCCTCCTGGTGCCTGTCAGTTTGTCCAGTTTGTGTAATCCAAGCCTGCAGCAAGTTGCATGATGGCAAGCCATTTCTTTGTAATTGTTCTGAAGGTCAGAAGGTCAGATCACACACTTATTGTTCCAGCCCATGGCTTGGAGCTTCTACCAATGCTATTTTTTATGTTGTGGTGTGAAAGTTATCATTAGCATGGTTCCTACCTTCATACGTCTCCTTCCTTTTGTGCTGCTGAAAATCACTTGCCAGGCTACAGTGTAATACAAATAATACATTCATAGAAGATTATAGGTGGAAGAGGCTTCAGGAGGTCATGTAGTCTGCCCCCCTGCTCAAAGCAGGACCAACCCCAATTAAATCATCCCAGCTGAGGCTTTGTCAAACCGGGCTTAGAAACCTCTAAGGCTGGAGATTCCACCATGTCCCTAGGTAACCCATTCCAGTGCTTCACCGCTCTCCTACTGAAATAGGAGGGTGGTGAAGCACTCTGAGCTTCAAATGCATTCTTCCTTTTAAATAAGTTCCCCATTTCTCTTGATTGTTATACATTAATTCCTCAGACTCTGGGCCAGATTCTGATCTCAGATAGAGCAGATATACACCAGTGTAACTGGGATGAGAATCTAGCCTCCAATACCATCATATGGAGGCACAATTGCTGAAGGACCATATAGAAACAATGATAAAAGATGTCCAAGATAATACCACTATCCAGAAATAGCCTGTCCTCATGGGGGAGTGTTTCTCTGCCTTGCATCGTATCATGGGGATCCTCATGGGGGTACAAATGAGCAGGATCAGTGTTCCTTTTTAAAAACCTCACAGATCCCCTCAGATCTGTGTTCTTCATTCCATTCAGATTTTATGGAATGAAGAACACAGATCTGAGGGGATCTGATTAGAGCCCATGTGAGGTAAAAATGAGACTAGTGAGAGCAGAAATTGCTTTTGGAAGAAACTAAAGGAGAAATTCTAAGGCAGGAGATCTCAGGAGGGAAAATACCAAGCCAGAATTGTAAGAGTGAGAGGGTGAATGTTGGAGGATATGTAGCCACCTTTGTGACTGATTCCTTGCTCTTTCACTTTGATGGTTACTTAGATCAGTACATTCTGTTATCCATACTCAAGTCTCTTGTGCTCTTCTCTCTTGCTGGAAGGATTGCAGCATAAAAACTGCCCTTCAGCACAATATACAACCCTCCTTGCTCACATGCCTGGCGTAACCACATCCAATATCTGTGCCACCACTAGTCTGTTAATCCAAATAGCTTTTGTCCATCTGTTTTGTGTGTGTAATAGTTTTCACCCTTTAATTGCTGTTTTGAATTTGTATTTCTTATGTGACATAAGTAGAGAAATGAGAAGCATGTAATGACTGCTACAATCCTGTTCATATTGCTAAATGCCTTAAAATGATTTAAAATCACCTCGCAGGGCATGTCATTTTGAAACTGTGCCATGACAGGCTAGATGTGTAATGTTCACATCATAAAAGATATTCTGATCTGATAGAATGGACTACCTAACCCACTTCAGAGAATAGGTAAATATCCACCAGTAAAGAAAATATCATTCCCTCCTTTCAGACATAGGTGGGAACATCTCTTCTTCCTTTCCCCGCCTCAGAAGTTCAGGAAACAAGATGAATTTTGTACTGTTCCCAAGAAATTTAACAGATCTGGGCTTTGGCAGATGAAGGGGAATGAGGGGAAACAAACTCTAAAACTGAGAGCCTATTACAGAAAGTGACTTGTTATTCTGATCTAAGCCAGTTTGTTCTAACTCTGGGAGCTCTGAGGGGGCACACTGACCTACTTTGAAAGCCGCTTCACAAACACAAACAAGCTAAATTAGTTTAGTTTTTTCTCCTAGTATGGCCATTTGTTTATTAGTTTGTATCTGTATGTCAGTAGCCAGAGGGCCAGGAGGAAATAGGCAGGAATTAGGATCTTTATCAAGTGCTGTGACTTTATTAAACATTTAACTATAAAAGATATCTCCTAAAGATATTCTTCCAAATCAATACTCTTCCCACCAATAACCCAAAGGGAAACAAGGCAGGATTTTGTAGCATCCTGAAAGGAGAAGCAAGAGGAAGCCTTTACAGTAAACTCTTCTTTATACTGTCTAGATAGCACAGATTGATAACTGCCAGTAAATGTTTCCTGTTTAGCTATGAACTTTTGATTAAAGATGAACAGAATTGTTGACTTTTTTACTATTTTTTTATTTTACTAATAACAGTTTACTAATAACTGCTATATTTCTACATTATAAAATATTTTACTGAAATCAAAACATCCAATTTACTTCCTAGATGCTATCTTAATTATATTAAAGCCTACAGGTTACTTTCAGTTTTGTATGGATAGCAATTATTTTGTGAATAATGAAATTTGCCAATGTAATGACTATATTTATTCACAGCCTAAAAGTCTCCTTTATAAATAAGTTTGCAACATTTATTGTTTTTATTATTATTATTTATTTATTTATTTATTTATTTATTTATTTATTTATTTAAATACTTGTCTGTATGTGGGGTGTTGTGTCATGATG
>ML677333.1:69468464-69497410 GCA_007922305.1 Dermatemys mawii | reverse complement strand
CATCCACTGCATGCATCCGACGAAGTGGGTATTAACCCACGAAAGCTTATGCTCTAAAATTTTAGTTAGTCTTTAAGGTGCCATAGGACTCTTTGTCACTTCTGCAATTCCAGACTAACACGACTACCCCTCTGATTCTATCCCAACAGTTACTCAGGATGGTGTTACATAGCAAGCACTACTCAAGTTAGACATATTTAAATCAGAAGGTCTGAGTAACTTGCATCCAAGAGTTTTAAAAGAGATGGCAAAGGAGCTCTCTGGACAGTTAATACTGGTATTTAATAAATCTTGGAACACTGGGGAAGTTCCAGAGGACTAGAAGAAAGCTTATGTCATGCCAATATTTAAAAGGAATAAACAGGATAACCCAGCCTCATATTGATCCCTGGCAAAATAATGGAATGGCTGGTATGGGACTCAGTAAAGAACTAAAGGAGGATAATATAATGAATACCCCATAAACATAAAATCATGACTGCGTAAGTTTGCAGATGAAAAAGATTGGGGAATGGTAAATAATAAAGAGGATGAGTCACTGGTACAGACCAATACAGATTGAGCACAATTTAACAAGCAATCAAACCATATGTGTTTCAATAAACCCAGATGTGAGGTTTTACATCTTGGCCTGGTCTACACTGCGGGGTAGGGTCGACCTAAGATCCATAGCTGAAGTTTGTGTATCTTAGGTCGACTTTACCTGGCCATCCACACATTGATGAGCTGATCACTGCCAATCTCCCATCGACTCCGCTTCCACCTCTCGCCAAGGTGGAGTACAGGAATACCCAGCGGGTAGTGTAGACATACCTCTAGGAACCAAGAACATTGGCCATTATTTACAAGATGGGAGACTTTCTCAGAGTCACTGCTTCACAGGATAAAGTTGGGGACCATAGAAGATAATTGGCTGCACATGGACTCTCAGTGCAATGCTGTTGCTTAAAAGGGTAATGCAACCCTTGGGAATAAATAGGAGAATATAGAGTAAGAATAGGGAGGTGTTATTACTTCTGTATTTGACATTAGCAACCACCACTCAAATACTGTCTCCCGTTTTGGTGTCCACATTTCAAAAATAATGTTGGGGAAAAAAAAGAAGGTTCAGGGAAGAGCCCCAGGAATGATTAAGAGATTGGATAACAAGGAGCTCAGTCTATCTTATTAAAGAGAAGGTTAAGGGATGATTTAATCACAGTCTATGGCAGTGGTCCCCAACATTTTTGTGGCCAATAGCACATTTCTGTGCTATGCCACATCCTTTCGCGCCCGGGGCATGTCCGCTGAAAAACTGCTAAAGTGCCTGCTTCCGCTTTCAGCGGCATTTCGGCGGCCCCGCAGCATTCGTCCCTGTGTCTTCCAAAATGTCACACACAGCAGAAGTAGGCATTTCGGTGTTTTTTTGGTGGACACACTCTTTCTGCTTGATTCTGCTTTCATTTAAAACCAGTTTCACCCCTGTGTACCTTCCCCTGATTTACAGTGGAGGGAATAGCCTCTCTTTCCCAAATTCAGTGTTTCAGACCTTTCAGTCTAACCATGTTGTGTTTTGTCACAAGATTGGAGGGGGGAAGGCAGGAAGAAGACATAGGTGGCTTTAAGTCACACTTTTGCAGCCCCCCAGATTCTGAGGACAACGTGCGGTCTGGACTTCTGGCATAATTTAGAGGAGCCTCAGAGTTGCTCTATTTTATGCAAGCCACCTGTGGACCCCCAGAGGATGTTCCAATCACCAGGAATCATCATAGTGTAGAGACAACCCAGTCACATCCCCTTCCATTGGACAAGTCCCCTACACCTCAGAAGGAAGATGTAGGAGCCACTAAGGCAACGCTCTGCCACCTGAGGGCTCTTCAATGCATGGGAATCTGCAAGAGATGAGCCCTAGGGCTTGTTTGTCCTGCTTGGGTGGTGCAGAGAGAGCTTATATCATCCTTTGTTGCGCTACATTAGAAGGGATAGCATAGAGACAAGGTAGAGTTAAAATACTTTCCTCTGGACTGTAATTAAAAGTAATTAGAAATAACCTGTGAACAGGCAGATTACCTCCCTGCAAAAACCGCATCCACAGAATTTGGTCTCAATATGACTGCCTAGGTTTAGTGCAAGTACCAGGATAATCTCCTTATTGTATTGGTGTTCAGCACTGCTGCCATGGGATCAAAGAAAACAAGCATGAAAGGGAATGGAGATAAATGGAACTGATGAGAACATAAATACTTCTTAATGATGCATCTGACTCTCTTCCTCCCTTCTTCTTTCTTGGATAGCTCTCCCAGTCCACTGTAGGTAAGCCAAATGTCACCTGGTGTGTGCCATAAGTGAATCAGCAAGGCACACACAGAGCTAAATATGTGCATTCTAATTGGATCTAATGTACTTGATGTTAGTTCTTCTGTCCCCACTAAGTAATTAGCTAGCACATGTGGGAGGTCTGAGGGTTTATGATGCAGGAAGGAAAATGATCAAATAATACTCCAAATTTAGTCTCTTTTTTCTTTTTTAGAAAAAGCAATCTATTTTATGCATTCTATTTTCTGGGTTATATGTTAACAGTATGTGTTATAATGATTACTTAGGTAGCCAGTAAGGACAATTGCCATCTATAATGTCTTGTTTATATATACCTTTAAAAAATCCCAAACAATGCCCCTGATCCCTCAAAACTCTTCACATTTCCATTCTGCATTATTATATGTTCTTGCCACTGTTACCCTCATCGTGCCACTCCCAAGTCCTCTGTTTGCTATACCACCTTGTTGGGTAAAGTTACTCTTGTATGTAAGTATTTGTAGGATCAGAGACTTCAGCTGTAAGCTCATTGGAGTAGGGCTAGTCTGTTATGTGCCTGTACAAATAATAATAGGTATGTAGTAGAGTGTATATTTGTGTGTGTGTATGTGTATGTAAACAGACAGCATAGTGGAGAATGAAGGGGGAATGAAGATACATTATTAGGTACAACCATGACTGTGCCCCACCAATGCTCTGGCCATAAAAGCTGGTGAGGATGCTGCACCCCTTGAAGAAGAGTAGCAGCGTGTGTTGTGCGATGGAACTCTGAGAACTCTTATTTATGCCTCTGGTGCTCCCTTGGTTCCCCAGGGCTAAGTGCTTTTAGCTATTCTGATAGTCAAAGACATACACGCAACAGAACAGCTGCATATACGCTTTGAAAAGTTTGTGTTCAGTTATTCCTCAGAATAGCCTGAGTTATAGGAACAACAAGGCTGTGTGTTGGATGCAGCGCTGATTCACATTCTAGATCTTGTTAAAAATGTGATCCGTACTCACTGCCACCTCCCCACACCTGCAGTACAGGTTTGGAACTAATGCATCCCACCTTGTGTACATGTAGCCAGTCCAACTATGCCTGTGCCCTAGAGTGGTGGCGGTGTGCTGAGGGAGAGTTCTATGTACTGGTTGCATGCTCTAGCTATTGTACTTTTGCAGGGCCAGCCCTAATTTGTCCCTGAAAGTTTCTTCCAGGAAGTGAGTGAAAAGAATATTGAATAGAGTATTCAAAGGCAAGTAAATAATGTGCAATTCACATTGTCTAAGGAAAAAACATCAGCAGGGCACTAAGATTTGGTCAGATTCATTAGCCTGCAGTTATAGAAAACCAGAACTGAGAGGTGGTATGGATTATCTACTTTGTGCTGTTCAATAAACTGAACTGTGGACTGCAGATATTTCAAGGAAACAACTTTATTCTTCCTTTATTAAAATAAGAATAGTTGTTAATAATATGAATGAATTTAGTGTTGTGAAGGGTTCCAGAATAAAAGTTCTGGAGACTCAAATCCTCTAATTATCTACAGCACCACAGTGCAAACTTCCCCTATTGCTATGACAATGTGTCTCAACCCTGCCTTGGAGAAGCCAACCTCAAAGGATGAGTGGGTGTTTGTCGCTGCTGAGATTTCCAGCTGGGCTGCCAATTAGTGCCAATTCTGATGATGGTTTTGGTGACGTGGACAGTTATTCTCCAGGAATTGGACAGTGATCCTTCAGCTTTTCATAGAGAAACCAGATTTCTGACATTTAAAACAAATATACTTCACTAGGAAAATAAACCCAAAGTTCCCAGACCCGTAGCTCTGAATGAAGCTTTGGATTTGATCTTTACTTTATGTTTAAACTCCTTCCTCCCCCATGTCAGGCTTTTAAGAAGTGCATTTCAGAGTAAACAATAATATAGAAATCTATTTAGCTTTTTGAAATAGCAGTAGCAATTATCTTGCAAGAACCAGGGCAGAGCAAGAACAGGGAATATAAATTATTAGTGTCGTGCTGCAAACATGAATAGTGGCTTTATTGTGAAGACTTATCATACATATTATCTAAATCATTTGCAGAGTATTTCAAAATCACTTGTACCAGCAGCATCTGACTCTCCATGCATAACAAGTTCCCTTATTATAAAATAAATGGATTCTCCACAATGCTATTGAAAGAGGTTTATGTATTTCAAAGGCTGTAAGCATACTGCTTGAGTTACTGCTGAAAGTATGGCGTGTAAGGGATGAATATTTCTACAGGAAATGAATGACTCTAGGTCAGTGCATTTCCTCCCTTGCCCCCTGCCATCAAAACTCATTGTAGGTGTTGGGAAATGTAACAAGGGATGGAATGGGATTATTCAGAGGCTCTCTACTTAGCATCATTAGCAAATTCTTAGTTATAGTTCTAATTATAAGGAGAGCAGTGTGTCTCATGTCTTCAGCCTCCAATGCACATTAATCTGAGTGAGGTGGTAAGAAGGCAGAGGAGTTGACAGCTGAGAGGACATGTAGAAGAAGTCCTGAGTCATTGGCAGCAGTTTCTAATGGAGGAGAGATTTAGGGAATCACAAGGAGGCAGCAGCAGCTGAGCTACGCTGAACTGCTACTAGCTGTAAATGTCCCTGATGTCTCCCTTGCAGTGCCAGGCCTATTAGCACCATAAAGGCTTCAGGGTTGGGAGTTATGGCCCCACATGCTAGATAAATTCTTCATCACCTTAGAACAGCATATTAAAACAAACACCTTGCAAAAGGTGTAAAACAGGCAACCAATAAGGCTCAACTGTGGCAATTGAAAGTGCTTAACATTCCTCAAAATATGTTCTTATAAAAACTAAATATCCATGCCATATTTTTGGGAATGTTCTTTTTTATTTTCTCCAAAAGTCTCGTACATAAATTACTGTCTTAAAAAACAAATGTGTTTTTCTTCATGGGCTGTTTAGAGAGTAATCCTGTTTAAATAGTCAGCTCCTTGATAGTTAGATGTAATCCAAAAGACTCCGCTCTTCTCGTTCTGCGTATTTCTTGCACACAGAAGTGCTCCTGTTTGTGTTCTCCTGCATGCAACTAGGGGGCATTGGTTGTAGGAAGGAAGAATTTGGAAGGGGCATAAGGAAATCAGTCTGTGTAGCTAAGAAGGTGCCCCTGGAACACCTCTGTAAGTAGTTTAGTTTAATAAGAATGGAGTCTTCCCATGTTGTTAACATACATACAGTATATGAAACACTAGTTATTCACATCAGATGTTCCTGCTAGATTTTAGGCTTCCAAGGAAACTTATGGAATCCCTGTCACTGGACATTTTTAAGAACAGGTTAGACAAATATCTGTGAGGGAGGGTCTAGGTATACGTGATCCTGCCTTAGCATGGGAGGGTTGACTACGTGCCCTCTGAAGGTCCCTTCTAGCCCTGCATTCCTGTGATTCTATGATATGCAGTGACTTCAACTTCAAAAGTTGATTGACCATTCAAGTTTTTTATTCAGTTAGTCAAGAGTGTTGGTGGCATCTAAAAAAGAGAGAGGTACCCACAGAGTTTGCCTCTTCTAGAATAGCCATTTTGTGGAAGAAGAGACTGAGAGCCACCTTTAGTGAAGTTTTTAGAGCTTTGCTCTCTTCCAGATTTTTTTTCTTCGGATTTCAAAGCATTTTTGTGCAGTTTTTTGGGCAGACTCTCCTTAAATAAATGTGAAATAAACAGTGAGCGCTGTCTCACCCCACATGTGCCCCCATTGGGCTGGTTGGAGTTGCCCTCTACCCTCCTCCCCAATATAGAAGTCAAACTATGCTTATGGGTACAGATGTCATGTTAAGCATTTATGCTGAAGATATTTAATATTTGATAAATACATATTTTAAAAAGAAAACTTTGTAAGCATTCACCACTGTCTGTTGTGCATTTATACCCTGATCTAAAGTCTGAAGGCAACTGAAGTCTCTCTTTGCTGAGAACTATCTTTTATTCGTAAGACTTTTCCTGATATATTTGTCACTGTGATTACTCTGGGAATTAATTTGCCCCTTTTCTAACACAAGACCATACACTGTATAATGTAATTGTCATTTTCAAAGTCTTTAATGGTTTTTATACTTGGTGTTGCTACAAAACAAAACTCAGGGAAGACTTTAGGAAGCATTGCAACAGTATCTCATATGAAAAGCAGTGGAATAGAAATACAAATTAAACATTAATGTAACCACTAATTTAAATCATTAAAGTGTATGGTATGAGTAAAGCAAAGAACACACGGAGAGTTATTAGTGTATTCTTTTCTGAACACCATCATTGTTTAATTTCCACATTCTGAGATAACTTAACACATATTATGCGGGCCACATGTGCCCTGCAGGGGCTCACTGTGCAGCCCATGATGACTTTTGGCTGGCTGGCCAGCCAACGGGTGAGCAGGGTGAAGAGGTGAGCCAGCAGGTAAGAGAGGGGAGATGAGGAGCGAGCAAGTGGCCAGCCAGTGAGCAGGCAGGCAGGGGAAGGTGAAGAGGCCAGTGGTGGGTGGGGGAGTGAGGGTGAGCGAGTAGTGGGAGGGCAGCGGCAAACAGTGAAGAGGCGAGCAGAGGGCAAGCGAGCTGGTGGTGGGCAGGCAGGTGAGCTGGCGGCGGGCAGAGGAGCTGAACAGGGGAGCGGCAAGCCGGGGTGGAGGAGATGAGCGGCAAGGTGGCAGTGAGGGGGATGAGGAGGCAAGTGGCGGGTAGGCGAGTGGTGAGGCAGCGGGGTGGTGAGGAAGCAAGCGGGCAGGCGGGGGGATGAGGAGCCGAGCGGGCAGGCAAGTGGTGGGCAGTGGCGGTGGGCGAGTGAGGAGGTGAGTGGGCAGGCAAGTGGCGAGCCAGGGAGAGGAATAGGAGGCGAGCGGCGTATGAGTGGAGCAAGTGGGCGGTGAGCTAGGAGGGGAGGGGTGAGGAGATGAGCGGCGAGCCCAAGGGAACAGGCCGTGGGGATGAGGCAACGAGCAGGTGGGCAGTGGCGGTGGGCGAGCCAGTGGGCAGGGGGTGAGGAGGCGAGTGGGTAGGCAAGTGTGGCGAGTGGTGAGCCTGGGGGCGGGGGTGAGGAGATAAATGGAGAATCGGTGGCTGGAGGGGGAATGAGGAGGCGAGGGGGTGGGCGATTGACAGGTGGCAAAGAGGCAAGCAGTGAGTCAGCAGGGGTACTGGGGGCAGGCATGGGGATTTCTGGCAGGGGAGGAACGAGATGAAAGGAGGTGAGTGGTGGGTGGGAGATTGACTAGGAGGGATGCAGCAAGCCAATGGGGGGTTAGAGGGGTGAAGAGGGGTGTGATGGTGGTGCTGAGCAGGGAGGGGATGGGTCCTGGCATAGGGTGGGGGCCCACAGCTGTGTTTTTTTGGACTAATATGGCCCTTGCCACTTTCCGAGTTGTACAGGCCTGTTAACATTTACATAACCTGGGGTGTTATGAATATGCAGTTAAAGCCTCCCACCTTTACTATTGCTGAGAATCTGAAAAGAAGCCATTTGTGAGCAATCTGTGAGCTCTCTTCATAGGTCATCTGTAGTTTTATGACACTCCCCTTAAATATGTGGCTATGTGGAATAATGTTAAGAAAAGTTGTATAGCAACATTTCAGAAATGAGCTAAGTTGCAGGGGCTGATGTACATTTAAAAATGGTTCTGAGAAATTGTTCCTAAACCAAACAAAACTTTTTCAGGTTTATGTAGCTTTTTAGAATATGCTCCCTCCAGGCTCAGTTTAATTTTGGAGACTATCAGAATAAGCTTTATAGAACAGTGAAGTAACCATATAAATTCTATTTTTAAAAACTCATTTAACTCAATATTGGACTTTCTGCATGTCCAGAAATCAAGGAAATGTGATATTCCTTTCTTTGGTTGCAATTCCATGTAGAGTAGTTAATTTCTTTGGGTTATCCAATTTTTAACAGCTTCTGTGTATGCACCATTCCACAAGAGATATTTATAGCAGAGACACTGTACATTTTGCTGCATCAACAGCAATGGAACATAAAAACTGAAATTGCCTTTTGTCTTTTCTTTGTCCTAGTATTGTCTGAGAGGGGACAGAGTGACAGTTTATATGGCTCACTGAAATCTCTCTTTGGTCAATGTCAGAAAAGATGATGGTATACAACAAAACCCTATGTCAGAGTCAGGTTGTGTACAGCTAGACCTAGTAGCCAAAGCCAGAGTCCACAGTCACAAAACAGGAGTCAAGGGTTAGGATACCAGAAGATCAGAAGCAGGAGAGAAACTGAAGATCAGAACCACAAGTTGGGAACCCAAGTCAGGACAGGACACCAAATAGAGGTCAGGAATCACAGGTCAGGTGTCAAGAGTCAAGCTGTGTTGGGATGCCAGGAAGGTCTGGAGCCAGAGCTGAGTTGTTTGGGCAGCTTTTTGTTCCTGCTGCTGGCATAAGTGGGTCAATCAGCTGTTCTGGGGCTCCACCAACTGGGGCTCAGGGCTGGGCTTCATGGGTCCCAGATAACCATTCTCAGAATGCTGCTAGGTGGAAGCTTAGAGTGTGGTTTCTCTCTTGAACCCTGTGGACTTGGGTTTGAGACCATTGGTCAAGACACAATGTTTCTAGTAAATGTCAAGATCATCCTCAGGAGGAATTAATCTAACAACCTCCCTCCCGCCTATGTCCTCAATTACAGGCAAATAGGAAGGCAGACACCCATGAAAATATTCCCTTTAAAATGCCTAAATGAATATTAAATCAAAATCAATTGGGGCTTGGAATGAAGTAGGTATTTGAATGCCAGACAGCCTACTTGTCAGAATAGTCCCATAAGGCTTGAAGCTTTTACTAGGCAACTTCGCACAGACCTTTTCCTTTTAAAGTCCTCTTACTCATTGCATATGGTCTTGAAAAGAAATCTGTAACACCAGTGGTGCTCCAAGGAGAGGCTTTGTGTTTTCCTCAGTTGGGAAGCTAGCTGTGTGTGAACAAAGAGGTAGGTATGTTAACACTTAGTCAGATGCATGTGTGAAGGGTGGATTACATTGTATGTTTGCAGAAAAGAAAAAGGGTTTGACAAAACAGGGGAAACAGTGTAAATTAAGAAAGGTGGTTAATATAGTGTGTGAGTAAAACAACACCCTGCAGAAATTCTAGCTCCAAGTTTGTGACACATTTTTAGTGGGTAAAAAACATCTTTTAATTGCAATTACTCTAAGTGAAATGTACACATATGGCTGAAAGGGGGAAAATGTGCTCCGGATGCAAATCTGCAAGATGTCAAATCAGAGGTTGCTTTTAGTATGATATTAATTACACCTGAAAGCTCATGCAGTCTCCCTTTAATAAAGTATTCATATGAGTGATGCTAGTAGGCATTTCCTAGTTAGTGTCCACAGTGTGACATTAGCGCTCAGAATAGATCACTTAATTAAAAAAGAAGTGTGCAAAATAGGAGCCTGTTATATTACAAGACCTTACACTCATTCTAGGATGTCTTCTCATTATGGCTGTGCAGCGAACAAGTCAGTATGAACTTGTCTTCCCCTGGAGGGACAGGCCTCAAATCTAAATTGAATTTTAATAACATTCTACAGCTCTGATATACATTTTACTGATAATGACTGGGAACAGAATGGGATAGATCTTTTTTCCAAAGTCCAAAATCTTTTATGTATTTATTTAAAATTTGTATTAATGCAGTGCCCAGATACTCCAGTCAGGAGTAGTACCGAATTCTGCTCGATGCTGTGCAAATGCATATTAAGAAATGGTCCTTTGACCAGAAGAGCTTTTAAACTAAGATGACCATCTACCTAGCCATTTATTCCTAATTTCATTATTTTGCCTTTGGATATGCATGTTCCTCAAGTCAGAGCTACAGTTTCTTTTGTGAGGTTGTAGTTATACCACAAAGGGCAGAAGTTGTACAAAAGTTAGAGCCACTGTGCATTTGTCTCTTAAATAAATGTTGGTGCCTATGTATTGGACTCATAGGTACCATAAGATAATGTTCCTTACAAGTGACTTACCTTTATACTGGATTAATTCCAAGTGATGTTTAGCACTGGCATGCATCCATTTTTTTGTAAACAAATTGAGTTATTAATTTAATTTATTCACTAGCTCTACTTGTTTTTTCATTCTGTGTTTGTACAGCTCCTAAAGCACATTGGGGTCTGGCTCAAGGCACTAAGGGCTTGGTTACACTTACAGTTTTATAGCGGTTTTGGTTATACCTGTCTTCATATACAGCTATAGGGATAGCGCTATAATGTGTCCACACTTAGACCCGCCAGCGGTATAGCATGGCCACATTTGCGGCACTTGCAGCAGCACGCGGAGTGGTGCATTATGGGCAGCTATCCCAGCATTCAGCTGGGTGCAGTGTGCTTTGCAAACAAGGGGGTGAGGGGGAACGTGTTGTGTGTATGCGGACAGAGAGAGTGAGGGGATTTTCTTCGTTTTGAGAGCCTGTCTGCAAATATCCTTTGAAATATAGAGCCTGCTAGTCTTCTCTGGCACACAGCTCCCTCGATAAACATTTGCATTGCTTATCTACTGAGTTGAGAGAAACTCTGAAAACGTACTTCCACATTCCTCCAGCCAAGTTCAAAACAAAGGGAAGAGACGTCAATTGCCTTAAATGGCTCGGGGCTTCGCCAGAGATCACTTGTAGTGCTTGAAGTGTTAATGCCCATTCACACTTGCGATAATACACAACAATGAATATGCTATAGCTGTTAATCCTCAGGGAAGGGAGGATTACCAGGACCGGTGTAAATGTGGATTTATAGTGCTCTACGTGCCTCGCCAATGTAGACGGGTAGGAGGTTATAGTGCTTCTGGAGGCTTTATAGCGCTATAAAGTGCCAGTGTAACCAGCCCTAAGGTAATACAAGTAGTAATAATAGCAGTTCCGATGTTTTAAAATTAAGCCAGAATGGCTTGGCTTTGCTCCTTTTGTAATTTTACTTAACAAAAGTGAGTGTTCCAAACCACCACCAGGATAAATAAGTGGAGAATTCTGATTTGGCAGCATTTTACATCCACTTTGCTCAGTTGTAAGCCCCAGTACTTCAAACATTTACACCCATCCTAAATTTTAAGCACAGGAGTATTTCCATTGTCTTCAGTTGGCCTACTTGCATGCTTAAAGCTGTTCTCAAATTTCCCATTCAGGAAACCAATTTTCCATAGCAAGACCCTCCCTAGTACCTTCCCCCATCTATCCAGAAACTAGCCAGGATTCCCTTCTTAATTAGCAATTTGAGAAAGTCCGGGTGGATTGAGAACCCTTGGTTTAAAGTTAAGTGTTTGTAGGCCCAAGCCTTAATTGAATACACAAGGTGTAAGATAGTGGAGATTCAGATGCACAGTTCTGTCTGAATGTAAGTGCTACAGAAATTGCCACAAGTAACTGAATTCCTTTGACAGGCATTTTTTATCATCAGGGGCTGATTTAAGTTACTTCACTACAGTAACCATGATGGGCTGAAACTTGGCATACAAAGTCTCAACATAGGAGGAATATTCTTTAAGATTTCATAGGATCCCACAATGACCTACTTGTTGTTTTTTCTATTGTCTGAACAATATGAATGCCTACAATGTTTCAGAAATCTCAGTAAACCCAGTTTGCTTAATTATTTGACATTCTCTTTGTCAAAATATCAAAAGGAACTCCTTCTTTAATGAGCAAGCAACCTGCAAGAAATTCTGTTTGCAAATTAGGTTTGGTTTAAGTTCAAAGAAAATTTTGGGAAAAATCAAAGAATGCATCTAAACTACTGAAAAGTCAGTTTAGTTAGTGCTCCCTAAAATATCTGAAACATTTGTTATAAAACCAAAGTAACTTTACAGACTAGGACTCGGTAATGGTAGGCACTATCCAAACACAGAACAAAAGAGTCCTTGCCCCAAAGAGTTATAATCTACGTATGAGACAAGAGACAACAGATGGCTATGGAGAGAGAGATGGAAATAATGAGACGGTATTAGGCAGTGTGATAGGCAGAGGTCTCTGCACACTAGTTGTCTACCTTTTCCTCACTTCTGCCAGTTCTTTTTATAGACATGATGAAAAAGGAGATTTTAAGAAGTATTTGAAGGAGCATAACGAGATGACTTTGTTTCCAGGGAGCTCCTCCCAAGCAGGACGGGAAGACTGGGAGAAAACACGAGGGTGCGTGTTTGAAAATGTAAGTGAATGATGGATTATAGTGTTACGGACCAGTCAGAGGTAGGCACTGACATTTCAATAGTGAATAAAAGATAATTGTTAGGATGTGGAAAGTGAAGATAGTCAGCTTACATCTGATGCAACAGAAGAGAGATTCAAATAAAGAAATGACATGGTCCAAGCGATGGGCTAGGAAACTATCTTTCAGCAGCATTCTGAATGGATATGGACAGATTGCATATGTCAAGGCCAGAGAGAATGTTGTTGGAATAATCATGAAATGAGATTATGAGAACCTGGACAAGAGTTTTAGTGGTACAGATGGATAGGAAAAAGGAGTATCTTATGGATATGACGTGAAAGAATTTGACATAAATTGTATGTGAGGATCTAGACCAGTGGTTCTCAACTGATGGTCCATGGACCACTGATGGTCCATGGTGACTTTTTCAGTCACCATACAAATATTGTCCAAAGTCAGATAGTGGGAGCAGGCGCTGCCGTTAGGCTGCTTTACACCGTGTTCACAAGCATGTAGTGTGTCATCCATAGCGTCATTTAGGACGCGACCTCGTTGTGTTGTCAGTAACTTCCGTCTAAGACTCTGAGCGTCAGTCTAGCTCCCGCCATCGTGCTGAGTAGTCGTCGTGTCATTCGTTCTTTGCTAAATATGCTGTTTTGTTTTTAATTTTTGTTGTAAAATGTAAGTTTGCACACAATTTTCAGCTTTGTTAGTTTATTACACACTTTTTATTTCGTTTGTGGCTTTTTTGTATGGGGATTTTAACACAGGGGATAAGACACAAAGTTTTATATTTATATCTGTTGAATTTATCAGGTTGGCGTGAAAGTAATTTTGGTTTTGACAGTATTAAGTTAAATGGTCTACTCCCAAAATAAACAATACTTTAGCGCTGGTATTGCAGGTTAATAAAATATTATTATCTGTTAAAAAATAACCCTAAAATCTGTTTTTACTCAACCAAATACAAGAGATAAAAACTAACTGTCATAGTTTATTTTTTCATAGCCCGTGTAATGTGTGCAGTGAGAGTTAGATAAATATTATATTGTAATTCCAATTTTTGCCACTGGGCAATTTATTTTGGGACATCTATATGAGTGATTTATAATTACTATACATCTCCCAAAATAAATTGTCCATTAAAAAAATCAAAATTTCATTGTAACCCCTCAGATCTGAGATAATTGCAATGACAGGAAGGAATGTCAAGCGCAAGTATTCGAAGGACTACATCAAATTCGGCTTCAGTTGTCAAGAAAAAGAAGGCGTGGATTTGCCACAATGTGTTGTTTGTTTCAAAGTCTTGGGGAATGACTCAGTAAAGCCAGCTAAGCTGAAACTCCATCTCGAAAAGTGTCATCCAAACTTGTAGCAAAAGGATGAAGACTATTTTGAGCAGCAGTTATCAGGTCTGAAACAACAGTGCCTTGATTCAACAGGTGCATTCTACAAAAATGCAAGCAGTGCAGTGATCACTTCCTACATTGTTGCATACAAAAGGTTAAAAAGGCTAAAAAGGACGTAGTCCACAAAAATTTTTTGATTGGCCTGCTGGTCCATGGACTGAAATGAATTGAGAACCCCTGATCTAGACAGAGGTCACAATTGAAGATCATGCCCAAGTTATGGGCCGGATTGACTGGTCAGGGTCCGTTTGCTGTTGCAAAGCTGTGATTGAGCATGGATGGAGCAGGAGACTTAGAATCAGTGTTCTGTCACTGATGATCTGTGAGATTCTAATGGCTTTAACCAGTGTTGTGGATGCATCTCTGAAAAGTCAATCCATTAATTCCTTTCAGACTATTTTCCTATCAGCAAAATAATACTTATTTATCTGATGATGGTGTCATGAAGTTTAAATTCACGTCTTTAAGTAACACTCTTTGAAATCCATAGATGAAAGGAGCTGTAGATGTGCAACAAATTGTTAAAAACCCTGGTAGTAGAACCTATCAATTTGTAAATATTAATGCATTACACACAATATATCTCTCTGTTTGTTCAGCACCTAACACAAAGGTGTCCTGGTCCATGACTAGAGCTCCTAGAACTAAAGCAATACAAATAATTAATAATAATAAACCTGAATGAGGCTCCACTGCATAAAAAAATCTCAGTTGTTGTTACTAGTTGGAAACAAAAGAATATATTGTTATTGCAATAATATTCAATAACAATGAGACAAAAGGTAGCACAGTCTCAGAGGACCAAATTTTCTCTCAAAGGAGACGCCAAGTAAGGGTATGGTTACACTTACAAAATTATAGCGCTATTGCTTATAGCGCTCGCCTTATACAGCAATAATAATAGCGCTATTGTATGTCCACACTGAGATGCTCCAGCGCTATAGCATGGCCACATTTGCGGCAGTTAATACGGCATTAAGAGCAGCGCATTAGGGCATGTATCCCACAGTACACCTCTTCCTGATCTGGCGCAATGGCTTGTGGTAGGGGGGGCGTCACTTGCGGGGCATTCTATATCCTGTTTGAACTACCCATGATGCTTTTTGGCATATCCCAGCAATCCCTGTGTTTCCTTCCACCTCCGGCGCCATCTTTCAAGGGTTTCAGCAAGGCACGCTCCGTCTTCCATTGTCGAGTGCTGCAATGAATCCAGAACTGCTGAGGGACATGCTGACGACTGTCGCCAGCACATCTCTGTGTGCAGTGGAGTTATTCCTTGACATGCAGGATGACAGTGATGATTCTGAAGACGAGATCGAAGCGATGAATGCATTCGACACAAAGCTTCTTGTCTCATTAACGGACATGCTCACGGCTGTTGAACGCCGCTTCTGGGCACGGGAAACGAGCACAGAGTGGTGGGATCGCATCGTCATGCAAGTCTGGGACGACGAGCAGTGGCTGCAAAACTTTCGAATGAGAAAAGCCACTTTCATGGGACTGTGTGCTGAACTCGCCCCTGCCCTGCGGCGCAAGGACACCAGACTGAGAGCTGCCCTCCTGGTGGAGAAGCGGGTGGCTATCGCGATCTGGAAGCTGGCTACCCCAGACAGCTACCGATCGGTGGCCAACCAGTTTGGGGTTGGAAAGTCGACCGTTGGAGTTGTGCTGATGCAAGTGTGCAGGGCCATTAATCGCATCCTGCTACGAAAAATCGTGACTCTGGATAACGTGCATGACATCGTGGCTGGCTTTGAAGAAATGGGTTTCCCTAACTGTGGAGGGGCGATAGATGGGACCCATATACCCATTCTGGCACCCGCCCACCTAGCTGAGGAGTACGTTAACCGAAAGGGGTACTTCTCCATGGTTCTCCAGGCGCTTGTGGATCACCGTGGGCGTTTTACTGACATTAACGCTGGCTGGTCTGGAAAGGTGCATGACGCACGCATCTTCCGCAACACCGGCCTGTTCATGAAGCTGCAAGCCGGGACTTTTTTCCCAGACCAGAGGATCCCCGTGGGGGAAGTGGAAATGCCCATAGTGATTCTTGGTGACCCTGCTTACCCTTTAATGCCCTGGCTCATGAAACCGTACACAGGGAGCCTGGACAGCAGTCAGGAAAGGTTCAGCTACAGGCTTAGCCGTTGTCGAATGACTGTGGAGTGTGCTTTTGGGCGTCTCAAGGCGCGCTGGCGCTGTCTTTATGGGAGGCTAGACTTGGCCGAGGGTAGTATCTCCGCGGTTATTTCCGCATGCTGTGCCCTACATAATCTTTGTGAGCGGAAGGGCGAAGGCTTCGCTCAGGCATGGTCCTCTGAGGTTCAACGCCTGGAGGCCACATATGCCTAGCCAGAGAGCAGGGTTCATGGAGGGGACCAGCGCGAGGCTGTTAGGATCAGGGAAGCCTTGAGGGAACATTTTGAGGCTGAAAGCCAGTTCTAAAGTGAGGTGCAGATGGAGGGAGGGAGGGAGGGAGCATTCTTTTAACAGGAACAGGCATTTGCTTTTCTGTAGCCTGTAATAATGTATGTACACTTAATAAAGAAACCCATTTATTAAGAAGACAATTCATGTATTGAACAGGTACTTCGGTTGCTGAAAGAAAACATTGTGATGCATGTGAGGGGGAAGGCAGGGGAGGTGCAATGGGGGTGTCGTGGGGTCAGTCAGAGATCGGAGTATGTCCGGGTCTCTGAGTCTCCAGTGCCCTCACAGTGGCCATGTCCCCCGAACCCCATTTGCAGAGGGCAGTAAGGCATGTTATTAGGGGTAGACTGCAGTGGATAATGGTCTGGGGTCTGGGGGTTGTTCGGTGAAGACAGAGGGGTTGGAGGCAGCTGTGGATGGTGATAACCATTTGGCTGATGATAGTGGCCTGAAGGGTACAGAGGCAAAGAAGGGGAAGGGAGTTGGGGCAAACGATAATTGGGGTGGTGGGTGCGGAGCTTCTCCTCCTGAAGGGTGACAAGCCGCTGCATAGTCTGCAATTGAAGCTGCAGTAATGAGAGCAGCTTGTCGGTGCTTTTCCGGCGGTGAATCGCGTTCTCCTTCCGCGCCTTCTCCCTCAACTTGCTCTCATTCTCCCTCCACCTCTGTGCAACTCGATTCTCCGTTACAGCTTGTTGCATTACTTGCTGTACAAGATCCTCCTTGCTCCTTCGTGGCCACTTCCTCAGTCGCCTGAGCCTCTCAGCTGTTGATAAGAGCGATGGCGAAGGGGTGAAGGACGACCCTTCTAAAATAAAAAGATACATTTCACAGTGGTTCCCTTGTAAAGAGCAGACATGCCTATCATTCCCCCGCATTCCCCGTTTGCCTGTCCCGCAGACAGCACAGATACAGCAACGGAGCCCCTGCCATGGTGAGTGGACTCCAGAGGCAAGGGAAATGATTTTTTCCCTGCCCTGAAAAGCTGTGGCGGGGGAGGGGGTGGGGAGTGCCGGTAAGTGGCAGGAGACCTACTCTGAACACTGTTCCAACATTCTTCGTAGGTGTTTGTCCTGGAAGATATCTCGTTGCTTCGAGTCACTGAGGAGCAAAGGGAAGGGATTTTATTAAGATGCGGCTTCCGCCCAGGGCCATATGCAGCGTGCCTATGTGCAGCAATACTCCCCCCACCCATTGTAGCACAGTGGCAGGGACTAGTGACCGTGACCGGGACGGGGACCACGCTGGCTCTCCCGGGAAACCTGCGCAGGCGCATTGCAAGTGCTCTTATTGAGACCTTTGAAGAGATTACTGATGATGACTACCGCGATGTGATAGACTACATCAATGCTCTATTCCACATGTAGGCAAGCATGCAAGCATCCCTTTCCACCCCAAGCTGCCTGCCTTCCCCATAGAAAAGCAGCTTTACCTCCGCAATGCACTGCTGAGCTGGCCCCTGCAACCGCTGGACGCTGTGGCTGGCCGCCCTCCTCCTGGCTTTAGAGGAGAGCTCCTGGCTGCATGCCCCCCTGCCCTCCTCCTGGCTTGAACAGAGCACCAGGTGGAATGCCCCCCTCATCCCTTTCCACCCCAAGCTGCCAGCCTTCCCCATAAAAAAGCAGCTTTACCTCCGCAATCCGCTGCTGAGCTGGCCCCTGCAACCGCCGGACGCTGTGGCTGGCTGCCCTCCTGGGTTGAGAAGAGCTCCTGGCTGCATGCGTCCAGGGACTCCTCCGTGCCCTGGATCGCTGCTGCCTCGTCCTCATCCTCCTCCTCTTCTTCATCCTCCTGCTCTTCGTCCTCCTCCTCACCCCCCCCCTTCACTGGTGGGCTGGGAAGTGTCCGTGGTGGTCGATGGAGTGACCGTGGGATCACCACCAAGTATCGCGTGCAGCTCCTTATAAAATCTGCAAGTCACCGGGGCTGCCCCTGAGCGGCCGTTTGCCTCGCGGGCTTTGCAATACGCATTCCTAAGCTCCTTTACCTTAACACGGCACTGCAGAGTGTCCCGCTCATGGCCTCTTTCTGCCAAGGCATGTGATATCTGCCCATAGGTGTCAAAATTCCTGCGGCTAGACCGCAGCTGAGACTGAACAGCCTCTTCCCCCCAGCAGCTGATGAGGTCCAGCACCTCACTATTGCTTCATGCTGGGGATCGCCTATTGCGAGGAGGCATGGCACGTGGAGTCATGATGATCAATCAGAATGATCACCTGCAACGATTCCCTGAGACCACGCCACGCAATCAATCAGATCAATGAGAATGATCACCTGCAAGGATTCCCTGAGAGCACGCCACGCTTGGCTGGAGCAAACAGGAAGGGGATTTTCAAATTTCCCTGGAACTTTAAAGGGCGGGTCTGACGTGTGGTCACCTGAGGACAGGACAAAAGAGTTTGCAAGTGACGACCAGAGTGGCTCGAACGGGAATTATGGGACAGGCTGGAGGCCAATTAATACGCAGTGGGTGTCCACATTCTTCCTGTAGCGCTACAGCAGGTGCGCTACAGCCCTTATTCCCCATGAGGAGGTGGATTAATAATAGCGCTATAACTCCGCGGTTATAGCGCTATTAGTGCCTTGCCAGTGTGGACGGAGAGTAGGTTATAGCGCTCGTGGGGGCTTTATAGCGCTATAAAGTGCCAGTGTAACCATGGCCTAAGTAATTTATCAGTGAAAAGCAATTGTATAAATGAATTTTTGGAGGTGAAGTATCCCAGCCTACTGTGCCTAACAAAACTATAGCATATTCTGCAGATACAGTACACTGCTTTATGGTTAAATCAAGACACACAGGCAAACTGGTTACGCTGAGATCCTACAGTGGCTTCAACATTAGTGGAATTCCATTGATTTCAGTGAGAGTCTGCCTGAGCAGCTCCCGCACCCATGTGAATCCCCCTAAAAGGCAACTGGGAACTGACTGCACGAAGTTGGTTGAGGGATCTGTTCCTAGTCTGTTTAGCATAAAAACAAGGGGAGTAAGATAAACAAGACTAGTTCATTGATCTTTTTAACAAATCTTTCATTTTTTGTCTGGCAAATCATTTTCAAATGGAAGGAATTCAACAATCATTCGTGGATGGTTTTATATGGAGACATATGAAGAAATTTGTTTAAGCAGCTGTCCTTCTCTTTTTTATAATAAATGTAATTCAACAAGTGTTTCCTGTATTACAAATCTATCACTGATCTGAGTTCTAAGGAGGCATTAAGAAACACAAAATGTATATTTGCTGCACTGAGATAAGAAAAAGCCTTTTTTTTTTTTTTTTAATATTACTTGTATCCCACTTGGATTACAGTGAGGCTAATGCCATCTCTGAAGAAGTATCAGGAAAATATGGTTGAATTTCTGAACTTTTCTGTGTTATTTCAGACATATTAACATAATTAATCCACACAAAAAGATCACTCCAGAAGAAAAGCAAATTGGTTCTTGTCAGTCAGAGCAGCAGGGCAGCTGAAAACTATACAAAACTCTTCATTATTAGCACATTAATGCATGCTTGATTGATACAAATTTGAAACTTTTCTGAGGATTGTCTCTATCTATTGCTACTGTGGCTTCCCTAAGTCAGGTTTCAGAGTAGCAGCCATGTTAGTGTGTATCCGTTAAAAACAAACAAAAACAAGGAGTACTTGTGGCAAATTGGTTAGACTCTAAGGTGCCACAAGTGCTCCTAGGATTTTTTTCCCTAAGTCAGGTGTCTGTCTGCATACAGAGGGTGGTTGGAAAGTCACAATATGGTGCTTTGAAAGGAAAGGAAATTGCCCTTATTTTTGTTAGTGTGTGTTCTGAAGCTTATATGATCCAATAATTTTCTCTGAAGTCTGTAAACTGAAATGCTTTAAATTGAAATTGGCATTTTCAACTCTACTACTCAATTTCTGTTAAAAGGTGACTATTTGTCCTCAAACTTGCACTGATTGCATATCTTTAGCACCTTCTATCCAAGTGCTTTAGAAATAGCAATTAACTGGTGACACAAGTATTATTTGTCAGCGGAGTAGCTGTGCTGGTGTGTATCCACAAAAACAATGAGGGGTCCGGTGACACCTTTAAAGACCAACAGATAAATCTGTTAGTCTTTAAGGTGCCACCGGACTCCTCGTTGTTTTTATAAATATTATTATCCACTTTTTACCAAGCAATTGAGAAGGTAAGCCAATGAGACAATAGAAGTCAAGAACAGAATCCACACCTTTCTGTTCCTAGTTCTGTGCTAGTTCTAGACAATACAGGTTCCTTTCTGACAACATCCATGACAAATGGGATTTTTGTCTGTTATCATTTTCCTCAGCATGGCTTTTGTGAAGATGGCAAAATTTCACCTTGGGCAAAAACCTGGAAACTTGTTCCCATTCAGAATGTTTCCATTATTTTGTCATACAAACAGGGTTTCTCCCAGAATGGCAAAAATTTTCCTTTCACCAGTTCATGTGTTCCTCTAAAGCATGAAATATTTTAGTGGTTGTTTTGCATGGCTCTTCATACAGTGGATGAGTAATTCATGCTTTTACAGTATTTTTCTTTCAGGAAATTACCTACCATTCCTATGAAGTATCTGCTTTATTGCTATTCTTATAGCTCAAGTGCCATGGCCATATATGTTGTTGTTTTCTTCTACTAGCAAGAAATAGAATAAAAGCAGATAGTGAGCATTTCCCTTTGGGACCAAACAACTAACAAATAAGAGAAAATTCTTGCGAGATACAGATTCCATTTTCTTCACTAAGATGTTAAATGACATTATATTGGATCATGATTAAATCAGCAAAGGATGATATCTTTGGAACACCCATTGTAAGTCATACTGGTATTAATCATCTCCAAGGTGATCTCAGTTGCTATGGAAACGATGATGTTTGTTTGTGTTCCTAGCACTGGCTGGTCTCCGAAGTTTGGCAGTCTCCACATAGTAATACAGCTGATTAGAAATGGTAAGTCTCTGTCATGAATTTTTCATTGCTACTGTCAGGATGAATCCATCCTTTACAAGAATAATTACTAATTAATAAATCCTATTCTATGTTCAGATGGGAAAGGTTCTCTATGCTAAACCTGTCCTTTTGTCACCAGGCTCTTTAAACTCCTTCAGGATTTTTTTTAAGCAAAAAATACCACATTTAATTAAACTTACTTTGTGAAAATATAAACCCTTTGCAATCCATTTTTCTAGTGACTTTTAGAACTATTTCTATAATATGAAAGGATATTCTTCTTGGATGGAAGGTTAACTTGAATCTTTCCATCATATTTAATTCATTGCTATTCTCCAGCTTCCCAAGAAAACCGTGCTATGGTGGGACTAAGGCCTTGTTTGCACTACAAATAAAACCATTTCAGGGCATCAGTTACAACACAATTGTCCAATAACCCAGCTATACAGCATGGTTAAAATGTGTAAAGTAGGAGGAATCTGGCCATGTCTTCAGACATTCGTGGGTTAAAATCTTGACCTGTCTGTGCTTGTCCTTAGATCTCATGATTCAGTTATATTTGTAGCATAGATGAGTCCTGTCAGTGCTATCAATGTGCTTATTCACTTTGTGTTGTCAGTCAAGCTCCAACTATAATGAAAGTGTCTGTGATGCATTAAAACTAATAAAATCCAATTCTGACTAGTGACAGGTTTTACCCCCATATTCCTTAGGGACCAGGAGAAGCATCCTATAACTTACTGTAACCAATAGAAACACTATGTAATTTGCTTTAAGGAAAAAAGCAAAGCAGCCCATGATAGGTAAAGTTTTACTATTAAATAATCTACAAAAACTGAATGAGCTACTGAGAATGGAACTTTTTCAGAGTTTAGAGGTGGCTAGAGTGCATTTTGTTTTCCTGTGTAAAGGGCATTTCTTTGTTTTGTGCAGATAGCTGCTTCACTTTCCTTTTCGGCAAGAGAGAGAGAGACAAAGCTGATATGGCCTGGCAGATCAGTTCAGTTTGGATCAGCATCTAAAATCTGGATATTTATCTGAAGCTTTTATAAGCCTTGCATCCATCTTTTATTATTTTGTAATATTTATACTATCATTGCACCCAGAGGCCCCCAACAGAAATAGGGCTTGCCTGTGCTAGCTGTCATACAAATACATATAAAGAAATGTCTAAAACCTCAGCCCAGAAGCACTTACAATCCTCTCACATCCCTTTGCTGTTCCTAAAAGGCCCTTCTCTGTCAATCCTTCCCCTTTCTTTTTTATAGAAGGCCTGTCCCGTCCACCACTCTCACCTCTATCCCTAATCCCATCCTTGTGTATTGTGACTGAAGCCCAGATTTTGCAAGGAAGTCAACAGTGCTCCTCACTGGCTCTGGTGTCTATCCATGTTGAACTCTTTGCAACATGGGGCCTTGGTGATCAGATATCCCAAGGAAATTGGAAACCACGTGAGAATGTGGGAAGGAAGAATAGGAGAAAGCTGCAAAACATGGGAAAGGAGAGTGAAAAGACAAGCTAGAACCAGGGGTCTGCAACCTTTCAGAAGTGGTGTGCCGAGTGTTCATTTATTCACTCTAATTTAAGGCTTAGTGTGCCAGTAATACATTTTAATGTTTTTAGAAAGTCTCTTTCTATAAGTCTATAATATATAACTAAACTATTGTTGTATGTAAAGTAAATAGGGTTTTTAAGTATTTAAGAAGCTATATTTAAAATTAAAATGCAGAGCCTCCCAGTCTGGTGGCCAGGACATGGACAGTGTGAGTGCCGCTGAAAATCAGCTTGCATGCCGCCTTTGGCACCCATGCCATAGGTTCCCTGCCCGTGAGCTAGAAGATAATAGTTGGACTAAAGGAGAATTAGAATTTCTTTTGTCTGGCCTCTGTTGTTGAACGACATTTTAACCAAAATAAATATTCAACAACTCTGCAGCCCTCACTAATTCAGATCAGTTTGCGTCTCCGTTGTAAACAGTGCTCATTTACAAAATGGTACCTGAACAAAATTGTAGAAGGAACAAAAAACTTTGGAATAAAAAGGCACTAAACTGACTAAAGTAAAAGCAGGTAGTATTTAATTAGAGAGAACTGAAGGATGTTTTGAAAATACCATATTAACATTGAAATAAAAACACACATAGCAGTGCCAGAAACATGGTGGTGATAAGCAAATGTAGGTGACTTACACTATGCTGATGATTCTTAGAGGTACATTCAAGATTTGTAATATAACAATGTGCTAATCTTATAACAAGAGTTTGTAGAAATGAAATTAAAATAAGATTTAAATAGAGACAGCTATATTAAATAAGTTTGTACTCACTGTTTGAAATTACTCATAAAAACATTAATATGAAATTGAGAAATTTTTCACCATTATTTCATGGCTCCACAAATAACCAAACAGATAATAATAGGAAGATACAGAATTCAGCTGGAAGGAAGTTAATACAAAAGTTGATTATTGAATCTGTTAATGAGGATATGGACATGAAATTGTTACTACAGCTTCAAAAATTTCAGAACATTTGTAATGTTAAAATATGTCAAACAAAAATTGCAATGCACACCAGTGAAAAAATTCATGTTGACCCCATTGCATCACAGAAGGATCAGGGATCAGCCTAGTCATTTGGAAAATGATGGGTGAATAACCAGAGGACTGGTTGATGAAATAATGGAATGATCTGAAAGTGCCATGAGTACCACCAGTGAGCAGCATACTGAAGCCAAATATGTGGAAAATCAAGAGAAATTGCAATTAAAGACAAATATCTCCTACCAAAAATAGATGAAGTTCTGGAATTTCTAAATACAGCAAAATATAGTAGTCCTTCAGATTTATCAGCAGATAAAGATGATCTCAGTCATCAGCCTAAAACAAGACTTGGATCATAAAGGGCATGTCTACACTGCATTAAAAAAAATCTGACTGTCAGTCTCAAAGTCTGGGTCAGCTGATTGGGGCTCACAGGGCTTGGGTGGTGGTGCTAAAAATGGCAATGTTGATGTTAGGACTCTGACTGGAGCCCATCTCTGAGAACCTCTCAGTGGGGAGCATTTTAGAGCCTGGCCTCCAGCCAGCCTGAGTCTGAACAGATATGCTGCTCTTTTGAGCTCCACAGCCCAACCTGACAAGCTTTAGTCAGCTGATCCGGGCTTTGGGACTCTGCCATAGGTCTTTTATTGCCATGTTGACATACCTATAGTGGCCTTTTCAAATTTAACATAATGCCATCTGGCTTATGCCATTGAAATGTTTCAGCCTTGGTGAGGCCTTTGACCTTTGCATCTAAAAGCATGAGCCTCTACTGCTAAACAACCAGGTCCATGAGTTCCCAGGCAGTAGAGAACTAAACCCTCTGTGTGGTCTGACTATTACAGGTACAAAGGACAATGAGCCACACAATTAGCATGATTTATACCATGCTGCACATTTCAGAATTTCTTCTTTAGTAGACAGGTTTTTTAGCATTTCGTTACCACAAACAAAGAAACCTGAAACCACCAAATTAATATCTGTCTCATAAACTCAGATCTAAAATCCCAGGATCACTGCAAGCTGGAACACTAGCAATGGTCGTCACAGCTTTTCTCTAGAAATAAGTTGAGGGGTTCATTTTTCTGTTTAAATGTTATGTAAAGGATCGTTTAAGAGGCAAAGAACCATAAAGGAAAATACAGCTTTAGTCAGATTTTTCTTAAATGTTTTTATATTGATGCATGAAACTTATATTAATAATATTGATTGCAGATCAGACATCTAGCATCAAAGTAAGGTTGTGCAACACTTACACAATTAAAGTTGTATTTATGAAGTCCATGACAAAGTCTTCTAGGTGCTATGGTAATACAAATAATAAATCAGAATAATAAAGAGCTCGTGCCTGTAAATCAAGATTCCAGTCTGTGTGTGTGATTCACAGCTAATTACTTTTGCTTTCATTTACTTATGCCCAGATCCTGCAGGGGAAGTTCTCTTGATAAAAAGACTATAAAACTGAAGTAACAGTAGCCATGGAAGTGCATACTGACCCTCTATTGCACAGCAGGGGTATTGACCCAGATCATGTGACAGGGGCCAGGAAATAAAAGCCAGTTTCTTACCAGCACTCCATTTGCCTCAGACAGGTGATATGTGCTTTTCTGTTTATTTCTATGTAAGTCACTACAAAGACCATTGCAGACAAATGGTAATAGTTTATCATTACAATCTTCCTCTATTTTTCTTTCACATTAAATCAGGCCTGTTTTGACAGAATCTGCATTCCATGATTGTGTGGATTAGTCTAGTTTCAGAAAGCAAGAGCAGTGCTGGCAGCACACAAGCCAACATTCCTATCCTATTCCTAACTAACTAAACATTAATCTAGTTTATATTCTTGTATACTGTATGTGAATCAGATATATATAATTTAAATAAAGCCTTTCACCCATGACTAATTTAGAAGCAAAAGGCATCTTCATGTTCAGTCTAGTGAACTTTTCAGTACCAGTTCAGTCCATCTCTAACTGCATGCATCAATGAAATGCCAAAGGTTTACATCAGTATTGCAATGTGGTTTATAGTTGCTTTAAATTTAGATACAGTATGTGAGTCCCACATGTATATTTGATCAAGTCAGAATTAATTAACATCCTTAGTCACACTGAGTATGCCATAAATCAAAGCAACAGTTAAAAGAAAATACTCCTTATCAAGATGTTACATGAAAATGCCACACAAGAAGAGTTAGGAATTTGGGTTACTTGTGCAAACTGCTGTATTTTGGGAAAATACTCAGAGATTCAAAACTCATTTGAGAGGATATCCTTCCTCATCAAAAATGAGAGGAAAGTATTACATGAATAATGATGAGACTGAAATTAGCTTTTGTTCTTAAAGGAATACTAACTGTCTACTTTAGGGATGGTTACTGAAGAAAGAAGGCTCTTCTATTACAAGTATTTACCAAAATCAAGGTGGTCTGCTTCTTTAGTGCCAGATTCTGGCACCCTTACTCCTGTAGAGGGATAGCTAACCACTATAAGATACTATTTTATGTATGGTTGGCAGAAACTGGTTTGTAATTTTTTTCAGTTGTATTTAGTACTTGTGAAAGGTGTCGGATGATAGATCAATTTTCAGTGCAGTAGAAGCTTCCGGACACTGTCCTGTCAATTTGCTTCAACCATGAGAAAACAACTCTAAAGATAAGAGTGCAGTTCAGGTTCTATAGTCATTCACTTTTAATCCTTTATGCTGGGAATTTTGCAGAGATACTGAACTGGTCTGCCAGTTCATTTCACAAAGGCCCAGTGACAAAATCATACATGACAGCCACCAGAGAGTGGTCCTGTTGGGTTCCAGGGAGTGGGCAGGTCACCAGAGAGTGGTGAAAGATGGGTATTTTAGCTCCAGAATGTTAAAGGCCCTTTTTGCTATGAGCTGAAAGTGTTACATCAGGTCAAGCAGGGACACCTGAGTCCAATTAAGGGTTCCCAGTGACCCTTAAAAACTCCTCTTCTGATGAGAAAGCTGAGAGACAAATTGCAGAAAGGATAGTGGCAACAGGGAGAAAAGGCTTCTCATGAGTGAAAGGCTGCTCTCTTCTCTATAAAGGAATCAACCGAGCTAACAGATTGTTTGGGGAAAGACTGGCACCCACCAGTCAGCATAATAGGATAACATCCTGGGGAGGGGGAAGGGAAAGGTTGTTACAAGTTGTTACTTGGTGCGTTACAAGTTTCTTTTATTTTTTTATTTGGCTGAAGAGTACTTCTTGGGTCTCCCATGAGAGCCTCCTTGTAAATATTGGAAAATAAAACCCAAGTGATGAATAAAAACGCTTTGGAGTGGGACTAATTTCCCCCATCCTACTGACCTATTGCCAGAGGGGGAAACACTGAGTCAAGTGAGGTGAAGAAAGTATCTTGCCACATACCATCTAGTATTCTGTAGCTGTTAGATGGTAATAACTAGAGCTGGTTGATTGCTTCCAAACACTATTTACAACCACTCATTTGAAATTTGATAGGATTTTTTTTGACTGTGCAAATATTTGTGAAAAAAGGGTTTTGATCACACAAATGTTTGGAAATGTTTATTCTTTGTAGAAATACCAGTATCTCTATGTAGGGAAGGGTATTTGTGAATTAACAAGAATATGTATTATTTAATTTTATTGTTCTCCTACTTAGGTTTCAGTCATCTAATCATAGGGGAAAACACCACCATTAGATTAGGGTTGGGATTTTCAAAGGAGCCTAATGAGTCAGATGTCCAAATTCCCCTGACATTCAATTAACTTCCCTGAGCTCTTTTGAAAATGTCAGTTTAGGTGAACAATCACACACCAAAAATGATGAATAATAACTAGTGAATAATAAAAGTGAACAGTTTGCAGACATTCCATAGGCTGAAAATTGTTCAATCATGCTATCTGGTAAATAGTTAAAAATATCAAATACATGAGTGGAAAGTAGGATGAATTCCCAAATGTTCAATGAACAGGGGAAAAAAAGACCGAATTTCACACTGGATATTATTCAGAGTTAATTTGACCAGCCTTAGTAATAACATGGACACAATTGATCCAATCACACTGTTAAATTATAAGTGAAGGAATCTGTATTCCATTGTAGTCCCCTGAAACTGCACGCTTGCATGGTTTGTTTTACTTTTTTCACTGGTCCTTCTGGTTTTGTATGATGGTTCTTTCCTAATCTTTCAGTTGTGTTTTGTACTCATGAATGTTGTGTGTGACTCCCTGACAGTCCTGAAAAATTCTGGCAACTATGTACATGTCCAGAAGATCAGAGCTGGAGGGGGTTAAGGTTAATACTGTTAGCCATAGTCTGCTGTGGAAATGGGAAGCTGAAAAAAGGTGATTTTCTGCTTTAGGGAGGCAGGATATCTGCTCTGGACAGTACTTGTGGAACAGAGCTTTGGTTTCTGATACAGCCAGTCTGTCCCACAGCAAGGCTGAAGTTGGAAAACTTAGAGGACGGGAAGTGGAATATTGTTTGAAACATACCAGGCAGCCTAGGGATAGCAACTGTTTGTACGTGTGTTTCGTCTATTTTTAATACCTAGAAGAACCGTTACTGGGACAAAATCCTCATGAGATTTGCTCTTCTTGCAATGTTTCCATCATCCAGGAACTGAAATAACATATATGCTGATCTTTTCATATGTCTCTGTGTTGAAGAAGAAGAAATGAAAATTTAATCCCAAGTAAATATTGGTACAGTGGAGCCCCGCTATAACGCGACAGATGGGAGCCATAAAATCCCATCGCACTAAATGCAGGGATGTGTTATAGCGGGGCCCCACTCCCTGGTAGGGAGAGGTGCGCTTCTCTCCCCGGTGCCCAGGGCCTGCCAGGGACAGAGAACTCCGGGGCTGCAGACTGCAGCCCCAGAGTTGTCTGTGGAAGCCGCTGCCCACCCACCTGCCGGGGGCAGGGAACACCAGTGCCTGCAGCCCCAGTGTCCCCTGTCCCGGCAGGTGGGGGCAGCCCTTTCCAGAGAAGCCTGCTGGAAGCCGCTGCCCTGCACCTGCCGGGACAGGGGGACTCTGGGCTGCCGGAGTCTCCCAGTCCAGGCATCTGCGGGGCAGCGGCTTCCAGAGAAGTTGTGGCTCCCCGCCTGCCGGGACCGGGGGACTCCCCCAATCCTGACAGGCACGGGGCAGCGGCTTCCAGGGAAACCGCGGCTCCCCTCCTGCCGG
>ML677333.1:69136136-69463464 GCA_007922305.1 Dermatemys mawii | reverse complement strand
AGCGCTATAAGCAATAGCGCTATAATTTTGTAAGTGTAACCATACCCATAGTGTTATCTCTGCTGGTGTGACAGACCAGAAATGCTTCCACAATGCTGTCCTCAGTTAATGCCTGCAGTGCTTTATGTGGAGGTGGGAGATTGAGCTCTGCTTTGGTCTAGCTGCTTTAAAAATAATGGCTGTGGCCAGTTTATGTTAATTCACTTTCAGGGGTGTCAGTGGGATCTGTTGATTCAAGGGGAAATGACAAACCCCATAGACATGCATGTCAAGGCAAGTGACCCAAAGAGCTGAATTCATACTGACGTACTCTTCGCTATCCTTATGGCTGCGTGGTGAAGGGATACCCAGTATTTTTGAAGACTTGGGACCTGATTCTTATTTGCTCAAAGGTCTCTTTACACTGCAATTTATTCCTAGTGTCTGGCTCCTTTAAACTAACAGAGCAGGGTAAGCAGGCTTGAGTGTAAATGAGAATCCGGCCCTACGCTACCAGTAAACTGGAAGGAATATAATTTGTGTGATGATAATAACATCACAATAATTCAATGAATCATCCAGAGAACTGAAGTAATGGCTTGCTTTTTCTTTTAATTGGCTTTCTTATTACTGGATGATCTAGGTTCTGTTTTCTGTCCAAACCTTCTCACTAGTAATTAAAGGGTGGAAATAGCTGTCAAAAGCGAATATTTTTTCTCCAGTCCTCAAACAGAAGTAGGTAACGGGTAATTAGGGCTGGCATTTCTAATTACAACTCTAATTATATAAAACCTTTTTGCCCCAAACAGCAAGAAACAATTCCTACTGCTTAATAGAAGTAAAGTTCCTACCAATCAACATTCTAGTGTAATATTCATTCATTTATGGAAAGGTCAAACACTACATATTACCCACTACCAGCTATTACCCACATGTAGCTTGAGTGGCAAAATCCATCCAGCATTATATGCTCCAGCCAGCTTTTTGTAAATCACTGCCTCAGCATGATGTATGCTTTTTGAATAAGACTGTTATGTGCAATAAACTAATAGCAGAAGCAACAGGTCGCTGCTGCCCACAGGACAGCAAGTTCTGGTGTTTTACGTTGCCTGAATTAGTCACCCATGCAGTCGTCCCTGTTCTATATCGTTTTATTATTATTTCCATATCTTAAGCTTGGAAAAACATTTCCAGCTAATAATCCTCCCAGTCAAATGTCATGGACTGTTACCCACTCCAATATGAAATCATTCAAATGGAACATAAAGGAGAGGAACAAAGCCAATCACCAAAATATAGTGGCACCCCCAGGGCATATAAAATGGAGTAATCCTATAGATTTTTCCTATCTCCCCTTGAAGCACTAGAAATTTACCACATTACACTTTACCTCCCATGCTGACTAGCCATCTAAAGAAACCTGTAGCCCTATGTGACAGAGTGATCGGATATATGGCAAACAGTATCACAACAGGCTCAAAGTCTGATCAGGAGAAAAACAATCTTTAAAAATGCATATGAGAAAGAAAAAGGAGAAGCCAAACTTCCCCCACCAGCATGATTTTCCATTTGCACAAAACACAAAATAGTGCAACCCCCCGCCCCCAGCAGCTCTTTAAAATATCACAGGTGCTCAGATTGTGTCAGGTCCAGTGGAGATGAGCAAGGAGTCTTTCGGTCCTATACATAGTGCAGTTGAGAAGCATAAAGCTAGCACTTGCTTTTGGTGTGAGCATCCCCAAAAGATATGAGATGAGATCATCCTCTTGTCTCACTCTGCACCAGCCAGTGGAGGTGGACAAGACTGGAGGGGAGGAAATATTTACAACCTGCAAAGGGATGGTAAAGCTCCCACTATGGTGTTCATGACCCAAGAGTATAAGGCAGCATTCTGGTTAAGCGAGCCAGAACATCTGTTGGGGTTCCCACCACCACAAGGCATTTCCATGCTGCTGCTTAGCTTTGCCTCTAAGGAAAGATCTTCACTCATGTTCTGCTTGGTAGAATACAGCTGCTTCTTAACAGCTTCCACAGCAACCAGGTTTCACTGCTGGGTGGTGGACAATGGATTTGTCCTTACCCTCCAGTTTCTGGCTGACCTGCACTAAGAATTTAACAACCCACTTCATGTGGTATATATCAACATCAAAGTGGTTTTTGATTCAGTTGGCAGATCAGCACTCTGGCTCACATTGGGTGGAGTTGGCATCCCAGATGTTCAGGTTCCTGAACCTAAGGTCTTCCAGACAGCCTTGGTTCTGTTAAGTCCAGTGTTGCCAAGGATTCCAAAATTATAAATCAGGCCTTAAAAATCATGGGATTTCTCTCCTCCCCCTTCGCTTCTGGTTTCTGAGCCTTTAGGCAGTTCAGTTCTGTTCAGGCAGTGATGCAGGAACAGTTTTTAAAGCGGGGGTGCTGAAGGCAGAAACCATGTATTTGAGTTATCACTACCTCAAGCCAGAGGGTGCATCAGCACCCCTACGTGTGCAAGTCATATTTTCAAGCATTTCTGTGCAACCATGAGGTCTAAGTACTTACTCTCCTCCCTCCTCCCAATGACAGGAGCTGGGCCTTTAACAAAAACACCAAATATTGTGAGACTTGCGATAAATTTGTGAGAGTTGGCAACACTGTAATGGTGGGTATTTATTCTGCTCCTCCTACCATTCCAGATTCAGCTGCCCCGTCCTGTAGTCCAAGTCGCTTCCCATATGAACAATTCAATTCACGTCTCTAACGTAGCCTATTCTGTTTTATTTTAAGTGAATTTAATAATGTTGTATTACACCACTGTGGGTTCAGCTCTCATGACTACAGTTTCAAGATCAACAGAGTGAAAGTCACCTCTGCTACTTGCGTCAGACTTAGTTTCTAGGAACACATAGAGACCATGGTTAGTGACCAAACACATATTTGCAAGTACAAGGTCTAGTTTGGTCTACAAGGATTATTAAAGGTTTAATTAGGATTATGATTACCCAAGCATATAGAAATCCTATAAAGACTTATGCACGTTATAAATATAGCCATACTCCTCCTTAACGATAGTCTTCTGGTTATATGGATGTCTTGCAAATTGTTCATCAATAGAGGGATGGTTCCTCCTGGAGTTTTCCCACAGGGAACTCATTTTACCCAATCTGTGAGCCTTTTTATCTTGTGATTCTGACTACGCCTAATACTATGTGCATGTGTTAGAAAAATGTGACTATCGGGTATCGTATAATCAGAATTACTCTTATGGTTAATTTTTTGCAATACCACCCATTGGTACACCTTTTCCTATAATCTTGTAGCATCGCGGCGTATTTTATAATTTACATCTATTTAGCATATGTGACATAGAATGTTCGTTAATAATAACATTACAGAACACAGAATAAATAGAGATAAAATGAAGTAATTGGCTACACGAAGGTGCTGGATGCCTGGAGGCTGAGTCTTCCCCGTACCTCTGTTCAGGGAGCCAATGCTCTCTCCTCACTGGAAAATCAGTGCCCTGGAAGCCTGCCTGATTTCTCAGTAACCTACTTTTGTTAGCAGGCTTGCCAGGTCCTGGAACTCATCTTCCCATGCTAAGCCCTGCAGTCTCCAAGCTCTGTACAGGAGATATCACTGCTGTTTGTCTCTGTCACTTGGTTGGGGGGTGGGAGAGGTGGTTCATTTCCCCTGCTCTTCAGAAGCAGGCTTGCCCTCCATTATCTGCTCTGGCCCAGGGACCCCAGCTATTCCAAGGCAAAGTAGAAACCTTGTTTTCTTAGGCCTTTGGATGGGTTCATCTCTCCCCTACCCTACGTTCTGGCAGTTTTCCCTTCAGTTTTTTTTTTTTTTTTAGCATTACTCTCTCCCTCTTACACAGCAGGTGGATCTCTGCAGTACTCTGCAGGGCCAGCTTTCCTGCAACAGGACTCCTCTCAGCTCTGTCCTTGGTTTCACCTCCTTACTGCAGCACCAGGATCTCATTGAGGCATTTGTAGGACAGCATGCATTAGAATGTGCAGAGGTATGGAGGAAAAACAACAAAGAGAGGATAGATCCCACTGGAGCTGTGGCGCTCCCATTTCTTTAAACTGTTTTGTAAGCAGCCGATCATTCACGAAGGAAAGAAAGGCAAGGACCTGCTCGGTTGGTTCCTTCAACTGCTGGTTTCTTAAGAATCTGAAACCAAAATCAGTCTCCAGCTTTTCTGATTTCAAATTAATGGAGTAATCACAAAAATGTCTGATTTTTGAATTGTCTCACTTTAAGATTTTGTGACCTTTCATTTTCTTGCTATTTTATCTAAGTGAGGAGAAAGCAACACCCCTACTACAGTCACAAGCTGCAACTCTGATAAACACAGTGTGACTCCATCACACAGTGCTCTCCCTATTGCTGTAGGTTTGCTTTTTAGGAGTTGTGGACACACTCCAGGCATTCCGGTAAATTTTCCTTGTTCTGTCTGATCTCTGTTGTGGTTCTCAATTATTATTGGACAATGAAAGCTAGAGCAGAATGGGGCATGATCATACACTTCCAATATGCTCCCAGTGTCATGGGAGCAGTGAGCCCTTTAAGAGAATGTTGAGACTAAGGAGATGTCTTTGAGGCCATGCTCTGGGACTGAACAATCGTTTTATTTTTTCAGACAGCATCAGGGTAGACTGAGCCAGTCAACTCACTGAAGAGGAGTCCACGTGAATAGGGTTTCCTTTCACATGCAATTTTTAAACCAAACAAAAAGAAAACTATTGAAAAATAAATGTCTCTATTTCATTCATGAGCTAACAATGTCCTGTTTTGTGTTCACATGTGGCCAGTTCCTGTGACAGCTCAGACACAGACCCTTTCAGAAGTGGTTTGGTTTGTGGTTATTTTGGTACTTCCAAAATATTCACAGAACACAATTCTGTGATCCAGAGGTATATGCTATGTAGTTCAGCTTTTTCCAGGTAATTATCTAGGCAGCAACGCTGCTTCTGTTGTTCATTCTGCTAAAGATAAAAATAGTCCTGTATTTGGCACTTTAGCGTTTTAATAAACTGTGGAAAAAATGGAAAGGAGTTTTAATATACAGGGATTTATTTCATTTCCCATAAGTGTGCAGAGTGGTGTCAGCTGTGTGCCTCGTTTACCGAGACTCTAGCAGTGGTGATGGAATGAGGTGAAAGCCAGTGAAATCAGCTAGTCTCTGTAATTAAAAGATGAGGGGGATCCTGAGAAAAACGAGTCAGCTAGGTGAGAGAAAGCGAAAAGATAAGAACTGGTTCTGTCCATATGGTGAGGAGGATGAGAAGGGGGTTGAGACATGGAAGAAAATGATAGGGAAATTGATGGGAAGAGGGTAAGCAAATATCATGACTCAACTTGCTTCTCCGTGAGTCCTTTCCTCTTTGGAGGGAATGACTTACAGTATTCACTGCTTCCATTGAAACTGGGCACATTTTGGGGGATGTCTAAATGGACAGGTTTGGGAGAGAAAACCAATTCTAAAAGAGCAGTAGCAGGTGCAAGGATTGGCTAAGGGAAGAATAAAATGGACAGCTGGGCAGGGCTGTTCCCTCACCTACCTGTCTGCTAAAATCTGACTAACTTGAGCTCCCGCTTATATAAACTATCAAGTTTGGAACTATACTAGTTAAATTACTACTATTTCTACATATGCATATACTGTGGATGTTCATATACTTTTCAACATATTATTTATGTTGCTTGGAGCAAGCAAATGTTGTTTTCCTTTTAGATAATATTACAGCAGTTCTATATGTCCTTTGTCAGCATTACTTGTGTAGGAGAGAAAACAGATGGTTTGTTCATACTGAAAAAGGCAAATAGCAGAGACTGCATTTTATCATTTAAGATAATGCCTCCAGGCTTGAGTTATAGAGGGATCTCAAAGGAACTGTTGTAAATTGAAGCATATCCTGCTATCCAAAAATAAATGCAGTAATACAAACAAGTTTAAAGGGAAGTTGTGCCCCATGGTACAAGGGACAGATTATTGTTGTTCTTTATATTCCAGTAGTACACAAAGGACCCATATCAGAGCAAGAACCACATTATATAAAGAATAGAGGATCCTTACCATTTTTGAATCTTCAGATGTAATTTTGACTAGCAGTATCTAAAAGTTGTTACCATTTCAAAACAGTTCAGTAGTCTATGTGAAATGAGACTGTTGCAGTCTCATTGTTAATGGACAGGGTTCTTCATCACCAAACTGACTTCAGGCATTAATTTGGTGCCCTTTTTTGTTAATGTCCGAGAGGCATAGGAATGCCTGAGCGTGGAGAACCAGCTCCCTTTATAGCTGTAGGAGGTTTTCTCTCTAAAACAGGGTTGAGGCATATTTATGGAATGGTTGGGGGAAGCCTGCATTTCCGTGGAGTCAGGCTATCGTTCTGACACCTTTGACCGGCACTTAAGTTATGTAAAGATATAAATACATTTCAGTCTGCTATGTAGCAAAATGTTGGCCACCGTGATTTTCTTCAACAGCTTTCTGATCTATAAATACCAAAAGCAAAAGAATCCTCATTTCAAACTTGTCCATATAATTTATTGTTTCTTTAATGGGACATGCATTCTGTCCCTTCAGCTGTGATTTTTGTGTGTCTTTCTCCCTCCCGCCTCCCTCCTCTGTCCAAAGTACTCAGCATGTATTCAGGATTGTGATTTTTGACAAGACATTGAAGAGTCCTTCAAAATCTATTCCATTCAATTTCTCCACGTTCTTTGACAGGACTTAATCAGAACAAAAATAGTACTAAAAATATAGGCATTTATTTGTTATTTCCTTCATGATGTCATTGTTCCTGCATCCTTGAAAGAAATGAGGAAAATGCTGGACCTGGTTTAAGGAAAAGTGGACTAGGGGGAGCAAGCTGAAAGTTCTAACTTTGCCCTGTGGGCATGTGGAGTTTGCTTATTTATTTAATTTTGAAATGCAATTGAAATTTTTCATTAGAAAACTTCTGATCCACTCTAGTAGACACCGGTTTTCATAGAGGGAAATTAATCGGTGGTACAGCAGGTTATGGCCCCTAGCCCTATCTCACCATATATGCCATGTAGTAGAGGATGTTGGCTGGCTGAGTCCTTGTAGAGGGATGGCCCTGTGGGTTGAGGAAGTGGCCTTTGGCACAGAAAATCACTTCGTGGATGGACTAAAAAAGGGGTCATGGATCTGTTTTTATGCGGATCCTTTGGCTCCAGAACTTACCCAGCGTGGAGGAGCTGGGCACTTTAAAAACTATAGGAGGTTGTGGGATTCCTGGCTATGACTTGGGAAGGTGAATTAACTCTCATTACAGCACTTCATCAGATCCTGAATATTTGGACTTCGTGAATTTCACCCCTAAAGGACAGCTCTTTATACACTGTGATAAAGCTCCAAGTTTGTACTTGTGGGTCCTGCGCTTCCTGGCAGATTTAGGAGACTCAGAAACTCACCTAGGCCCCAGAGTGACCTCCCTTTCTCAGTATAATTGGCAAGAGTCACCACCTAGTGAGTTACCTTCATCACAGGCCAGTATGGAAGGTGGAAAAAGGGGGGGAGCCCGGGCCCGCCCTCTACTCTGGGCTCCAGCCCAGGGACCCTAATAGTATTAGCTAAGATGGATGACCTTTTATCCACAAAACACAATTCAATTCCCTGGGCTACTTCCCCACAGCAGTCCCTGCTTCTTCAAATTCCACTTCACCCTTACCTCAGGGCCTCCTTCCTTCTGGATGATATGTTGTCCACCACTCAGTCTCACCAACAGCACAACTTCCTCTCACAGCTCCTGACACCCCCAGCCCACCTGACTAACTGGGAGGTTTTTATCTGGATTCAGCCAGTCCCTGATTGGCTTCAGGTGTCTCAGTTAGGCTAGCTGTTTCTACTCCTTTCTAGAAGGTTCTTAATTGGCCCCAGGTGTCTTGATTGGTCTGGAGTAGCCTTTGTTTGGCTATCCAGGGAACAAGGACCTGCACATCCTGAGACTAATATACCTGCCTTCCAGCACTCTCCTATATCCTTCTGGTCTGACTCTGTCACAACGCTAATATTCTTTTTTTTTTTATTCATGGTCTGTTTTTAAATAATGCAGTCACTTCTTCTGTCTGTAGTGCATTTATACACTGCAAAATTACTGTAAGGGGTATAATGTACATTGATACCAAACCCACATTTTATTAAATGCCAAGACAACTCTCATATAATGTTAAAGCTGAGATCTTTAACTGAGAGAATACTGGACTTTTTCTCTCAAAAATATTCGAGTTTGAAAATGAATTTCAGTTAGACCATGTGCAGGACCCATTCATCTGTGTTTGCTACAAACAGTTATGCTTTACTAGCATTAACATTTGCGGGAAACAAATTTTGAGCTTGAATATTGCCACAATTCAAATTTTGCTTTTATCTTTGATTATAACATTCAAAATAGAAAATTCATGCTGTGTTAGTTAGTTAGATACATAGTCATTTGATTAGGTGACCGAAAAAAAATACTCCATAATTTATGCAACTAACTCCCTGGCTTTTGAAATTTGTATACCAAAAATTGAAAATCAGCTTTCATTAAATGTAAAACCTTGGAATGACTGAAATGAATGAGAGTTTTGCCATTGCCACATGGGTCAGAAATTTACCTCTAATAGTCTCGTTTGAGGAAATTTGCAATGAAAACTTAATATTCATCTAAATACCCAAATTTAAGAGTGGTTGCAATTTGCTCACAAATATTATGTAAACTGACACAAAAGTGAAATTTGCTCAGCTCAGTGACACACAGGAACATCTTTTTCCCCAAATCCGGTTTTCAGCAACAGTAAAGAATCCTAAATTTTGATGTCATAGACCCTATGAAACATTTTTCATTGGCTTGTTTGCAATGACATTGATAACTTTCCCCTATGTGATGGTTTTTTTAAGCTGTAGATCTCATTTGAAAGTGCAGAAAATGTGTAGCATTCAAATGAATATTTTTGTATGGTCATTCCAATCCTTCTGTTGTTGACCACTGCTTTATTTTAAGTGTAATACAAGCTCATTTAACAGTACATTGAGCTGCCAAAATGCAAAATGTTTGCAGCTATATAAGACTAACTTTCTTTTCATATTACCGCTTCTTAGCAGATGGCCAAAGACTGATATTAACATAGCTTTCGAGGCATGTGTGAGATTTTGTTTTTGTTTTGTTTTTTAAATGATCATATGAATTTCTAATGCTAAAAGAGGGAAAAAAAGTGTGTGTGGTAACACAGAAAGCATCATATTTGCCGATTATGTTAATAAGAAAATTTGCTTTTCTGGGAAATTGAAAATCCCTCAAGAAAATTGCATTAGCAAGTAAGAGCTGATTTGCCTCTCTTTGAAAGGAAAAAAAGATTGAACAGCAGATGTCTTGCATATATGAGGGGGGAAATATAGTACAAGAAAGCAGATAACTTGATTCTAAGTTAAAGGTTATCTGCTTTTTACAGTAAGCGAATTACTATTTAGTTATTTAAATGACCCAGTTAGTTATCTGGTTTGTGTCTGAGTCATTAAGATTGGACATGCTGAGGGTGATTCTAAATCTTATTAAATTAGTTTCTAATAATACATATCCTAATTTTTAGATCGCTTCGAGCGCATAACAGAAGCCAAATTACAAATTGGCAACTTATTTTTTTCTAATTTAATTCATCTACTGTATTGTAGCTTCATTTCTGTCTATACAACAGAGAGGTTAAATCCTTTTGTTCACCAATGACACTTTCACAGAATCACTGAACCATAGAAATGTAGGACTGGAAGGGACCATAAAATGTCATCTAATCCAGCCCCCTCTGCTCAGACAGGACCAGGTGTCATCCCTGACATGTTCTTTTTTTAAAAAAAATGGTGGGGATTCTGCAACCTCCCTTGGAAGTCTATTTCAGTGCTTAATTACCCTTATAGTTAGAAAGCTTTTCCCAATATTTAATCTAAATCTCCCTTGCTGCAGATTACTTCTTCTTGTCCTATGTTTGGAGAACAATTTATCACCATCCTCTTTAGAACACCCAGTAACATAGTTGAAAACTATTAGCAGATCTACCTTCTTGTCTTCTTTTCTCAAGGCTTATCAAGGTGGGTTTTTAAAAATAAAATAAAATAAAAAAACCCTTTCCTCATAGGTCAGGTTTTCTAATCTTTTTATTACTTTTGTAGTGCTCCTCAGGTCTCTCTCCAATTTGTCCACATATTTCTTAGAGTGTGGCACCCAAAACTGGACACTGTCTTCATCAGTGCTGAGTAGAGTGGGACAATTTCCTCCTGGCTCTTACATAGTACACTCCTGTTAATTCTCCCCAGAATGACATTAGCCTTTTTTGTAACTGTATCACGTTATTTATTGGTTTTGTATACTGTTGGTATTGTTCTTCCTGTACAGCTATTTCTGTCTTGCTCTTCTTCTGCTGGCCTGTGTGTAGCTGCTCTTACATTATCTGATTGAGATTCTGAGGGGAGAAGCTTGAACACAGGATCCAGCATTCAGGCTACTCTTTATCCTTTCTCTGATTTCATACCATCAAAATGCTCAGAAATAGTTTTTTTCTTGCCTGCACCTCTGATGTTTGATCCAGTACTTCCGTGCAGAGATGGGCTGTCAGAGCCTCAACAACTGGCATCACAAGATAGACACCAGTGTCTCCTCAGCTTCTGTTAGAATTTAATGCCTCAAAAGATTTGAGAATTCATGTAAGTCTCTCTGCTGGCGTTTACTGTATTTGAATCAGCACACAAGTTTCACTTCCTTGAGGCCAAAAGCGAGTGTCTGTCTGTTCTCTGGTTTTTTGGCATAAAATATGGAGTTAGGGTATTGCTACATTATGGAACAGATATTTGCTAATGGAGGCCAGTTTTTGCAGATTGAGTACTCAGAAACGTAAGTGGAAAAATGCTTAAAATTGACAGCCAACTTCTGGCCTCTTTGAACAGATTGAAAGAGAGATTGATCTCAATCTCAGAATCTAATGCAGTATTTCCTTTATGTTTAAGAATGTTCTCCAGCAAAGATAAAATTATCACACACACTTTTTTTAAAAAAAATTGAGTGAATGATTTAATGCTGAAGGAGATGTGGGTAATTCCATTCCCTGAGTAAAGGGTGATTTCCTGTGAGAATGAAGTAGTAGTTAGAGTAATTCCCCATCCTCTCCTTGTCATGTAAATTAGTCTCCATCTTCCAGGAACAAACTGAGGAAAATTACCTTCCACAACACAGTTCTTCAGTGCTAGCAAACATACCATGCAGGAGCATCAGCAAGGGAGCTGCAGGGGTATCTTCCCTGAAAAAACAGATATGACAGAAGACAGGTTTCCCCAGACTTATTCCAGTATCCAGGGCAAAGCTGCATGAGCAGTGGGCTAGGCTTCTCAGGCCATGCAATCCTTTCTAGGGCTACTATTGACAAGGCATATCGGAGCTGTGGGTACTTGGTTGAAGAACACTCGGTTGAAGTAGCTATTCTGTTTCACTTTGCTGCCTTCCCAGATGGCTCCTGACATTTGTTCTACTGCCAAAGTGTGTTGATTCAGTTAGCCTGGGGAGGGATTCAGGTGCTGTACCTTAGCCCCCTGTAATGGCCTTTCCAGGGACCTTATAATATTAGGAAGGCTGATGGTCCATTATCATTTTAAAGCCTAACCAAAAATAAACAAAAAGGGAAACCGTGAGAAGTGAAAAACATGAGTATTATCTGCGAGGTGCCAACCTCACCTGGTTTGGAGATGCATTTTGGGTATCCAGCAGTTTGCATTCTTATTAGACATGTTAATAAGACTGTTAATGTTGAGTTTTCAGTAAGTATGGAGCGTTGGAGAAGCTTAAGAAGTATGGAGGAAAGCTAAAGCTGTGCCAGTTTTTAACAGCGTAAAATAGATAACCCGGCTAATTATAGGCCTGTCACGCTGACACTGATCCCAGGCAAGAAAGTGGAGGAGATGGAACCAGACTCAATTAACAAAGAATATAGGGTAATGTCATTTAATGCATATCAATGGAAAATATATGAGACAGGTTGGACCCCTTGGGAAGCCACCTGATGTGCTGATACACCAATGAGTCTACCTCTTCTGCCACCTTGGGCCCCCTTTAACCTATCTTGCTGAGCCAGGCTTTTAAAACCCCCTCTAACACATGCACAGGCAGGGCCATACCCACCTGCACATCAGTTCTGGGAAGACTTAGCTTAAGGGACTTGCTCCAGCACGCAGATGTCCATCTCCCTAGGAGTGCAGACCCAAAGATATATTATGAAATTTGCCCTCTTCCTCAATGTGGAGAGAGGTGTGCACACTTCTTGTCACATCCCTCCCCACAGTTAAAATTGAAGAAACTGGGTTTAATAACAAACACAACAAATTTTATTAACTATAAAAGGCAGATTTAAGTGGTAAAAGGGGTAACAGAGCAAAGCAGACTATTAAGCAAATAAAACCAACCAAACAAACTAAGGTAGTTTCACTAAATAAATTTGTTACAAATAGTATTTCTCTGGAATACTAGCTGTTGTTGCAGGAACGTTGTAAAATTTCTGTGGTTCAGAGTTCCAGTTATATTCCTCTTCAGACTCGACCCCTGTCTCAGTCTGGACTTACTTTCCCTTTTGCAGTCTTTCTGCTTAGGCAGACAGGCCGTAGAGAGTCGTCCTGTTTACCTTCCACCCCAAACTTAAATAAGATTTACATTAGGCAGGAATCCTTTGTTTCCCAAACTTGACCCCTCTTCCCTTCCAGGGGAAAGTTACAAGAAGTCCCCAGTAATGTTTTTGTATCGGGTGACAAGACCACCTGACTCTGTAGGATCAGAGAGTCCGTGAGTCAGTGGCGGTATGGAGGGTCCTAACTTCAGATACAAAAATGATAAGCATGCAAATTAGATAATCACATTCAGTAAATCATAACCTTTTGAATATCTCATGAGCCATCTTGCATAAAGTATATCTCAGTTCTGTCATTCATAAGCATATTTTCAAAAAGAATATGGAATGGCATGTCACAATAACCTGTCAAACTAAATTGATGTTTAAATTTTTTTTTATGAGATGATAAGTTTGGTTACTAAAAATAATAGTGTTCATGTAATATACTTAGACTTCTGTAAGGCCTTTGACTTGATATTGGTTTAATCAAAAAAATCTAGTTTTTTGATTAAAAAACTAGAAGAAGATAAAATTAACGTGGCACACATTACATAGCTTAAACTCACTAACTGATAGATCTCCAATTGTAACTGTAAATGGGCAATTGTCATCAAACAGGTGTGTTTCCAGATGGATCCCCAGGTGTTGGCCCTGTGCTGTTTATCACTGACCTGGAAGAAAACATAAAATTATCACTGATAAAGTTTGGAGATAACACAAAAGTTGGAGGAATGGTAAATAGTGAAGAGGACAGGTCACTAATTCAGAGCGCTCTGGATCACCTGGTAAACTGGACACAAGCAAATGACTATATGTTTTAATATGGCTAAATGTCTGTGCGGGTAGAGATATACATTTACCATACTTACAGGATGAGAGGTGGGCTCAATCTTGGGAAGCAGTGTTTTAAAAAGGATAGGGGATGTGTGGATAATAATCTGAAAATGAGCACCCATGTGACTGTGGCCAAAAGAGCAATGCATCCTGGGATCACATTAAACAAGGAAATATCAAGTAGGAGTAGTTATTTTACCTCTATATTTGGCCCAGGAGTAACCTCTGCAGGAATACTGTGTCCAGTTCTGGTGCCCACAATTAAAGAAGAATGTTGATAAATTGGAGAAGGTTCAGAGAATTAGCAAACATACCTTTTAGTGATAGACTCAAAAAGTTTCATCAAGATTAACAAAGTGAAGGTCAATTAGTCTAAGTATCTACATGGGGAACAAATATTTAATAATGGGCTTCTCACTCTAGCAGAAAAAGGTATAACACAATCCAGTGGCTGGAAATTGCAGCTAGGCAAATTCTTATTGGAAATAAGATGTAAATTTTTAACAACTATAGTATTAACCATTGGCACAATTTGCCAAGGGTGGTGGTGGATTCTCCATCATTTTTAAATCAAGACTGAATGTTTTTCTAAAAGATAGGCTCCAGGAATGATTTTGGGGAAGTTGTGTGGCCTGTGTCATATGAGATGGCAGAATAGAGATCATCACAGTGGTCCATGCTGGCCTTGGACTCTACGACCATTTGCAGCATCGGGGCCTAATTATTTTTTTTTCAGCATTTCTGTTACTGACAAAAAATTTGTCACTTCAAAATAAAATTGATTTAATGTCTACAGTGAAAAATTACTTAAACTTTCAGTGTATTAACATTAAAAAAAAAAGTTTACAAACATACAGGCCAAACTTTTCAGGGTGGGATTTTCAACAGCACATAAATAATGTCTGGGCCTCAGACTCCTGCAGTGTACTTTAATTATCTCAGCAGGTCTGACTTTAGTTCAGCTCAGAGGCACTTGCAGAGTTAACCAGTGACCAACCAACTTTCATAATGTAAAGTGCTATTTATTCAGAGCAAAAATATCACAGAGAAAATGTATAATAAAAACAATAAAAAGCTTTTCCACATCTGTGAAACAACTTAGAAAAAAAATCATGTAAAATCTGAAATGTTGTTGTTTAGGAAACTAATTAAAGAAACAAAACATCTATTTTAGTAATTTGACTATAAAATAAAAAGAAAGTAAACAACTAACATGTAAATAAAATACCATATTTAAATTTTTTAAAAATCTATTTAACTTAGAGAAAAGCATTATTCATATAAAAAACGTTATTAATTTAAACAATTATTTTTTTTAATCCTGAGCCGGAGTAAGAGGTAATAGGACACAGGAATGTTTTCTTCCTTCCCCTTCCCCTCCCTGCCTTGAGTGTTTCTTTCTCCTCTTCCAACTGCACAGTCTAGCTAAAAAGAATAATTTGGATTTGGAAAGCTCCATACAGCATTAGCTATTTAATTCCCACAGAACTTCTGTGGGGGAAAGTAGGTCTTACCAACCCCCTTTCAGACCACAGAGGTTAAGTGATACACCTTTGGTAAAAAAGCAATTCAAACTGAGGTTGTAGTGAGAGCAAATAATTCAATCATTAGTCAATAATTTTACCCCTCTTTTCAAGAACTGATCCTGCTTTCTGTAAATGTACTACTTATTCACAGGTACTCACTGAAAATGTGAATGTGTGAAACATTTTAAACAAATAGATTTAATAGGGAAAGTGAGGGACAGAGATGTGACTTGATTTGCACAAGGTCACAGTAGGTCGATGTCAGAACAGAGATCTGAAATCATACAGAAATGGAAGAGGCAATAGATATCTCTCACCAGCTTATAGTGCCTGTCAATGAGATGATTTGCCTGAGGAGTTACCAGGGTGTAGTGGGTAAGTCATCACAGTAAATGACAGATCTGGGTTTTAAAGTCATAGACTGCGTGATGACATTGAGCAGCCATTTAGTCTATCCATTCCCTTATTAAAGAATACCATAAAGCCACAGTAACGTACAGACAGTGCAAGGAAGGGCCCCAAACCTTTCAGAAACCAGACAATACGAGTCATGCGGACATAGATATGCATGCAAACACTATCCAGCCTTCAAGCAAAGCTGGAGAGTCTGCCAAAAGAACAACTATTTTGCCAGACAATGTAGAAAAAAGAAAGCTATCCATGAAAGTGATGAAATGCAGTAATGAGATATTGTACATTAATTCCATATAGCAACTGTCAGAAGCCCCATTAGATGAAGAAAATATGAATACCAGCTGCTTAGAGAACACAGTGAATGAGTGCCACTGAGTCTGCAAGAGCCCAAAAGTGAATTTCTGCATGGAGACAAATACAATTCAGAATCAGCTTGGTAGAAAGCCCATTCTGAATCTGATTGTGAAACCAGTCCTCCTCAAGTTAGTTTTCAAGGTTGTCGTGCTTTTTCTAAAAAACACAAAAGTTCATTCAAAAGTCACTGGGCCAGAAATATATCAGATTTGTTCCTTGGGTGGACATCCAAGATAATCTTTGCTGAGAACAGGGAAGAGATCACCATTTCTGTGTTAAATTACAAAATGTGCAGATTAACACATTGTAGTTTAATGGGAATCTGCCATACCTTTTTAAATTTCTCAACACGATGTACTTTACTTTACTCACTTTCCCCACGTAGACCTACAATAGATATAGAGAACAATTTCTTTTTCATCTTTTAAAAGTCATAAGTCTAAAGCCTTTTCCAGTCCACAAAAAGAGCAAATGCAGCACATAGGTCTGATTATAGGTCTGATAAACTAGAGGCCATGTAATCCATTCAGACTACCTCAAAGTGCTTCCTGTCTATTAAAATGATAATGAGCTCTCTACATGTAAAAGTGTTTAATTATATCCTATTCTGTGAGATTCAGTATCTGAATGCTGTTTATATTCTTTTACTCATGTTTTAATTTAACATATGCAGAGCCTTGAAAGTCGTATGAGTGTAATAAGAGTAATAAAAAGAAACTGTTGAAAGGTATTCCCTAAAAGTTAGAATAGAACATGTCAAAAATTATAATTATTTCTGACAAGTGTAAGGAAATGATTTTTGGAAGGAGTCATTTAAAAGTACTCCTGCACTGTGGTAGGTTGTAAACTAATTGTAACCACTCAAAGTGACCTGTGTGTCACAGAGGGCAGTTCACTGAAAACCTTTTCAATGCACAGGGAGCAAACAAAAAGCCAGTAAGATGTTATTGTGCCTTAAGAAAGAGATTGAAATTAATACTAGAACTAGTATATTGCTATAGAAATCAACAGGATACTCTCACCTTGAATATGTTTAGTTTTATCACTCCATTTCCAGAGGCATAGTGTAGAAATCGAAAAGGTCTTGAGATGGGCAAGGAAAATTAGAGGTACAGAAAGACTTTCATATGTGGGAAGATTTGAAAGATAAAGAACCATTCAGAAAGGAGATGAATAAGAGGGGACTTGACAGAGACTTATAAAATAATGAGTATTATAGCAAAAGTAAGCCGGGTGTTCCTGCTACTCTCTCTCTTAAAACCAAAATGGTGGGATGTTCCAGTGAAATTAAGAGAGAGCCAATTTAAAGCTGTTCAAAGGAATCACATCTGTACAACTCATAATTAACCTGAAGAATTCTGCAAAAAACATTAGTGAGGTGGAAAGCTTAGTAAGGAAAAATATAGATATTTTCATGAATACAGTCATCTGCAATTACATTAGTTGGGACAAAAGTTGACAAAGGATAGCAACCACTATGCATGAGGGTATAAGTCTGTCACTAACCACTACTCTTATGGAAAAAATAAAAAACAAACCTTCCTTACAGGCACTTTATGGTGGTTGTACACTCTCCTATAAAACATCTATGAGTTAGTGTCAAATGCAAGATATTGGACTAGATGGACAGTTGAGCTGATTCAATCTGGTATGTGCTATGTTTCAGTTTCAACAAAACATAATGGTCCAAATATATATTTGCAGCCTAGTTTCCACTCCCTCCTGACTAAGAGATCTAATCCTGCAAACACCTTACTCTCTTAAGTAATCCCATTAAAATCAGGTATTCTGTGTGTGAAGATGAATTACTTCTGAGAGGATATTTTGCAGTTTCAAGTCCAAAAATTCAAATTACAACGACCCTAGATGGGTGCACGTTTAACAAACACTAATGAAAGGAATTGAAATAGATGAACTGAAAGTTAAATGTTATTTTAGCTATGTTAGCTGTAATTAGTTTGACCCTGTGTTTAGCTTGAATTCTTTGTAACAAAGAAAGAATATGAGCTTATTCCACAAAAGATAAGGCGTCTATTGACCAGAGTGTTCCTAAATCACATGGCCATTTGCATTTTCCCACCAAACAAGTGTCATGTTAAAAAAAGAGCCTTCTCTGTCCTGAACAGTGTAATGTTTTGTGGGAAACTAGAAAAGAGAAAAAAAAGAGAGCGGAGCAGATAGAAGGAGAAGGCTCCTGGAAAGAGACTCCTAGAAGGAGGAGAAACAGAGACACAAACTGAAGGGACATAGACTGTGAGGTTGAAAATAACAGGAGTAAGTCTGGCAACTGTACTACCCAATATGTAACTACAAAGATTATTCAGGGAGAAAGCCAGGCTGGAAGTTAAAAGTACTTCTCAGACTTTGTTCACCAGAGCTTGAGGGCTGATAACTTTGTACAGTAGTGTGCGGCAGAATTACCTCTAGGTCACAGAAAGGCATTCTGCACCTTAAAAGCTGCAGTAGCCTGCAGAAGAAAAGGTTAACACTTTTAAGTGTTAATATATTACTTGAGCAATATAGTAAGAAATTTCAGCCAGTTATTTGTGTAAGTGACAATAAATGCTGTTAACTGAGTGTAATGGGCATAAGCTGAATTTTGGTTGATTTTGTAGTGTAATATATAAGCTACAGAATTGCACTGCATTTATGATTTCTTCCTTTTAATAGGTAGCAATAATAGTAGAATTTAGTTTAGTACATGGGTGGAGTCCTGCATTTGATCTAGAGTAGACTCTCGATTATCCAGGATGATAGGGAAAAAATTAATCCTGGTTAATTAAAATCTTGGATAATCACCATCCATAGGAAATAAGTGGGGAGCAGGGAAGATGTTGGTTCACCAGCCACCTTGTGCCGGGGGAGGAGGTATTGGTTCCTACCAGGGTGCAGGGCAGCCAGTGTTTTTTGGGGTTTTTTTGTGCTTGGGGTGTCAACAAAGCCAGAGCCAGCCCTGTGAGTTACGCATATTTTTTTTGACATCCTGGTTAATCTACAGCCTGGTTAACCCAATCCTGGATAATCGAGAGTCTACTGTATATCAAATGTGAATTAGTTTGGGCTTTTTCTGTAGAAAAAGTCAGCTTTCTGATAAAACTTTTCAGAAGTTTAAGACTTTGTTTACTTTGTGTTCCAAGTGACTACTACAACTATTTGTGAATAAATTCTACAGTATCAGTCACTAAATTCAAATTTCCAACTACCAGCTGTTCTACTACTTAGAAAGGACCACTATTCTGCCATAAAATGGTGCTCAAAAGCCAGCTTTTTAGCCTAAAATATAATTTAACTAGTCAAGAAAGATCATGTCATCCATTTTTAAATAGTCTTTACAAATACAATTATACAATTAAAAGGGGTAGAGGTGGCAGATTTCCCTAGATCTAGCCCAGGTATGCACATATTTCATAGTACACAAAAAGTATGTTAAAATAATTGTAGGCAGTGGTGGTGTAGCCATGTTGATCCCAGAATATTAGAGGGAGAGATGGGTGAGGTTATATTTTCTTATTGAACCACCTTCTGTTGCCGAGAAAGACAAGCTTTTGGGGTTACACAGAGCTCGTCTTGAGGTGTGAGGAAAAACTGGTCTCGTGTTTAAATAATATAATGTAGGTCTGCAAAGTCAAGAACATAAAATTTGGACATGTCAGATTTAAAATTGCCCATGCAACCTTAATTCTGTCCCTGTGTATATCCATTGAGTGAACTAAATGGGGTCATTTGGAAATCATATGTATTCATATAATTCAATATTGTATCAGAATTCATACACACCAGGAGGCTGAATTAAGGTTGCACATTCTTAACTTTCGAGGGCTTGACTTTGCAACCTAAACAACATTCTTGTAACATTAACATCTTAGGTTGTTTTTAACCTTTTCCCCCTTAAAGAAAAATGTTGGGGAGGTTTTATTAAATGGGCCATTGTAACCATGTTCTAGGTCTGGTGATTTACAGAATGGAAGCATCCTGGCCCAACTCTGTTGCAGCCTCCCAAACACTACAGCCAGCTAGTCCTGTCGCTTCATGGATGTCCTGTCTCTGCAATGTGTGGTGCTGCCTTGTGATTTGGGCAAGCTGCCAATATGTTCCTGAGGATTGCAGGTGAGAGAAGATAAATTATGATTTTTAATAGTTGATCTCAGCAAAATCAGAACAGAATTTCATAGGACATTGCCAGAGTGATTCCCTCTATCAAATATCAAAGGCCTGCTGCGATTAATAGAGATGTGAGAGCTTCTCAAAGAAAAGGTCCCAAGCATTGTTATAACGGAAAGTATTAGGCAACATAAAATAGGGGTGTTGCGGGCAAGTCCAGGGCAGTAACATTATGACCCTGTGGCCAAGTCCAGCAGACCGCTCCTCCTCTCAGGGTGCTATAGCCTAATGGTTAGTGTCAGGGAGTTGTCCTGCAGTTCAGCACTGTCTGCCATGTGATCAGAGTAAATTGGACCACCCTTAAGCAGATCAACCTAATGGCTGGAGTCAAAGGGGACACCCTTCTATGCAGGGCAGCACGGCCTGGAGGCCAGAGTCAGTGGGGCTTGGCCTCTGTGCAGAGCAGCAGGGCTTGGATGTCAGATTCTGTAGGACAGCCCCTCTGTGCAGGGTGGTTTGGCCTAATGGGACCACCCCTCTGCGCAGGGCAGCATGGCCAAGTGGCTAGGCGAAAGTGGGCCACCACCCAGGGGTAGGTTGGTGTCCAGGGTAGAGATCCAGGTGCTCCCTACTCCACTGGGTTCCAGCCTAGAGCCCTAATAGTATGAGTGTATCCACTAAGAGTCAGCGAGGATCCCTCCAAAACACACTGACTCTGCTCCTGATTCCACAACCAGATCAATGTCTGGTTCCCCTAGACTACTTCTTACCCTGTCTTCCTGCTCCAAAGTCCACGGGTCCTCTGATCCTCCAGGGTAGTCAGCAGGGAAAGTTCCCAACGACTCCTTCCCCTTGTAGGCATTTGTGGACAGGCAGGTATTTGCCTGGGTCTTGGCACACTTGGCCTCTGTGGTCTGGGGCTCTGATAGCTCCCAGGCAGGAGCTTGCAACACACGCTCTGTCTCCTCACTGGTCAGGGAAAATGGAGCTTAGCTGCTCCATTTTATAGTGTGGTTCCAGTTGGAGTATGCCCAGCAGGAGTGAGGGGGAATGGCTTCCACAGCACCTGGTATAGGGTTAACCTCTTCCTGCCCAGTGTGGGGCAGGTATACCCCATTGCAAGGGGTCCATATCTTCCTATAATACTCTTTCTGTTGGGCCAGATTGTGATACATGCACTTGTATTGAATAATGCCTTATTCCTCTAAGAGTATTACTGAGTCCAATGGCATTGCTGAGAAGAAAGGTACCTGCTGAATTTTATGATATTCCTAGATATGGAGAAATCCTATGTATGGAGGGGAAAAAACAGTCTTACCAGAGACATAGATATACATTTTATTTTATTTCAAAAAATAGCAAATGTATTAAGAACACGAACCAGAAAGATATTAAAAGCTTCATAGCAAAATATTTAGCCAACTCTGGTACAATATATAGGCTTGAGGTTCTAACAAGTAACACTATGCCTCAATTCACTGAGCAAGTAATGCTCTTAACACACAAACATTGCATTGTTGAAATATGGAGCTGGAAATTAAAAAAAAAAAATTTCTGTCTTTCATCTTTCATGATCAACTGAAGTACAGCAACATTCTAACTTTTGATTCCTTTTTGGGGAAAGCCTTTAAAAAAAAACCACCACAATTCCTGAGTATTTAGGTTAAGTGAAAATATCAAACACCTGCTAAAGATGACCAGTAAAGGCCCCAATACTGCTTGGTAAATGGTGGAAGGAGTTCTCAAGTGTAGTTGTCATGGCAGGATCAAGGCCTAAATGGCTTAATGGAATAAATGAAAACTTTTTAGTAGAGTCATTCATATTAACTTTCTTAGCCTACAACTGCAACTGTGAAGCTTGCTTTGCTGAGAGAAACCTTTTTGTCTTAAACATCAATCCTTTGCAAAAGCTCACTATGCAATTTATCACAGCTAAACCTCCCCTGAGCCATCAAGCTATAATTATGCAAAATACACAAGTTTAAATTTAGCCAATTGGGCTTTCACATTAACATTAGTGTAAATATTGAATTGTAGAGTTTGTTTCAATTTTTTCAAACACAGAAATCCTGTTATTTAAGTTTTGGCTACTGTAAATACTATATATAATATATTTAATTCTCTTTAGATTTTTGTCACAATATCGTACTGTACATCATAATTCACATATCTTTTTAATTAATTTTGTACATTTTATTGTAAAGCTGTTGCCAATTAATGCACTTTGGATAACTAATCCCAGAAAAATTTGTAAATTTCTAAGCCATGGTTATTCTATATATGATTTTCTTGAATTGCAGTACTAAATTATAGTGGATATAGAAAGTTATCACATAAAGCATAGTTAACTAGAATTCACAACACTGGTATTCAACTTGACCATTTACATTGAGTTCACAAAAATGGTTTTAATCTGCCCAAGTTTCTTCTACCCTCCCTCCCCAACATGTAAACACAATGACATTCTAGGACTGCAGTTACCAAAATGTATCATATGTAAAAGACAATATCTAGAATGTGTGTCTGGATTTGGCAATTCCAGTAGATACTGCTACTCACTTTCCATCCTAGACTGAAGCATCATTGTTAGAATGTTGCAATCACTAAAAGAAATGAAACTAGAAGCTTATCAGAGCTCCAATTCTGATGCAGGTTTCTTGATTTATAGTGATGAAAGGTCATGTGCTTATATAGAACAAAAGAGCAACAGATGGGAGAATATGGAATCTGTGGCATAAAACATATATTTGAGTGGTGATAATATACAGTATTGCAGTTGTATGTTACTAAAAACATGAAAATCTTGGCATTACAGAGATAATGATCTCTATTCACACAAGCCAATCTGAATATGCCATAAGCATTTGGTAAAAACAGGCTTGTGCCAGTTTCACTGAAAAAGAAACTTGTCAATATATTTTTAAAAATACTGTATGACGTCTTGTAAACTGTAATTTAAATATTAAAATCTTGTTTCAGAAGTTCCCCGCTTTAGGTTGTTACTCAAAAATTCATCATGTTCAAAACTCAAATTATTATGAGATCTTGATATCATAAGAAGCTTTTCCTTATTAGTAAAGTCCTTTTTAACTGTGGCTTGTGGTACAAGTAACCTATCCATTGGGTCCTCTTTGTTTTCTAGTTTCATGTATCCTTTACTGTTGCTTCGATCCAATCTGGGCCAACTGGGGTGTTTTCTTTGTTCAGCTTGGACAGTGAGTGTAGATGGACCCCTCTCTAAATCCAAGGATTTTGAATGTGCAGACAGAAGATGCAAAGATGTGTTGGACCCAAATTGTTTTCTAGCAGCACCAGGTGATAAAAGTTTTCCAGTGCTTGGTCCAAGAGTTATAGAAGATTTGAACTGACTGGATGGAGATTCTACAAATGAATTATTTCGGGGTAGCATTGCACTGGTAGGTTTGTAGGATTCATTGGTATCAGTTAATGGAATGGCTAGAGAGTCCATTGACAAATTTCTAGACCGGCTTCTAGTGATCTCAGAATCCTCGGTGATATTGTCTATACTAGGTTCATCAATAACACAGTTATTTAGTTTAATTACAGGCAGTGTGAAAGCACTAATGGAGGATGATACAATTGACTTTGTTTCACACTTTATAGAGCTACTATTTTTGTCATCCATTGCCTTGCTAGTGTGAGGGTAGAGTCCAAAGACAGAGCCAGAATGCTCAGTCAGCAAAGGTGGTAGTAGGTTAGAAGTGTTCTTGTCTTCATTTATGGCGGCAACTTCATCTTCTTCAGCTGAACGGTCCATTCGAAAGTTACTCCTGAAGCCAGAGAAAGGTGCAATTGTGTTTGCAGCCAACCGCGATGCACATGAGTTCCCACTATGCTTGAATTCACTTTCCCCCAATAAACCAGTGTAAGCGCCATTCAGCTGTTTTTGTTCCTTGATTTTCAGACTGTGCATGTCTATTACAGTGGAATATATGTCTCTCATATGTATGATTTTTGTTTCCTTGTCACGATTTTCATGTAGGATGGCATTTGCACAAATAAAAATAAAGATTCCAATGCCCATAGTAAAGGGGCCCAACATTTTCATCTTATCTGAGTGTAAATGTTGTTCAAAGAAACGAAATATAACTCCACCTTGGTTTGTTATGACCTGGGTTTCATTTAAGGCTAGACTAGCTTCAGGACCTAAAAATTGTTCCTTTTGTGGCCAGTATCCAAGGATAGCCATTGCAATTCCCATGAATGAGATGAGCACTCCCAAAACAAGAAAGAATCCTGACGGGGAGTAAAGTCGGATTTTGCCCCTGACGATTACTACATCAGCCCTGGGCCGGCGCCTGACTGGCTTTTTCTCTTCAGAAGTTGGTGATGTGGCAAGATTTAGGTGATGCTGAGATCTGGCAGAGTCTTGCCTCTTTAAGGCTGCCAGCCCTGTTATTACTCCACCAGTTGCTATCATAGTTCTGTATTCTGCCCTGGAAAAGAAAACAGAAATACTAATATAAGTAATTTCAATATAATATACATAGACATTTATTAATCAGACATTTACTTTTTATTACAATAAATATTACTTTAAAAAGCCATTACATTTTAACAGCTTTTCATAAATGGCAACTTTCAGATGTACATGACATTTGAGAACACTGTTTTTTGACCACAGTAAAGCTAGGTAATATGTCTGGCCTAACTGATAGGGATATAGTGGAAAACAAATAAGGTGGCGCATGGTGAGTTATCAGGAATATATAAAATGAAATTATTGAAAATGCTTAATATATGGCATAATTCAGAACTGGTCTTCAACAAAGCAACTGACATTATCTCATACTATTTTCATATCAGTGTTAGACAATCTTGAAGTTTTAGCTAAAAAAGCTTTTAAAAGCTGTGATAGTTATAGTTAGTGTGAATATTAATTGTATTGAATATCATCTTTAGGACAATGACTATCATAGATTTTAGTGTATTTTTAAAAATGCATTCCATTATTATTACTATTACATTATTAATTTTTTTAATATTAGATTTTTAATTCCTAATTACAGGATCATTTTTGCCTTTTCCTAATAAGGCTTCCCTTTTCCATGTGGCAATCCTAAGGGTTTTCTTTGATTTTTCGTGGAGTACAAGGCACCATGGTTTTGTTTACATCCTTCTTTCTGAATCAGTGTCATCTAGTTGTCTGAACTAAGTTTTTCCCCTTGGGTTCACCTGTATGCCTGGGTGTCTATAATGATGTGAGAAACTTCAATAAATACGGTTTTAAAAAACTACCAGGAGGAATGTGTACAGCTGTAGAAATAGTGCTTGTCAGATCATTACATTTGAGAGTGGCCAAGAAAGCACCCATCCAACAAAATACAGGGAAATAAAACTTTATTTTGTACAGAATCCTTTCCAGGGTTAAATAATACATCAAAGAAGGTTAACAAATAAGAGCGAGAGCATGAATAATTGAAAGATACGAGCCAGGGAGTACAGAAATGGTATTCAGGTGAAATGGAGACCTGATTAGACTGAGGTATCCAGGAAGATAGTTTTAAATGACTGTAGAGGAGGTTTGCTCCAAGAGTGATGAGATTTTGTGACTAGACAAAGAGAAAGCTGAGTGACAGAGGGGAATAAAGAAAAATAAAAATCTGTGATTTATAGAACCATAGACCCATGGAGATAGAAGTGACCACAAGGATCATCTGGTCCAACACCCTCTCCCAGTAAGATGCAGGATTTGTTTGTGTTTAACCATCCAAGACAGAAGACTATCCAGCCTCCTTTTGAAAATTTCCAGCGAAGGAGCTTTCAGGACCCCCTTCCAACTCCCCAAGCAGTCTGTTCCATTGTCCTCCTGTTCTTACTTGAGAAGTTTTTCCTGAGATTTAATCTAAATTATGGTTGTTTTTAAATATAAGAAGGCAGGTTCTGCCCTTGGACTCATGCATACAACACCCTTTGGCTTACTGTGTCATATGTGCACATCTAAGGACACAATTGCTCCAGCGTGGTACCATCAACATTACCACAACATGAATGGTGAACGGGTAAGACTGTTTGAGAATGGGGGCAAGGTGGGATCACTTCTCCAGAAGAAATGTGTCCAGTGTTCATTATTAATTGTTCAGACATTGCTTAATGAGTGGAGAGACAGAGACATCCTAAGCTGCCTAACTGCTTCATTTTTATGAAGGAATAGATTGCTGCCGTGAAAAGTCTCGGAGTTTTGCCTGAGTAAAGACTGCCAGCCTGGGTACACAGAGTACTTTATGAATTTTGGAGAGCAAAAATCACAATTATTCAAAAAACTTTTGACATCTCACTTCAGTAGGAATTAGGTACCTAAGTCTCTTTGACTTCTTTGAAAATTCCTGCCCCTGTAGCTGCATTTCAATGTTATTTTGGTAACTTCAGTGTTTTATTGCCATGTGGTCTCTTGCTTCAGAAAACATACATTCTAAAAATATATGTCATTTTAAAAACTCCAGCATGGAGACTAAAAATAACTGAGTATTTAAGGTTCAGATTTTTTTTTAAAGATAAATGAAAACAAAATTTGCTCATACACATATGTGCTTACGAGGTTTGTGCCAAAATACAATCAAACACCAAGATGACGCTTCTCAATTTTTGTAAAACACTGTTTTGGATTCCAGACAAAAATAAACAGGACCTAGTCTGTGGAAAATGTTTTCTTTTCTTAGGGTTCAATTTAAATGCAATTAGTTTTTCTATAAAGTAAATGAAGAGAAGCATGCCGTAACAGTACTAATATTGACAGATATGCTAACATGCTGGGGTTAGTTCTATTATCCTTTTCCAGGTCCCAGACGTTTAGGATGGAATTTTTTAAAAATACAAACTCAGGAGCACAAATCCCCCATTTCCTTTGGGCATGCAGTCATTTAGGCGCTTCTGAAAATCCCACACTTAAATGTTCAAAGCTGTATAGAAAATGCTTCCCATTTGCAGACTTCACAAAGATTGCAGAAACAAAGCATCTACTATTCATTATTAATTGTTCAACAATAGTTCAGCTGATGGAGAGAAAAAGAGACATTCTAAATACCCGACTCCTTATATTCTTTAAGGACAGATTACGCCTTCTCCCTCTGGGAATACCTGTAGTAGGAGGGGACTGCAGGACTGGAAGTCTTTTTGCCTGAGTAACAGGTGAAAACAGACAACATTCCCTTATCTTTCCTATTTCCTGACATCACCCTCATTGTATAATTACTTCTAAATTTGTGGCCAGAAAAATCTCTCTCCCTCCATACCTCCCCCACCAAGTTTATAAAGAAAATAAGGTATGGGGCTGGCAAAGATTTAAGCTTCACCTTAGTGCTAACAGAAATGGCTAGATTCTGATCTTATTTACCTCCATGTAAATCTGGAGTAAGTGCACAGAAATCAGTCTAATCACTGTGGACTTGGATTGGCAGGAGATCAAAACCTGTCTTTATAAGAAAGGATAGCAATTAAACCTTATATAGCAATGCGCCAATACACTGCATCTTTATTTATGGCACAATGTTTTATCTACTTATTTTTTTAAAGATGAATGAAAACAAAGGAACTACAGATACACTGGAGTTATCTCCATATTCAATTTGACTGAAAAGACAAATCTCTGAGTGCACGCATCTGAACAAGCAAATCTTAAGAGATTTTGACCCAGAGTTGAAGTGGAGTGTGTTAAAAGTTTCAGTTCGATATATTATTTTGGTGGCATTCTGAGTGACATTACGGACCTGCTATAAAATGGATCAGACAATGATGCAATGGCGCAAGGGGAAAGAGAGGGGCAGATTTTTATTAATTATTATTAATCATTTATATTACCACAGCACCTAGGAGCCCCAAATCTAGCCCAGGGATCCATTGTGCTAGGTGTTGTACAAACACAGAACAAAAAGATCACCCCTGTAGAAGGAACTTACAATCTAAGTTTCAGACGAGACAGCAGGTGGATTAAGACAGAGAGGAGTAAAAGAAAACAATGAGACAATATTGTTTAGCATGATAGGCAGTGGTCGCAGCACGCTTTTGGCCTAATTCATTTTATAAAACATAACATCTTCAGCCTGCTGGTGCAAAAGCACCACAGTCACCATCCAGCTTTTAAAGGAGTAGAGATGTAAACGGAAGTATTTCTTCACACAATGCACAGTCAACCTGTGGAACTCTTTGCCAGAGGATGTTGTGAAGGCCAAGACCATAACAGGTTTTAAAAAAGAACTAGATAAATCATGGAGGACCGGTCCATCAATGGCTATTAGTCAGGATGGGCAGGAATGGTGACCTTACCCTCTGTTTGCCAGAGGCTGGGAATGAGCGACCGGGGATGGATCACTAGATGATTACCTGTTCTGATCATTCCCTCTGGGGCACCTGGCACTGGCCACTGTTGGAAGACAGGATACTGGGCTAGATGGACCTTTGGTCTGACCCACTTGGGGCTTTCTTATGTTTTATGTTCCTAAAATTAGCCTAGTCAAGGACAGGGTGATCACCCCAATTTGGCAGGAATCTACAAGGGCACAGAGCTGGTGTATTAGCTCCTGCACCATACTCTGTCTGCTGACAGCAAAGGGAGCATGGCCAGAGCTTCTCTGACTCAGTGATCTCTGGAGTCCATATCAGCCCTTCAGAGCCTGTAATAACATATGCTGGGCCCTTTAAGGTAGGTTTATGGCTCAGCACAATTCTGTTTCTCGGACAAGGCTTTATGGAGATGTTGCCTAAAAAGGTCTAATGGGAATTATGGTGCATTTCACAGAGAGGAAGAAAGGAAGACCTGCTGAGTAGCAGCTGCTGATGGGTCTCTCCAGTGAGGAGATGACGAACACGTGTAGGGCCTGAAGAGAGCAGCCTGGGATGGACAGTGGGAAGAAGCCTGAGAAGGGCTGAGGATGAGACCTAGAGGTATGCAGGACACTAAGGACCCCAGGGGGAATAAGTTGTGCATTTGGGAAAAGACTGTTGGCAAGGCCTGGACCCAGAGCAGTGAGCCCTGCACCAAAAGATGGAGGATTGAACATGTCTAGATAATACTTAGTCCTGCCATGAGTGCAGGGGACTAGACTAGATGACCTCTTGAGTTCCCTTCCAGTTCTATGCTTCTATGAGCTAGGAAGCAGGTAAAGGAAACAGCTTGAGGTAAAAGTAGTAGTATGGGTTTGGAGCCTGGATCTGTACCTGATTCTTGTATATGGTTCCCAAGAAGTGTCGGAGGAATTCTCCCCTTTCACTTCCCTGCATCGAGTATGGGGGGAATGCTGCTCAGACAGAGGGCTGTGGCTCTGAAAGGAACCAGAGAAAGAACTTGGCGAAGCCAGATTGTTGTGGACTGCCATTGGATGTCTGTTTACCCCAGAAGAGGTGGAGTTCTTCTAACTTAGTCAGAAGGCTAAATTAAACTACCCGCAGGCTAATGGCGAAACTGAGGTAGCAATTGCACCCAATGATGGATAGGTAAGCCCCAGCTATATGGCTATGGGCAGCCAGTGTAATTTAGTGCAGGGAGACCAGGATCACAAAAGTGTCCAACCCAGTCCCTTCTGATTTGTACTGAGTGCTCTTCAGCCATAGCTGAGGACCTGGGCAAATTAACAGTCCTGTAGGTCATTAATTTGCATGATGCCAGCAAAGCATGAAGGGTTTTATTCCTGCATCGGTTGCTTAACAACTAATTAATTATAGGCTAAGCTTTCATTGAGGCACTGTCAATATTTTAACAAGAGGCTCTGTCAGACTGAATGGCCCCTTTCAGAGGAATTGGGGTTGAGTGCACCAGTGACTGATAAAACCAGTGGGCTTCCAGAAGGTTAATAGACACATACTAGAAGCAAATCCAAAATGCTTCCAGTGGGTATAATTGAGCCAGGGTACTTTGTGACACACCACAAAGTAAAGTACCAAGCAGAAGCTGCAGTTGGAGATGGTGATTCCCAAAACCCAAGGAGAGTCTGGGAAAGGCTGAAAAGCTGTGCCCAGCATGGAAACTTTAAGACAGGACTTCAGGGGAAAGGACTGTGCCGAGTGAGAAACTGGGGTAAGAGCAAATTTATTTTATGCTAATAAACCAGTCCCCAGAAAGGTCTTGTTTATTAACAGCTTCCCAAAGAATGTATAGCAAGCTCTTCCCTTCCATCAGTCACAAAACACCTGTTGTGGGATGAATTCTGGGTATAAAGCCAGGGGTGAAAGTGAGCCGGCAAAGCATACCGGTAAGAACCCGTATTGGCCCGTATGCAGCCCACATTAAAGCACTGCCATGGCAGCGTTTTAATGTCCATGCCCCTTCCCCGCCCCCATCGGTGGCCCTGCTCGTAGTGTCTGTACCGGCAAGACCCCCCAACAGGGGAGGCAAAAGGGGCAGGGACGTTAAAGCACTGCTGCAGCACTCCCTTAAGGATGGTCCTTTGCCATGGCAGCTCTTTAACATAGGTGTGCCCATCCCCCATCGGTGGCCCTGCCAGTAGTGGGGCGCAGCAGTGTTAAAGCGCTGCCGTGGCAAAGGACCCTGCAGTGCTTTAAAGTCCCAGGCTCTTTCGCTTGCGTCCCCCTCCACCCGGCCACCGATGGGTATGGGGTGGGCCGGGGCTGGCTCTGACCCACTAGTCACACCCTTTTCACCAGAGGCCTCACCCCTTCCAGGGACCAGAGCCGGCCCCGGACCAGTAAGTGTCTATAGTTACTTTCACCCCTGTATAAAACCCACATGCCTCTCCATCTTTGTTTGTTTTATAAAACACTTTTCTATTCTAAGTTGCTGTACTATATCAGCTAAGTTCATGTCTTGTTGACAGACTAGTTTCGAAAGGGTCAACAGCCTCAGTGCACTATGTTTAGTCACAGTGGTGTCTTGAGAATAAAAAGTTGAGAACAGTAATCCTTCTAGAACTGTGCATAATGAACTTTTCTACCTTAAGGAGAGACTCTCTCTCTTTTATATATATGCTTCTATGTGAGAATACAGTCTATGTCACAGAACAGAGACAAGAAACAAATCCAAGGGGCTAAAGGAAGAGTGAGAAAATAAAAATGGCAGGAAATTCTATGGTATATGAGAAAAAGCTGCTTTACAAGGGGGCATATTAATAAAGCAGTTGCACTGTTTGAAAAGGAAAGAAGACTAAACATGGCATGTGCATACAGGAAAATAAACTCAATGGGGTTAGAAATTCTTGTGCTTGCTTATAACTGATTGAATTTCCAGTTTATTTGAATTCTGGCTGTGTAATTTCTTCTATTTACTTTGGCTTAGCTTAAGTAAGGTACTACCCATTATGAGTAAAGTGGCAGAATCTGGCCCTAAGCCATTTCAACATTTTATTTTATATAAAGTCACTGTTTCAATCAAAATCAATATTGTGATCCAAAGCAGGTATTAGCTATTTGTCAAAATATCTGTATGGACTATACCAGTTCATTCATAGTTATCGGTCCTAATTTCTAGGAATTAGAAAAGAATCCATGGCAAACTACACCTCTAGATGAAACAGGTACAGTATTTTTTATCTTTTATGTCATGCGCTAGATCTGCTTGTGATACAATTGAAAGAAAATCTTTGTATTGAAAGCTTTAGGAGCTCATTTTAATTTAAGTTGCGTAGGTGAAGGATGTGGGTTTGTACATATTTATACGCCTTTGTCTTTGTTCTGCTTTTGTCTTCTAGAGCTTGAGAAATATGGGTAAGGAGCTTCTTCTAGAATTACAAAAAGACAATTCTGTAGCTCAGTATCTCTAAACCTAAACTTCCAAATATACAAAACTAATGGGAATTTAGATTGAACCTTACATGATGCAGATGAGAGTTGAGATTAGGCATCAACCATAAGTCTTGAAATATTTATTTCAAAGGACTCTGACACTTCTGAAGTGTAACAGGTGGTGGTGCAGAATAGAAGGCTTACTCTCTGTGGTATAAAGCAAAGAAGGTTTGTGTAACTTGGCATATGAGACTAGATATGAAGTCAGTGCATGATCAAACACTCTGGAGCTCAGTGTGCCATAAAATGGATGAATGCAGTTTTCCTCCTAAACAAAGAATAATGCCCCAAACACTCAGAAATAATTTAGTTTATAAATACTGGGCTTATTTACTTGATCCCTGAATCCTTGTCCCATTCACTTCTGTTCACTGACCCAAGGATAAACAAATAAGGAGGTGTATTTAAGCCACAAACATTTCTGGAGCATCTGAACTAGCATTTACAGACATACTAGCTAACTCCAGTTAACTCACAATCTTTTAACTTGAGTTAAAATGAGCAGAAAACTCTAGACTAGACACATTCAGTGCAGACAATGTCATGACGTAAAACACAACAACATGTCCTTACCCACACTGAATGCTAAATTAATCGTGTTAATTAACATGTTCTAACAAAATGTAATTTTCCACTGTATATATCGGGGTGGGCAAACATTGGGGTCGCAAAACTGTAAAGACAGCTGGGCAGGGAAAGCCGTGTCTCCCCAAACAGCCTGGCCCCCACCCCCTATCTGCTCCTTCCCACTTCCTGCTCCCTGACTGCCCCCAATCCATCTCCCTCCCCCCCGCTCCTTGTCCCTGACCACCCCCCTCCCAGGACCCCCCACCCCTAAATGCCCCTCAGAGCTCCCCCCCTCATCCAGCCCCCCCGCTCCCTTTCCTCTGACTGCCCCCCTCAGAATCCTTGACTCTTCAACCACCCCCTTGTCCCCTGACCCTAATCACCCCCCAGGATCCCACCCCCTATCCAACCCACCCCCGCTCCCTGTCCCTTGACTGCCCCCCCGCCCCAAGACCCTCTGCCCCTTATCCAGCCTCCCCAACCCCTTACCACACCACTGAGAGCAGCGTGTCTGGCTCTGGCCAGACATGCTGCCGCACTGATCCGCAGGAGCGCGCAGCCCCGCCCCCCAGAGTGCTGCTTGTGCAGTGGCATGGCTCCAGGGGAGTGGGGACACTAAACGACGGGGGTGGGGTTAGCCTCCCCAGCTAGGAGCTCAGGGGCTGGACCAGATGTGACCCATGAGCCATAGTTTGCCCACCCCTGGTATACATACTCGGTGAGTGGCAGATAGAATAACAGGCACAAAATTTGCCGGTGAAGGGATCCAAAGGGAGGGTTAAGGAATATATGCTGACAGATTGAAATCAAAGTCTGCATGAACTGTGTGGTGCTTTAGAAGAACTTTCCTTCTGATCTAAAAACATTTAATTTATATGAAACACGCTCTTCAGAATTGCAGGAGTTAAATAGAGCCTAACATTCTCCTTAGCAGCTTTGCAACAAAGAGCACAATTTTCAAAAGTGCCTAAATGATTTAGGAGCCTAGGTCACATTTCCAAAAGCACCTAGGGTGGGATCCATCTAGGGCTTAAGGGCTGCCATGCTGAATGTCATAGCACCTAACTTTTCGATGCCTAGAAAATCACTGGAACAGTGCAATCCACAAAGCCCAAGTTCCTAGGTTCCTTATACAATGTGATGCACAAAAACCAGTATGCCAGGCAGGGAGTTCCCTAAGATAGCCACTGGGAGATGCTGGCCACAGGGGTATGTGCTAAGTCCTGCCTTCTCACAGAGATAGGTGCCTAAATCCAGATTGCAGGGAAACACCTATCCTTGCTAGCAATCCATGAATGGGAACCAGCCACGTGGAGTCAGACAGCTGAGGCGCTTCTTGTAGGCATGAGTTATGTGCTTGTCTGCCTCACTTCATATAAAGGGTGGGGTGCCCACTTCACAACTAACTTTTAGCCCAGGGCTTAGAGCAAGCACATGCCTGATCTATGGGAGACCCAAGTTCAAGTCCCCTGCTCTGCCAGACAAGGAGAGAAGATTTGAATGAGGTATCCTACCTTTCAGGGGTCTCTATCTCACTCTCTCTCTGGTCCAGTGATTAAAGGAAGTGAGAATGACACTGTAGTCCAGTGGCTAGGGCACCCACCTGGGAGGTGAGAGAGCCAGGGTCCAGTTCAGTCCCACCCTATTCCAAGCATTTGTTAATTTACCCACAGTAAAACAGCTTCAGTGAGAGAGCTATACTTCAGACTATCCCATAGCACAAAGATTAGAGAACTCGCCTGAGAGGATCTGAACAGGGATCTCCCATCGGATAGAGAGAGGGGAATTGAACCTGAGTCTCCCACATCCCAGGTAAGTGCTTTAACCCCTGGGCTAAAAGTTATAAAGTAGGCTCCACCACTGAATTTTTAATGAGACCTGATCCAGTAGGCAGCTTCTGAACTCATCTATCAGACTGAGTCCTGCACATGACTTAAGCAGCTAAACATCTAGCTTGCCTCACTTTGTGAATTGCTCTGGAGCTTCAGTGGGAGATAAGTGTCCAGCTCTCTAGTGGGCAGCAGCAGTGCACATGCCCAGAGGCAGACACTTAGCTACCAGTGTAAAAGGGAACTTTTACACTGAAAACTTTGGCATTGAGTTTAGACACCTACAGCGTTTGGTGGGAGCTTTGTGGATCCCACCCCTAGTGCCTAACCTACTTAGGCACCTAGTAGGATTTTCACATGTACCTTCCTGACTCTTTAGGCACTTAAGGGTCACATTGTCAAAGGAATTTAGATGTCCAAGTCATAGGACACATCTACACGATCCTGCAGTTCAGACTACAGAACTGTGAACTGCAGTGCGCAGGAATGTGTAACTCTCCCATGTAGACACTTCTGGCACAATCTAAAAGGTACTTTTGTTTGCAGAATGTAGTCCTCTTTCAAACAGGAGCATGTTAACATGAACTAGGTACCTTTAGTTCAGGCCTGCACGACATGCGTCCTGCACAAGCTCACTGTGCAGCCCGCAGGGGGTGAGTAGGGGAGGGGCAAGCCAAGCGTTGGGGTGGGGAGGAAGCGGATGGGGGTGGGGCGAGGGCATGGCTTTTCAGCCCGCAGCTGGGTTTTTTGCAGTAATATGGCCCTCGCTGCTTTCCAAGTTGTGCAGGCCTTCTTTAGTTCATGCCACCTGTATACACAAAAGGGAGTTACAGTGTAACATGCTATTGCGTTGTGAATTCAAAGTGTATAGTCTGAAACTTTTATCAGTAGCCAATACCTAAATTAAAATGCCATCCCCTTACAGTATTATAGGACCATGTTGTCCCATCAAAACTAACATTAAGAGTGTTAGAACACTGAAACCCCTACCTGTGTCAGGTAAGTGTGCTAGAGTGTAGTTATACTTGTAGTGGGATGGGCCCTTTGACTAATCAGCCATCATAAGTACCTGTCAGACAGCATTTAAGGCCTCGTCAACACTACAAAAGTAACTATGTTTAAATATGGCTGTGATCAAACCAGATTATACAGTAATCTAGTTTAATATTGCCTGTTGTAACCATATTGGAGAAAGATGTTCTAGACTAGATACTTGTCAGGGTTTAAAACAACACAGCTGTAGAAGAGGTTAGAATATTATTATTTTTGCCCTCATTGGCAAGACTAAATCATGTAACAGCACACCAGATTTGGGTCACAACTATTTTAACAAAAGTTTAATCGTGAGTTTGTTTGTTTGTGGTGTTAACAGGGCATTGCTAAAGGTCTAAAAATTTCCTTGAACTGTGGCACTGCTAGCATTAGGTTGTTTCTAATACTATACAATTCCTGAAGCTAGCATTTTGTTTTTTGAGAGGCAGACTATTAATGAAGGACACATCAGTATTAGTGGAAAATGGAAAATGCATTATTTGAAAAAAATATTCAGTTTGCTAAATTACATTGGCATAAACACTTGAATTATGTTTGTTATACCTTAAAAGATATGAAGAAATCATTATATAATGTATAGTAAAGCTACATAGTGCTTTCAATTTCAATTAGTGTTAAATAACTGTGAACTAACTAAACGTCCACATGAGGGCATCATTAGAGCTTCTAATCATTCACACTAATACTCAATTTGTTGACAGGTAGTCCAAAGTTATGAAAACTAAGGGTAGGGCTACACTTGTTCGATGTATCGGGGATCGATTTATCATGTCTTGTCTAGATGCAATAAACCAATCCCCAAAAGCACTCCTGTCGACTCCAGAACTACAGCTCCACAAGAGGAGTAAGCGGAGCCAACGGGGGAGCCGCCGCGGTCGACCCGTGCCGTGGGGACAGCCAGGTAAGTCAAATAAAGGTACTTCAACTTCAACTATGCGAATAGCATAGCTGAAGTTGCATACCTTAGTTCAAACCCCCTTGCTAGTGTAGCTCAGGCCTGTGATACCAAAAGCAAATTTCAATGTTTTTGGAGCCATGTTGATCGCAAAATATCAGAGACACGAGGTGGGTAAGATAGTATATTTTTCTCACACCAATTTCTGCTGGTGAAAGAAAGACATGCTTTCAAGCTACACAGAGCTCCTCTTGAGGTCTGGGAAAAGCACTCCAAGGATAGGTCTACTCTGCAACATAAGCCCAGAGTTCGAACTCAGGCTCAAGCCTAACCCCTCTCCGTCTACACACAAATCGTGCTAATCCAGGGTTGCACAGGGTTTGTCTACACTACAATTAGACCCCAGCCACAGATGTCTAATGGCAGTTTAGACCTACCCACAAGGATGGAGAATCCAAGCCTGAGTCAAGCTGGGATCCAAGGTTCAATCCCTACTGCTTTGTACTATAGACACAGTCTCAATGGACTCGTGCTCTAGGGGTTTATCTACGCAGCAATTAAACACATGCAGCTAGCCTGGGTCAGCTGACTCGGGCTCAAGCTGCTGGACTAAAACTGCTATTTAGATATTCAGGCTCAGGCTGGAAGCTGAGCTCTGGGATCCCGCGAAGAGGGAAGGTCCCAGAGCCCAGGTTTCAGCCTGAGCCCAAACATCTATACAGCAATTTTTAGCCCCACAGGCTGAGACCTGCAAACCCGAGTCAGCTGACCCAGGCCAGCTGCAGCCATGCCATGGGTCTTTTATTCCAGTGTAGATGTACGGTGGGAGTTCACCAAAAGTATTCCACAGTACCATGGGCCAATTTTCTTTATCTCTAGACAGTCCAGTTTGGTGGATCGTCAAGTTTCCCCACACTGCACCATGGACAAAGGGCTAGAGCAGAGGTGGGCAAACTTTTTGGCATAAAGGCCACATTGGAGTTCAGAAACTGTATGGAAGGCCAGGTAGGGAAGGCTGTGCCTCCCGAAAGAGCCTGGCCCCCACCCCTTATACACCCCTCCCTCTTCCCCGACTGCCCCCCTCAAAACTCCAAACCATCCAACCTCCCATATTCCTTGTCCCCTGACCATCCCCTCCCGGGACCTCTTCCTTTAATCGCCCCTAGGGACCTCACCCTTATCCAGCCCCCACGGCTCTATCCACTGACTGCCCCAACCCCTATCTAGAGCCCCGCCCCCTGACAGGCCTCCCAAGACCCCGCCCCATCCAATCCCTCACCACTCCCTATCCCCTGACCACCCAGCCCCATTCAACCGCCCCCCGATTCCTGTCCCCTAACTGCCCCTCAGAACCACCTGCCCCTTATCCAACCACCCTGCTCCCCGCCCCCTTACCATGCTGCTCAGAGCAGCAGGAGCTCGCAGCCACAAAGCCCTGTAGGAGCAGCAGGCCAAAGCACTGGCAGCTCAGCAAGGTAAGGCTACTGGGGAGGGACGACAGCAGGGGAGGGGCTGGAGGCTAGCGTCTCCAGTCAGGAACTCAAGGGCTGGGCAGGATGGTCCTGCAGGACGGATGTGGCCCGTGGGCCATAGTTTGCTCACCTCTGGGCTAGAGTGTCCCGTGCACTAAATATCCCAATAGCAACTACATGGGTGAAACAAGACAGCCACTATGCTCTCAAATGAACTCGCACAGAAAAATGACAAAAGACAAAAATACCACATCAGACATGGGTGAACAATCACTCTGTATCTAACCGCTCAATCCTCATAGTCATAAGAAACCTGCACGTCTTCAAAAGATGACCTTAGAGCTTAAATTCATAGCTTTTCTAGACACTAAAACTCAAATTCTTAATATAGACACTGGATTTATGTCTTATTACAACAATCTGTAACTCACTAACCCCCCTTTTGTCCTATGACTGCAGTGGTGTAAATGGACCAATTCACCTTGAATGGTCTTTTACAATATGTGTTCACTACTTATCCTAAATAATCTGTTCCAACTTGGATTTAGTTGTGACACTCTGAGTACTTTTCCTAGACCTGAAGAAGAACTCAAAAAGCTTGTAACTCAAAAGCCTGTCCCTGGAGAAAGTCATACTGAAACAGAGGGATACGTTATCAGAATGGTACATGAGGATTTGGACAGCAGAATTCCCTTCAGCAGATATATAATTGCTTAGCTATTTTCTTCTACATTAGATAATCCTATCAGCATCCATGATGCTAGAGGCACAGGATTTAGGGCTCGTCCTCTGACTTTGTCACCCCCTCTGCTTGAGCTGATTAAAAGCAGCAACAACAACATGAAGCTAGAAAGAGGAAGCTATGGTAAGAGGAATGCAGCCATCCAGTGCCTCTGTGCCTTCTTCCACATGAGGGAAGTTCCTAATCCTACGAACTCAGACATCTAAAAACCCTACCTAGAATAAGGGCCAATGAGGTATTAAGATAAAACAATTTCCTGTGCCAGCGTACTGTATTTATACTTCACTCACCAACTGATCCAATTCCTGTCCGAACAGAGACCTGCTTCCACTCAGATGCCCTCCCTCCACCTTTCTTCCTTCCCTACCTCAGATACTTGTTTTCCTTCCTTCGCCCCAACCAGTTAGCCTTTGTTCCCACCTTCTATCCCTTACCTACTCTACCATGGAGCATGCAGGGTTCCCTTGCACTCCCTGAGACCTAACTCGCTGTCCACTCCGCACTCAGAACTAAATTTCAAATATCTATTTCTCACTCCAGCTCTGTCCCGGAATGTAGCCACTCTGAAGCAAGGCAAAGTTGTTGTTACTTGGTTGTGCAACTATAAATCAGCATGTCGCATCTTATGCTCTTTCAACTTACGCAAATTCAGCTTTACGCGGTGGCCCCCTGCCCCCCAAAAAAGGAAAAACTAAAAATATAAAAAATTTGTTTAGGGCAGGTTATTTCACCCGCCATTGAACTCAATGGGTTTCGGCTATACACAGTTTCCGTTTTACATGGAAACCGCGGAACCGAACCTTCACGCAAGACGCGACATGCCCGTATTCCCGCTCTGCTATTTGTGGAAAATGTATCACATCACATTCAAAATCTGTATCAGTTGTACCAGTCACTACTACTACAGACAGGTTTCTTGCTAAAGAGTTTGTAGAACTGTAGTCTACCAGGCCTGAGAAAAAATAAGAATGTCCCTAATATGTGAAGAACAATAAATAGAACACTGGCTAAAGAATTAAGGCACCAGTTATAGACCTAATAATGGATGTGTTTCAGGTCTTGTATTCAGTTGAAAATGGAAGCTCTTCATTCACAGAGTGTGGTTTTATGCCTCTCATAAATTAGATGCATTATGTGGTTTGTGGACAGGACCTCAACCTAGCTCAGAACAGATGCTGGGATTTATCAGCAGTACATAAAACTTTCATTTGGGTATGGGTCACTTGCTATGTCAGATTTTATTAATACACATCATAGGTTAAAATTTATTCACAATTACACATGCAAAGTTCTTTTTGACGCTCTTAGGGGACCCACTTCCACCTGTAGGCAGAATCTGGCCCTATGTTGTTAAATAAGCTACCTTATCTTGGTCCTGAATCTTACTGCTCTCCGTTACAAAGATGTACAATCAATTAATTTCATCAATGGGAGATGTCCATTATTTACACCAATTTGGTGTAAAGATCAGAATCAGATACCTAAAATATAGATAATGCATTTGTGTTGAAATTAGAAATGAAGAAGACTACAAACTTAAAACTATTCAGGAAATCTTATTTAAGGCTGGTGATTTGGATTGTGATATTTGTATAAGCAACCAAGAGATTATTTCAATAAGTTAAAAGGTCACATGAAAGAGAATCCAGAGTTATGTTTTCCCAGTTACTGTAAAATTTATTTTATGTTTCTTGCTTTAGGATCTCTTCAGACCATCACAGAGGATTGCTGGTATTAGCCAGTTTTCTATCTCTCAATCGTTAACCCAATTTCTTGACACATTATTCAAGGGAAAAGAATGTCAATAAATCTGCCTCTGCAGACTACAAAGCACCAGCATATGAGTGTGGGTTTTTTCTTTTCTAAGAAAATGCTCCTGGATTGTCAGCTGTGTATGGGAATGCTGAGTGAAGAAGTCGGGAATGTGGGGGAAATGTATGGGGCGGGGGGAAGATAGCTATAATAGACTGAAGCAATGGGTACCTACCAACATTCAGAGGATCACAGAGGGTACGTCTACATTGCAATAAAACACTTGTAGCTGGCCCGTGTCAGCTGACTTGGGCTCATGGGGCTCAGGCTATGGTGCTATAAAATTGAAGCGTAGAGACTTTAATGTTCAGGCTGGGATCTCAGAGCCCAGGCTCCAGCCCGAATACCTTTGCTGCAATTTTATAGGCCTGCAGCTGAGCCCCATGAGCCCAAGTCAGCTGAGCCTCATGGGCCAGCAGCAGGTGTTTTACTGCAACGTAGATATATACAGAGCTACTTATCTTTCACTTTACAGTGGGGGGGAGGGGATGGTCATTCTATATATACACACACCACCAATTATGTTTTTTTTTTCTAATAGCATCCTAGGGATGCTTTACTAAAAGTAGACAATTCAGACAGCTTATGTGACAAGTGAAAACAAAATGACTACTCGAGTATATTTAAGGGCATTCATTAGTGTTTAAAATTTTATATGGCACCTTTCACAAATATCTATTTTATTTCTATTGCTTTAGTTTTAGAGTCTATCAGTCAATAATCAAAGTCCCATTGTGACAAGCACTGTTCAAACACACAATGAAGGAACAGTTGCAACTCCAAAGAGCTTACAGTTTAAGTATAAGACAAGAGACAGCGGATGGATACAACAAACGGATTGCAGAGCACAAGGTAACAGTGAGATCATTATGATTAGTGTAATAAGCAGCAGTCACAGTATATCAGTTGCCTAAACATTGTTAAGTGTTTTTAGGCATCCTATCATAGATGTGTCTTAAAAAGAGATGTAAAGAAAGCTCATTCACCTTCTCTATAGTGACCTTGTGGATTTTGGCACTGTAGAAGCAATGGCATGGTGTAAAGGTGCTTATTGGAAAATGTGACAAATGTGCTATCAAGGATGGCACTGCAGTTATAAATGGCAGGTTGATAATATGTATGTGAGAGGCCATGAAGGGCCAGAAAACAAGTTGGTTTGTGCTTGTTCAAGGCAAGCAACGTACTGCAGCAAAAACAACCACCAATGTAACAGTTCAGTAGGCTAGCTAGGTAAGTAACTGGATGAAAAATTGTTTTGTTTTAAAATGTGCACAGGAATAAGCAGCTCAAATACCAGGAGGGCAGAAGTTCCATCCAAAATGAACAAAAGCCTGACACTGAGATAATGGATGACAGAGATGCGAGCACTAAGGACCACACGGCATGAACACAGAGGGCAGAAGGCAGAGATGAACCAAAGGGCTTGGAATGTTAGAGACAGAGTGTTACCCTGAATTCATATCTTAACCAGTGCAGATGACTAAATAAGAGAGTAACAGGAAGAGGAGAAAAGAGGCAATGAAAATTTTTTTTTCAAATGAACCACATGATTCTATATCTACTGCAAATGAGAAATCAATGAGACAGAAAGATCACTGAGAATTGAGTTACAAGTGAATCAAAGCAGGCACCATGGATTTAACTGAGAACTATATAACACAGTCAGGACTGCTTACTGACCTGGGAGCTGGTCAAAACTTGATGGTTCATTTTGAGGACTGCATTCTACAGAACTAAAGCCTACCAGAAATGTCCCTCCTCCTTTTCTACCCCTTTACTCCTTCCAGTCACAGGCACCCTTTACTTCACACTTTTGTCTTTGGTTGGTAGTGAAGGGTCCACCCTCTTCTACATGCTGCCTAACAGTACCCCTCATGGGTGTGCTTGATGCATGGTTCCCACCTTTTTCATGTGGATCACGAGGTAGGGCCACTCTTCTGAAACATCATGGTCTTCAAGGAGCTGCCCTTAACAACCACATAGGGCCTGCTACAGAGCTCATAGAAGTCAATGGAAAGGCTCCATATTGACTCCATAGATGCTGGACTAGGGTCACAGGCAACAAGTGAGAGAAAGAAGCTGTACAGGCAGGAGACCTCCATAAGTCTCTGGCATCTAGGTAGGGTAGCACCTGGGAGAAGAGGTTGGGCTGTGTGGCTAGCATCAATCTAGGTGTACCTGACTCTTGTGGTCCTGGGCTGATGATTGAGGGTTTTGCTGTAAACCAGATGTATCCTAATTGAGACGCTGGATTCTGCTTCCTATACAAGTGACTTTTAAATAGACATGAATTTCAGAAATGTTTAACAAATGGAATCTGTGAGTCTTTACAGCTGAGTTGGTGTGTGGGTAAACACGGAGGGCAGAATCACTGATACTCCCAAGAGTTGCACTTTGGGGCTGGGATTAATACTAGAAGATTAACCTCAAAACAGAAAGACCCAAATATGGAAAACAGTAGTGGGGCCCAGAAAAACGATTTCTTCCTTAGTCCTAGTCATTAAAAAATAGATTCCCAAGCTGCCATTAGGGACAGCTCATTTCTTTGTTGATACTTTTTCTCTTTTCATCCTGACTTTCCTCTTTTTTAGAGGACTTGTTGCCAGTTCTAGATGGGAAGCACAGATATTCCTAACAGTGTAGAGCTACTTAAAACTGTGCTTGGAAATATTCACAGGGAAAGTCTGGCTACATTATACATTTAATTGTCTTGATATGGTGGGATGGTCTCTGCAGGGGTTGGGGAGCGTGGGTAGGGTGCTGCTAGAAGGCAATAGCACTTGCATGCCACCCTGCCAACCCAGCTCAGAGGGAACACTGCAGGTACCTAGCAACAGGCCGGCACCAATGCCACACATGCTGGCCTCTCAGCAAGAGTGCTGCCACTGCATGTTGCCATGACAGCAAAAGCACAAGAACCAGTACATCATGGCTGGGCAGCCTCACTGCAGAAGCACAGATTTAGAACTCCCAATATCTGTTGTACATCTATTTTTGCAGACTTGTAAATCCATAAATATGACAAAAACCAAGCTAACAGCACAAGTGTCCAGTTCTACAGTGTGTTTCTGGACTGTGCTCCTAAAACACAGGAACTTAGACTGGTCTCCACAGCTGCAGAAACAAGACAATTTATTGGATGATTTAGCCTGCCATGGAGCCACTGGGACAAATTCACAGGTGACTAACATTGTCTGAAAGGAATTACACCCTCTTCCACCATAACCACCTCCAATGTGAAGGTCTCACCAACTGAGACTCCCATACGCACAATCTACACAAGGAATTTTTCACAAAACAATTCCCCCTCTTGCTAGAACCATTTCAGCTCCACCAGAGTCAGTAACAGTGGGAACCCTAGTGTAAATTACAGAAAGCTGGTAAGCCTGGACCATGATACCCCTAAACTCCTTTGCAGTACCCCTAGAGAATGCAAACAGCCCCGACAACCCCTCTGAACTAGCCAGCAGAGCTGTCCAGAAGCAGAGATTTGAGTATGCTGTCACATCCTAACTCATAATCCATTCCAAAAGCTTCGCTCCAGGTGATGCAGCTCCATACTACTCCCCAACACTACTCCACTTATTGCTGTCACTGCTCCTTAGTACACACCACGTCTGGCTTGACTAAAGCCATCCGGTCCTAAGTGTGTCACATAATATAGAATGTTTTGTGCTGTAAAACATATTGCTGCAAAACATGCAAGCAGTGCAATTCAACCAAGTTAACCTGGCTGTTGGAACCTTAATTTTTGCACTTTCTGACACGTGAGAATTAGCTGAGCAACTGAGCATTGCATTGGTTTTTGTTTAATGATGTATATTTTGGTTTGGTGAGATGTTCTGATGAACTCACTTTAATTATGCTTGCCCTTAACGCTAGTATGTACTTCATTGCTTAATCCATGCTTGCTCCAAGTTGCAGGCTACAGCTATCCTTCCCCACTGCTTTAGTACTTATACTCTCCCCACATTTGAATAATTGATTCCTCCCTGTCTTACAGTAAGCCCCAAAGCAATCCCCTTTTCTTTATTGAATCAATTATTTAAAAAAACCTATTACTTTAAAAAAAGAATGTGGGCAATTAGAAGAACCTGGAGAGAGGGCAGGCAGAACAGAATAGGTGTAGAAGGGAAGAGAATTATAGTTTAATTTATGCAAGGTGAGCTGTGATAGGGAGATACTTTTCAGCATGGCTTGGTTCATCTATATTGTTATACCTGCTCCCTCCCTCAGCCAGCACATATGGTATGGGGAAACTGCAGTTTTTAAGGACCTTTATTTCTGACTTGGTAACTAGGTTACATCATAGCAATGCCAGCTTTGAGGACTAATATTAGCTGGGGATTAATGACAAGCATTTCTTTACTTTGTTCAAACTGATGGTCAGCAAAGGATGTTGCTTCAAGTAGAGAACTCCTGACTCACATGTCCTAGGGGTAAAATAAAGACCCCAATATACCAGTACATAGTTTTAGATCGGGGTGGGCAAACTTTTTGGCCTGAGGGCCACATCGGGGTTCAAAATTGTATGAAGGGTCAGGTGGGGAAGGCTGTGCCTCCCAAAACAGCCTGGCCCCGCCCCCATCTGACACCCTCCCACTTCCCGCCCCTGACTGCCCTCCTCAGAACCTCTGACCCATCCAATCCCCCGCCCAGCTGCTTATCCCCTGACTACTCCCACAACTGCCCCCACCAAACCCCACCCCCCTAAGCCCCTCTGCTCCTTGTTCCCTGGCAGCCCCCTCTAGAGACCTCCCTGCCCCTAATCACCCCCCAGGACCCCATCTCCTATCCAACCCCCCTGCTCCCTGTCTCCTGACTGCCTCGACTCCTAGTCACACTCCCACTTCCTGACAGGCTCCCGGCCCCCTTACCACGCCACTCAGAATAGTGTGTTTGGCCCAGAGCCAGACACATTGCCGCACTGACCCGATGGAGTACGCAGCCCTGCCCTCCAGAGCACTGCTTGCACGGCATCCTGACGCATCCCAGGTGGCGGGGGGAGAAAACAGCAGGGGAGAGTGGAAGGGAGCTAGCCTCCCCAGCTGTGAGCTCATGGGGCAGGACAGAATTAGCCCATGGGCCGGATGTGGCCCACAGGCCATAGTTTGCCTGCCTCTGTTTTAGACAGTGCTACAGTAAAGTGATGATCCTGGATATCAGTAATATAAATATATTTAAATGGGATAGATTCAACTCTGGGTCTGCACTGTCAGGAATATTATTCATCTGTAGAACATAGAACACTTTCCCAAAAAGGGGCTATTCCCATTCTGTAGATGGAGTAACTCACACACAAAAATAGGGTAAAATTTTAAAAAGTGTCTAAATCCCACTTTCAAAAGTGATTTAGGCTCCTAGTCTCAGAGCTTTTGGAAAATATTATCCTTAGGATCTGAACCATCAAACATTTATGCACGTGCTTAACTTTAAGCATGTGAGTAGTCACATTAACAATTAGATCTCCCCTCCCTCCTTCCTTTTTCCTACATAATAATATGACTATGTCTCCTTCTCATTGACATGCAATAACCTCCCTAGCTCCCTACTTACCTATAAGCCACTAATAAGCTTTGGCTGTTCCCCTTCCGTCCTGCTAACCTTCTCCCTCCTCATTCCTCTGCTGTCCACATCCACCAGCTTCTTAAGGAATCTCTTTTTAGGCCCAGGTTTCTGGCAGGGTGTGGAATATATAGCAACATTTTGTACTGTCTATTAGAATTTGTAAATGGAGAAAGGAAGGTAAACAATTAAAAAAAAAGGAAAGAAAAGAACAAGCCATACTGTCAGTAGTCCTAATCTGTTTATATGGTGATTCTTTTTTCTATTTTAGGATATAATCTTTAGCATTTTTCACTCTTTATTTCAGCATTCCCATCTGTTTGGGATATTTGTCTCTATAAACTGCAAACAAAAACAGAAAATGCTTTTTGACTCCCACGGCTAAAAAACATAACTTATGAGTAAGGCTGCGAGTCTTTCACAGAGGTCTTTCTGGGACCTCCGTGACTTCTGCAGCTGCACCGGCAGCTCCAGCGGTGGTCCCGGGGCCAGCTGCACAAGCTCCTGCTCAGGCGACCTTGCGCAGCTGGCCCTGGGACCATCCGAGCAGCAACCAGTGCAGCCAGCCCTGGGGGCTGCCGGAGCAGCAGCTGTCCTGACCTGGAATACCAGTCCCAGAGCAGTGGTCCTGGGAGTGGCCCCGGAGTCTGTCAAAGCAGCAGGTGACCACGGTCAGTGAGCCCCTGCCATCAGAACAGGGGCCAGCTGTCAATTCCCTACGGGCCCCGAGATGAGCAGTGCCTTGGGGTCCCAGGAGCTGCTAAGATTTAGTCAGGGGTATTTTTAGTAAAAGTCATGGGCAGGTCACCAGCCATGAATTGTTATTACCTGTGACCTGTCCATGACTTTTACTAAATACCCAAGACTAAATCTTAGCCTTACTCATGAGAGATTCTTTTAAAGTGTAATTGGATTAATATAGCAATAACATTTTTTCTTAGTTAAAAATCTCAGAGAAAGGTTAGAAAAATTGCTTCTAAAGATTTATCTGCCTGTTGCTGAGGGAGCCTTTCTGATTACAAAATGCCTTTAATCTCTCTCTTTTAAAACAAGTTTCTATGCAGTTCAGAATCCACTTAAATCCCAAGAATTCTCTTCCTACTAAATTTTGTAGGGAGAGGAAGGAATGTATCATAAATCCCATTGCAAAAGAAAGATATCAGTCTGTCTAACAGCATAGTGACATACTGTGTAATAGCAAGGATTCCTTCTAAACTCTCTTCTGGCTGAATATTAGCCAGTTTTAGCATCAATATTGTTACACTGCTTAGTAGTGAGGATGCTCTTATGTGTATCATGTAAAACCATATTATAAGTCCAATGGGATGACAAGTTACTCAGTGATGGTTAACAACTTTCCATCAGCATCTCAAGGGCTGACAAATTAAATAGATAACTGAGAACAGGTCAAATTTAAATTCTGCCTGTTTAGATGCATGACAAATAAAAAAATAAATGCAATAAATAAATTACACAAGCCATTGTTTATTTTCCTCTCTGCAAACTGTCTAGCTGAAACAGTCCAGCTGCCATAAAGTCTGTCTTTTGCTATGAGGAAAGCACTGGTTCATAGTTTGGAAATTAATATTCAACTGGAAGTCTCAGCAAACAGTCTTCTCCACATGGAGCTGAAATGAAGCTCGTGACCCAGACATGTGGTCCAGAACACTTTAAAATTTTAAAATGAACCTTTTTCTGTATATTTAAAGTTTTGCCTCAATCAGGATAAGTATTTCTTCTAACTGATCTCCTTGAGAATGTCTATCTTTAGCACCATACTTAAAAGTTGAACTACCCAGCCAAACAAAAGAGATGTGTCTTTTATCATGTATAAAGGTGGCAAAAAAAAATATTAAGCTTTTACATTAGAAATTGAACTGCAGCTTTTCCAGCCCTGTCTGAAGTGGGAAAGGGTTCCTGAGATACCCCAATGTTACTCTGTGACGCGGTCATTTGTGAGATACCTGTGGAATAAAACAGCCCAGAGTCAGCATCTTCTCCCTCCTCAAATAAGAAATCTGAAGATCAAATTTCAGCCTCAAACTATGATCTAATTGTTCAGATCCTCCAAAGACTGACAGAGCTCTTCAGCACACGATTTGATCCTGCCAGATGCTGAGCACTCTGGCCCATTCTAGCAATGCCAGAGTTAATCAGCATGCTGAAATTTAAGCACATGAATAGTCCAGTTCACCTCAGTAACACTACTCATATACTTAAAATGAGACACCTACTTTGTAAATCAAAGCCTGATATTGCTAATGTAAATAATAGGCACACAGACAGACAAAGAAACAAAGGAGGCTAACTTTTACATAAGAAAGGAAGAGTATAAGACACACCATTCCTTAATCTTTGCTGTTCACTTTTAATGTAGGAATTCTATTTTCTTCCTGGCTCTTTATATAGAGGACCCCAACAAGGGACAACATATTCAGAGATACAGTAGACTCTCGATTATCCAGGATGACGGAAAAAATTAATCCTGGTTAATAAAATCCTGGATAATCACCATCCATAGGAAATATGGGGATGGGGGGTTGGTTCACCAGCCACCCTGCGCTGTGGGGTGGGGATATTGGTTCACTGGCTGCCCTGTGCCCTGGTGGGGGGGGGGGTTGTGTGCTTGGGGTGGCAACAAAGCCACAGCTGGCCCTGTGAGTTACGCCTATTTTATTTTATTTTTTACATCCTGGTTAGTCCACTTTCTGGTTAACCCAATCCTGGATAATCGAGAGTCTACTGTAAGCTCTGTTTTTTAAAAAAATCATAAATTAAACTGGTGCTACACAAAATGCTGAAAATTGCACAAGTGCACTAGAGGCTGGAGAAAGGAACCTGAGAAACAATTCATCTAATATCAGTCTCAGTAACTGAAGATGTTGCTTTTAGCAACAGTAGCTAAAAATATTTCAAACTGGGTGATTTTTAAACTGATGTCTTTTACAAGATTATATGTTTACATTTTTAAAAAATGTTTAAGATCTGAAATCAGCTATATTGCATGATGACAAATGCCTATATCCTGCAAATTGTAGGATTGGGGCCTTACACAATACCAATATATTTACATTACAAAATAAAATACTTAAAAATTATTCCATTCCCCTTTCTCTTGCTTTCCCAATTCATGAATTTATGCTTCCATATTATAAACATCTTAAGTAAGAGCAGGATTGGAGCTTTTCATGGTGCTATCAACAGTTGAAATAAATTTCTTACATTTCCTTGCAAGATTTAATAAGTATGCAAAGGGCTAAAGGCCCAATACTGCAAACTGGTGAATGTTTTAATGGGGTAAATAGTGCTCTTTGGATCAGAACTGTATCCTCAATGAATTTCTACTTTTTTTTTTACTCACAGGGGGCATTCCACTGAAGTTAGTGAATAAGGATCGTTACTTGTTAAGTTCTGACAAGTGCTCCATACTATAAAATACCCTGTTCCAAGAAGCTCATATAAGTGTTGCAGGCTCAGGTTCACTCTTTCAGAATAGTTTGTAGGTTCTACATACATCGGATCTTGGTTGTTTTTAAAAGACTTTGCAGTTCACTTTTAACATGTAGGTGATTTTCATCCACAGGATGAATATTCATCCATGATGCTAAATCCTGTATTTCGTTAGCACAGAAACTCCAACGGACAAGGAATGCTGCATAAGGCCATATTTCTCAAAAATTCTCTCTTTTCTTCCTGTTTCTGGGTTGTATGGTTTTTATGCTTGTTTGTTTTCCCATGCTGCCCTATTTATTTCTCATTTTCATCTCAGTTGATCTTTCTTAAGCTCTTTAAGGCCAACATCTTTCACAACTGGGGGAAGAGCAATATCTCATGAAAAATAAACCTGCTAGATTTTTCTGTGTCTGAAGAACACTCTACACAAACTCCAGATCAACTTTTAAGCAAGACAGAGAATACACAGATGCCTTTAGAAAACAATGAAAGGCATGAAGGAAAGTCCTTTCTGTCCCTAGAAGGAGCGATCCCATAGTCACAGAACATATGCAATTGCTTATTCTATGGCATGTAAACATTGGATGTCAGTCCCATAACAACAATATCATGGAAGCACAGAATAAAGGCCCTGCATATAACAATAGAACTGTGTTTGTGGACCTGGGTACAAAACACTTGTCCCCTCACCCAGTAACAACAGAATAGTTTGAACGGTACTTTAAACATGTTCCCAAACTGTATTCGTAGGAACATAGGAATTGCCTTGCTGGATTGAAACAGTGGTTCTAGCTATGGCAATATTGGATGAAATCCTGACCCTATGGAAGTCAATGGCAAAACTTCCACTGACTTGAATGGGACAGGATTTCACTCACTGAGTTAGACGTATATTTGTGGAACTTCACTGGTTTTAAACTGCACCACTCTATACACACACAAAATCCATAGCGCTGAAGCAGGCAACACCACTAATGAAAGAAAAGCCTTAGTGTGCAAGAGTAAACTGTTAAATTATAAACACGGTAGGATTTTCTAAATCATTATGTAACTATTCTCCAGAGGGTTATCCAATGGGATGTGCAGCTTTAGAGTTCAGCCATTTTATAAGATATCTATAAGCAGCAGCAACATTCTTATCCCCAATACAATTGAAGTGAAACTATGAAAGGAAAAAAATATGGAAAAAAAAAATCAGTCTTTAAAAATCAATTTAATTAAATCCACAAACACTAAAATGTCAATCATAATCTTATGATTATTGCATAACGGGACAGAGTTAAAGATATGTGGATGTTGTCACAGGGTAGCTAACACTTTGAACAAAACTGGGACCAGCTCTCCTGTTCCAGTCTGGGTGCTCCCTAGTTTGGTATAATGAGGAGAGTAGAACTGCCCCAGAGTTATAAATAGGAAACAGCAACGGAGGACACAGAAGTGGATTGAGAGCTTGTGGGCGGGGGGAGGCAATGCTTCTGACAGAGAGAAAAGTGAGAGTTCCCTAGTAAGCATTGGAGCCAGACCAGGCTGCTGACAGCAAAATGCAGTTGCAGGGGATCACCTACGAACTTCCCCAGGCCAGAGGGCCATGGCAGGAGAGGACCAAAGGCTGAGGGCAGCAGAGGGAGATGGCTGCTGGCTATCTGAGCCAGAGTGCTGAAGGCTGGGAACAATGAAAGGGTGATGTTTCCACTGATATTTCCAGGTGAAAATTAGAACCATACCTGAGAACAAAAACAGGGAAGCACCCCAGCTAAAGGGGCACGGTGAGAGTTGCCAGAGCTGTACCTGAGAGGCGAGGTGTGCTGAGAGGCAATGGTATCAGCATGCTGAGAGATGCTGGAACTGTACCTGGTGTGTTGATGAACTGCTGGAACTTGAAAGATTGAATGTTCTTCTTTAGACTGTACTGAGAAATTCTGTATTATAGTTGTGGGAATTTTGTTATGATTTACATGCACAGGACTGTTTTTTTGTAATATATTAACCAGGAAAAGGCTATATTGGAAATCTTGCGTGGAGTTACTGGGGACTTTGAAAGACCTAAATAACCACCCTACCACAAGTGCCTTACTTGTGCATTTCTTAACTTAAAATGTTTGCATTTCTTGTAAGTGTAACCGTAACTCTGGCTTTATAATGTTTTATTTTGGAATAACTGCAACATCCGTGTAATGTATTTGACTTTAAGTTACACTCAAACTTAACTCCATTTTAATGCAGATTTTTGTCAGGTATTATACAAAAGAGATGACCAGTGAAAAACTATACAACGAGTTGACAGCACCTCTCCTTCCATATAATTGTCAATATCAAAGAGTGAAGTGTTTTGCATTTAAGTGTTTTTCTTTAATCCAAATATTGCATGTATAGAATTACTCATGTTATAAGTCCCATCACTTAAAGAGGGAGAAGAAACCCACTCTAAAAATGAAAACACTTAAATGATTAAAAGGAAGCATTAACTATTTAATTGAAATTGAATTGGAATTTCACAGATCCTATAAGTTTCATTGAATGTAAACCATTTCACACTTCAAAGGCATATATCATGAACTGTCCCTCAGAAGCAGCCAAGCGTACCCTTTGAGATTTTTCAAATTCTTGCCTTTGCTATCAAACATCCTTATAAACTTGCCAACAGCTGGAAGGATGCTGCTCAAACACACAGTAGATGTATTAGAAGAACAGAGCATTTTTATATCATTGTGGGACTGAAAAGAACTTTCCTTTACTGCAATTTTAAGCACAGTGCTCCCTCACCGTAAAACTACATTTTGTTTGCCAAGATTTCTGAATATTTCTGCCTGCTGGTTCTGACAGAAAATGGAGTTTTAAACCGTTAGCTACAGTTCAGTAGTTTCAAATAAGGAAGCTCTAATGAAGAGGAGATTCAAAAAGAGTGGCCACTTTATAAATACAATTTTTTTTCTATTTTTTCACATAAACTATGAGCTCATTATCCTAGATGGATGCCCCAATTAGGAAAGCATCCCTATTCAGAGTAATATTTAAGCACATGCTTGGCAGGCAGCCCTGTTGCACCTTCCTGCAGCCTAGCTGAGAAATCATACATCCCGTAGGACTGAAGAAATGGGCCTGAGGAGAGAGGCCCAGGTAGGCTCCTGCTTCTCTTGAAACTGCCGACCTTCCAGCCTGTCCCCACAACACTCATCCATCCAGCTATCCACAGAAGCCCCCAAACTACTTTTGCTGTATCCTAGCCACAGCTGCCAGGTTTAGTGCAGCTCTCTGCCCTACTCCTGCCACTGATTGCAGAAGGATGTGTTGTCCTTAAGCTTTGGTTTAGCAATTGATTTACATATTTGCCAATTATAGAATAACAAGGGAGCTGCACAAAACTTGGCAACTACTGTATGTTAAAGTTAAGCATTTTTGTTAGTCCTTTCCAGAATCAGGGCCATAATCAGTAACGTCCTGATCCTGCAGCAATTGAATCCAGTGGCAAAACTACCATTAACTTCATTGGAACACTGATCCAGATCCAACACAGAACTTAACATGTTTAACTTTATACATGTCAGTAATCCCATTGCACTCTGCAGGTCTGAGGATTTGTCTACATGAACATTCATCATGTGGCAAACCAGGGTGTAAATCTAACCTGCCATGCCTTAAGTGTCCACATGGACTCTCTTCACACACACTATCACTTATTGCACTTTGATCTACTCCTGTTTCAAAGCAAAGTAGATCAAGCACACTAGCAACTGTTAATGTGCATTTTCAAGGTCCACATGGATTGTTGGTAGGCGGAAGGCAAGTGTGGGGTAGATTTACACCGCAGCTTGCCACAAACTAAATGTTCATGCAGACAAGTCCTGAGTCTTTAATCCTACGTCAGGTTCTGCTAGTGTGAACCCAGATGCAGGATCAGGGCACAAATGAGTACCAACCTTTCAAAAAAAATCAAGATATTCTCTTTTGAAATCAATGACCATCCTTTTTTTAAAAATCACCAAATTTTTACTTAAACATTTTTATCTATTACAATTATTTAAAATTCCAAAACTGAGCAATATTAGACAAGATAGATATTTTCTCTCTTTCTTCATTTCATTGACTTTGTGTACTTGACAATACTTTTTGTACGACCAGCTTTGCTATTCCCTGTGTGATCAGGTAAGCATAGTTGTTTGTATGAGTTTTTCATACAAAAACAGGGGAGAATAAAACTTATTTTATTTTAGAACAATTTTTTTTTTGTAAAAGTACAAAAGTTGGCAGGGGGACTTGGAGGCAAAGGATCTGAAACTTATCACATTTGACTAGACTTCTCATAAATGTTGCTCCCTTAAATACTAAATCTTAGACTAAATTTGTTTGTATTAGAAGCATTTGGGAACTATTTGTACTGATTCTAACATCTGTTCATAAAATTTGCAATGGACACATAAAATGTATTCCTCTTCCAGGAACAGTTTAAGATAATTGCATGATGTAACACTAGTCTATTGTGCTGCCAACCAAAAGACAAAGGTCACACTCACTTTTCCAAAAACAGAAGAGGCTAGGCCCAGGGTAGAGACACCCCCACACCTGGTATTTATCTGCTAAATAGATTAGAGAGAGTCAAAATTACTGGTTTTAAAAAGATTATACCTTTTAAAAAATCAATTTTCTGAGAAATTCCAGAAAACGAATTGTTCTTTATAATTACTTTTATTTTATTCACAGCTGCCTACATGAAGAGTGTCTGCCCATATGTTGTGTGAAACGTTAAGTGCTTGCACTTTTAATGCCAAATCCCTCACTCCTCATCTACCATAAGAGCCAAATTCTCCAACCTAGATTTCATCTGACTTCCATTGACGTCTGCGGCAAACCTCACATTGACTTCAAATGGGCAGCGCTGGGGCTTTGATTTACAGCTTAACAACTTCTGTGTCTCGTTTCGTAACTGAGACATGGTCTAATCCTTGTTTATAGCAATACATGCACATTCTAATGGGTGTGCATATTACATATTCAAAATTCAATGGTGAGTCTAACTGTATGTACAAAAAAGTCAGCGTCCTCTGCTGCATTCAAGTGCTGAAGCCTGCTCTGATATATGCTGCCTGCTCAAGGCCCCCTAAGGAGCCAAGGAACAGTCAATGATTGCTGAGCTGCTCCAACCCGGCCCGTTTTTGTCAGTCACAGGAGAGAGTGCTGGGATGACTCTGCACCACTCATGGATTCTCTATAATACCGATGGAATCTTCCTGGGCCCAGTTTAACTGTCTTACGGGCAGCCAGCCCTGCCGCATTGTAGGGAGGGACCTGCCCAAAGAGCTAGAATATTTTATTTTCAGAGCTGAAAAATGTAGTGTGTGTGGTTTTGTTCTTATTGACATTACTTTAGGCAGCAAATTGCCACAATATGAAATGTCTTGGGAAATCAGTAATGTTATCTTCCTATATGAGAGTGCTACAGAATTGAAGAAGACCAGCACCGTCATATGCTATTTATACAGACCGGGGTAATCTCCAGTTTTTGGCCATACACTCCAACTTTCTGCTCAACTTCTCTGACAACTCTGCCGCTTCTTCTGCATTTCTTCCAAACTGGCTATCAGACTTATTATTTGAAGATTTTGCCTCTTCCCTACTGCTGAACATTATTATCCCAGCTTCTGCTTGATAGGAAGGGGAATCAGTCAGTGACTCAGATAACTCAGAAGGCAGTAGGCACTTTGCAATGCAGATAGAAAGGCAGAGGTGCATGTCCCAACAGCTTAGCTATGATGCAACAAATGGGGAGGTAGCAAAACAGGATGAAGTGAGAAAGGATGAGGGTTACAGCCAGGGTGGATTTGATTTAAATCATGATTTAAATCACTAGTCAGGAAGACTTAATTTAATCATGGATTTCTACAAAAAACTGCATTTTTGTTGCTTGTTATAACCTTAATACATATTCTTCACAACTCAGAGACAGATTTAAGTTTCAGTTTTAGAAGGTACAAACTATACAATTTTGAAGTGATTTATTTAGAAAAAACTTTTCAGATTAGTTTTACAGCTATGTCAGAAAATGAATGATTGTTTGGTTATTTCATTTACCAAAGGTAATCGAAGCAGATATTTATGAAGTGAACTATCTCCAGTTCAACAGATTAATCATTAATATTTAGAGGATTTTCCTGCAATGCTGTATTAGGAGGAGAAAAATCACTAGACAGATTTTTAAAGGGTTTTATTTAACTAAGAATAACCACATTATGTATTCTGGATTTTTTTACTTCAACAGAAAACATAATATTTTAACAAAAATAAGCATTTGAATTTAGTTAAAAATTCAAGTTTTTTAAAATCAGGTTTGGTTTTAAAATTGTTTAACTGAAAATAGCTAAACATTTTTTAAAACAAAACCAGAAATTAAATCGACTACGTCAGCCAGGTTAACATGAGAAACTTAAAATATTGGCTTCTGCAGCTAACTTGGTCGTCTTCACCTTCATTTTCCTGTTTGTTCATAATCTGGAAAAGAAAAACAAGCTTTCCTGCTTTTTTCAGGCCTCAAACAATTTCTCAATTTGGAATGACTTAGTCCAAAGGAAGAAGATATCCTTTCTATACCAGCAGAAGCAGCCACTGCTGTTAAAAGCGAAATTATCACTTGCTCTCTGAATCCAAGTGCTTAAGTGATTTCCACCAGCTCACTGGGGTGACTTTCTTTAATACATCATCAAACATATATTTCTTGAATGGTTCTTATTCCCAAACTGGGTCTCTTTTATGGCCTGCTGCCATTATAAGTTTTCCCTTCTAGTGAGACAATCTTATGGCAGATCTCAAATCAATGAAGGCTATGTTCAAAAAGACCTCAAGACTTCTGGAATATGATGCTCAAATAGTTTCACTTTTGTTTCTACTGCCTGTCCCTCCCTTCTCACATTTATCTACAGACTTCTCGTCGGATCTATTCCGCCCCCAGCAATATTCTATTCAAAGAACTTTGTGAAACTTTGCACTTTTAGAAAGAGGCACGGGATTGACTCTGTACACAAATTTGCAGAGGGACAACAGGATTGAGGTCTATTTCTCCCCTCTATATATTTTCATTTATTTATTTAAAAATATTTTTGCTGTTAACAAGCACGTTATTTCTGGGGAGACAAATCCACAGTTTGAGAACTGCAAAACTAAGCATCTCTGATGGTATCTTCTAGACTAAGCACTGAGTCCCAGTGTGTATACAGAAAGATTAACCTAAATCTATACAGAAGCCCCTAAAACCGCATAAAACTGGGTCCCTAATCCAGGAACTATTGGAACTCGTTTAAAAAACTTTTCTTAAACATTGCTTGAATATATTGTCTCATACTATATAATTAGAACTTAGAATCCCTATTCTATGATGAGATATCTTTGAGCTATAACGTATCTTAATTAAAACCATCTTTAGATAGGTTTTTTCCCTCAAAAAGTCCGATTTAAAAAAAATCAATTTTTTTTTTTTTTAAATCATGGATTTTTAGCCACCTTGGTTACAGCAACAGCCTTATATAGCTTGTTGGTGATAACCTCAGTGGGGTAATGGAGGGAAAGAGTGATGGAGGGAAAAACAAATGGTGGAAAAGAAAGACATAATGGACTTTGGAGTAAGATAGAACTACAGTGAGGCAAGGCTAGATAGGAACAGAGAAAAAAAGAAATAATTTTGTACATGTAGAATAAAAAAATGGGAATCTCAAGTATACATCTTTTTTGCAAGCACTCTGGTTAGCTAACCTTTGTTAGCTAACTTGGGTTAAAATAGCAGGGAAGACATGACAATGTAGCTTTTAACTCAGGTTAGCAGCTTGAGTTAAAGCCCATAGGGGAGCCTGGAGTTGATCAAGCTCCTATTGTTATATAAGTAGCACTAAAGGTGTGCTTATTGCTTTACAGATCTAGGCCCTGATTCCACAAAGTGGTCAAGCATGTTCTTAAGTTCCAACTGAGTCATGGAATTCATTGAAAAACAGAGCAAAACATGCATTTAACTTTAAACACATGCTTAAATGCTCTTCTGTTTAATCTCTTCACTTTACAATGTGTGGGAAAATATTTTTAAAGATCTGAATTGAAAATATTTTTCCATGCATTGCAGAGACCTTATCTTCATCACGATCCATACTCAGAGCTGCGTACTCCAGCCCTAAATTATGTCTTCCATACACAACAGCTACAGAGACATGATGGAAATATTTTTAATTGTCTCTGCAATAACAAAGATTTATTGAATGTTTATGGAATACTTCATGCTTTTTGATTTATATAGCTTTTCTTCTGCACAAAGGTTAGTGTTTGTGATATAAATCAGATCCATCTGTGTTGGTGATTAAGGCATCAAAACTGATTTATTATTCTCAATAACTTCTAAAAATTCAAGATAAGCTATCACAAATGAAGAATGGAAAACCACTTAGACAAAAGTATTACAAATCTTTGAATGCTGTTTATCAACATCTGAAGATTAATTCAAATCTAGAACATCTGCAACCCACTTGTCATAAAATCCACTGCTTCAGTACAGGCCATATATGTCTGAACATCTGCTGAGAGTGGGGAAAAAACTAACTAACCAAGTAAGAAACTATATATACTGTTTTCAAACCATCACTATAATAAAGATTTTAATAACAGCTAAGATGTTAATAGGGAGCTGAGGTTTTCATCTGTTGTAAAAAAACCACAACACAGTCATAAGTGAGAGAAGGTGACATACCACCTGAATCATCTGATGAACAATTTTATTACTATTATTTATCAAGTAGCTGCAATTATTCTTTAACATCAGCAATATTTTGCCATTTAGGGCTACATTCTGATATCCTCATTCACACTGAATATGACCTTACTCCATAAGAAGACCTATTGTTATTGAAGAGCTATTTAATGTCAGAGTATCACACAGGTTTTTAGGACACAATTCTGCCACCTTACAAATGGTGAGTAGTACCTTGCTCATGTCATTTCTCCACCCTGGCCATGGATTTCAATGGAACTGCTCATCTAGAGTATGGTACTGTTTATTGTGAGTAAGGGAGTCAATATGGTGGTAATTATTTTGCAGATGTGGATAAAAATGTTGATTGATTCATAACTAAAAATATGGTATATGCATTTTAATGCACACCTAGCAATTATGACGACTTTATTATTTATATAGTGCCATAAGTGTATATGTTGCTACATTATGGCATAAAATATCCACAGAAGACCTGATCCTGAACATCTCTACTCACAGGAATAGCCTTTCTTCTTCATGCTAAAATCCACAGATTTGTTTCAATGGGTACTTCAGCCTGCTTACATCGTGGGGCAGAACCAGACCTATCAGTCACTGGCAATAGGGGAATGCCTCATCTTCTGAAGTTCCCTCCAGTCTTTTATGCCTCCCCAACAGCAAGTAGATCAGATCTCAGCCAGATCTCCCTGCTGCAGACAGATAGTACCAGATGTGCACACACCCTCCCCTTCCATAGGGAGTTCTTCTTCTTTAGGGGAGGAAGGCCAGCAGTCAAAATCAGAGTTAGAAACTCAAATACTAAAACATATTTTAAAAAACTCACCAGGCAAGAGTTTACTGATTCTTGTGAAATTATGCTTAGAAAGCATGCAGGTGCTCTAGGTCATGTCTACCATACCACTTATGTCAGCAAAACTTATGTCACTAAAGGATGTGAAAAAACACACTTCTCAGTGAGATAAGTTTCAATGGCATAAGTGATAGTGTGCACAGCGCTATGTCAGTGGGAGAGCTTCTCCCACCAACATAGTTAACACCACTTATTGGGGGTGGTTTAATTATATCGACAGGTGCGCTCTCTCCCATTGGCATAGAGTGGCTACACAGGAAATCTTACCGCAGCACAGCTGAATCACTTCAGCTGTGCTGCTGTAAGGGTTCTAGGGTAGACATAGCCCTAGACAATCTATCCCTTCTCATGCATCCTGGAAAGGAGTAATAGAGGGCGAGGGATTTTCTGCCACACCTAAAAGACAGAGAGTATCAGATGGTTGTCCCTAATTACCACTGCATGTCACCATGCCCTAATGTCCAGGTGGTTGTTCCCAGCTTCTTTTTCAGGTTGCCATGCCTCACTACCACCTCCACTTCTCCCGCAGAGGGGGTATTTCTGGACAGCAGTCTGGCTCTGGAAGAACCAGCAAGCAATAAGAAGCCTCTTGGCCCACTATGTATTTCTTTCTACGCTACCATCCCCTCAGCCTCCATTTTATAAAGCCAGAAAGTTCTTCAGTGTGTACCTGGTCAAAACATAACCTCATATTACTTCTGTTTTGTCTGGTGGGCAGAGACTCTGTTTCTAACTGGGGGCATTTTTACCTGAAAGAGTGGCCTCCTCACTATACAGGCCCTTCATAGGCAATCACAGGGGACAAGCAGAGCAGGGTCCTAGCTGAAATACCTAAACAAGTTCCTAAAGGAGGCTTGTCTTCAAAGCATTCCCATTTTACCATTCTCAGACAATGCTTTTGTTCTGTATATGGATGGCAGCCTTTCTCTTTTCCAAATTTTGACTATTACCATTTGATCCAGGCCTGCACAACATGCGGCCCGGGGGCCACATGCGGCCCACACAGTCTCCCTGTGCGGCCCGCGGCGGGTGAGTAGGGGTGGGGCAAGCCAAGTGGTGGGGTGGGGGGAAGCGGATGGGGGCGGGGCAAGAGCAGGGCTTTTCGGCCCACAGCTGGTTTTTTTGCAGTAATATGGCCCTCGCTGTTTTCCGAGTTGTGCAAGCCTGATTTGATCTATTCCCAGGGTATCTATGGGTAGCAAAAATACTGGCTTTGGAGAAAAAGGAAATTCAATTATCTCTTCATAGACAATTTTTCTGATTAGGGTTTCTGGATGAACCTTGTTCTATAAAAGTTTTGCACCACAGAGACAGAGCTGGTCACAGTGGGTGACTAAAGAGAAAAGCAATTAGAAACTTTAAATGTCACAGTAGGTTTACTAAAACTAATGCAGGGTGGAGGAGGATGTTAGAATGCATTTATTAAATAGCAATAAAGTGTTTGCTAATTGTTTAATTATACTTTCAATAAAATAAATGAATATAAAATCTTTATTTAATAATCATTATCAAATGAATTTTAAATTTCCAGACTATTACACAGTTTTATATCATACGAAATAGACTCCATATAATCAAAGGGCAGGTCCTGTTTGGTCCTTAAACAAGAGAGCAGCATGTGTGGACCACAGTGTGAAGAGCCTTCCCCAATTTGCATCATCTGCAGAAAGGACAAGTTGAATATTGCAGACATGGCATTTCAGGGAGCATCAGAGCAGCTACGTTCTTACTCCAATGGTGCTGCTCTCCATGCACCAGACAGTAGGACTTGTTGATTTTGTGAGGAGGAGTAAGCTACACCCACTAAAAGTAGTACAATAATAGGCATGCTACATATAGTTCACCCTGTAACTCAGAAAAGGAATGGTTCTCAACACTCATCTCAGTGTGAGACAGCACACAGTACCCTTTTCCATGGCTGTGCCTAACTGGCACAATCTAGCCCCGTGTAAATAGATGCTGCATTTAGTTGAATATATGTAGGTTTTGAAGGATTATAGTCTTATTGGTAATCATTTATTTCACCATGCAAACACAAAGTAATTAAAAAATATTTCCATCTATCAATAAAAATTTAGAGATAAAGAAAGAAAAATGCTGCTTGAGACCTTAGTAGACTGAAGGATATTTACTTAGTATATTTTAACATGTGATAGTGACAATTTATGTTTTAAGGGTTACAAAGCTTTAACTTTTTGAATTTCAGCATCTACCATTGTTAAATAATTGTTTCACCCCTTCTGACTCCCATGCAACTTGGAATTTAAATTGATAAAAATCTAAAAATACTACTTAAAATTTAACAGATATTGATCACAATTTTTAAAAAAATTGAATTTTGCCAATTCTAAATATCTGATATAAGTATTGTTGTGGCAAGGTCTTAACCAAAGGACTTCTGCAGTCCATTTATTATTTGGTACTGTATTTACATTAATTTTCAAATTTTAGAAATTGTATTTAAGTCAGTTTCTTTTGACTGCAGAGACTGGTAGCTCACCAGCAGAATAAATAATGGAACTAGAATAAACATAATTCAAAATATTGATATGTGAAAAGACACGCTTTGGAAGAAAACAACCATTAGGAAAATTCTGAGAGCCAGTAGAGCTGGGCTACTTTTTATCCTGCCTCATAAGAGCTGCAGCTTTTCTGCCTTCAGCATTTTAAGACAATGTTGGTATTCTGCCGGAAACAGAGAGGTGCTCCATTTGCTCCAGATGCTTTTGAACAACTTCAATAAGCTGGAGTGAACTAACATAAATGAAAAATTCCCATCATTTGCTGAAAAAAACTCAGACAGCATATTCCTTACCTTTCCATACCCATTATAATGAACTAAATAGTTATGAAAATCAATCATTTTTTGGCAGTGCTTGTACTCTCCCTCCTACTTTTCAAAAATACCTTTCCAAAGATTTCTTCTTGCTTCATATATTATTATCCTGTACTGCTGGTTCTATAAGAACAGTAATATCTTTGACTGTGGGGAAGAGAGAATCTGGAACATACTAGATAAAGGTTGAAATTAGCTTAGAAGATTTGGCTTTAAAATATCCTTATTTATCATTTTCAAGTCTTAAGATGTATAGTTCTGTTTAATTATAATTTTGATGGGTATTATCTGTCTTTATGCATATTTTTAGATCATAAATTTAAATTTTCACAGTGCAGGAAAGTATGGGAGTTAGACATTTATTTAAGGACAGATTCAAAAAGTTAAAGTTTTATAAATTGTGAAAACACAAAACTGTTATATGAAAATATACACAGTAAATATCCTTAAATCAATAAATCATATCTGTTTTTACTATTTATTCACTAGTCCATTTGTAACAAGCTTAATTCAGAAATCAATCACTAGATTTTGACTCTAAGTTCTCAGACAGCATTTTTCTTATTTTGCCTATCTGTAAATTTTGGTTATTATCTATGTAAATATTTTTTCCTGGTGTAGGGTGTATGTGCAGTGAAATTGATGTTTACCAATAACAATATAATCCTTCCTCCCTAAAGACTGTGTGGTGTAAAGATTTTATAACCATGAATTTGGGATGGTCTCATCCCACATCAGATCCCACAAAAACTGGGTGAAAAGTATAATACAGCCACAGACTATATTATATTTTCTGCTTCATGCTCCTGGGAATCCTAAGGAACACGTAAACCAATAAGAAGCACTGGTAGCATGGCAGCAATGGAGCTGTCAGAGAGATAGAGGGGGCGAGCCCTGCTATAAATTCTACAGATATCCATTAAATATTTGGCAGTGCGTTGAGGGCAGGGTAGATAAAAATCAATGATTTACATAAATAAAAGAATACAATCAGATTTTTTAAATTTAAATCAGATTTTTTTGATTAAATGCTTTTTTGAGGAAAAACCACCTATCTAAAAATAGCTTTGAGCTATAAAGTATCTTAATTAAAAACTACCTCATCATGGAATAGGGATTATAAATTCTAATTCTATAGTATGAGACAGGGGTTAGCAACCTTTCAGAAGTGGTGGGCCGAGTCTTCAGTTATTCACACTAATTCAGTGGTTCCCAGACTGGGGTTCATGCAATGGTACAGGGGGCTCTCAGGAAAAAATTCCTGAATGGGGGACAGGGCTGTCCCTAGGAACTCTAGGCAGCACAGGGCCAGCAACCTGGAGCCCCTAGACTTCCAAGAGCTAAGCAGATCAAAGCAAGAGTATTTATCACACTGAGGAGACTCCTTATAAGAAATAGAAAGGGGAGAGGATATTTTTTGCTGATTTTAAAATTAAATAGCTAGTATTGTTTTTAAAATTATTATGAAGAACAAGTTTAAGCTTCGTTGTAACGTGTTATTTGCCTAGACTGCTCAAGACCTGAATGCTTGTGTGTGTAGGAGGAGCTCTGAGTTGGCTTCTTAAATGCCTTCATGCTGTTTGACATCTGATACTCCTTGATGAAACATAGGAGCCTTGGCTTATTCAAAGTGATACAAGCTACAAAAGTGAGATCTTGGAAGTGTTGCTGTTTTCATAATGTAATAAAAATACTGTAATGATAAATAATAATTAATAAGAAATAGTGTGTAATAAGCATGCCATAAAAACAAATTTTATATTATCAACATCACTGCTTTTATAATTTTCACTCAGGTAAAGGAGAAAATCTCTGGAAATATTCATTTTTAGGAGGGGATTTGCAAGACTTGACATTTTAGTGAAAGGGGTTCACAGGTTGTTAAAGTCTGGGAACCACTGCTCTAATTTAAGGTTTTGTATGCCATTAATACATTTTAACATTTTTAGAAGGTCTCTTTCTGTAAATCTATAATATAGAACTAAACAATTATTGTATGTAAAGTAAATAAGGCTTTTCAAATTTTAAGAAGCTTCATTTAAAATTAAATTAAAATGCAGAGCCCCTCTCCCTCCTACCCACCCTCAATCGGTGGCCAGGACTCAGGCAGCGTGAGTGCCACTGAAAATTGGCTCAAGTGCTGCCTAGGTTGCCTACCCCTGATATGAGATAATATACTCATGTAATGTTTAAGAAAAATGTTGTAAATTAGTTCCAATAGTTCATGGATTAGAGGCCCAATCTTATGGGGCTCCAGGGGCTTCTGTATAAGATTATTTAGGTTAATCTTTCTAGCTACCCAATGCAACTTGGTAGCTTCTAATCTAGACTAAGCACTATCAGAGATGCTTAATTTTGCAGTTCTCAAACTGTGGATTTGTGTCTCCAGAGATAACATGCTTGCTAACAGCAAAAGTGTTTTTAAATAAATAAATAATATACCAAGGTGAGAAATAACAGACTTCAACCCTATTGTGCCTCTACAAATTTGTGTACACAGAGTCAATCCTTTACCTCTCTCTAAAAGTGCACAGTTTCAAAAAGTTCAATTAATAGAAGATTGTTGGGGGCAGAATAGATCTGAACAAGGACAAGAAGTCTGGAGATAAATGTGAGAAGGGAAGGACAGCAGAAACAAAAGGGAAACTGTTTAAGCATCATATTCCAGAAGTCTTGAGGTCCTTCTGAGCTCAGCCTTCAATGATTTGAGATCTACCCTACCATTCCCTCACTGGAAGGGAAAACCTATAACGGCAGGAGGCCGTAAAAAAAGCCCAGTTTGGGAATATTTTAATGAAGTATTTTAATCTACCTGTGGGTAAGACAGGCATGTGTGCAAAATGCAAACAGTGCTACAAAGACAGACAAGGCCTGGTTGCCCAAATGAAACAACATCATGAGAAGTGTTCCTTCTCAGGAGGAATCTGCGTTGAAGATGATAAAAGGATCATGTCTGAACATGCAGGATCTTCAGGTTGGTAAACTTTTTTATTTCATACTTCTTTCTTAAGGACTAACTGTCTTCTTTCTGGACTATTCTTGAATTCTCATGTTTGAGCAAAAAATATAGCTATTACTCTATGGTACTATCATTTTAGATGCAGCTGTGATAAAAAAATAAGTAGCTGAAATAGGCAGATCTTCCTTTTACAATTTCACCTTTAAAGTAGTACTGAGTACAGTAGACTCTCGATTATCCAGGATTGGGTTAACCAGAAAGTGGATTAACCAGGATGTCAAAAAAAAAAAATACGCGTAACTCGCAGGGCCGGCTCTGGCTTTGTTGCCGCCCCAATCACACAAAAAAAACCCTATCAGGGCACCGGGCAGCCAGTGAACCAATATCCCCTTCCCCCGGTGCAGAGTGGCTGGTGAACCAAACCCCCCATATTTCCTATGGATGGTGATTATCCAGGATTTTATTAAACAGGATTAATTTTTCCCTATCACCCTGGATAATCGAGAGTCTACTGGATCAGTGAATGCAATCAGTAATACTAAATGAGTGTATGGTAATAATAATTAAAAAACTATTGACTTATTTTTTTTTAGGAGGAGAATCTATCCTCAACAGACAGGATTCTGAAAACTATCCACCTTCGAGATCGCCATCATTTTCTATAGTTTCAGAGTTATCTGCCAATGATACTGTTTCAGTCACATCATGTATATCACATAACCAGAGTATATCAGCTATAGCAAAAAGAAAAAAAAATCTCCATCATCCAGAAACAACCATAGATAAGTCTGTGATAAGAACCAGCAGATTACAAAAAGAGGTCATTGATGAAAAAATTGCCTAGTTTGTTTATACAACAAACTCTCCTTTTTGTATGATTGAGAACCTATACTTCATTAACATGGTTCAGTCATTAAGACCAGGATACAGCCCACCAAACAGAGCAGATGTTGCAGGCGAATTGCTGGATAAAGTGTATGAAAGAAAAATTGAGCAGTGTGCAAAAGGTCTAGAGGTAAAATTGTTAACCTGAGTCTTGATGGGTGGAGCAATGTCCACAATCATCCTGTTGTATGTGCTTGTGTGACAACAGAAGAAGGGAATGTCTTCCTTACAGAAATAATTGATACATCAGGAAATGCACACACAGCAGAATGCTTATTAGAAATAGCAGTAAAAGCTATAACAAACCATGAAAAAAAATTCAAATGTCTAGTACACAGCTTGGTCACAGACAACGCTGCAAATATATCCAAGATGAGAAGAAATTGAGAAGAGAGTGAAGAGAGTCCCAAGCTAACATATGGCTGCAGTGCTCATTTGATGCACCTCCTAGCCAAAGACTTCAGTGTTCCAGAAATAAAGGCTAATGTTGTTGAAACTGCAAAATACTTCCATAACAACCACTTTGCAGCAGCTGCTCTGAAAAAAAGTGAGAGGAATCAAGCTAAGTCTTCCATAAGACATAAGATGGAACTCAGTAGTGGACTGTTTAGAGCACTGTATCAAGAACTGGCCTAAACTGATGACATTTTGTGACCAAACTGTGAAAAAAATAGATGGCACGGTCAGACCCAAGGTCCTCAACATTGGGCTTAAGAGAAATGCTGAAGACATGTGGAGTATCCTGAAGTCTATTTATGTAACTTTGAACAAAATGCAGGGAAATAGCTTTTATTGCTGCCTCTGTTGAAATTTGAAAGGAACTGAGTGAGATCTTAAAAAGAGAAATATGCAATGACAGAATTAAATTACGAGCATTAAAAAAAAAATGAATGGGACAAGCACTATTTCCACCTCATTTTCTTGCAAATATTCTCAATACTCAGTACCACGGTCAAACCTTAACTGCTGAAGGAAAGTGGCTATGACATGGACATCCAGCAATCACCCCTCCATAATGCCAACTATAATAAACTTCAGAGCTAAGGGTGAATCATTCAAGAAATATATGTTTGCTGATGATGTTTTAAAGAAAGTCACACCAGAGAACTGGTGAAAGTCACTTAAGATCTGGGATTCAGTGACCGATGAAGTGATAATCTCACTTTTAGAGCAGTAGCTTCTTCTGCTGGTGTAGAAAGAATATTTTCTTCCTTTGGACTAAGTCATTCCAAATTGAGAAATCTGGAAAAGCAGGAAAGCTTGTTTTTCTTTTCCAGATTATGAACAAACAGGAAAATGAAGGTGAAGACGACCGAGTTAGCTGCAGAAGCCAATATTTTAAGTTTCTCACGTTGACCTGGCTGACATAGTCGATTTAATTTTTGGTTTTGTTTTTTAAAAAAATTACCTATTTTTAAACAATTTTAACAAAAACAAACCTAAATTTTAAAATACTTGAATGTTTAAATTCAAATGCTTATTTTTGTTAAAATATTATGTTTTCTGTTGAAAGAAAAAAATCCAGAATATATAATGTTATTTTAAATTGTTTTATTCAAACCAAATGTCTGTCTGCTGATGTTCTCCACCTAATACAGAATGGGAAGAAAATCCTCCAAATATTAAATGATTACTGTGTTGAAATGGAGATATTTATGAAGTCAGTATGAGGTGAACTAGCTGCTTCAATTACCTTTGGTAAATGAAATAACCAAACAATCATTCATTTACTGACATGGCTGTAAAACTAATCTGAAAAGTTTCCCAAAAAAATCACTCTTTAAAAATGTATAGTCTATACCTTCTAAAAGTGAAACCTACATCTATCTCTGAGTTGTGAAGAATATGTATTAACGTTATAACAACCAATAAGAATGCACTTTTATGTAGAAATCCATGATTAAATTGAGTCTTTGTGACAAGTGATTTAAATCAAATCCACCCTGTGGAAGAATTCTTCAACTGACATAGCACTATCTACACCAGGGGTCAGGTCGACATAACTGCATCTGTTGCTGGAGGGGTGATTTCATATCTCCGAGCGATGTAACTATGGCAACCTATGTTTCAGGGTAGACCAGCCCTGTGACTCCTGCTCTCCCTAGATAGTAGAAGAGAAGTTACAGTTACATTCCCTACTAGATTCCCTTTGTCAAAAGAGCGTTGATAATTGGCTAACTACTTTAAAACATGCTGTAGTCCAACCAATGCTAAAGAAACCATTCCTCTACTGTCTAACATCCCTTTTGCTAAGCAAAAAGCTAACAAATATCTTGTACCACATGTCAGATGCCAGTATTCTAAGTCCTTCTCAGTCAGGCTTTAAGCCCAGCTACGTGATAGCAACAGAGACCACATATTGCTTTAAAAGAAAGATAGTCATACTTAGTCTGTTGGACCTCTCTGCAGTATTGATAACTTCTACTCCTGTCCCACTTGCAAGAGGCTGCAGGGCTGAACAAAAATGCCATTGTGTATATTTTTAAATATTTTAGAAGCATTAAGATAATACAAGGAGGAGTCCTTGTGGTGACTTAGAGACTAAAATTTATTTGGACATAAGTTTTTGTGGGCTTAAACCCACTTAATCAGATGCATGAAGTGGGAAATACAGTAGGGAGGTATAAATTCACAGCATATGAAAAGATGGGAGTTGCCTTACCAAGTGGGAATCAGTGCTAATGAGCCAATTCAATTAAGGTGGAAGTGGGCTATTCTCAAGAGTTGACAAGAAGGGGTGGAAGTCACTTTTGTAGTGCCTGCAACAAACCCCAGTGCCAACTCTGTCTGCATATCTATTCAAGGAACACCATCATAGAACCTAACCACATCAGCCACACCATCAGGGGCTTGTTCATCCTGTACATATGTTGTGTAGTTATACCTCCCTACTGTATTTTCCACTTCATGAATCTGATGAAGCGGGTTTTAGCCAACGGAGGCTTATGCCCAAATAAACTGGTTAGTCTCTAAGGACTCCTCGTTGTTTTTGCTGATACAGAACACGGCTACAAATCTGAAAGCTAAGATAATACAGTAATGGAGTCATATAAATAGACATACAGAATATGAAGTCTCAGACTGATGCATGAAAATGTGACCAACAGCTGGAATGCAACACTCTACATAGGAAATGTCTATAGCCATTATGTCTTGCTTATCACACACTGGAGGCTGTTTCCAAGCTCTATATTATTATTATTTTTGGCATACATCTTCAAAAGATTTCAATTTTAAGGAATGTTGTACTTGAAAGTATAATATATCTGCAAAGCTGCATTCAACTAAATTTAGACAAGCCTTAGCACTTATTTGGTGGAATTCATTGTATTCCATTCACTTCATTGAACATGGGCAATCTTCATTTTATTCAGGGAACTGCATATTGGAGAACAGCTTTCTATCTTCAGCAACCACCTCTCTATCATCTGTTTATCAATACAGCTGGAGATACTTGCTCAAAATAAACATTTAGGCCATCGTGTTAATCTAAATAATTATCTTACTTTAAAATGTATAATGTAATAGTCTGGATGGAAGTTAAATTCCTCTAGAGAAAAGCACATTTTTAACTGGAAACATATGACTAATCAGTAAAAAAAAAGATTCATAATTGTTAAGGCCAGAAGGGACCATTATCTAGTGCATAACACAGGCTATAGAATTTCATCAATAATTCCTGCATTGAGATAACTTCTGGTTGAGTAGAGCATATCTTTTAGGAAGATATGAAATCTTGAATTAAAAATGTCAAGTGAAGGAGACCCCACAAAACCCCATGGAAAACTGTTTCAATGGCTAATTGCCTTCACTGTTAAAATGTGTGCCTTATTTCCAGTTTAAATTTTATTGTAGCTTCAGTTTCCAAACACTGGATTCTGTTTACTAGATCAAAGTGCCTTCTGCTTTCAAATTTTATTCAGACTCCAACATTCTCAGAACTCCTTTTGATCGAAGAACATGACAATAGTTTGCATTTGTCTGGCACCTTCCAGCCAAAGATCACATTCATTAATTTTTATAAAGTTCTTTGAGAAGTATCACATGGAGTAGGTAAATACCCCCCTTTTTTTTTGTTGCTAGGAAAACTAAGGCATAAAGAGACTTCCAAAATCACACAAAATCTCCCTATCCTGTGCTTTAACTTCAAGATTGTTTATGCTTTGAAGACAGAATTCCAAAGTACTGTAGTACATGATTTAAGCATTAGAATCTGTATTAAAAACACCTCAAAAACTAATCGCAAATTTACTATTAATATTTTAAATAGTCCAGAACAAGAATAAGCCAGCCTGCACAGTCTCAAACGACTGACCGTTGTTAACACACTTCCTACAATAGGACGCTAAGTCTAATGAATCACAAAAAATCATGGTCCTAAGTGAGGCCTGCACAACTCGGAAAGCAGCGAGGGCCATATTACTGCAAAAAACCCAGCTGCGGGCCAAAAAGCCCTGCCCTTGCCCTGCCCCATCTGCTTTCCCACACCCCACCACTTGGCTTGCCCCACCCCTACTCACCCCCCGCGGGCCGCACAGTGAGCCTGTGCGGGCTGCATGTGACCCCTGGGCCGCATGTTGTGCAGGCCTGTCCTAAGTGGTTCAAATTCATCTTTGCAACTGTTAGAACTCCCACCTATGGAGAAGATGTTAGTGACCTCAGAATGCCAGTTCAGTGCTCACTAAAATAAAGTCAAGGGGAGCTTGCATACTCAGTAATGTCTTTTGACATCCATAGGAGGACATTCTTTTCTGAAACATTAAATGTTTTAAGTCAAGGAAGATATTTAATAGCTCAATTTTGAAGAAAGGCCTGTCTGGCTCATAGACTGACTGAGCTCAGGAGCAGAAAATGTCATGCCTACATACTCCCAGATTATCTACAGGGATTCCTTCCTTGCCCTAACAGCAGGGACAGCAGAGCCAGTAAAAGGAAGAGAAACGTGTCCAGGCAGAGCACAGATACGGAGCTCATTTACATTAGCTCCCCTCCTCCAGCAGTTCCCCACCTCAGAGCGTCAGGAGATGGGGCCGTTGGGAAATTTTTTGCATGATACGTGCTTTGGTGCATAGTTGTCTTGCAGCAGAGTCAGCAGACCTTTGTGGGGGTTGCTGGACTCAGAAAGCCACTCCTATCTTCAGTTGAATAATCCCTAAAGGTTGCTTTTTAAATAGTTACCTTGGACTGGAAGGAACAGGTTTCCCCTCTGAATATACTCCCATGAAGGGCAGAATGCCATACATAGGGACACTGAATTGCTGTTCTACATCTTGATTAACCAAAAAACAACCACCACCACCCCACTACTAATATAAGTTTTAAACTAACAATCAAAGAAATTCCAACTAATGGATGAGCTCCATCCTTAACTCAATGTTGTAGCCTTGCATATTACTATAAATATAAGTAATATCACCAGGGAAACAAGAAAAAACCCTTTTTACTCTCAAAGTAGATTCCAATTGGAATGCTAGGAGTATCATGTACAACTTATTTTAGAAACATTTTAAAATCCAAATTATAAAATTATATATTTTTGGACTTCTGAATACACATAATAGGAGGAGATAAATTAGAATTGCTCCTTTGGATAAATTACACTCCAACAGGCATCTGCGGTCTTTTAGAACTGTGTATTTTTAACTGACGTTGATTGCAATGACTCTGAACTAAATCTTTTTTAGTCCTTTGAGAGCCTGTTTGCTTGTTTATGTAATAAGGGCCTGGTTCACAAAAAATATCTGATTTTTTTTTTTTTTTTTTTAAGGCCTTTGATTGGGGGTGGGGGAGGTACATGCCAGAGGGTGGCATATGCTGGCTCCATAACTAGCCAACATACAGGGTGAAATCCCGACTCTACTGAAGTCAGTGAGACTTTAGCCTTTGACTTCAGTCGGGCCAGGATTTCACCCACAGTATTTAAAGGAACGGTCAGCAAACCAAAAGCCAAAAATAACTCTTTGAACAAGTAACTGAAGATTATGCCAAGGAAGAGTAAACTCCCATTGCCTATACCTCCTTATTCTGAGTCCACAGGGCATGATCCTCTATTCTCTTAAACCTGTTTCACGATGTACAGAGAAATTGCTTTGAAATTTATGCAGTTGCATCAGTGTAAAAATTAATATAATGCAAATAGAAAATCAGAGCCCTCGTGTCTCTCCTGAACCATTGCGGGTTACACGGCCTTAGGAGTTACTTTGGAAGGCTACAATTCACAAACTAAATGAGTCACACAGTGACCCAGCACTGAGCTGCTGGCTGCTCACTTGGCTAAACACAGAAGTACCGGTAAACAAACCAGCTGGGCCCACCCAAGGTGCTTACCCTCTGGGGCCGCATGCCAAGGTTGCGGATCCCTGGTCTATACCCACAGAGAGGAAACAGAGGGACATTAGTACACAGCTAAAAATAGAAGTGTTAACAGGAGGTGCTGCTTTGGCATGTAGAGAGCCTGTAGGATATATGCCTCAGGGTTTGGCTGTTTCTTTATTCCACTCACCTCAGCAGTGCCTCATCATCTTCTACGCTACTATTCATAGGGAGTCATGTAGTGTAAGTGCTCTACACACTGCTGAAAGGTGTGCGCAGTGTAGACATACCTTTAGGCCCTAGGAATACAAACTTTGATGCAGGAACAGTGAAACTAAGAGATGAGAAGAAATGAAGACAAAGGAGTTGTGGGGGAAGGATGAAGTACAGAAACAGGATTTCTTGGGGGCATCTAGAGAGAAGGGGATGTTATAAGGTCACAGAATATCAGTGGGGTTAAAATTAAGTGGGGTTAGAATTTTCTGGTGGCAGAAGAAAGGAAAAGTCAGAAGAGAAGACAAGAATCAGAGAGGTAGCCGTGTTAGTCTGGAATTGCAGAAGTGACAGAGTTCTGTGGCACCTTAAAGACTAACTAAAGTATTAGAGCATAAGCTTTCGTGGGCTAATACCCACTTCGTCGGATGCACGCAGAAGAGAAGACAGAGAACTTGACACTAAAAGACCCCAGAAATGGAGTGGGCCCACCATTTGATACCAAATGCACTAGATAATGTGGTGGTAATAGGCCACCTACACAAACTTCTTCCCCACAAGGCCATATGGTAAAGGGGAGGGAGGGAGAAACAAGGAACTGTTTGAAGGAAGTAATAGGTTCTTGAGTGCAAGGCCTTAAGGAGACCTAAAGGGATGCCGATAAACATTCAGACCCTTTAACAGAAAACTGGATATGTGGCTATGATATCTTTTATCGTAACTTGTAATGTTTGTCCTAAGAAGCGGGGAGAATGGATTCCCACCCTGTTCTCCATTCATTTTACTGTATGTTCATAGTGGGGAAGAGTTGTTGCAATATAAAAATGTGGCATCTGTTTTAATAAAAACAAAACCTAGCCTGAGAATGAGCAATAAAAAATAATGTTTGGCAAATAAAATATACTCTGATGAAATTTAGAACAGTAAACACAATATAAAATGATAAATAAAAGCCATCCATCCCCTTTAGTTTGATCAGTCTACTAAAGTCACAACATTACACCCTGTCATCTCTCATTTTCTTGGGTGACAAACCCCAGGCCAGAGTTTCTGGCTCGTTTTCAGCTCTCTGTGGTGACTCAAGGTACTTTATGTGTTTTTACAGTTTTACTTCCACGAATGATAGTTCTCTTGAAGATCCACATAAAGTAATGCTTAGCAACATTCGTCCTTTGACTTTTGCACACAGACATAAGCTTGTTTAATCTGCCCTTGTGGTTTTGTGCTCTAGAGATGTGAAAATGGGACATACCTTTTTTAAAAATTTATTTTTGCTGCTCTGGGCAGTTTTCTGTTGCCAGTATTATGATTTTCTATGGCAATCCAACTGGATCCCAACACGTTTGGAAGAGTGCAAAGCAGGTTATATAGACATTATATATCACACTCACCACGTGGATTCTCTTGCCTGAGAAGCTGGTCAACTACCAGAACTGGATTCAGGTCTTGTCTACACTACAAAGTTTCGTCGGCAAAAGCTGCCTTTCATAAAGCTAGTTTTGGTGACAAAACTCTGCTGTCATGCTGACAAAATAAAATCACCTCAATGAGAGGCATAAAGCTTTTTGTGACAAAGTTAAAGCACCAAAGCACCAGTGTAGACATTGCTGTTTGTTTGGTGGACAGAACTGGCTTCCGCCAGTATCCCATCATGCCTGCTCTGACTAATCTACTCACTGTTTTGATCTCTGCTGTCATGTAGGCATGCACTCCTCCCCTTTCAAAGCTAGGGAAGTATCTGACAGCTGAGCGAGCTGCTCAGTTTGGGGAACAAAGAGCAAATCATTAATGTGGAATGCTCCTGTTATGCCCCGCACTAGGAATACTGGGGCGGACAGACTGCTGCTGCAGGAAGTGCAGGGAGGGAGCATGGGGGAGCAGAGAAGGGAGATCTGCTGTCCTACACTGCTCAGGATGCGGCTCCCAGCAGCTGAGGAGAATGTGGGAGAACTCGGAGGGAATCTCAGAACCGTAGGCAGGCAGAGAGGGCTGCTTCGGGAGAGACTGCTGTGCCGAGCAGAGCCGGGAGCTGATGTGGTGGGGGTCCCCTCCCCTGCCTCAGGATAGGTCGGCCAGCCTGCTGAATCCCTTATCCCAGATACATCGCTCTCCCCTCCCTCACCCGCATGCTGCAGTTGAAAAAGCGGTTGATAATCTAATAGGATGCCCCTGGCAAAATGGAACTGAGAAATCTGCATCATGTGATGCTGTACCTGTCCCATATGGTGTTGCAAACCCTGCAGCCAGTTGCACAGTGGGATAGCTACCACAGTGCACTGCTCTCTGTGTCGATGCAAGAGCTGTTGAGCTGTTGGTGTGGATGCACTCTGCCGACACAAGGAGTTAGCATGGACATGCAACAGCAGTTTTAATTAAGGCCACATAACTTTTGCTGACAAAACTTTGTAGTGTAGACAAGACCTAAGGTACAATGGACATCTCCCTAGAGTCCCAGCTACCAGAGCCACGTGATAACATCAGAATCTAAGCTGTCATTGAAAAACAAATTACGTTCATTAACCTCAAGGTTGCAAAGAAAAGCTTAAAAACATGAACACAGCGTAACCAGTGCAGAGATGGTTGCATGAAAATGTACACAGCAACCACGATGGAAAATGCCTGGCTGCACACACCAATAGAGCAGGCCAGAGCCGGTTCAGGGGGGATGGGGGGGCTCTGCTGCTGTTCTGTGAGGGCTCTGCTACCACTTCTACGGAGCAGTAGAGGGTCCTCATTGCCACACCCCAATGCTGTGCATTGCCTAAAACTGGCTCTGTTACCCACTCAACTTCCTCCAAGTGCAACAGATTACTGGCAGTTGACTGTCCTGTAGTTGTGCAGTTTAGCATTTTACTGGCTGCTGCTACAGTACTGACCTATTTTTCCTGTCCAAATTTTCTCTTCCTGATTTGATCATATTCACAGCTCTATATTCATCAGGAGTGAACTGTGTTTCCCACATACACCTCTACAGGTCAGCCAATAAAAGTGATAATAAATTGAGTGCCACCACTTTTGTCAATTTGGCATTAAGCAAAAGGGCCACTGGATGTGTGGGAAAGAGTTTAGTCCAGACAGGTGGGACACTGATCACACCACAGAGACTGAATCAAAAGAGCAGACAGTTTGAAATGAGAACAGCAGCAGCAGAGTGAGAAATAGCAAAGTCTCCAAGCAGGATCCCACTGTTATGTTCTCCCACTATTATGTAAGCACCATTGAATCTGATCTATGGTCTGTACACAGGAGATCACAGGACTGAGCATAAGCAACAATCAAAGTTTAAGGAAATAACAGACAATTTACAAGCTCATCCCTCTTCTCAGGCAAAATCCCACTGTGCTTCAAAAGACAGCATTCTTCTAACTCCAGAGGAAATGACTCATGAGAAATATCTTCTCTTCCCCTCTCCCCCAGCGCCACTCCACCGAGAGGATGAGAGAAGGAACAAACCACACATAATAATGTTAATCACGTCATTTAACGCACTACTGGAATGCACTCAGATACCACGGTGATGAGAGCAGCATAAGAACATATAGAACAAAAAGCTAATGTTACAGGCCCTGGGACACCCCACTCACATCCAGCTAGGGTCACTTAATAATGCTCTGGAGAAATTCTTTTGCATTTAATAATCCACAATCATCAAGTGGTGCAGAAAAAACAATGATCTAATTTAAGGTTAAAATTCACAGTCCCAACAATTGGAATAACCCCTGCTCCCTGCTATGATGGAGCACATACCTTTATTCACACCCTAAACACTACTGTAATAACCTTTGTACAAAGTATATCTTGTAAGGCAGCGGTTCTCAAACTTCTTGGGTCAGCGGCCCTTTTTCCCCACTCCCTGCGGGCCACCGCGATGCATGCATGTCTGCCGAAAAGCTGCCGACATGACAGTTTCCACTTTCAGCGGCATTTCGGCGAACGTGCTGTGTGCTTCACAGTGTCCTCTGAAAAGCTGCTGAAACCAGAAACTTTCACTTCAGTGGCTTTTCAGAGACCACTCTGAAGCGCGCTGAAATGCCGCCAAAAACGAAAGCCACTTCGGCGGCACAGGGAGCTCGCGACCCCCGGGGTGTCACAACCCCCACTTTGAGAACTGCTGTTGTAAGGTATCATCTCAAAATAGATAATTTGCCAATTAATATTGTGCTGATAAAATATGTATAGCAGCATTGTAGTTGAACTTCTAAGATTTCCCTGTATGATATTAAGAGCGCATGTTCAAAACTCACTGTAGCACCAAACTGGTCAAACAGACCTGTCATGAATAAAGAAGTGTACGTATGCCCTAATTTGCATATAATCAGTAAACAGAATTACCAAGAAGGGAAACAAAAACAAGACAGGGGATGGGGAGGGAAAGCAGAGAACATCCTTCCACCCAGACTCTGTCTCTTATTTCCCAGCTGGAAACATTTTTCAATAGGGGGACTTCTGAAAAGAAGGGGCAAACATCCCAATCCACCCCTCTCTCTACCCCCTTCCCCTAGTATTCTCTAAACCTGAAAAGACAAAAGGAAACAGTCACTGGACTTTGAGGGAAGGGTCCTGACCTGAGAGTTTGATAAGTAATCTTGTTGGAAACATGTGATGAGAAGTTTTGCTTGAAACTTATATAGTTTGTTAAGTTAGGCACTAGTAAGTGTTTTATCTTTAGTTTTCTTGTAACAATTTCGGACTTCTATGCTTCATTACTTGTACTCACTTAAATTCTCTCTCTTTGAAGTTAATAAACTTGTTTCACTGTTTTATCCAGTGTGTTTAAACGGAAGTGTCTGGGTAATTCCATTTAAGATAACAGGAATAACAAACTTAATATATTTGAACTAAGTACCCCCAGGGGCGCATATCCCTGGTTGAGAATCACTGCCTTAATACATATCCCAATCTTTGTTCCTTCTACCATCCCAACCCCTCTCTCTCAACTACTCACCCCACTACACTTACCCACCCAAGATGCTCCCTTGCTCAACTCATATTTCTACATGCTTTTACAATTCCCTTCATCTTCCCAAACCTATTTTTCCTATCTGGGGGCACCCCAAAACTTTCACTGTCCAGTCATAACTCCAACCACAGGCCAGAATTCCTCTGCTTCCCTCCTCTCCTCTCGGGCCTCCTGGAGCCACTGGGATGCTTTGCTAAAAATCATGGTCTGAATAAAGACACTGGATTTATGGCTTACTTAAAAAAAAATGTAACACATTAACCCCTCCCCTTTTTTGTCCTATGTCTGCAGAGGTATTGATGGACTACTTCACTTTAAATGGTCTCTCAAAATGTGTGTTAACTAGGGCTGTCAAGCAATTAAAAAAATGAATCAAGATTAAGAATGCCATTAATCACACTGTTAAACTATAATAGAATGCTATTTACATATTTTGGGATTTTTCTACATTTTGAAATATATTGATTTCAATTACAACAGAATGCAGTACGCATTTTATTTTTATTACAAATATTTGTGCTATAAAAAAATAAATAGTATTTTTCAATTCACCTCATACAAGTACTGTAATACCATCTCTTTATCATGAAAGTTGAACTTACAAATGTAGAATTATGTACAAAATATAACTGCATTCAAGAATAAAACAAATGTAAAACTTTAGGGCCTACAAGTCCACTCAGTCCTACTTCTTGTTCAGTCAGTCATTCAGACAAACAAGTCTGTTTATATATCAGAAGCGTAGCCATGTTAGTCTGGATCTGCAAAAGCAACAAAAAGTCCTGTGGCACCTTATAAACTAACAGACACATTGGAACATAAGCTTTCGTGGGTGAATACTCACTTCGTCGGATGGCATATTGGGACATAAGCTTTCGTGGGTGAATACCCACTTTGTCGGATGCATGTCATCTGACGAAGTGGGTATTCACCCACGAAAGCTTATGCTCCAATACGTTTGTTAGTCTATAAGGTGCCACAGGACTCTCTGTAGCTTTTTCAAGTCTGTTTATATTTGCAGAAGATAATGCTATCCACTTCTTGTTTACAATGTCACCTGAAAGTGAGGTGTTCACATGGCACTGCAAAATATTTATGTGCCAGATGCATTAGAGATTCATATGTTCCTTCATGCTACAACCACCATTCTAAAGGACATTCATCCATGCTTACGAGAGGTTCTGCTTAATAACGATCCAAAGCAGTGCAGACCAATGCATGTTCATTTTCATCATCTGAGTCAGATGCCACCAGCAGAAGGTTGATTTTCTTTTTTAGTCGTTCAGATTCTATAGTTTCCATATCGGAGTCTTGGTCTTTTAAGACTTCTGAAAGAATGTTTCACACCTCTCAGATTTTGGAAGGCACTTCAGATTCTTAAACCTTGGGTTGAGTGTTGTAGCTATCTTTAGAAATCTCACATTGGTACCTTCTTTGCATTTTGTCAAATCTCCAGTAAAAGCATTCTTAAAACGAACATGTGCTGGGTCATCATCCAAGATTGCTATAACATGAAATATATGGCAGAATGTGGGTAAAATAGAGCAGGAGACATACAATGTTCCCCCAAGAGTTCAGTCACAAATTTAACTAATGCATTTTTTTTTTTTTAACAAGCATCAGCATAGAAGCATGTCCGGTGCAATGGTGGCCAAATCACGAAGCAGCATATGAATGTTTAGTATATATGGCATGTAAATACATTGCAATGCCAGCTATAGAAGTGCCATGCAAATGCCTGTTCTCACTTTCTGGTAACATTGTAAATAAAAAGAGGGCAGCATTAACTCCCATAAATGTATACAAACTTGTTTGTCTTAGTGATTGACTAAACAAGGAGGAGGACTGAGTGGACGTATAGGCGCTAAAGTTTTACATTGTTTTGTTTTAGAGTGGAGTTACATAACAAAAAAAAAAAATCTACATTTGTAAGTTGTAATTTCATGATAAAGAGATTGCATTATGGTATTGTATGAGGTGAAGTAAAAAATAGTATTTATTTTATCATTTTTACAGTGCAAATATTTGTAATAATAATATAAAGTGAACACTGTACACTTTGTATTCTGTGTTGTAACTGAAATGAATATATCTGAAAATACATAAAAACATCCAAAATATTTAATAAATTTTCTGTTGGTATTCTATTATTTAACAGTGCAATTAAAACTGCAGTTAATCACAATTAAGTTTTTTTAATTGTGATTAATTTTTTGAGTTAATGACGCGAGTTAACTGAAATTAATCAACAGCCCTAATATTGACTATTTGTCTTTAGCTGTGACACTTTCCTAGATCTGAATAAGAGCTCTGTGTGGCTCGAAAACTTCTCTTTTATTGGACCAATTTCTGTTGGTGAAAGAGACATTACCTTACCTGCTTTGTGCCTCTAATACCCTGGATCCAACACAGCTACAACAATACTACAAACTTTCATTCTTAAATTTTACAAACACCAAGCCTGAAAATGAAATTAACTATTTTGAAATGAAGCTTAGTAACATGTGGCGTCCATTTTGCAACCCGCTGCCTAACCCCTCCCCTATCCAGCTTGCCAAAATGGGGCCTGACAATGATCCTCAGGCTCTCTTAGAGACTTGAGTAGGTAGCCATGTTAGCTTGGTGGCCCTGAGACCAATGGGTTGCAGCGCTGGCCCGTACTTAACCAGAATAGCACACACTGCATACCACACTTTAGACTCCACCGCTGCCCAGTACTATGCCCAGGTCAAAGCAGTGATCCTTGACACCCTAGATATCTCAGAGGAAATGTTCTGGCAACAGTTCTGGGGGGAATGGTATACACGGGAGCCCAACCCTGCCTGGTCACCCACAAACTGCCCGACTCATGCTGGAGATGGCTCAAACCAGAAGCAAAGACAGGGTGCACCATTAAATGGGTCCTACTTGAACAGTCTGTCCAGATCTTGCACCCTGGGGGAAGAGAGTGAATGCTGCACCATCACCCTGACACCATGGCGGAGGCCATTCAGCTCACGGAGAACTACCTAGTTACCAAGTCCCCTGGGACGACAAACCCCTTTGGGGTTGGCTGGAGCCAAGAATCCCATGACCCTGAAGGATGAAACCACCTAGGGACCCCTGGATTATGAGGAACATCGGCCTCTGCCCCCACTACCAGAACTCCAGAGGGCTAGAGAGTCCAGAGGTGTCAGGACCACCCAATCCAGAGATCCAGAGCCAGTTACCCACCCCACAGTTCAGGAAACCATAGCCCCAATCAGTGGCCTGGCCAGGGACTTGCTCAGCCCAGAACTCAGGAGACCTATTGCGACCCGACCTCCGGGGTACCCAGGTAGAAAACCCCCCACACCACACAAGAACAGGACTGGTGTGTCATGTGTGACCATTCTAGGGACTAGTCCAGAGACTGTCCGTATATGGAATGTAGCTTCGGGAAGATCTGGACTCCACAGGCACAAGCGTGCCCCAGGAACCCAGCAAAGCTGACCATACCACTGTGCGTAAATGGGAAAGAAGCTTCAGGGTGTGCCCAGACCATGATACAGAATGCAGTAGTGCCTAATCCTGGCTCAAATCAGTGTACCATCATGTGGCAGTGTGTGCTTGGGGATGTGAGGCCTACCCCCGCATGGAAGTGACTTTAACAACAGGGAAACATAAAGAGACCCTGAGGGTCAGTCTGGCCCCGATACTGGCCTACCCAGTTATTTTAGGCTGGAACTGGGACTATTTTGGGGAATTGTTAATGAACCTGGTGGGGCCCCGTCCAATGGTGAAGGACACCTACCTCTGGCCACCAGCCAGCGTGAAGTGGCAACCTTTGCAGGCATGGGAAATGTTGCTAACCCTGCTATAGGGGGCATCACAGGCCTCAGCACCAACTCAGGCCCACCAGGATCCTTCCGAGCCAGGAGGGGAACTCACCCCATTACCCAAATCAGAGATCCTGATTCACCTCTCTGCCTTTGTGGAGGCGCAACGGGCTGACGACACTCTGAGCCTGACATATGCCCAAGTGGCAGTGGTGAATAGGGAGAGTGTTGAACGTTGTCAGATGGGATGGTTCCCACGCTTTGAGATTCAAGGGGACCATCTGTAGTGCACAGAGAGAGATTCCAACGGAACCGGGCATTAAGGGGAGAGAAAATCCCTGGCCCCTTCCTCAGAAGCTGTTCCCCAGAAACTGTTCCTGCTAGAGAAGACTGATTCTATAGTGGAGAAAGAAGCCCTGGCAGTAAAATGGGCCATGGACTCACTCCGTTATTATCTTCTGGACACACACTTCACCTTAGTTACCGACTATGCCCCCCTCCGCTAACTTCAGGCCATGAAGGACATAAACCCCTGAATCATGAAATGGTATTTCTCCCTCCAGCCTCTCTCCTTCTACATCCAGCACAGGCCAGGAGAGCTCTTCTGAATGTGAACTTCTTTTCATGGGATGGTGGAGGACAGTTGGAGGGGAGAAAGATCCCAAATGGGGTCATGAGAGAGGGATGTGTGAAGGAGCAGAGAGATGGCTGCCAGGCATAGAAGGAGTTAAAGAAAACCTGTGGGTTCAGCTAGCCCTGTCCCATTATACCTGCAGCCAATGCCAGGCCCAGAAGAGGGAGAAAAGAAGGGCACTTGGCTCAGTCAGGGGCTGACCGGCAAAGAGGCAGGAACTCTTTCTGTGTCTGTCTGCCAATGCAGCCACTGGAAGCAAGTAAGTCTTCCCCTGTCAAGGGGAATCTACCATCAAGCTCCAACTGTGGGAAAATTGGACTAGCAGGGCCACTCCCCAAACTAAAGGACTTACATAGGGAGCAGCTCACACAACATATCCTGAGACCCCTCCCCGTCTCCGTCACAGGTAGGAACAAAATCTGTCTCCCCTATCTAGGGGTGTGAGTGGCCCAGGACTGAGCGACGACCTGAGGGAAAGGACGGCAGATCCCCTGCGCCAGCCCCTAACCAATGACCTAGGCGCTAAGCTACCAGTCACTGAAGCCCCTAACACAGTTATGTAAAAAAATACTTTATTTGGTCAATATGCATACATGAAACTCTAGGGATGAAATCCCGATTCCTTTGAAGTCAATAGGAGCTTTTGAACTAATGTTAGTGAGGCTAGAATTTCACCATAGAAATCTAAAAACAATTTAGAAAAATACTTACATTAATTTTTACTTCTTCTAACTGGGGCAAAATAGTCACACTTTCAGCAAACTGAATGACTGAGTAAGATTCCAACATGGGATAATACTAATAAAATATAGGTGGAAATGTACATAATGAGCCTGAAATGCTACCTCATAGCAAAGCCTTCATGAGGTTTATAAAGATACTCCACACACACAAAAAATGTATTTTGTTGCTTTACTTTCTTTGTTTTACTCCATTCTGTTGGGCTTATGTTAGGCCCTCTACTACATCAGGGAATTCTGTTGCAGCTATACTTTCTCCCCCGGGCTTCAGCTCTGGGAAAGTGGGATTTACATGGACCAGTCCTCCGCTGCAGCAAACTCCTAATTCTGCTCCTTTCCAGAACACTCTTCTGCCAATGGTAGCACAGATATAGAGAAACAGTATTAATCTCCTTCCTCAAGGCAGAGTAGTGAAGAGCAGAAGAGGACTCAAGAAAAAAATCTTTTTTTCTCTCTATACAGAATTATATTGTTACAGAACTGCACTATTTTCATCAAACCATCATATTTTTCCCAACACTACTGCCATGTAAAGACAACACTGTAAATCAGAATCACTGCTCTGTGCTCATGATTCTCTCTCATTGGCTGTTGTACCTACTTTCAATGCAGAATTGAAGGCTGCCGGTAGTTCTTTAATAGTTTTTTACAAGATAGTAATCTCCTGTTGCTAGATGTATACCAAAGTTAAACCAAGGCCTTTATGAAAAGTAAACATTGAGGCAAAATCAAGAGATTCAGAATCAAAGCAGGAGACCCTGATCCTGTAACAATATTCAGTTACAATAACTTGATTTCATTTATGGTAAGTGAATGATATATATCAAGTGCTTTGGAGACAACTTCTGCAGTCATGTTCACATGAATGGCCTCCACTAAGACTGACTAAGAATAAGTGCAACATGTGTACATCTATGTATTGAATTTTGTCACATGTAGAAATTGCTGCAACGGAATGACAGTTACCTGCAGTGCCATTTGTGTGAATTTCACCCAAGGTATGGGGGACTAGAGGAAGGTCCTCCACACCATTTAAGCTCCATACAAAGAGAGGAAGGATACACAACAGCCTGCACAAATGGTGAGAGGAGCTGCTGCTGCTATAGCACACAATAAGTCTCTGCAGCAGCCTCACTCATTGATCCCAGGGAAACGAGGATTTAACCTGCACTCCACTTGCACTCTTCCTCCTCCTGCAGCTGCATGGTGCATCTGCCAGTTTCCACCATTTATTTTGGTCTTGTGCTGGTCTGTTCAGGCTTCTAGTGTCATGTTGATAGATCTGGTTTTTGTCTCTATTATTCTGCACGTTTCTCTAGGTCACCCTCTCTCTTTCCAGGTGGTATCCATCTTATCACCGGCCACAGAAGTGGTGTTGGTGGAATTCTCTAAGTCGGGGTAGGCAACCTATGGCACAGGTGCCGAAGGCGGCACGCGAGCTGATTTTCAGTAGCACTCACTCTGCCCGGGTCCTGGCCGCTGGTCTGAGGGGCTTTGCACTTTAATTTTAAATGAAGCTTCTTAAACATTTTTAAAACCTTATTTACTTTACATACAACAATAGTTTATTTATATATTATAGACTTATAGAAAAAGACCTTCTGAAAATGTTAAAATGTATTACTGGCATGCGAAACCTTACATTAGTGTGAATAAATGAATACTCGGCACACCACTTCTGAAAGGTTGCCGACTCCTGCTCTAAGTTTATCCTAAATATGTCCATTGTCATATTTTTGTATCATGTTTGATATTTTAGATTAGTTTGCTCTAGAACTTCCAGTGTAGCAAGAAACTATCTTTCTGATGGACTTTAAAGACCATCTGTAGGCATTTAGTTTAGAATGAATAAATATTCTTATCAATTTCTGTGGTAATTTCCATGTGTCTGTTCCATAAAAGACGACAAATATGAGCCTCATGTTAAAAACTCATATTTTTGAGTCTGTCAATCATACTACTTTTCCAAATCTTTTCAGGTTTATGAAAGTAGTTTATGCTAGAAGCTAAGCAACAAATATTGAAAACAGCAGTGTCATCATCGCTGCAGATCTCCCTCTTTAGACAGGTAAAATGATTTACTATTTCTGGTGTTTCTTTATTCATCTAACGGTTACTTTTGGAACACTGATAGCCATATACTGTGTCTTCCCCTTGCGGGTGAACAAACCAACTTGTATCTCTGTTATGTGCCACAAGCTAGGTCTTTTCTTCTATTAAGCAATGTTGAACTAAACAGGACAATGTCATCCTCAAAACTGAGGTCAACCAACTATGCATTATCATTTTCCCTTAAAATTCCTCATTTGCCTTCTGTAGTTATTTTCCTCGTGACATACTCAATCACCAGTACAAACCATAGTGGGAACACAGTGTACCCTTCCTTCCTCCAATTGTCACTGCGAACCATTGGCTGATGTTGTTACCACCTCTGGCTGCACATCTGGTATTATCATATGGTCTTCGATAAATCTAATTATTTTTGCTGGTATGCCACAGTATTGCATGATTTTCCAAAGACTGTCTTTGTGTATAATGTCAAAAGCCACCTGCACTCAACCCTTTGTTTAAACAACTATATGGTCTGCACATCATCTCAGTGATCCACTTGCAAAGAACCTGATCACTTGGGCGTTATTTGGGTTGAGGGTGTTTCATCCTTAATGAACAGTCAAAATTTTCTCTTAAATGTTTTTTTATTTTACAAGAAGGTATGAGAAATACAAAGTACTCAATAACAAAGGGAATTCAGACATAACTACATTTCTGATTGTCTTAAAGAATAACCCATAGTATGCACTAGCCACCCAGATGATAACTTAACAGTATAGCGTTTTGATTTTTTTAAAAAAATGCACACTATTCTTTCAGAAATATGCAGATTTCTGACTCTGATGTTATTGGATTTTAACTTTTATTAGTCATTTAGAGTCAGTTATCCAGTTAATGACACATCATGGCTGACAGAACCAGAGCTGTATAATAATAGGGATAGTGGAATTTCTACCCATTCTTTTTTATCCCGTAAAATATCGAGATTCAGCTTCATATAGAGGCACAAGTCTACTGACACAGATCTTATTTCAGTATCAGAGCCTTAGATTATAAACTCTTTGGGGCAAGGGCCATGCTTTTTTATGTGTTTGTACATCACCAAGCACAACACCACTCCAATCCTTATTAGGACCTGCTATAATATAAATATTAAAGTTATTTTAAAATATGTAAACATTGGTTAGGTGATTAATCATTGCTTTTGTCCCCCCACTTTTTTGGTTAGCTCAGTTATTTATTCTCTCTTTTATTTGTTTGGTTAAAAACAAAAACAAACAAAAAAAAGCAACCATAAATCTTAACAGGGGAGACGGAGATGTATGCGACATAGGGTCTGTTTCTGCTTCTACTGCAGTCAATTGCAAGATTTCTGGCATCTTCAGTGGGGCAGGATCCAGCCCTTACCGACTAAAATAACTGCACTCCTTACAAAATACATCAGAAGGTTTAAAGCATGTATGACACCAAAATATTACTGCTAACAATCACATCAGGCTCTCATTTCAGCCAAGTCCTCCAGTCCTTACTCAAGCAAAACTCCTATTGACTCCTGTACAAAAAATTAAGTAATATCAAAATAGCAAACTTTTCCTGAGAGCAACCTTTGATTCTCCCTTTTTGTATATCACACTGTCATCTGGATTAAACAACTTCAATGGGAATTTTGCCTAAGTAAAAAAATTCAGTTTTTGGTTCAAAACAAATAAGCTAGTTAGTAGCTGTCTCCGTTGGTTGTACCATAAATGTGTCTCACCTTTTCCCTAAAGTAACTACTGATTTCTGTCCCCCCCACTTTATTTCTTTTACTAGGAGACATATGAATGAACCAAGAGCATTTTACCCACAAATTCTGGTTTCTGTGATATGCAGTAGGTATCTTCTGTCATATTACCATGCAAGTCCATGGAAATGGAAACATACCTCAGTGAGTTAGAGCTCGATCCTGCAAGGGCTAGGAACTCTGGCTAGGATCCAAAGCACATAAACAAGCAAGTAGGTGCATTAAAATCAATGGGACTATGAACATATGTAAATTAATAAACCCCATCACAGGTCATCAAAAGAGATTGAACCTGGGACTACTTATGTAATTACAGGTCAGTACACGGTTAAATGCTTTGCTGGATCAAGGCTGGATTGCTCAATACCTTGCAGGATTTAACCCTTCATGCCTTACTCTTTTAATCTGATTATAGAGCTTTCAGTGAAAGTAAAACAACCCTTGGATTCTGACAAAATTATAATGGGTAAAATCATCAGTTGTAGCTCACTTCTATTCAAGTAAAACAATCTTACTATACTAAACTCAGTGAGTCAGTATCCCTTGAGCAATATTGCACTTTCACATTGGCTCTAACAAATGAGCAACAAGTAAAATATGTTTCTATGCCAACAACATACAAATTACGTATGATTTTATTCTCCAAATTACTATCTATCTAAGGCATCTTATCTGCCCATATGGAGTGCTGTTTTCTGCTAAAGACTTAATTGTCCCATAATTATGTTCAAAGTATTTTGCTACAAGTAAATGCTATTGGCAACATATACACTAAAACGTTCCAAACTTTTAAAAAAATGGCACTATTTCCAAATTATTCAGCTACAGTTTCTATACAATTAAAACATAACTGATTGCTTTAAAAGTTTCTACATTTTGCATAGAGTATTTTAGAAACAAAGGAGAAATTTTATGTTTTTTTTCCCTTTCTAGGTATTTATATGGCTCGCATCACTTTAAAGGAGTGCCTTTTATTTACAGCAAAATAAGACAACAATCACTTCTGTATCAATCTAGAACCAAGGTAAATCACAAAATAGGAAACCTATTATGACATAATTGTATTGAACCATATTATCCTCATTCTTTAAGAGCATAGTAATAAAATGCAAGTCTATCTCATGTTGCAACTGGTTGTTTTGCAACTGGTGTTATCCCAAAAGGACAAATTAAGGGAATTATCCCCTCTTCAAACAGTAAAAGCATTTATTTTGTATATTTAACTATTGAATGAAATATACTTTGCCACGAACTTAAATTATTACACAATAATACTGTATCAACATATTGCATGATCATTTTAAAAAATAACCTATTCAATCCTAAAATATTGGCTAGATAAGTGTTTTCAATTCTTCAGAGCAACATGTGGATTGACTTCTATGTCTCTATTGTCAAATATTGTTCCTAGGAAGAAATTTAAAGTATCATCTAACCCTCTAAGCTGTAGCTATACTGTCCTTTAGGAACATACTGTTACTAATAAGCTTCTGTCCACTTGACGAATGATTTAGTAGACAGCTATGTATCGATCTAAGGAAACAATACGGTCTCCCTGGTAGTTTCCATCTGTCTCTCACCAATAATCAGTACACCACCACTTCTGTCAAAGCAAACCTGAAGCTAAACAAAAATCGAAGTTCTATACAAATAAACACGAACAGGCAAACTAGCCTTGGGGAAAGCACAACCGTCTTGACTCCACTCCTCACTAGCGACTCCTGCCAATGAGTCGATCGCAGCCTGTGAAATATTTCAGAATTGTGAGCCCACAACAAAAGAGGGTGTAGCAGCTGCAACGAGACCGGCAGCCTCCAGCATGCCAAAGGTCCTATTTAGGAGGCAGAGAGTTTATGGGGTGGCGGGAGTTGTATTTCAGTCCTCCCACCATCCCCCCCTCTCCTGCCCCAGGGTAGCGCAGTGACTTAAAGAAAAGGGTGCCTCTCTTTCCTTCTTCCCAGCTTTATAGAGTTTCACAGATGGGTAGAACAGGCGCTGCCTCGCTCTCCCTAGTGTCTTCCCTGCCTGGAGAGCTCAGAATAGCGCCTCTTCCGACGTCACTTCTGATTGACTTGGGAGGGAGCAGCGAGTTCATGGCTCTCTAGACGGGGTTGGGGAGAGCAGGGGGAAGAGGAGGTTGGTTAAGAAAGTCCATTCATCCACTGAGGCTTTAAAAACTCCCACCCCACAATTTGGATCTATGCTGGTTATGTGATATGTATGAACCTTGTAAGCGATCCTTGCCCTCCCCCATCACCGACCCCAGATGTACAGACCCTTCCCTCTTCACTTGGGTACATTTGATTTTCGACATTAATTCTAATACAATCTTTAAAGGCGAAGTTCACCCCCCCCCCCCCCATACCTGCAGTGGCTGTGCGAGGTTTCAGTCGCTCCGGCTGCTTCTCTGCTTTCAAAGGGGAGCTCCGGGGGCGGATCGGCGCTCTTCAGACAGGCGGGGGCGAGTCAGTGGGTGGCTGGGCAGCCGATTGCTTGGCCCTTTCCCGGCGTCACCCCGAGAGCGAACCGGGCCGAGAGAGCCATGCTGGGGGGGCGTGTGCGAGAGCGGCCGGGGGCGGCTGCAGGACACTTATTGCTGGCCAAGGGAGGCAGCTCGCCGTCCGGGACCTGCTGCCGCCTCGGCCGCTGCCCGGCCAGCCAGAGGTCGCTGCCTCCTGCTCATCCCTGGGCACCGAGAAGACACCATGGCCCCGGGCTATTGCACCGCAACAGGAGCCGAGGGCGCCTCCGCTGCTGCAGCCGGGACAGTCCGCCCGCTGGGGAGGGGAAGAGACAGGCGGGAAAGTTTTCAGCTCCCGGCCGCCCGGCGTGCGGCGCCGCCCCACCCCCGCGGGAGCTCCCGCAAACGCAGCGGCCGGGGCCAGCCGCCCCCACAGCAGCGCCCGGCGGCCCGGCCCGCGCCCCGCCGCTAAGTTTCACGTCTCGCCTCCCAGCCTGAAACCCGTCTCCACAGAAACCGAGCCCAGGTGCCGCCCGGCCGCCGCGGAGCGCGGAGCACCGAGCGGGGGGGCGAGGGGCGGGCTCCGAGCCCGGGGGCGTGACAGGGGCCGGGACACGGAGCCCGGCGCCCTCTGGGGCAGGAACAAAGCTCCGAGCTGGGAGCAGGGACCCCGCAGCCCCTAGCCCGGGATGAGGGCGAGGCCGAGGCGCGGAGAGGGCGGGGACCGCACAGGACCCCTAGGCAGGGACAGGATCCCTTAGGCGGGTCGGGGGACCCGGCCGCCCAGAGCTAGGCACAGGCACAGCGAGCCCCCGGGAGGGACAGGGGCGGGCCGGCGGGATCCGGCCCCAGCCCCTTTCTTAGCTCCCTGCTGCAAGAGGAAAGGCGAGTCAGGAAGTTTCCCCGCTCGCCGCAGAGCCCGGGACTCCCCGCCGCTCCCCCGCGCGGCGCCCGCCCTCTGCTCTCCCGGCTGCTCTGCAAGATCTTCGGGAGCAGCGAGCGATGCGCTCGGCCCCTCCTGCCCCTTCCCCGGGCGGCGCGCTGCGCCCTGGGGCCGCTCTGCCAGCCCGTCGCGCTCCCGGCGGCTCCGAGTCCCAGCTCGCCGGGCGGGGGAGGAGGAGGAGGAGTCGCCGCGAGGAGAGACACTGATCCGGAGGCGGGGGCTTGCGCTGGAGTATGTGTCACTTGCGTTCACACATCGCAGCTCCGCGCTGAAGTGGGAATGCCCGTGGACTCGGGAGCGGCGCGGGGGAGACCGTGGGCGGAATTTCCCGGGGAAGAGAAACGTTGTTCCCACCCAGCCAGCCGCGGGGCTCCTGCACCCTGGCCCCCGATTGGCATGGCTCTACGTGCAGGCTCTTAAAACGGGTGGCAAATAACCTCCCGGGCAGAGACAAAAGAATAACAGAAAAGAAGAGGAAGGAGCAGGAAATGATTCCGTTTAATTTTGATATATAACCGCAGTTTTATGATTTCCATTTGTTTTCCTTGCTGGGTGTCCGCCCTGCAACCCCTGTGTCCAGCCAGAAGCTTCACGACTCAACCCAACTCCAGTGTGGGATCTCACCGGATCTCCCCGCTTCCAAGGCTGTGGGGCTTGTGAGAAGTGGAGTTTTAACCCTCACCATTGTAATCAAATTTCAGTTTTAGTGGGAGAGAGACTATCAACTTAAATAGTCACATTTCTGTCTGAAGGATGTTTTAATCTGCTATTGTCACAAGCAACACAGTGACTGTGAATGCAAGATGACAGGACAAATTGCTTGAGCATTTGATAGCACTCTGTGTATGGCAGTTTAGTTAATGGGTTTCCCTTGTTATTTGGGTGAGTCACTTAAGAAGGAAAGTGAGAAAAAAAAATTAAATGGGAAAATGTAACTGTAAAACTACATACAGTGACGGGGGATTGAGTGGCAAGTTTAGTACTTGAAACTACTTTTAATTCATTTTTAAAAAATCAATTAGATTTCAAGTTGGTATTGCCCTGTATATACTACCACTCTGCTTCTAAGGCCCCGTCTACACTGGCAAGTTTGTTGCAGTAAAGCAGCTTTGAGCACTGTAACTCTGGAAGTGTACACACTGCCAAGCCACTTGGTGTGCAGAAACTGCAAAGATGCAGCTCTCTAAAAAAACCACCTCAATGAGAGGAATAGAGCTTTCTGCACCTGGGGTACAGCACTGCGGAGCCAGTGTAGACATTGTGGTGATTACAGTGTTGCAGTTGGCCTCCAGGAGGTGTCCCACAATGCCTGTTCTCACCTCTCCGGCTACCGGTTTGAACGCTACTGCCCTGCCATGAGGTGACCGACTGTCAGCCCCACCCTTACATTCCTTTGCAAATTTGAAAGACCCCTTCTTGTTTGCTCAGTGATGTGTGCAGCGGTCTCAGTGGATCTGATTTGGGGAATTGCCAAAGCAAGTTGTTGGGGGCAGGAGGGTTGCTTAAGCGAGTTGTTGGGAGCAGGAGGGTTGCAGAAAACAGGCTTGTCTGCCACTGCATGCCTAGTCTGAGTGGTGGAACAGGCTGTTGATAGACTCCCTCACTTCACGGGAATCTGCCTCAGAGATCTCCAGGAAACTCTTGTGGAGATACTGGGCAATCCATTCCCACAGGTTCCTCGGTACACTTAATGGGGCAAGAAACAAAACTTTTCTGCACCACGTTGCCGTGATGGGTGTGGGGACCATTGCTGCACATAGGCTAGCCTCATATGCACCAGAGCGGAAGCTGTAGGCTTGGAGAAGATCCTCCCTTGATTCCCTGCTCACCCTCGGCAGTGAGATCTTCCATAATGATCACCTCTTGTGGAAACTGTGGGGACAGGAATGATTATCAGGCCCACCCTACAGTGCTGGCTCTCCCCAAGTGCCCAAGAGCCACGTGTCTAGTGTACAGCAGGGTCTGTGAACAGTGATTTACCCTGTCCCTACTCACCATTTTGGGGGTCTTGTGGCTAGTGTGTGCTTGCCTGGGATCAGCCTATTAGTGACAGGTGTGTGAGTACTGGCTGTGCTTTAAAGCACTGAATCAGTGTTGTAAAAAATTATTGCAAAAAACATTGCTTCTGTAAAGTGTTGCATTTAAACTTCACAGAGATGAGCCTGGGAGCAGAGCTTCCTTCTTTGTTATCGGTGGCAGAATGGCTGTGCAGAATTATAAAGTGTCCAAGAAGAACTCAGGGGACTTTATGCGTGAGGGTATGATGCATTCCACCACCGAGAAAAAAGAATTGAAGGAGTGGTGGGACAGTGAGAAGAGGGACCCAAAGGAGAACACGGCACATCAGAAAGAAGCCATGGAGCAGCTCTTAACAGTTATGGACCACACACGGACACACTCCAGGCAATATTAGCTCTTCAAACTGAGCAACTCCGTGCCCACCCTCCGCTGCAGCCTCTGTCGCAAAACTCTTTCCCATTCACCCCCGCCCCCACAACCCACACACACACACCACCAATACACTGTTAACAACCTTCTGGCTCCACTCTCTACCTGCCATCCAAAGTGTCATGCACGCTGCCCAGAGTCACGGTCTTTTGGAGCAGGATGCAATTAATGGCCCTGCAAACTTCCATCAACACAATTCCAACGGTCGACTTTCCCACTCCGAACTGGTTAGCGACTAATCAGTAGCAGTCTGGAGTAGCCAGCTTCCACAGTGCTATCACCACATGCTTCTCCAAGAGCAGGGCAGCTCTCATTGTCGTGTCCTTGCACCGCAGGGCTGGGGCAAGCTCGTCACACAGTGCTGTGAATGTGGCTTTCCTCATGCAAAAGTTCTGCAGCCACTGCTCGTCATCCCAGCCATGCATCGCGGTATAATACCACCCCTCAGTGCTTGGTTCCTGGTCTCAAAAATGGCGTTCCACTGTGCTCAGCACCTCTGTGAATGCCACAAGCAAACTCATGTCATAGCTACTACACACAGCAAGATCAACGTCACACTCCTCTTGACTGTGTAGTTTAAGGAATAACTCCACTACCACTCATGACATGTTGGTCAGTGCAAGCAACATACTGGTCAACAGCTCAGGATCCATTCCTACAGCCTGAAAGAGGCAGAGCAGGGTGCGCAATACACAAATCTCTGAAAGATGGTGCCAAATGTGGACAGAAGCACAGGGATTGCTGGTATGTGAAGCAATGCATCATGGGTCATTGGGACAGGATCAAGGATGCCCTGCGACCCTTTCCACCTTCCCACAAGTCTTAGCAACAAGAGAGAAAGAGAGGCTCTGTGGGATAGCTGCCCAGAGTGCACCACTCCAAATACGACACAAGTGAGAACACGCTATGGTGCATGCAGCTGTCAGTGTGAACGCACAATAGCGGTTTTCCTTCAGCACTCTCTGAGCGGCACTATAACTTTGCCAATGTAGATATGTCCTAAGTGACTAAGTTGTTTTTGAAAATGGGACAGAAGCTCCTAAATCACAGAGGTACCTTTGAAAATGTTACTTGTCTTTCTATATGGTTGTACCATGCAGAGCACATTGTCAGCACCTAATACATAATTTGTAATGGTCATATACCTACCCAGGAGCTGCTCTGGCCTCTCCAGCAGGAATATCTTCAGATCCCACCCTATTCTGGCAGCAAGACCCTTCTATCTCCTAACCTAAACTACTTAACAACAATAGCAAGATTAACCCTCATCAGGAGTTACAAGCATTACAAGACCTCCAGGAGGCAAATTGCCCAAAGAAGGAATGTTCAGGACTTATTGGAACGTCCTTGGACTTCAGGAAAAAGCTGGTTGAGTATGGTCACTCTGTCACCCTTGAAGAGAATGCAATGTCTTCACTCTTCTGCATCCACCCAGCTCCCTGAGTCATGGGCATGGAAGGGACAGTGCCATTGGCTCTACCCTTCCTCCTCCATTTTGGAGAGGGTAACAATGGCAGCTTCACTGACTCAGTTACTCCTGGGGGAAGTCTGTGCATGATATTTTAAAATTCTGCATATTTTATATGTCAAAATAACACAATATAATCACACCAGTTTCAGTTGTTTTGGTAATTTATTTAAAAATACCTGTCAGCAAGTACGTCTGTAACAATACAGACAACAAATAAATTTAGGAAATGGTTTTGATAAATAGATTAGTTACTACTCATATTAATACAGAACTTTGAGTAATAATTCATTTAAATCACAATACAGAAACATATGTCCCATATCCTTTAGAAGCAGTACAACAGCTTGAGAGAGTCAAATGTAACAGAGGAGCCAAGGGAGAGGGAAATAATTGTTGGGAAGGAAAATGGGTGTGAACTTGGACGGTTATTGCATGTGAGTGGGAGAAGTATGGAACAGTAGGGGTTTTTGTTTGTTTGGGGAGGAATTGTTAGAGAGCCTCCCCCTCTCTCCTGGCTGACCCCTAGCCTCTCTCATTTGGTCAGGTACATCTACCCTGGTCCTCATGTGCCCCTCCACCTCCACTCCCCCCACTAGCCTTTCTGAACTCCTATGGACCCCCCCCCCCCATGTGTCCCATGTTGTTAGTCTCCCCATATCCTGTACCTTCTGACCTGGCCCCATGGGCAGGGCGCTGTGAGAAATACAGCCTCTTCTCTTACCTATCCGTAGCTGGGGCCACTCTCTGTTCTGGCGCCACAGCCGCCCTTTGGTGGGTGAAAAGCTAAACTGCAGCACCTCACCAGCAGAATGTATTTTCTGCAGAGAAAAAATAATTCTGTGCAGGTTATGAATTCTGTGCAATTTTTCACTCCGTGAACTGCAAGTAATACATTCTGCCCAGCTTTTCAGCATGTGATGAAAGAAGGAACCTTAACATAATTGTATGTTACTTTATAGAGAGGTGGAGGGGACTCCATGCATCCTCTTCTCTAACACAGGGCCAGTGATATTGTCACTAATTAATAGTCATTTTAATATATGGGATGGGAGGAGTTCTGTGTGAGCTGCAAGGAAATTTTGGTAAAAAATAAGTGGAGATGACCCTTCCAGTGAAAGACAGTTGGGAGGTCTGTCTTGCAAACAGGGAATGTGTGATTTTGTTTATTACATGTGCGTTGAGATTCTATCAAGAATGGTAGTACATTCTTAGAGGCAGAGAGCCTGATTCTTTTCTCACTTACATCAGCTTTACACTGGCGTAAAATCAGAATACATGAGAGGAAACTCAGAACCCAAGGCTTTTCTTGTGGGATCAGGAGTTAACAACCAGAGAACTACAAACCACTGGAGTGTTAACCAAGGTCAAGGCCAATATTCTTGTTTTTAAAGGTCAGTATGTGTATTCCTGGTGTCCAGTGATATAAATATTTTAATGTATTAATTATGAGAGTAGTTGATTCTTTGAACATATCAAGGCTCAGTAATTAGCTTAATCACTGAGCTCTTGCATTTAAATGAAAGAAAGGAATGACTTGCAAGTAGAGGCATTAGCAATGTTGTACTAATTTTTCTTCCAAATTCTATCATTCAACTCACTGTACTAGAAGCCATCTATGTGCTCTAATAAACAGGACTGTGGGTGGAAAAACTGTGAGCTTACCTTTTATAAACTTTAAGCAATCAAAACCAAGACTGAGATCTTTTTGTTTTCCCCTTTTGACCAGAACTGTTCCCTGGACTCAGATTTGTTCCCTCTCTGGCTTTTGACTGGATTTGTCTATAGCTTTATAATACCCATCTGCCCCATTTTATTAAGATAGTTACACTTGTAGTATTTGGAGCCTAGCTTTCAGTTTCATAGAAAGTAAAAATTGAAAGGACCACGATTAGAGATGAAGCACTGTAGCCAAACTTGGGTCATAACAATGAAAAAAACCCAAAGGGCATTTAAAAAAATAACTGTTTTTACTTTTGCTTTCCACAAAGGGTGTCCAGATGCCCTGATTTTATAAGGACAGTTCCAATTTTTGAGTCTTTTTCTTATATATAGGCTCCTATTACCCTCCACTCACTGTCCCGATTTTTCACATTTGCTGTCTGGTCATCCTATTTCCACAGGACTTACAGCCAGATATTTTTACATAACTGAGTATTCCACCTTAAAGTACAATAGTTCAAGAATTATTATCTTCGTTATATGACATAAGGATGCTGAAGTCCTCATTCATTTCTTACTAAGGTAAAATTCCCAAAGAACTCAGTGGAATTCTGAGTAAGGAATGAATAAGGACTTCAGGATTTGGCTCAGTGATAATAATTATAGAAGTGCCTTAAATGTACACTCTGCTGTACAGTATGGGGAGAGCTGTGACTAATACCTGGTTAACAGCCTCAAAAGTTTACAGTCTAAGGCCCTGATTCAGCAAAGCACTTAAGCGCGTGCTTATGTGATTTGTGGATTAGGGGCTTAGAGGGAGGCTTAAAGGCAAATCAGAAACCAGTCACTAATAAGAAGTTATGAACTTGTAACCAAATTTCATCTCTGAAAGGAATCTAAGTCATTTTATAATAAATATGTTCCAACAAAAAATGGAATTAACAGCTTTAATATTTCTATTACATAGTTTCAGTGCACAGAAAAAGAAACCCAAAATCTTTGTTTGTCCTCAGAAATGAGACACCCAGCCGTTAAGTGTTGGAAAAACATTGAGATTGAGATGTAAAGCAGCAGAGAGCCAAGGGAATATTTTCAGAGCTATCTACTGGGATTTGGGCATGTATTTCCTATTTACATTAACAGGAATTGCACAGCTAGGTCTCAATGCATCATTTTGTATATATGCTTCATTGTTGTAGCTGTGTTGGTCCAGGAAATTAGAGAGACAAGATGGGTGAGATAATGTCTTTTATTAAACCAACTTCTGTTGGCAAGAGAGACCAGCTTTCAAGCTTTCACAGAGCTGTTCTTCAGGTCTGTGAAATGTACTCAAGGCTTGTCTACACTTACATTTTATAGCACTCTAACTTGCTGGCTCAGGGGGGTGAACAAGTCTGTGTGCTCTAAAGCGCTAGTGTGGACAGGCTCCAAGCACTGGGAGCCAAGCTCCCAGTGCTCTGAGCCAATCCCCTTATGGGGATGGATTACCAGGAGCGCTGGGAGAGGTGGAACAGATTGTTTAGCAGCAGAAGGACCATTCAAGGTGAAGTGGCCCATTAACACCCCTTCATTATAGAGGAGAAAGGAAGGGAGGAGGAAAAAAAGCAGCTTGACCTGGTGTGATAGGGTTGTAAGTGGATTATGCATTGTTGTAATAAGCTATAAATCCAGTTGTCTCTATTCACTGCATGATTTTTAGTGTCTTGCAAAGTTATGAATTTAAGCTCCCAGGCTCATCTTTTGAAGGTGTTGTATATGTTTCCTTTAAGAATGATGACAGAGAGGTCAAATATAGAGTGATCATTTTGTGAAAAGCATTCACCCATAGGTGATGGTGCTTTTGTCTGTTGTTTTTCTGTGTGAGTTCATCTGGGAGTGTAGTGATCGTCTGGTTTCACCTACTTAGTTGTTATTGAGACATTTAGTGTACTAGATGAGGTACACCACATGTTCTGATAAGCATATGTAGGACACAGGGATACTGGAGGGCAGAGGGGAACCGCCCACCAGCATTCATTGGCGGTGCAGCTGGAGCCAGGTTGCTGCACTTCCCACTGACGGTGAGTGCAGGCCTGGCCCTGCTGCAGCCCTCAGGGGAGTGGAGGCGGGGCTGAGGTGGAGCAGGGGTGGGGCTTCAGGGAAGGGATGAAATGTGTGTGGAGCTGATGGATAGCGGGGTAGGAAGAGGTGGGGCTGGGGTGGAGCAGGAGCAGAGGCTATGGGGAAGAGGTGGAGCAGGGGCTGGAGCAGCATGCGGCTGTGTAGGGCACCAGGAAATTTGGTGCCCCAAATTTCCTGATGCCCTATGCAGCTGTGTACTTTGCATATGGGTAGGGATGGCCCTTAGTAGAGATATGTCTCTCTGTTGTTCTGGCCTGGCAGGGTGTGGTGCTGCTTCGAGTGGATGTGTCCTGGTCAGTGGAGAGCCTGCTTTTGGTGATGGGTTTGGAGAGGCTGGGGGATTGTTTAAAAGGCCAGGAGAGAGGGGTTCAGGAAAGATTTATTTCAGGTCGTGGTCCCCATTTTGCCAGCTAAATAAGCTATCATTCTACTGTACATCCAGTCATTCATTTTTTGTCCATGATAACATTAATATGGGACAAGAGGTCCTCTTGAGTATAGACTATTCTGAATCATCAGTTGATAGTTTTTATGTATAGAAAACTAGATTTGACTCTCTTTCCAGAAGATTACACTTTTCATTAAAGTAGAAGCTAAATTAATTTAACTTCTGAATTCTTTTGGTATATAGCAGGGGTGGCCAACCTGGGGCACTAAAGCCACATGTAGCTCTTCAGAAGTTAATATGAGACTCCTTGTATAGGTACAGATTCCAGGGCTGGAGCTACAGGCACCAACTTTCCAATGTGCCGGGGGTGCTCACTGCTCAAACCCTGGCTCTGCCACAGGCCCAGTCCCCACTCCAACCCTTCCCAACCCTCCGTAAGCCTGCTGTGCTCTCACTCCTCCCTCCCCCTAGAGCCTCCTGCATGCCTCAAAACAGCTGATCAGGAGGTGCAGGAAAGAGGAGGAGGTGCTGATCAGCAGGGCTGCTGGTGGGTGGGATGCACTGGAGTGGGGAGGCAGGGAGCTGACGGTAGGATGCTGAAAAATTACTGTGGCTCTTTGCCAAAGTACATTGATAAATTCTGGCTCCTTCTTAGACTCAGGTTGGCCACCCTAGTATATATTATTATGTTTATTATCATTAAACAACTTAAAAAGAAACAGATGGACTATTTATAAAACTATTAAAACATTTTATTTATATCTTTTCGTTATTCTTATCAGATAAAATCTTTTAAATGATGTTTTAGAAGTCTGAAAACATTTTAGTCATGTTTTTCAATTTTTGTGTTAAAAATAGAACTTGACATATTGCATAAACATAATTTTCATTGGTAGACCAGTTGGCTTTGACTAAATTATTCCTTCTTGTATTTTCTATGCACACATATTGTAAGGATTTGTTTACATGACAAAAAAGCGCTTGTTAAATAGCTATTCCACACCAGCACTCTGGGGATATTTTTATTTTGCAATAAGAATAACTTTGTGTGGTTCATCTTAATCTATTTTGGAAGTGGATTAAAATAAAGTGCAAAAATACACTCCTAAGGCTTGTCTACACAGGGATTTTAAAGTGGGTCAAACTGAGTTAATCTGGTTTGAAAACAATTATGTACTCATGACACAATCCATTACCACACATTAACTCCACATTTGGAGTCCTCTTGCCAAGTGGACTAGGTTTGCTGAAAATTGAATTAGCGAGGGCTAGTGTTCATGTGGACGCAGTGGCTGCTCTCCACTTTCTTCCATGCTTCCAACAGCTATCCCACAGTGCTTTGCAGGCAACTGTTACTAACCTGTCAGTTCCCCTGCTCTGCTAGTAAGATCCCAGGACGTCCCGCCACCATTTCAAAAGCTGGCATAGGGCCAGAATTTGTCCATTTGCACCTGGAGCTTTGTGTGTCAACATTCTTGCAATACAACTGCAATAGTGCACCAGAAGCCCCACAACAGCTGCTTGAAGTCATGCTGGGACCCTGGATCTCAGAGGCATATGGGAAGAAGTGTCGATGAAGGAAGCATTTGTAGCTAACCACTGTAATAAAGCCCTTTTCATGGACATTGCCAAGCAGATTTCGAGAGAGGCTAGAACCAGGATGCTGATCAGTGCCAGATAAAGAGCAAGTAGCTCAAGAGTATGTAAAATGAAACAAGAAACAAAAGGAGACAGTCTGCCAGGGGACATGTGACCTGTCCATTTTATGATGGACAGGAATGGATGCTACACAATTAGGGAACAATCCATTCAAGATACCATGTGGAGGCTGCTGCCGACACTCACCCCGCCACTGAGGACAACCAACAAGGCCCTCCGGGGATGAGCAGAAGGATGTTGGAAAGGAACTGTCCCCTGAGAGACAGGATATTTTTGGACCCCGGACCCTGATGCTGGCCACTTGGAAAGCCAGCCACAGTCATGCCCTTCTGCATTGTACCCTGATTTCTGCGCTACATTAGCCAAGCTCCCATCCCAGCCAGAAACCCAGGCCAAGACCAAAGCGGCAGGTCCCCTGGAGGGAACTTTAGCATGCAAGTACAGAGCCTTATAATTTATTATTATTATTGTGCTATGCTGCCTTTCTGCCTTCTATTAAGGATGCCCACAGCTGTAGCCTTCTTAGACAGACATGAGTTAAGAGTCCTTCTGAGTATCTAGCCTCCTTATACATGTTTCCAAAATGGTGGGTGCTCCCTCCGGGTGCCCAACCTCTGTCTCATGCTAAAGTCATGACTATTGACAGTTTTCAGGACTGCAGCACAGAGACTCTTACCCATCTGCCTATTTTCCTTTTCCCCTTCCCTCGTCTGGTGAAACCCCTGCCCATAACCCCATTTGCCAGCCTGAAATGGCAGCTACAGCTTGACACAGCCACACAGTGCTCCCCCACCCCAGCCCCCACACAGAACATTCAAATAATGAAAAAAAATATTTTGTGGAAAATGCAACAGTTTATTGAGAAAGTGGTTATAGGAAAATAAGTTTGGTTAGTGTCCACCATTTACATGACATAGACTCATAGACTTTAAGGTCAGAAGACCATTATGATCATCTAATCTGACCTCCTGCACAACACAGGCCACAGAGCACTGCATGCTTGGTAAAGGTACAAAGGTACAAACAATACTTTTCCCTGCTAAGGTGTAAATGCCCCATCACAAGCATTCTAAAGAGCAATCATTGCAGGACACTTCGCTGTACTTTCTCCATGTCTGTAGGGGAGACAAAGAAGCACTTAAGAACATGGAACTGCTTGATTTTGCATTGCATATTACAGAGAATAGCCCATCCCCTGGTATAGCTCGCAAGCCCCTTTCACTCCTCTAGCACTTTTATCAGGGACCATCCTGGTAAATAACTTTACAGCATATCTTGGCTCACTAATCTGCCCTTTGCCTTTTTAAATAAGGCCATTATCTGCCTTCTAGTATAATGGTATCGAGAGTCAAGACAGCCTAAAGGAGATTCAGAGAGGATTACTATCTGGCTCAACCCCTGTAGCCACACCCCAGAAATCCTCCCCCACCCCCAACCACTCTGACACAACAGAAACATCTCAAATGCACAAACCAAGGTGCAAAACCAAAACAGAGACTAATTCCAGCCCCACTCACCCCCTAACCCACTAAGATACAACAGCAAATAGCATACACACCAGACAGAAATTCCAATGCAGACCATTTACCATCTCTGAGGTAGAGACTTAGAGATATAAGATCTTATATACATACTAAAAAAATTCTCTCACATGGGCTGTCTAGAATATGAACAATAAGTGACTAGGTTTTTTTCCATACTCCCACAGCACCTACAACAGCCGGATTGTCCAGCACAAAGTCTTCATCTACTGCTGAAAACTGGCCAATCTGATGTAGTGAAAAAGGAAGACTCAGGATGAGATGTTTGGAAGGCATGGCAGAGACCAAGAGGAAGACTGCTTTGGCTGAGGCAGTACACGATGATCCAGAGGTAGAAAAAAATGCAGCTTTCCCAGGAGATCATGGCAGTGGCCAAGGACAGTGTGGCCACTGTCAAGGAGAGCATTACCATGGCCAAGGAGAACATGGCAGGACAGGAAGATGCAAAGGCAACTCTTGGACACTATCCTGAGACAAAATGCTCTCCTACAAAACATTCTCCTGCTAGACCAACAGGACCACTGTTCCATAAGCTGGAACCCAGCCATGTCCTTCAGACCCTGGATGCTACTGGGACCACCAGCAACTCCTCCATGTCAGACCCACACAGCACTTGTCCCAGAGACCATTCTCCTCTCAGGTCCATCATTTGCACACCAAAAACACTAGTTACTGGAAGCCCAGCACTTTTGAGCCTGCAACACACTTGAAAAAGCTGACCTGTAGCACTCAATCCCAGAACACCTTCATACAAGAAGAGGCAAAGGAAAGACCTATATTCATGTGTAACTTTAACCCCCACCCTTCAACCTTGTTATTTTTCTACTGTTTAGATTGTCTCACTTTCAGGATGTTGTTGGTTAGTCAGTAGTTTGCTTTGGTAAATATATTTTTAAATTAAAAAGTATTATTTAGCCACCAATTCAATTAAAACTTTATTTTTGCATTTATTACTGTTGTTTCACAGTAAAAACTGTTTAAAATCAATTTTGGTCAATTATGACTCATCACTACATGCATGGATGATTTAGTTGGGGATTGGTCCTGCTTTGAGCAGCAGGTTGGACTAGATGACCTCCTCAGGTTCCTTCCAACCTCGATATTCTATGATTTTATGAACACAAAATCCTTCAAATAAAGCTAAAAGAATTTATACTGTTTTACAAAAGTATATAGGCAACATCCCACTGCCACCACCATAAACCATACTACACTATTCACAGTCTATTCTGATCCCTCCCTTTACAGATTAGTATTGGATGTACAGCTACATATGAGACTGAAAATATGAACAGTAGGCAACCCTGACAAAATTCCCCTGGGTATTAGTGTTCTCTGTGACTTTCTGGCTGCTCAAACTGCCAAGAAAGCTTCTGCACCTCAGCCTCCTACCCATTGTAAAGGCTTTTTCCTTGGTCTCACAAATATTGTGCAGAACAGAGCACACAGCTATAATGGTGGGGACATATTTTTCTGCATCTTTGAAACAATTCCATAAACAGCACCATCCACTTTTCAGACATCCAAATGCATGCTCGGCCACCATTCTGCAACTGCTTCAGCCTGGCCTGAGTGGAAAATTAGGTCAGTATAACTATGTCTCTCGGGGGTGTGAATAATCCGCACCCTTGAATGATGTAATTAAGCCAATCTAAGACCCCAGTGCAGATAGCACAAGGTCGATGATAAACCTACCTACCACTTCTTGGGGAGGAGGATTATCTATGCCAATGGGAGAATCCATCCTGTTAGGGCAGACAGTGGCTACACTGAAGCACTACAGTGGCACAGCTGCAGCAGCACAGCTCTCCTGCTATAGCATTTTACATGTAGACAAACACTAAGGCAACAGTTTAAGTGTTCCCTCCTTTTGTCCAAATGGCCTGTGTATGACTTCATTAACCAGGGCATAAGCAGATAAGCTTCCACACCATTAATGTTCATATAGTCCCTGGGAGAAAATAGTCCTTTCTCCATTAATTTAAATAGAACTGAGTTCCAAAAGAACCTCACATCATGGCCTCTTCCACATCACCCAGTAGTTATGTTTGTAAACCTGTCATGGTGGTCAACCAGCCCTCAGAGCATCGTAGAGAAATACACCGTTCTATTTATAAATTCTGTACCCTGGTGAGAGATGGGGAAGGATGGCACAAATGATAGACATGTGGATCCACAGTTTGAGAACCCGCTGGGTGCAAAGCGTTCAATAGTCTCCTGAGCATGATCCAGCTTTATAATCTGGCTGGGCTGTATCTTAGCAATGACATAACAGATATTCATGACAATAAACCCAACAGTTGATCTCCCCGGGCTGACCTGGTTGTCTACAGACTGATAACGTTCTGAGGGAAACAGATTAGAGAAGGCGATGGTGACTTGCTTCTCTCAAGGTATGGGGCACCGCTTGTTGGTACACTGCAGCTGCAGCTCCAGGTTCAGTTCTGCACACCTCAAAAAAGATAGCCCTTCCAGCCTGAAATTCTCTCTCTACTTTACCGCCAATTTACTCTCGTTCACCAGGCCCAGAACAGCGCTTCAGCAGCAGCATACCAGACGCTCAAACAGTTTTGCATTAAATCTCCTATGTAGACATACCCTTTATAAAGAATAATAAGAGTGTCTACACAGGAGTCTACTGTGAAATAGCTATTGCCTTTTAAATGTACACGCTACCTATTTTGCATTAACTTCCCTGTGAATTTCCTATGTAGACAAGTCCTATGACTTACTTCATATGGGACCTGTTTTTACTATTAGGAGTTGGTCCATTGACATAAATGGTACTAATCATGGTAATATGCATTATGTTTGACAGTGTTTGCACAGTTGAGCCCTTAGTGAATTTTTTCACTGACAGGAAAGCTTGCAGAAATAGTGAATTTTAAGTGAATATTGCAAAATATTAATGGAAAGTGAATTCTGAAATCATAACAATAGAAACAATTCTGAAATCATAACAATAGTAATTGCATCAGAAACCTGATTCTAAGCATTACACTTATCTACCTAGAAAACAGAAATATATCATGTGGCCTAAGTGTCCAATAAACTAGTGGGCTGAAATATGTTTACATAAAACAAATGGTGTAATTTTTGAACTATAGACAAATTCATGGAACTCATGATCAGTTCACAGATCATTCATGAACAGAAAAATTCAATGGCTAAATAAAATAATTAAATTGCAGGAAACAGCTTGTCCATCTGTACTGTATTTAAAAGCGTAAGAAGTCTTAATGAGATATTTCCTCCGAATAAAAAATACCCTCTCTGTTTGGAGTGACTTAGGAGGAAGAGGGATAATGGTAGCCAGTTTACATTATTCACCAATGTGGCTTTCACTCTTCATTTGCATAGGAGCCTTCGCAGTGTATCTTTTAAAGTGCATAAGTATGTGCCTTTCAAATTTTAGATGTAGTCAGTAGTGTCAGTGAAAGAGGAGATGGCACACGGAAATGCCATTTTTTCATCATATGTTTCCTGGAGGAAAAAAACCCAAAATCATGTACTGTGTGATTTAACAACCTGGTCGCATAACAACAAGCTTCCCACGCATGAATGTTGTCATGAGCACTAGCAATACTGTCTCTCTGCAAAAGTTCATCAGGGACCTATAGATCAACCAATGAAAGGAGGATGAATGTGAAGCAGAATTTTCTCTGGAGAAAGGTACTGTTGCTATGCTAAGGGTGAATTCCAGTAGTAGAGAAATTACCATTTCTTCTTTATGATTTTGAAATTATGTCAAGTATTTCAGATGCAACAGACTGTAATTATCTACCATCACAGTAACTGTGATGAGAATCAGATCAGACGTCATTCCATTCCATGACATCTTAAATTCTGCATATTATTATTACGGAAAAATATCTTCAAACACTAGAAAAAGCAAATTGCTATCTTGGTTTGAATAACTATGCCACTGTGGAGATGCACCATAATGGGAAACATGAATATTTTTTCATCCTTCTTCCCAGTCCCAACTCCACAGAGAAAAGAGAACTTGGTCCTTGTAACACATTAAGGTATCTTTTTCTAAAATGACCTAATTAAGTTACTCCAAGTGCGATCCATCAGCTTCCTGTCACCTGAATATTGCTGAATTACCTAGAGAAAAGAGAGAAATATCAACAATAATTCACTTGGTGAATTAAAAATCTCTCTCTTTTATAGGCCTTCAGTAATACTTTAATGCAGTGGCTCTCAACCTTTCCAGACAACTGTACCCCTTTCAAGAGTCTGATTTGTCTTGCATATCCCTCAGATTTCACCTCACTTAAAAACTACTTGCTTACAAAATCAGACATAATAATAGAAAAGTGTCACAACACACTTTGCAGTGTCACACATCACTGACAACTTGATTACTTTCTCATTTTTGCCATATAATTATAAAATAAATCAAGTGGAATATAAAAATTGTACTTACATTTCAGTGTATAGTATATAGAGCAGTATAAACAAGTCATCATTCATATGAAATTTTAGTTTGTACTGACTTTGCTAATGCTTTTTAGGTAGCCTATTGTAAAACCAGGCAAATATCTAGATGAGTTGTTGTATCCCCCTGGAACACCTGTGCATACTCGCAGGGTTGCATGTACCCCTGGTTGAGAACCACTGCTCTAGAGGCATGACAAGTTACACAAGTGTTGCCAAAATGTACCCCAAAAAGTGACAGATCCTTCAAGGTACTTACAGTCTGCCCAAAATAGGGCTTTTCAGTATGATTGGTGTTCTGTCCCCTAGGACTATTTGCCATTACTGTCTATCCTTGATTCAAAGACAGATTCTCAATTCCAGTGTTATAGGAGAAACTTTATATATTTATTGATGTTTCAGAAAAAACAAACAGCAGCTAAGGCAGCTTTAGCTCAGAATGCTGCCAGAATAGTCTTTATAGATACCCATTTTGTAGAAAGATTGCCAAATAATAGGTAGTGGAATGTACTTTAGAGCAAATACAGATATGGTCGTAGTAGTTCATCCTCATTTATCTAGGGCCACCTGTGTAATGCCCTTATGCAAGTCCCCCAATTAAATGAATTCCACTGATAAGAGTGCAGACAAAAATAGCTTATATGTGAATAGTTTGATAAAGTGAGTGAAATCCTAAACATTAGATCCTCATGGAAATATATTGTGAAAATACACTCTGAGCTTTATTAACAATCCAGTACGATTGTTATTCCATTACCTGCCTTTCAGAAACAGGCAAGAAAATTAATGCATAATTTAGTAACAAAGCCTGCCAAATATGGCATTATAGCAGAATAATTTATTACATCAGGAAGTTAACACTTATAACAAAAATGATTAATTTATGTAATTTTATTCATACCCAGACCCGATTTTATGACTCCCACCTAACACAAATCTGCAATTTATTTTGTCTGGTACTTCAGGGACTTAATCCTCTATAAAAATCCAGCCTCTCTAGATCTTTATCTCAGCAGTCTTCAGTCTGTCTGATGTACACAGCTGTTCTCTCCTTCTGCTTTAATTCCAGTTAGGATTTTCAGAATGTACTGGAGGGGTAGTAGCTTGATTTTTGTGGTGGATTTTTTTACATTCAAGAGGACCTTGGAAGCCAGAATAGGGGTCAGACGACAATGTTCTTACCTTGAGTAAAAACTAAAGCCCTCATTCTGTTACTATTGAAATCAATGTCAATATTCCTTTTACATTCAAATTATCCTTGTTTTAATCACATAGGACTTATCTTTGCTAGCTGCTGAACACTCTCTGTCTGTCCCAGTCCAGTAAAGCATAGACTCATAGAACCATATCAGGGTTGGAAGAGACCTCAGGAGGTCACCTAGTCCAACCCCCTGCTCAAAGCAGGACTCAAAGCGCATAAGCATATGCTTAAATTTAAACGTGAATTTTCCCTTTGAAGTTAATAAAACTAAAGTTCTCAACTTTACATAAACTCAATTGCTTTGCTGGATTGGACTCAAATTCTCAGTACCTTGCTGGACTGAGACCAGGAAGACTAAACCCAGATGGTGTTGAGCATCTCCAATGATGTACTGAACACCCTCAACTATTTTGTAATTTCATGGGAGTTGAAGATCAGGGTCATTGGCTTCAAATCCTGATACAGTAGAACCTGGGAGTTACAAACACCTCGGGAATGGAGACTGCTCTTAACTCTGAAATGTTCTTAACTCTGAACAAAACGTTATAGCTGCTCTTTCAAATGTTTACAACTGAACATTGACTTAATACAGCTTTGAAACTTTACTATGGAGAAGAAAAATTCTGCTTTCCTTCCCCCCCACCACACCTTTGGTCTCTGCTGCTGCCTGATATCATACTTCCAAATGAGGCATGTGGTTGACCGGTCACTTCCTAGTTAAGGAGTTTGTAACTCTGAGATCCTACTGTAGTTTTATGAATAGCCCCATTGACTTAAACCCTGTTCATCTTACAAGTAGTGTCATTAATTTTAAGAAGAATGTTGAAGTGAGCCTGGTCTTTACAACAGGAATCTTATCTACCTCCAGGATCATTAAGTGTCTAGTACGCTGTTGATATTATATCAATAAAAGGATTTGGCTTTACAACAGCAGTTCATTACGCCAAGCCTCAGCCACCCTAGCAATAAGGGAGGCATTTCCCACAAAAGAAGAAAAATTAAAAACTTACCAACAAAAAAAACGAACACTACAACTCTTTGCATAGTTCAGTTTTGTTGTACTTCTTCAAGGAAAAGGCCAAGTCTGCCTCTCTATATGTGCAGTGCCTAGTACTGCGGGGGTGACGGAGGGGTGGCTTGATCTTTATTAGGGCCTCTTCAACAGTAATAATATTAAATAAAAATAATAATTTTTAAACTAATTGGTCAGAAATCCTTTTAGCTAGTTTAACAATGAAGCCTGTAGACATTCTGCTCTGTCCTCAGATGAGCTGAGGCAATGAAGCCATTTTCTAAGGTCTAGAGATGGGAGATTATCCCATGACTAACAATAGTATGCCTCTTAAAAAAACAAAGTGATAGCATGCTGTGACCTGCACTTGGGTCTGAATAAAAGATATAAATACAAATTTAATAATCACATAGATAAATGCAGGATAATTCATCCAATTGTCTTATCTATTGAGATACATTTTGATGAGCTTATTGGCTATGTTGTTATTTTCTTTGGCATGGTATACAATATATCTGCTGGTAATAGGGATATGAAAAAAATGTATTTATCGTTACTCTTTAACCATGTGATGGGATGTCCACCCCCACACCTGTCTGGAAAGGGTTAATGTGGCTCAGAAGGAGTTAAATAATCTGATAGGCCATATCTGAGCAAGAGTCAGGCTTGATAGGAAAGTTCTGATTGAAGATGGAGCCCAGCTAGGCAGTAGAAGGCAAAGCTGGTATAAGGCAAGCAGTGAGGACAGAAGGAGAGTGCAGTGTGAAAGCCAGTAGACACTTAGAATGGGCAAGGAGTAGACCTGGGGGAGAGTGGAAGCCCTGAATCCAGGATCTGAAGGAAGGTTTTACCCAGAATGGTGGTGTTGCAGAAGCTCATTAGAGATGGAGTAGGCACAGGTTCAGGGAGATGGCAGCAAGGTTTAGGATAGCGCAGCCTTTGGCTGCTGATTTGAGGATCCCTGAGATGGAACCCAGAGTGGAGGATGGATGGGCCTGGGTTCTCCTACCCTACCTGCCCCTGGGGAAGTGGCATAGCTTTGAATTGGAGGACTGCTGGGAACAATAACTTATCAATTAATCCAGTGACTTTGATATCTTGGAAGGGGAAAACTATAGTGACCTGTCCAGAGGGCCAAGCCACCATGAGGAAGCACCTGACTCACCAAGAGGGAGTAATAGGACTCCCGAGAGAGACACCATAGAGTGAGCAACTGAAGGAGGCAGCATCAGACTGGTCAAGAGCTAATCCACTCAATGAGCTACAAGAATACATCCCAGTAGTGATACCCTGTTACAGACCATTTAATTTGCACTCTAACCCACTAATTAATCTCCACCAGGACTATTAGCACTCAAAATCTCTAAGCAGGTCAGTCACCAATCTTTAAAATGTGCCAGAAAAATGTTTCCTTTCTCCCCCGAGAACTTTCTCCTGTATATCAATGCCTCTTCTGTCCTGATTTTTAAAAAGGGTAGCTCTGCCTCATGTCTCCCTCCCCTCCTGGATCTGCTCAGTAAGTGGGGAGATGAGGTTGTGCAAACCCAGCTGCGCTTGAGCCATAAGAATTGGGACACCTACAGGCACATTCATGCACAGCAGTTATCATAGGCAGGGATAGGCTGTGCCTTCCCAAACAGCCTAGCGTTGGCCCATCTGCACTCTGCCCCCAGGCCAGGCTCCCTCCTGTGGTTCCCAGTGCTCTTCCTTGGCTGGCTCAGGCTAGCTGGCCTGCCTCCTGTTGGGGCTGTGCTACCCAGAGCACCATGGCTGGCCACGCCATCCGGCCTCCCGGAGTACCTAGGCCACCGGGGTTGAGAGCGCTGCCGTCTGGCCACCCAGAGCACTGGGGCCAGGAGCAATATGGCCCAGATTACCAGGGTGCTGGCCGCACTACCTGACCACCTGGAGCACTAGGACTGGCCATGGAGCACCAGGGCTGGAGCCTCACTCTCTGACCCCCCAGTGCTTGGGCCAGGGGTCGTGATGGTGGTGCTCTGAGCTCCTCTGGGGAAAAGGGCAAAGCGGGGGGTAGATTGGGAGGAGTGGGGCCTTGGGCATAAGGGGAGGAGACAGCCGCTAGCCTCCCCGAATGGCTGGGTCACCAGCCACCCACATTCTCCTGTGTAGCTAATCAGTATGGCAGAACAGGGTGTTGATGCATGCTGCGATCTCACGGGAATCCTCCAGAGAGATCTCCAGGAAAGTTTCTTGGACGTTCCTGGCAATCCTCTGCCCCCACCCTCCAAACTCCACCGGCACAGTCCTTTCTGCTTTCTGGGACGTCTCAGTTTTCCCTTCACACCTCCCCCTGCCCCCGACAACTTTCATAATGACAGCTGGAGGACCTACACAGAGCTCTGAAAGTTTGCCCTTCCCTGGTACCTCCTTTCCCACCAAGTGTCTTGGGGGAGGGGGGGTCTTGTGCAATAAAAGCAAAGTTTTTGAACAGTAACTCATCTTTATTGTTTTCTACAAATTGAGATAGCAGGCACTACCAACACATACACAGGCCGTTTATTCATGTGCTTGCCGGAATGTCAGGCCCCAAATGTCATCACTTCCTAGGAAAAGTACATGTAATATAACGTTGCAGCATCAATCACAGAGATATACTCATTCTCAAAGTGTTGCCTCAGAGTCTCCCTGATTTGAATTGCCCCCCTCTGGGCTCCTCTGATAGCCCTGGTATCTGACTGCTCAAAATCAGCAACCAACCGGTCTGCCTCAGCACTCCATCACTGAGCAAGTCTTTCACCTTTAGCATCCCAAAGATTACTCAATGTACAACGTGGCTATGACCATGGGAATATTATCCTCACTAAGGTCTATCCTGTGATAAAGGCATCGCCAGAGCACTTCTAATCTGCCAAACGCACATTCAACCGTCATCCATCACCTACTCAGCCTGTGGTTGAACTGCTCCTTACTGCTGTCCAGGTTTCCCATGTAAGGTTTCATAAGCCAGACTGTAGGGGATATGCCAGGTATCCCAGGATCACTGTGGACGTTTCAACATTCCCCCCGGAATCTGGTTTGGAAAGAAAGTTCCTGCTTGTAGCTTTCTATATAGGCTGGTGTTCCTGAAGATGTGTGTGTCATGCACCTACCCAGACCACCCTGCATTGATGTCAGTGAAAGGCCCACAGTGATCCTCAAGCGCCTGCAACACCCTGGACAAATACCCCTTCCTATTGATGTACTCCATCGCAAGGTGGTCTAGTGCCAAAATTGGAACATGTGTGCCATCTATCACCCCTCCACAGTTAGGGAAATTCATTTCTGCAAAGCCGTCTACTGTTTCACACGCATTTCGCAGAGTCACGGTCCTTCGTAGCAGGATGTGATTTATTGCCCTGTATACTTGTGTGACTTCCCAACTCCAAATGGATTCACAGCTGCTCAGTAGCAGTCTGGAGTTGCCAGCTTCCACACAGCGACTGCCACACACTTCTCTCCTGACAAAGCAACTCTCATTCTGGTGTCCTTGAGCTGCAGTGCTGGGGAGAGCACCACACACAGTTCCAGGAAGGTGATTTCCACTTCCGAAAATTCTATAGCCACTGTTCATCATCCCAGACCTGCATGATGACACAATCCCACCATTCAGTGATTGTTTCTCAAGCTCAAAAGCAATGGTCTACCCTATGGAGCCATTCTGTGAATGCCAAAAGCGATCTAAAGATGCTTCTATCTGTATCACACAGCATGTCAGGCAACTGGGAGTCTTCTTCAGTTAGGAACTTGGCGATTAACTGCACTGTCATCTGTGATGTCGTCATGACAGTTAACAGAGCACAGGAGAACAGTGTGGGATCCATCCCTTCTTACAAAGATGCTGGGGTGCTCACCACATAAGGGCTGTTGAAAAATACCACAAAAGAAAGACAGAAGCCCAGGGCGTTCTGAGACAAAGCAATGCATCGCAGGACATTGAGCCCAGTCCCAAGATGCGCCACGATCCACTCCGCCTTCCCACAACACCTAGCGACAGAAGGTGTCAAGCTGGATTGTGGGATAGGTACCCACAGTGAATTGCTCACACTGTTGATGACAGTGCTCCAACTGTGGACGTGTTCTACCAACAGAGGGAGTGAGTGTGAACATGACATTCCAATTTTTATTATGTCGAGTTTTGAGCGTTGACATCACTTTTATGGACAAAACTTGGTAGTGTAGACAAGGCCTAAGGAACCAAGAGTGAACAGCACAGCTGCTGAGCACACGTTATGCAAAGGAAATTACCCTAGAAGGAGCTATGGATGCAGCTATCTTGTTTGAACCCACAAGAAATATGCTCTTTCGTTACAGAAAGCACCTCTGCAAACTTGCCATTTGAAGAGATTGTTTTAGATAATAGTGTTCAATTTGTTTACGAAGAATTTCAAATATTTGTCATGGAAAATTAAGTTATGTATGTTGGAGCTGATGTGTATCACCCAGTATCAAGTGGGTTAGTAACATGTTTTATGTAGACACTTAAAAATTGGAACCCTTCATCGTTGTGTTTCAAATTTCTGTTATCACTTATCACATAAGTCTACACTCGAGGCTACCACTCAGAATGTTTGAGCAGAATACTTTCTCAAATGCCACTTATCAGTTAGATACGATTTACTTAAATCAGATTTGGCAAAAGACGTTTATGAACAACAGCCCAGAGTAAAGAATCCCACAAACTACTCCCTATCTCCCAGGATTTGTATACCAAAAATTCTTAGTATGCATTTACAGAGGAAGGAGGCGGGAGGGCAGGGGAATATTGCCAGGAAGGCATTGGTACCAGTGCCATAACTCGTAAAAACTGAAAGGAATTATGAAGAAGCATACTAACCTACTGTTTAGAGATAAAGGTTCAGAAAATACAGTGACACTCATGATCAAGAACCGATGTAGCTTGCAGCAAGCTGGGCCTAAATTCTGTGCAAGACCCTCTAATTTCTACAGCAGACTGAAAATACTGTGGCAGCACCGTTTAAATTTAAAAAAATAATTAAATTAAGTATTAATTGACTGATACATTCAATGATATGCCTCTGTGATATTTATGTTGATATTTAATGTATTTTATGACTTTTCTATATTCTCAGTTTTCTTGGTGCTGCAAATTTTATGTTGAAAACACATAAAAAAACATCATAAAAGATTTCAGGGAACCTGAAGGCTTTAGCACCGAAAGCAGTGGGAAATGATTGGGGGTAAACACAATAGTTGAGGGTTTTCTGCTAAAATTAGCAGCAATGAAATAGTTGACAATGTTGTCATTTTAAATTGCCATGTTTGTTTGTTTATGTGTCAGAGTTAAATACCACACTGAAATGAATGGGGTAGCTCTCAGTTCTCACAGCTATTGTTTCAGGTTTTCTGCAGTTCCAGAAAAAAACATACTGCATTTGTTTACATTCAACTAATGTTTTAAGTTTTTCTAAGCAACCATAAAGGCCAGAAACATACATGTTTTTTTAAATTAAAGACTAGATTGTGGAACACAATTTGGCTCTCTCCACAGAATGAATCTGACCCCCTTGCCTTAGAATATTTTTAATTGTCTCAACATGTTTGCCACTGAGCACATAGTGGACAGACTGAATCCACTGTTGAATTTAGCCAAAATCCCAAGGCATTTCACAAACTGTCTCCAAAACTAAAGTTTGACAACCTGTGTTGGAATCTATTTATTTTAAATCTTTCTTCGTACTGGGAAAATGCCCTCATTAGCAGCGAGGCCAAAACTCAGGATGATCGACTGGAGGTTTGGAAGAATTTGATTTTTATCAGTAAATGTAGGCACAGACAGATGAAAAAATATTTCCATCCATAATACAAATGCACAGCTAGGCAAAGTAAGAAAAATGCTGCTTGAGAACGTCTTAGAATTTGATTTAAGAATATTTACAAATATTTATTTTGTCAACATCACATGTCAAAATACAATCTGTTTTAACAATTATAAAGCTTTAACATTTTGAATCTGTCTGCTGTCATTAAATAATTATTGCCTAACCCCCTTTCCACAATTTCTCGCAACTGTGAAAATTTATACTGATAAATAAAAAGTGGTTAAAAATAAAGAGAATATCCACTGAAATATTTTTTAAAAATATAATCAAATTCTGCCAAACCTAATCAAGCTTACCTTGGACAGGAGAATAGTTCAACTGTAGCTGTTCCATACATACACACATCAGCCAGTTGTGCCATCAGTTTGCATTCAAATTCCCATTGGCTTCAGTGTGAATTCAGAATGCCAAAAGGATGACAAAGCTAGGCTCTGAATAGCGTTTATTTACATTTTAACTGTCAATGGAAAAGTCTCCCTGCAAATTGAAGGGATTACTGCCATTATCTTGCTGACACATTTTCTGACTCATAAGGCTGGTCATGTTAACCGTGGTTTTCTGACCAAATTCCAGTGTGGGTAATTACATTCTCACTGTCTAGATTTCCCCCTGCAGTTTCAATTTGTTACAGTATTCTTCTTCAGTTCTGGCCCCTTGCCTCTATATAGAGTAGCTAGGTGACTGCACTTCAGTGGTGGAGGAAGTAAACCATCTGTATAATTTAGATTGGTAAGGTCCAGCTGCTACTTTGGGATCTGCTTGCATACATTGTGGTAAACCCGGAGCAGACTGCTGCCAGAGGGGTTGGTGGTAAGGGAGGTAACTGTAGGTTAATTGGGTTCAGCTGAGGAAGGCTGCCAGTGGCCCAAGCAGGATCAGCTGAGCCCAATTAAAAGGCTGCCGCAGTCCTTTTTAAACCCACCCTGGCTAGGAAAGGGAAGGGAGATAGAGGGAGTGAGGCTGCCAGTAGGTTGGGGGCAGCAGGACAGGGAGCATCTCAGAAGGGAAGCAGCTTTGTCCGGGATACAGGGGGAGAGCCCAGCCAAAAAGGGGTGAGAAGGGGAAGGGAAAGCCTGCCCTTGGGCTTTCTAGGCAGCCTGCCTAGAGAACCCTTGGCTCACCAGAGAAAAAGGGACTTTAACCAAGAAGGCACTTTGCCACAGCATCCTATCACTCACTGAAAGTCCCGTGGAGCTTAGCAGGTCCTAGTACATCACTTGAGCCAAAGGCTTTGTCTATAATAGAAAAAAATGTCCCAGTTTAAATAGATTTTAAATTTAACCTAAATCGTTTTAACTTGCATTAAAAATTACCTTGATAAACTAAACTGATTTATCTTTAAAGTCTCCTTTGCCGGTGATGATGCCTACAAAAGACTTAACAACAGTTGAGCTGCTAATGACCTGAGACCACTGGGTTGTTTTTTTTTTTGGTTGGGTGAGTTGATTTGGGGTTTTTTGAGCTTGCATAACTTCTCTATTGATCATGTGCATCTGACTCTTCCCTGCCCAGCACTTTATATAATCATTTACACCTGAGCAAACTGGCCGTGAAATGTTACTGTTTGTGAGTGCTTTACACTTACTTCAGACTTCTGGATTCCTAGCCATGATTTTGGAAAAAGTAAGAAAGAAGCTGCCGCTGCAAATCTTGTTCAGGTTTTACACACTAAGCCCATTGCGTACAAGGAGAGGATTTTAGGAGCATCAATAATACACATAAATTTAGCCCCTAACATGAGGATTATAATTGTCTATTGACCATGTATATGAACTCATAGACTTTAAGGTCAGAAGAGACCATTATGATCATCTAGTCTGACCTCCTGCACAATGCAGGCCACAGAATTTTAGCCACCCATTCCTGCAACAAACCTCTCACCTATATCTGAGCTATTGAAGTCCTCAAATCTTGGTTTAAGGACTTCAAAGTATAGAGAATCCTCCAGCAAGTGACCTAGGCCTCTTGCTGCAGAGGAAGGCAAAAAAACCTCCAGGGTCTCTGCCAATTTACTGTGGAGGAAAATTCCTTCCCAACCTCAAATATAGCGATCAGCTGAACCCTGAGCATGTGAGCAAGACTCACCAGCCAGACACCCAGGAAAGAATTCTCTGTAGTAACTTAGATCCTCATCCCATCCAACTTCATTCATTTAAGTAGTGCCCTTGATTTCAGCAACACTGCTTGCATAGGTATGAATTAGCATGATTGTGACCTGGCTTTGGAAGTACACACAAAATATTAACATGCTTTTTAGTTACTTTTCATATTGTTGAATTATTGATTTCTTACTGCTCCCACTCTTTTCGAACCAACCAGAAGTGCCTACTAGTTTCTAGAGCTGAAGTTTGGTTTCATTACATTTTGTCCTTAAAAAGGAGTCTTCTTGTGGGACTTCTACAACATAGTTCTATCTATCCAAATCACAGTCGTGTAATACTTTAAGAGTGTATTTTACAAAAGTTAAGCCACACTCCTAATATTTGAGTCCATTATTTTATTCTGCACGTGACTACAACTCATGGAAATAATTTAAACAATATACTTCTCTGTGACCATCATTTTTCGGTTTGACTCTTCTCCAATGGAGACAAAACACTGTCTTGTATTTGATGGTAACATAGTCAATGCCAGGCCCTTGCCACCTATTATTAAGGTTGTTGTTGGTTTTTGTTTTTAAGCATAGTGATTTAGCTTCTACCTGAAGGAGAAAACAGAGTTTGGAATAACTGCTCATGCTATAATTTCTGGACATTCTACAATGGTAAATCAATAACGTATGTTTTTAGCTAATTAGAAGAGAAAATGGCTAAGGAGCAAACAAAGTACATCATGAAGAAGCAATTTATCATTTCCAAACAGACAGATATTTATTGAAAGGAGGAAACACTGCAACTTATTTTAAAGAGTTGACATTTTCTAATGCCACCAATTCTTAGCTTAAAAGCAGATGTGAAGGTGTTTAATCTTTCTTAATCAAAATTATTTACAGATCTCTACAGTTAGAATATGCCTTTTGGCACAATCCTCTTTAAGGCGTGATGGCATGCATCTGGGCTGTCCTAAGAGCAACCCAGGGAAGGAATTGTGACTTATCTTTTATAGCCTGTCACCTGGGTGCACATCACTTTCCCAATTTATTTCAGTGAGAACAGGATCAAAGTGTGTGATTTAAGAAACTGAATCCTGAATCCTTATAGACAATTTTTCCTTGAGTAAATACTACAAAATTGGCTCCTATGTGACAGTCACAGTGTTACTGTGTAAATATACATATCTTGTTATATCTCCTCCTTCAATCTCCAAATAAATTCTCTCAAGATTTAGGGTAGTGATGAGTAGATTCAAATATGCATAATTTGAACTGGAGTTACCAGCCTCTTAGAGTTCCCCTGAATTTAAAGTTTCCTATTTTCCTTTTCCCCATGGAAAAAAAATAGATGGATCAATATACAAAATATATCCTATTTTATTATAAACAATAGCATTTACAACACATTATACATTGCTTCTGTGCTACAGATCTTCTGCCAAAAATGTAAAAGAATACATCATCTCTGATTGAACAAGGCTGTAATTTAATCAGGGGATACTGTTTAAATCATAAACAGCAAAACCACAGCTCAAGCAATTTATGAATGGCAGTCAATCCCCCTGACAAAATACCAAGGCTGGAATTCAGTTTGGGACTGCACTGATATTTGTGACCTATAAAAATATGTTTATTTCATAATGAAAGGAAAGTCAAAGGAGTAAGATAATGTCACTGGAAAACACCAAGGACTCAAATGTGCTTCAGTAAAGTTAATGGCAAAACTTCCACTGACTTCAATGAGAGGATTGGGCTCAAGGTTTGCAATTTAAAGGACCTGATGCAGCAGTCTTTAGTGAGGCAAAATTCTACAAACAATGGAAACTTTCCCTGAGTAAATGCTCTAGGATTGGGCCCTAATCACTTAGCAGCAATGTTACTGCAAACACACTTTCAAAGAGCTAAGGACTATTGGCTGAGCATGATGCTGGAGGTCATAGATCACTGGATAATTGTATCTGAGTACACCAGGAAATAGCTTGCTCACAGAACATTTTAATAAACCATCATTATCCCTTCGGAATCCACAACCATTGATCACAGGGTATGTATGGAGGAGCAGAAGCCAGGAGTTTAAGCAGACTGGATTACTTCAGTCCATTTATATTTTAGTACCAAATTTTCCTGATTACTAGTGTTTAACCTAGGTTTTCACTAAAGAGAAGGAAGGAATCTTCCTAAAATAGGCATGTACAGTGCAAATATAAAACACCAAGGGGGTCTTAGAACCTGCCACCCTGTTTCTATCCTTTATTAGGTGCATAAGGACTTGCCTACCTTAGCTAGGAATTCTTAGAGACTGATATTTTCATTTAGGATATGTGTACATAGTGCATCATTTTAGGCATATCACCTCCTTCACTTCTGTCTTTGATCTTTACCACATAGTATCTCAGTATTCAGAATGTAGCTGAAAACTAGTACAGAGATCTTCCTGAAGTTGATACTGTAGTCTGGGCTTTGCTAAAATAGCGTGGTTGATCTTAAGCCTCTGAAGTAGTTTTGTTTGTGTTTAATGTTAATTTCCCAGGTGATCTGCTTATCTGTTGGCTCTTTTTGACCCCTCATGCAAATTTCCTATCCAGTTTCTTTAAAGTATATGTAAAACATATATGGGATGAGAGGTGCATTTTTCAATTGTGCTTAGAAGAAAGTCACTAACTATGCTGCCACCTAGTGAAGCTCAATGTATTAAAGGATTTTTGTTTGAACAGAGTTTTAGCACCCTTTTCCCTTTGTAAGGACAGAGTTCATTATAATAACTATTTAACATTTGACTCAAATCAAATAACAGAGCCACCAAGATAGACTCTGAAACATAAAATATCCTAGAATACTACTGCTGTGACCTCAAGCACTGCTTATAAACTATTCTTTCAGAGTGATCCTGCAGAGTACTGAAAATCCTAATGCCTACGGTTGACCCACATCACTCAGGGATGTGAAAAATCCAACACCCAAGTAACTTGGTTAAGATGACCTATCCCTTTCTGCTGCCCCACACCTCCCGCAGTGTAGACAGTGCTAGGTGGATGGAAGACTTTTCAGCCTAGATATTGCCTCTCAGGGGATGAATTAGCTACAGTGATGGGAGAACCCATTCCATCACACTAGTTCATCTGGCTGCAATTGTTGATGTTGAACACTTGGAAAATTTGCCCTGAATTCTTTGGAAAATAGAGCCTTCAATTCCTATTAAAGTTGTCATTAGCACTCATACACTAAGCTGCTTTAGGCCTGGCCAGTTGATTGGACTATAAGGAACTGGTACTGGTGATTCAGTAGGTGATTCTCTCTTTTTGCTAAGTCAGTATTGAATCAAATCCTCAGTATAGGTGGAAAGTGTCATTTCTCGATCAGCTGTAAAATGATGGTCTTGACAAATTGTACTCTTTAAAATACTTCAGAGCACATTTTTGCAGAAGTAGAATTATTAACCCTGGTATCCTGGCATTCAGCCTATCTAACATTTCCCCCTGAAGTTTCAATTGAAAGTTATTTTTCACTTTCCAGCTATTAAAACATTCGTGGTATTTCTATTGAAAAAAGAATGCTGTGCGCCAAGCACGTTAGCTAAATGAGCCGTTTCTACATAGTCTGTAAAAATTCATTGGGAACCTTCAGGATAAAAGGAACTATGTAAATGTAGGTTGCTGAAGATATACCTGCTTTCAATAGACAATTATCTGCTTTTATTTCTGGTAAGTCAGTAACACCATGTGATGTGTGCATCTCTTTGTGTTGGATTATATGTCACCTTGTGAGACAAAGAAATGTTTTATAATAATCCATACAGCATGACATTCATTTGCTATTGAGACACAGAGCCTTCAAAAATACTTTTGTATTTCAAAAAGGTATTCATTACCAGAGATAACAAAGCACAGTGCCTAACCTATTCTACATTCACTGCTATCTCAATTGACTTTGGGTTACTTCAGAATGCCTGTAGAATAATATGATATTTTTATTAACGTTACTGTCTTCAACTGATGGTTTACTTGGGTTTCAATTCTGCAAGGTGCTGAATGTTGTAAACCCCCAATGACGTTGAGATTTGCACACTCTTGCTCTGTCTTGAAATGTCTTAACCCCATAAAGAAATACATGAGGCAGAGGGTGGTGAAAGATGAGGCAGCAAAGGATACCAAGCTGCCCGGCCTGCCTCATGGCAGCAGAGAGTCACAGTTCCCCACAAAAAGAACAGGAGTACTTGTGGCACCTTAGAGACTAACAAATTTATTTATTATTTATTTATTATTCCCCACAGAAGCCCCCATGCCCTCTCCCTCTTGCAGAATGCCCCGCACCAGCGCATTCTGCTCTTTGAATACAGCCCCTGCCTAAGGTGGCTGCAGTGTGCACTGGGTGTGTAGGAGCCGACCTGCTCTTACCTGCTGTCCCGGTGGTGCCCCAAATTTTTGGGTTTCCTGTGCACCCGCGTATTCCTAAAGATGGTCCTGATCTTTTTCACATAGTCTTGCCACGGTTCCCAGAAGCAGCCATAGCCAGAGGGAGTACATAGTAATGTGAGTCCAATGAAACCATTCTAGCAGGGAGAAAAGAGGGAAGGATTCTGGGAGCCAAAGTCCGTGCAGGGACATAGTGGTTGCATGCAGACAACCATAGCTTTCTATAGGTCCATCAGGTTTAAGCTCTGATCCCATACTTTCCCAGGGAGAACATACCTGTATTATCCTGGGGGAAGGGCATCTCCTCAGATGTTTACTCTAAAAGTCCATCATTGGGTTTTACTGTAGGATGGAACAATCTATATAATGTGTGGCTCAACTCCTTTTTTTAGGGCTGGATAGGAAACTGGTTTGCAGACCCACTTAGTACACTGGAGACCGCAACTGAGGCTGAAAAAGAAATAATTAAATGTTCATAGATTAAGAACAGAAGAGATCATTAAGATCATTTGGTCAGACTTCCTGTCTAACATAGGCCATAGAATATCACCCAGTAATCTCTGCATCCAGCCCAATAATTTGTGGTTGATCTTTTAGAGAGAGATCCATTCAGGAGTCAAATACTCCGACTGATGGGGACTTTCCCACATGCTATGACTAATGCCGGGGAGTCAGGTGGGAGTCAGATGAAGTGGAGGAAGGATCTTGTCAAACAAACCTACCACAAATTTTAAAGAGGTATGGGACCCTTTCAAATATTTGTGTTTGAGAAAGAAAAGTTGACAGGCTTTTTTCCCCTTCAGGATATATTATTTTGCACAGGTTCATTTCCCACAGATTGCTTGTAGGCACTGACCTAATGAGTAAAAATTGCATTTAGGACTATTTTGATTACCTTTATTTTATATGAGATATTCAAGTAAAAGATAGGAGGCAATTTTAAATTGTCACGCTAACCTTGACTGCTGGTGGAGAAGCACAATAATATTGAAAATGTCAAAGAGAAATAAACCACCGATAACCAGCAAGTCTACAAGTGCTAAAAAGCAGGAGTGTTTTTTACTGAAATGACCTTCCCTTCACTGCTGCTTCTATCATTTCCAACTGCAGAAGGGATTGTTCTAATACTCAGTCTCATTAAATGGAAACACCACTCTGCATGCTCAGCCCAGGAGAATAGAAATTCAGAGATTAAGGAGCACTTCTCACCATGAATGAACTATGAAAGTGTATTTATAAAAACACAACCACTTTAATTTTAGAGGGCTTTTCTCAACTATCATGCTGAAAAGGGAGGTCATTGGTGACACATGAGAATCTGTTAGCATAGCTCTGTGTCAAAGAGTGGAAACCATTTTTCAAGCTGCAGTACTACTGAGAGCCTCCAGTTGGTTAATATTTTACAATTGTTTTAGTGGCAGAGCTTTTTTGATTATTAAACCAGGTTGGAAACTGACTCTCACAAGGATCTTATTCTGAAAGTATCAGATATCATGTTGCTTTTTAGCAAGACATCGGTTTCACTAAGCCCAGAGACAAATAGCATCAACTTCTGAGGAAAAAACAATTGCAATTCTACAATTAGCTATGAAATTTCTCCACAGACTTAGTTCTATACCTAGACATGGACCTCTGAGTCCACACCTGCAGTCTCCATAGACTCCTGGAAAGGCCTGGGATAGAGCAGGAGGCAAAGTTACGTACGTTCTGTGCTCATGTGGTAGTGTGTTCTTAGGGCTTTTCCACTGCAGCTGTGCCTTTTGTTCTGCTCCATGCCAGGTACTATAATAGGAGAGACAATAGGGCCCTAATGTATCCCAGGCCTAGGAGACCATTCCCTTTGAACTTTTCTAGTGGTGCATTGCATCTGTAGTTTTTAGACAGCTTTGAAACACTGTCTATCACAGAAAGTTATCATTGAAGGCCTTAATCCTGGAAGGTGCTCACCCAGGCAGACTACTTACATCCACATGGCATGTCAATGAGTAGAAGGGGAGTGGTACTAATATTTGAGCTATGCTCTTATATCTCATGGGTTTCCCATATATTGTAGATTAAAGAATCAAAGGAGTACCTTAAAGTTAACTTTAAAGTTTAAACATAAAAATTCCAGTTATTTTATACCTCAGGATAATCTAATGATTTTAGAAAGACTATCATACTTCCCCTATAAAAGTGATAAAGAGTCTTTGTCACTTTTGCAGATCCAGACTCACATGGCTACCCCTCTGATACTGAATACTTCCCCCATGTTGCTCTTCTACAAACTGTCTCCAGCATAATTAAATGAAGGTGCTCAACACTTTAGCCCATAGGAAAGAAGCAATTATTTTAGGTATCAGTGCAGCCCAATAGCATCAAATGTGACAAACTAACTAACCCTTTAGTTATTGGGCTAATAGATTGTGTCAAGTCATAGCTAACATCTTTTTTGGATTACAGGAATTTATGGGATGAGAAAGCTCAAGAGTCCATTGAGTCTAACCAAAGGTAACCTATGATATTTTCTGTCAAAGACAGGCTTGGAAGCAAAGCGGTATTATCAGTCATGGATCATGGGCTTCATTGAAGGACAGGAACTTTCATAGGTTTGATCTACATTTTAACCAAACTTCCAATGTCCAAACATTTTCTTCTGTTTGTGAGTGTTCAGCTCTTTAGAAAATCAGGCCACTTACTTAAATACATATTTAGACACTTTAATGCCTGATTTTAAAGTACTTACGTTTTTAAAAAATAGCCTATGTTCTAAAGAGTTTGAATAACCTACTTTAAATTAGAGCATCTCAAATGATGGAACCAGCAAAACCTGGTATAACACAAAGAATGAGAAACTGGCTATAATATACCAAGTGCTGAATTTAGAAACCTCTCTGCTTTTAAAGTCTTCCAGAGATGGCTAAGCATGGTGATTAGATGTAAGGAAGTGTTCTGCAAACACTAGGAAAATAAGTCAGTTTATGCACCTAATTTTCCAGTATCATTATAGTGACTAGCTTTGATTAAACCATGCAAGAAAATTCCAAGCAAGCAAGCTGAAACATTACTAAGAGAGTATGAAACAACTTATCGCTTGATAGTGTTTTCTCTTTAAAGAAATATGGATATTTAGTAGCCTATTTCCTAACATGTAGATGTTGAAGGGAATAGCAGCAGCATTAACCAAGGTACTGGTAGAAAAAGCATATTGCTGTTATCTATACAGGACTAAATTTGAAAGTCAAACTGGGGCATTGCCCTGGCTACAATAGAGTTGTGACACTTTCCACCAGCTGAACATCAGCTCTGAAGTGCTTCATATAGTCAGATCAATATCCCTTAATATAGCTGGGATCAAAACAGAGATTGCTTTCCCATTTGGAAATGGCAGTATGGTCATGGCTGCCTGAAAGCTAATTGTGACTCGCACTCACAGACTGAGAACAAATGCCTTATGCAATATTTCTTCTCTGTGAGAAAAATTTTTGGGGGGTAGACCCTCAGCTAGTAGAAATTATAGCGACATTGACTTCCATAAAGCTGAATTTATCTTCACAATGCCCTGTGAGGTGTGGTCAGTTTTTTTATCTCCCCTTTTGCAGCTTTTGAGGAACTGAGGGCCCAAGAGCTATAAGGCCCAAATTGCCTAGTCTTTGGGTTCTCAGCCTGAGGAACCTAGGGCTACAGTAATAAGGGAAATGTAGGCACCTAAAAAGTGTCAAAGTCAAACATTTAGCATCACTGATATTCCCAGAACCAGCATTCAGTTGCCACCTAATCCTGTAGGTGCCTCAACTTTCTAATCATCTAATTTTCCATTGTTAAAGTGCTCAAGGTGCTGACATTTTTGCAGCTGGGCATTCACACAACTACTTAAATCCTGACACCATCTAGCAGCTCTGGCACTCAAGCAGAGTGGAATTCCCAAACTAAGTATTGCCCTGCCCTTCTTGCCCTTGGTATTTTGAACACACCTAAATCCCACTCTTACTGAGCATTTCACGGCCTAAGCTCCCCTTGTGAATCTAGCCTCAGGGCCCTGATTTTTTTAAAGTACTTAGCATTTTTATGGCATTTTATATGTTCAAAGCATAGCTCTTTGAGTTAATTTGTAACTGTGAGTACTCAGCATTTCTGCAAATCTGCCCCAGGTGTCTCATATTGGGCCTCAAGAAGATGAGAAAGAAGATGAGAAACACACAGTTAATGACTACCCATGGAAACATTTGGTTGAAGTGACTTGCCCAGCATCAACAGGGAACTCTGTGGCAGAGACAAAGATAGACTCCAGTTCTCCAGGGAAGTGTTCAGCTGCCTTAACCAGGAGACCATCGTTTGTCTTCCAGCAAGCGATTTCCGCACACCTGTGATGCTGTGGGTGGGACTTGCCATTGCTGCCAATGCTACTGAGCTACTGCTGCTGTTGCTGCTGGGAGAGAAGGTGGAGTGCCATGAAGCCTTCCTCCCATTCCATCTAATCACACACACCACTTCTGCTGGTTGGCCTCCCTACCTGCCTCCACTCACCCACTGTAGGATTACTGCAGCAGAGACTCTTATTGCTAGGGTTGCCAAGTGTCTGGTTTTCAGATAGAAAGTCTGGTTGAACAGGGGACCTCCCAGTACCCAGTCAGAGCTACCGAATGGACACCAGAAGTCTGGTTATTGCAGGCATGGGAGGCAGGGAGGCACCAGGTCACCACCCATGCCAGTCCTCACTCATCCGGGGACAGCTCCTACCTGCATTGGGCCACTGCAGCTCCCAGCCCCAGGTCTGCAGGCAAGTACCTCCCAACCAGGCAAGTGGGAAGAGGGGAAAAGCAGTGAGAGGAGGAGGGGCGGGGGCAGGAGAAAGGAAGCTGAGAAAAGGGTGGTGGGGCCTCAGAGGAAGAGGCAGGGCAGAAACAGGCTCTCAAGGGGCAGGGGAGGTTCCAGCACTCCTGCTGTAGTGTCCGGTTTTTAAATACTACAAAGTTAGCAACCCTACTTATTGCAAGTGCATGTGGGTACATGTGCCCCCCTCGGACACCTCCCAACTCCTTTCAGTCTGCACGGGGCTAATGGGCCTCCTCCTTTCTCTCCCTCCCCACCAGCTCCCTGTCCCACCTGCAGTTTGCTGCCTCCTGTCTTGTGTGGTTCCCCTCCCCAGCTTGCTGCTCACCCTGTCTTGCATGGTCCCCCTTCCCTTCCAGTTCACTGCCTCAGCACCATTTTGTGAGTCGCCTCCCTCCCCCTCCTCCTGTATTTTGGCACTTTCTCTTGTACTGGAGTGAGGGAACTGATTTAAGCATTGAGACCACTTTTAGGTACATATTTTCCCCTATATATAGATATATAGAATCACTATTAACCTTAATACTGTCCCATATTTCAGCTATTAGTCTTCCCCATTTCATATACTGCCTTCTGGGAACAAGATCATACTGCTCGGAGGATGACGCCAGTGCAGCAAAGAAAGTTCTTACAGCGGACTGCTACCATTGGTTCTAGACCATAGTTACCACAGTGATAGAGTTGACCATCTGGAGTTTTACACAAAAGTCTGTTTTCTGTGGATTTAATTGGCCAAGTGCCTCACCAAATCAACTGTCAGGACATCAGGAAGGTTGTACATTGTTGGCTTCCTTTACCATGTCCACGTTCGATATGTCCAGAATCACAATTAATCTCATACCTATCTTTGGAAAAATGATGCATAACCACTGGTTAGTTCAATCAAAAATATGTTCATTAACAAGTGAAAATTTGAACCCAATAGGTTTCATGGCTGCAGTTTGGCTAAAGAAGACATGCAAGTAACAGAACAATATTAAGACTTGAATTTCACCTAAAGGTTTTGCCCTCGCTCCTTTTCCTATTTACTCTTGCCCCAACTATACTTTAGAAGTTAAAGGGGTGGTAAACAGAGTTAGCCTTGTACATGTAAACTAGACATAACCTTGTCTAAAAGGATGCTGAACCCTCTCTCTATATTGTATATTTATGTATAAAATGTTATATGAGTCCCCAGTTTTAATCATTCAGCCAGTTTTAGGTTAGAAGCTATTTCCTTTGCCTGGTTCCCCACCCGCCTTTTTAAAAAAATGGACACAGAGTACCCAAAATTATGTCCTCCTTGGTTTATACAGCAACTTGTTAGCTGCTGGCTGAAGCCTTACTCACTTTTATTGTTTCCTGTTGGCTTTTTGTTGCTGAAGATTTAGAAATTAAAAATTAAAGGCACAGAGATTGTTAGCCTAGCAGGTTACAGGACATGAGTTACAAAATGTATAGTTACAAGGTCTCTAAGACATGTGGGGGAACTATGTTTTCATTACTTTCTGGTAAGTAGAGGGTTTTTCCCTTGTCCCTTTGATACTTGCCCATTTAACCATTATATTAAATAGTAATATAAAGATGTCTTCTGGACTTTTAACACCGTGCTTCAATGGAAATTGGACTTCTATTTATAACCGTGCCCTGCTCCTGGCACTTAACCAATCTCGTTGGTTAAAAGAGAACTGGATAAATTCATGGAGTTTAAGTCCATTAACGGCTATTAGCCAGGATGGGTAAGGAATAGTGTCCCTAGCCTATGTTTGTCAGAGGGGGGTGATGGATGGCAGGAGAGAGATCACTTGATCATTACCAGTTAGGTTCACTCACCCCGGGGCACCTGGCATTGGCCACTGTCGGTAGACAGGATACTGGGCTAGATGGACTTTTGGTCTGACCCAGTACGGCCTTTCTTATGTTCGTTGCTCCTCATTTTTTCCCATTTGGATAATTATCCCTATATAGCATTAGGTGCCTGTGATATTTGTAACCCTTTCCTGTACTCTCCACAACTCTTACATTAAACATATGATACATCAAGCACTCCTCCCCCTGAGTTAGGGTGAATAAAAATATCTTGGTATGTTTGTATGAAACCTCCTCCATGATCCTTAGTGTATCTTAAGGCTGTATTTCAAGCAACCACAACTAATTCCCCAGAAGTCTTGGCTGACCTCATTTCACTCAACTCTAACTTCTATTCCAAAAAAGCTCAATTAAATTTCACTTGCTATCATAATTGCAAATTTGCACAAACTTTGTGTTGGATGCAGAAGTGACCCTCCCAACTCCTACCTAATTAACCAGTTTTAGCAATTATTTCATTCTGAATGGTCCCAGAGGCTAAGCTGGATCCAACCCTATTTGGGGTACATACTGTGACCTGAGGTGCCTAGAGTAGCCCACACTGAAAATGCCAACGTCAGGACAGGCTGCAAAAAGGGGAGCAGATTCTCTCAAAATTGGTGGTTAGCAGTATAATGAGATTCACCAACTAGTCACAAAACTGTGTTCCGGATCCCCCACACTGGTTATTAAAAAACTAGCATGAAAGAAATCACACAGCCCCTTTTACTGCATTCCAGACTCTGACTCCCAATCAGCAACTAGATCCAATAAAGTGAAAAGTTACTTAAACCTCTATTCACTATACAAAAATGTTCTTCTGATTCCCAAAGGGCCAGTCACATTACCAGATCAATACTAGTTTGGATCTTACCCAATATACCATGCTGCCAGCCAATCCTTTAGTATCTAAAACCAAAGGTTTATTATTAAAGAAAAGAAAAGAATGAGAAGAGAGTTGTTAAATGGTCAAAGCAATCAGATACATACATATGACTTCAGAGTTTATATCAGGTTCTTAGCATCATTTGGTGAGTTTGATGGCTTGTAAAGATTTCTGGAACACATCCAAAGCTTGTTCAAAGCTTCAGTTTATAGAGAAGTTACTCCAGAGGTGAGAAGCAAGATTGAAGAGGAAATGGAGGTGATGGGGTTGCCTTTTTATATTCTCTGCCTTGTGACTTGTACAGCCTTTGTCCCAAACACAAGCTCAGACTCCCCTGTTCACAGCTATGTCCCTACATGTCCTGCTGCCTCTCAATGGATTCATTGTACAGCTATGTGCCCTTGATGGGCCATCAAGCTGGTTAGTTAGTGCTGATGCCAATCTGCCTAGAGGGTGTCATCTAGATACACAGCACAAGTTTGATATATCAATATGCCACATATATTTATAACTCACAATACAAGGATGACACATACCTATAAACAAGCTTATAATGTTTAGCAAATCAAAACTTTTTCGCCTTTCATAGCATATCTCATATAATATTAATTGCAATTTTGTAATATTGTTATTGAAAATATTAAAAATTGTCACCCATATTCCATACGGTGCCACACATATCCCCAGAATTAACTTGCAGAGCATGGGGGTTGCTTTCTTCCCTTCTCTTCAGCTAGTGTGTTTAGCATATCAAGGAGTGTTGACTCTTTTGAGACCTATTGGGCTGTGTGGCAGCTATGGGCAAGATGGCCAGGAGTATGTGGGCTCAACTGAGGCTGTAGCACTCACCACCTGGAATGTGCTGTGGGATGAGCTGTGCCAGTTCTTGGCAGGCACACATGGCTCCGGGAAAGGTGCAGCTTGCTCTCCAGAAGTGGGGAGGCTTCCATCTAGTTCTCTAGGCTGTGAGAGACTTGATGGGGGAAGGCAAAGGGACCAGGGAACAGGATACTACAGCCTACCAGCAGGCCTACAGCTTCTGCGATTCCCTGGTTGCCTTCAGGGATAAAAAGTAAAAGACACCCACCTTGTTTCTCTAATATCCTGGCCCCAACCTGGCTACACCACCATTGCATACACCCATTTCAAGTCATTTATATTTAATTATTCATGCTCTTCAAATACAAAAAGCATAGTTTTTTTCTTGAAAATATAAAGTATGAAGTATTGACAATGTAATTGGTGTACTAGCACATTAATATTTAGCTGGGTAAATTTTACATTTCCACAGTTCTCAAAAATGTGTTGTGTTCCTTTACTTGTTTTCTTCACCTCTTCATGATTTACAGTGTGGATCCTTTTTAAAAATCAACATTAATTTAATTTCTCACAGGATAATACGTTGCACAAAAAGCCATTATATTTTGACAAATTTGCCTGTATGTTTATTTTGACCTGTAAGCTGGCAGCGTTAACTCCCTTGGTCCAACAGTCAAAGACAGTGTATTCTACACAGATGCCTTTTCTTTGAAGCATATTGTTGGTGTATAGCATTGACTTTAGCAAAACAAAGGATTTTAACAGACAAAAGGCACCATTTACCCAGTCACTTCTCTCTCCAGTGTAGTACTCAGCTTCCTCAGAAGCTGCTGCTATGACTTAGGGCTGGGGTACACAATCAGTCTGAGCACCAATTTAACTGAACAATCTCAATTAGCTAAATCAGTGCAACTTCATGGTGGAGACACTTATTTTGGATTAAAAATGCCCTATTTTGATTTTTTTAAAATTTGGAATAAGAGTGCCCACACCAGGGAAACCAATTTAGTTAAATGGCTGCTCGTACTGTGTAAACATGGGTCATTGAAGGAACTGTTTTTAGTTTTGCCATGTGAACTGATTGCAGGCTCTACCTTATCCTGCTAATTTAATATGCCATCAGAACTGATCATATGGTTCTTGACCTAGAAATATGAGGTAGACTTGACCTAGTATGTAATAGCAGATTGTGTGATCTATGTACAAAACTCTGTGTACAATGGCAGAACTACACTGAATTAGGTGGGGAGTATATGGCAATGTTAAGTAATTGCTAAATCGTTCAGTAACCTTTAGTTATATTTAAATAATTATGCAAATGCACTTCAAACAAATGCACATTGTTTACTTGAGTTCTAGCAGTGGAATGCGACTTCTTTCATTGTTCATTGAAGCCCGATGCATTGGTGGTATACTGCTGCACATAGCTGTCCTCCAAGCAATTGACCTGGGTTTGATTCCAGAACAATGGATCCATTTCTTATTGTAGGACTGACACAGTAAGAAAAGGCATCTCCATAATACATCCTCAGACGACTGGTTCCTTCATCTGCAAACTCCCTTGAAAGGCTTGTTTATACCAGAGGAAAAAAACACTGAGAAATTGTGTTTACTAACACAATGTTAAACTCAACTTTCCCCTTCTAGTGGATTAGAACAGTTGTTTTTTAAAAAAACTGTTAGCTGGTCATGGTTAACCCTACTGTTAAAACGTTTTAAAACACAGCTAGCCATGTCTACACTAAGGCCTTGTCTACACGGGGGATTTGAGGGCACCTACTCATGTAGCTCTTCATGCAGCCTCCTAACACAGTGATGCAAACCTGGTTTCAAACAGTGGTAAACTGCAGTGGTGTAAATCACATCTTATAGCCATTTACCATACATCACCTCAGATATATGCTGTCTAAACTAGAGGTTTTCGGCGGTGCAAGCTACATTAGTGGCTAGTCACCAACTGCTAAAATCTCTGAGTAGACAAAGTTTCGGGGCATTTACTGTGCCTCTTACGCTACGTCACCAGCACTCCCAATCTTTTTAGTCTAGGTCTAGGATGGTTATTTCTGAAAGGGTCCAGGAACAATGCAAGTTTAAACACACAGGCTAAAGTTTAGACACGGTCTGTGTCTTGATGGGCAAAATGGGCATCTTGATAGAGTAAGACTGCAAGATCCTTTGGGCAATGACCATGTCTTGCTCTGCGTGATCGGCTCCCTGTGTCTGCGCACGCCTCACTGAAGGCTGTAGAGTGCCAGTGTTCCACACATTAATCATAATATGGGGCCAAAGAATTAAGTGAAGACAAGGCAAATGGTAGGACTCATGGTTGCTTAATTTAGGAGAAATTAGTTTGTGATAATGGCTCAAGTGGTAATTATGAAAAATGAAGACTTTTAGAGGCTGGAGCCCAGAATCACCTGTAATTCAACCTATTCTCCCCCAGAAATACTGTCGCTCAACTTTTGAAATGGACTTCAAACAGCAAAACCAATATGAAACATCTGTACAAAAAATTATTCTGAGATGTAACATTTTATGCTAAATCTCACCGTGTGCTGAGTTTACACCTGAATTACAAACACCAGAAAATATGAATTTATAGTGAGATCGTCACTTGATGTACAGGGAACACAGGGATTTCAAGTGTCACTTAAAAACAATCATGTTCCTTCGAAGGGCATCTTGTTCCTTTCCTCAGTCGAAATGCAGAACCCGCTCCAAGAGCCCAAACTCGGAGCCAAGATTCATTTACAGACAAACCCCCAAGATTAATTATCGAGCGTCAGGCTCAGGAGATCATCTATTCATTTCTAGTCTTTTAAAGCACATCACACAGTCTGTCCCTTAAACTGGAACCAGAAATGTTCCGTCGGATTGTCTAGCTCGGAGGAGCAGCAGCGGAAACCCACGGGCCACATCTTGCTGGGGGCCCCCGCTCAGAAGATGTTGCCCCGGCCCAGCAATGCACCAGGGCGGGGCCCGGGACAGCAGCCGGGGAGCGTGTGTTTGTAGCTTGTGGCCGCGGTTGTTTTCTCCTCGTGCTGCGGGTTGAACCCAGCAAACGAGCCACTTTTGCTTTGGAAAAATCCCCGCCCTCCATCTCCAAACGAGCCGGCGACCCACCCCGCTTTTCCCTGTCCCCGCCCACTCTCCCTAGCACCCCCGCCTCTCCCAGCTCCCGAGCCGGACTCCTGCTTCCCCCGCGGCCGAGCGCCAGGCCCCGCACCGGAAGGGGAAGCGCCGCCCCGGAGGAAAGGCGAAGGCAGCTTTGCATGAAGTTTGCTCGGGACAGAGTCTTCCGCGGAGCGGGGCAGGTAATGGGGGGGGGGGGCCGGTGCACGCCGCGCCGGGGAGGGCTGGCAGCGGGGCCGGCCCGCGGGCCGCCGCGCCCCTTGCAGAGCCGTAGCTCCGGCCCCGCTGAGCCCCAAGGCAGGGCCGAGCCGGTGTGGAGACGCGGGTGCGAACCGGAGCCTTCGCTGCCACTTTCTCCCACAGACGCGGCTGGCGCTGGCCCCGGCCGCGCACCGCGGTGCCCTGGGTGCACCGGCCCCTCGCTCTGCCTCCGGGGCTGCCTGACTGACCGTGGCCCCGGGGCGCGGCGTGTGCGCGCCCGCTGTCCCCACGTGTGGAGTGAACCTCCCCGCCTGCGCGGGGTGCGCAGGAGAGGGCGGCCGGAGGTCCTGCTCTGCGGGGCTTTGTCTCCTGTAGGCCCCGTTACTGCCCGCCCCCTTTGCGGGTTGCTGTCTGCTCACCCCATGGCTCTTGGGGGCCTTCTGCGCTACAGGGACCCGGGCTCGGGTTTTTACCGGGACAGCCCGTGGAAACGGGATCCTGACAGTTCCAGTCCGCACCGCTGACCGGGCTGTGGACTATCCGGTTGGCGGTGCTGTGCCTCGGGGCTGGCAGGCTCCCTGCCAACCTCTGCACTGCGCAGCTCCCAGGAAGCAGCTGGCATGTTCCCCCATCCAGCTTCTACACATAGGGGCAGCTAGGGGGCTCTGCATGCAGCCCTCACCCCAAGCACCATCCCATAGCCCCCATTGGCCAATGGGAGCTGTGGGGGTGGCGCCTGTGGATGGGACAGAGTGTAGAGCCCCCCGGCAGCACCTCTGCATAGGAGCTGGAGAGGGGACATGGCGCTGCTTTGGTGAGCTGCTTGAGGTAAGCACCTCCTGGTGTGTGGACCCCTCATCCCTTCTGTGCCCCAACTCCCTGCCCCAACTCCAGCCCTGATCCCCCCTCCAAACCTCTCAATCCCAGCCTGGAGCACCCTCTTGTATCTCAAGCTCCTCATCCCTGACCCCCACCCCCATCTGAAGCCCTCACCCCCTCTTGCATCTCAACCCACTGCCTTAGCCTGCCTCCCACACTCTGAACTCCTCATCCCTGGCCCCACACAGGAGCCCACACCCCCAGCCAGAGCCCTCACCCCCCCCCCCGCATCGGACCCCTGAGCCAGCCTGATGAAAATGAGTGAGTGAGCGAGGGTAGAGAGAGTGAACGACAGAAGGAGGGGGGGATGGAGTGAGCAGGGGATGAGGCCTCAGAGAAGGGGTAGGGGATGGGGGTCTAGGAAAAGGGGCAGGGCAGGGGGCGCGGTGTGTGTGTTCGGTTTCGTGCAAGTAGAAAGTTGGCAACCTTATTCTGTGCCAAAAAATAAAAAAAATCTGCACACAATATTTTAAAATTCTGCAAATTTTATTTATCAAAATAACACTACATAATCATGCCAGTTTCAATTATTTTGGTAATTTATTACAAAATATCTGTCAGCAAATATGTCTGTAACAATACACACACAGAAATTCCCCCAGGAGTAGAGAGCTAACGAAACCCCTATGACAACCCAGATCCTGTTTCTTTGCCCTCCCCCTCCCACAGCCCAACGGGGGGGCCAGACACCTACAACCCCTGCACCACCAGAGCCCACCTGTGGGTCACCTCCACATCAATACACCCAAATACTCTCCTCCTCAGAGCCCAGCTGTGGGACCCTCCCTTGCTCAGACACCCATCCCCTTGCTGTCCCCCATGAGTTCAGGGACCCAGAGGGAGAAACAGCTTGATGCTTGGTCCCAGGCTTGCAAGGACTTTCCTACACACAGCCCTCTCCTTCCTTCAGGGCATGCTGGGAGCTGCAGCTTCCAGGAATCCTCTGGCTCCTCCTCCCTCCCCATGGCAATGTCTTCTATGTGCAGACTGGGCTCTGCCAAGTCCAGTGATGGCTAGCAGCACTGCAGTCCATTTCTGTGGGGGAAAGAAAATTCTGCATGCATATTGATTTCGGCAAAATTGTGCAGTGGTGCACAATTCCCCCAGGAATAGAAGATACATGCACTGTGTGAAAAATGCTTTGAGAGCTTTGGCCGGGGGCGAAGTTCAAAGTGGTTAACGGCACGTTTTCCCTCTGAATTGCTTTTAGGGTTCGTCTGGTGCATTTTGTGTATCTGGTTCTTTGGGAGAAACTTTTACTTATTTCACAACCTAACCTTGACTACAAGTATTGCTTTTGAACATACCTTATCTTTGCAAAATGGTGTCGTAGTTTAATATTTTTCTAAAAGCCTTTTTTGCTTGCTGCTTTGGTGGGAGGCTTTCTAAAAGGCAAGTGATAAAATGAAGTAGGGTTGTATGGTGAATGAGAGAAGATTGTATGCTCCTCTCCTTCAGGAAGCTGAAAGTAAGAATACCCTTGCACCTCAGTTTCCTTGTAAGTATTGTCAAATTGCTGTGACACCTGATTGCACTTTCCTTGTAGAGCAGTGTGGAGCAAAACTAGTTCAGCAGAGTCAGAGGAGAAACTTTGTAGAGTAGTAGGCCATGCAAACCCCATGTCTATTGCTGTACAAGCTAAGTAAAATTAAAAAGGGTAAACTACACTTATTGGGCTAAATTGCTCAATGGGAATTGAACCCTTGTAACAAAATAATAATACTTAGCCCTATATATCACATTCTTTCAATAATGTGGGTAAAGTATTTTCTACCACAGTGTCCTCTTTAAAAGTGCTTGTTTAAACAGGGTATTTTTTATCATCAAGGTGTATTCTTGTTAATTTAGGGGAATAAGCCTTGCTGAAATAAGCATTTTTATACCAGTATAACTGTGTCAGCATAAGGGGATTGTACTACTTTATAGCATTTTCTGAGTGGTTATAGGAATTGCAATACAAAATCTTTGTGTAGGCCAACCCAAATAGAAGAAATAAAGTAGAACTGCTTTAAGAAAGGGAAAAGGATGTCTCTGGAGAACACAAGTTAAGGCTCATAAAAGGGGTAAATGGCCTTGCATAGAGATGGTTGGCTGCTCAATTATTTGCTTTCTTTAAATGTCAAGAAACCTTAATGCCTAGATTGCCACAATGTAAATGAAAATTCTGGGCCAGGTACTGCCCTAGATTCAGCTACTCCCTCAGACAAAAATAAATTAAAGATCTGATTTTCCAGTGCTTTGCACTTGATAATGTCAGTTACACCAGTAAAAGTGAGTGTAAAAAATATTATCACATCAGAATGATTGCACGTTACACCCAATTTGTAAATGATGACTTTGACTGGTCTATGGTGGGAGGAGGGTCGACTGAAGATACGCTACTTCAGCTACGTGAATAACGTAGCTGAAGTCAGCGCATCTTCGGCTGACTTACCTGCTGTCCTCACGGCGGCAGCGGGCTCCCCCGTCGACTCCAGCTTGCGCCCCTCGGCGAGCTGGAGTTCCAGAGTCGACGGGAGCGCTGTTGGCGATTGATTTATCGCATTTTGATGAGACGTGACAAATCGATCACTAGTAGATCGATCACTACCTGCCGATCCCTTAAGATGCAAGGCAGAGAACCAGGCCCAAGCTTTTGTGTAAAGTCAGTGACTAAGGACTAGTCTATACTGGCAGTGCTAAATTGCGGCTGTGGCAGTGCTTTAATGTAGGTTGTGTGGTTGCGGCAGAGCACTGGGAGCTCTGAAAAATCCACCTCCATGAGGAGTGTATCTGTCAGTGCTGGGAGTGTGGCTCCCAGTGCTGATGCACTGTCTACACTGGTGCTTTACTATGCTGAAACTTGCTGCGTTTGGGGGGTGGTGGTGTATTTTCACACTCCTGTGTAGGGGAAGTTGCAGCGCTGTAAATTGCCAGTGTAGACAAGCCCTAAGCTTATGTCTGTACTTAAAACTCTAGAGCAGCACAGCTGGACTGTTGTAATTCACTACTGTAAGTGCTTCAGTGTAGGCACTCACTACAGCCACAGGAGGAGTTCTGCCATTGCTGTAGTTAATTCATCTTGAGAGGCAGTAACTAGGTCAATGGAAGAATTCTTCTGTCAACTTAGCAATATCTACTCTGGGGTTAGGTTGGCATAGTTACATCTTTCAGGGGTTTGTATTTTTCACATCCCTGAGAGATGTTGCTATGCTGATGTACGATTCAGTGTAGACCAGCCCTAAGCATAAAGAGGTAGTTTTATTTAGAAATTCCTCAGAAAACAGACACGTTGTAGTGCAGCTGAGAACAGTAATTTATTTTCAGATGCATGACAATGTACTCATTTGCAGAAAGAGATCTGACAATGTTTATACACATTGCACTCTGTAGTGTGAAGCTTTGAAGGAAAAAATCAGGTTACAACATGGTCCAAATTATTTGTCATTGATTAAGTTAAAATGATGTACCAGGTTGAGTATTATCGATTAACTCATAATTAACGTGCACATTTTCCCAAGTATGTAATAGTCAATTCTCGACTGAACAGAATGTTTTAGAGATACAAATAGAAGGTGATTGTGCTGACTGGTAAGATGGGTTGTGAGTGCTATAATTGTTTTGTTTTTATTGGTGGCTACAGTTGTTTCATTTCAGTTTCTCTTTGATTTTGTCAGGATTGCCTCCCCACTCTGAACTCTAGGGTACAGATGTGGGGACCGGCATGAAAAAAGAAATAACCCTCCCAAGCTTATTTTACCAGCTTGGGTTAAAATGTTTTTTCCCAGAACACAACTTTTTCTGTATCTGGACCTGGTACACTGCCACCACCAAACTAGGTCTAGGGTAGTTTGAGACCCTTCTTTTCCTTTCCACTAACCCCCCAAACTTCTTCCTTCCCTGGGAAGCTTGAGAAAAAACAAACAAACCTCGCCTGCTCCTGCAAGACGTGCCCGATCCAAACCCAGGATCTTACACAATGAAAAACAAGCAGTCAGCTTTTTAAAAGAAAGGAATAAATTCCTTATAACCATTAATAGAACAGCATTTACCATAATTAACAAAAGGATTTAGAAACCAAACCTCTCCCCCGAGGCAACCTTTTCCCACTGTTGAGATCTTCGCTGAATTTTGCAATATTAAGAAGCACCCAGCCAGCACTCACCACTGAGAACCCTTCAAGTGATAAAAAGAAGGTAAACTTACTGACTACAGTACTTGATAGAATCTATAGTTACAGTGAAAGACATAGCTGTGTTTATCCCATAGCCAAGGTGAACAGAGAGAGACCCAGAGAGAAACTGAAACTTAAAATCCTTTGTCTCCTGAGGAATTTCTCATTGGTTAGTTGTCCACTTCTTAGGTTACCTTTAGCTTAACCCCTTACAGGTAAACACTAATTTTAGGCTACTTTACACTTATGACAGATTTCTTTCCTTTCACTCTTAACCTTTCTCTCCTTCTCATTATATGGTATCAAATGTTGGGGAGATTCCAGCGTTTTAGTAGACTGGTCTTACTGCTTGGCCTGTCTCTCTGTACTGTCTGTACAGTCCTGGGTCCTATTGCACAAATGTTTGAATGCTCTTGATTGGCTGTTTCAAGGACACAGCCTTGATTGATGGAGATCAGGATATACCCATAAAGACTGATGAGAGCCCTTTCAGTGACAGGCTCATGGCAGTGGAACTTGGTACGTCATGTATCATGTAGAGTTCAAATCCTGCTACCTTCGGACACAGTGCAAGATTCGTCACTTCATTCAAGTGCTTACATAATTGACTGGTGGAGTCACACCTTGTAAGAAAGGGATCCTGAGGAAAAAGGAGAGCTATGTTCCTCCAGTAGTATGGACATCACAGTGCCATTCGAAAACAGGTCCTCGGGCTTCCACAATATCCGAACTCGAAAAGAAGAGAAATATGCCCCTCTGGCCGAAACCTTGTGAGCAAGGGTTACCAGGTCCAGACACACGCACTGATCATCCGAGCCTTAGACGCATGGGACCCCGGTAACGAGTAAGTGCTGAGTGAATGTGGAATCGGTCAATGCTATGCTCGGCTGATGCGGCAACTCATGGTGTCGGCTGCCATCAGGTGGTCAAGGGACATCTACATAGAACACTGGACATCAGCAATACCAGGAGGGATGAGCTGGAGAGCTGATAGAAGCACAGTCAGGAAAGTAACAGATGCTTTTCTTGTGGATTGTATTATCTCAATGAACAACCAACCTAATTCTCAGTTACTAAGGGATAATCTCTACTCATTGATATGTTTTGCTTTCCCCCCAAAAATCTCATACTGCGTTTCATGAGTGATTTACCCGAGTATTCGGATTCTAATATCTAAACTGTATTGTTAATCTATTCACCTAAATTTGGGTTATTGCGGAATATGTACTCTATGTATCATATGACTTTTAAAAACTAACTTTGTATTTGTGGATAATCTAAGCACTATCAGTGGTCGGCAGCTTTCAGAAGTGGTGTGCCAAGTCTTCATTTGTATACTCTAATTTAAGGTTTCATGTGCCACTAATACATTTTAACGAGTTTAGATGGTCTCTTTCTATAAATCTATAATATAAACTGTTGTTGTATGTAAAGTAAATAAGGTTTTTAAAATGTTTAAGAAGCTTCATTTAAAATTAAATTAAAATGTCAAAGAAGACAGAGAAGCCCTAAAACAGATCATCCATGAGGCTTGCGAGGAATTCATTGGCCTTGCCATCAGGATTGGTTTGACAGCAACAACATTGAGATTACAGCCCTTTTGGACCAGAACAGAGAAGCTTTCTGCAATTGGCAAAATCAACCACTATCCAGTCAGAAGCAGAGCTTTTTCCATCAGCTCAAAGTTAAAGTTCAAAGGAGGATCCGAGAAATCAAAAACAAATGGTGGGAGGACAAACCAAAAGAAATCCATACATTCTCCGACAGATATGATATGTGGAGCTTTTATTGTGAGATAAAGACCCTGTATGGACCAAGCTCATGAGGCTTCACACGTCTGAGATCCAAAGATGGTAGTACCATTCTCAAACATAACAAATCCATCAAAGAGTGCTGGAAAAAACACTACTAGAAGCTTTTAAACTGAGAATCGACTATGACTGACAACACCATAGACTCCATCCCTCAGCACCCAGTCTGGGAAACTCTTGCCAACCCAACAATATCTGAGGAGGTTTGCTAAGCAGTTAAACAAATGAAGAACAATAAATCAGTAGGTCCTGATGGCATACCAGCTGAAGTACCTAAAGGAGGGGGAGAAACACTGACTAACAAGCTTCACTTGCTGCTCCTCAAAATCTGGTGCACGAAGAAATTCCTGGCCACGTACAGAATGCTAACATCATCACCATTTTCAAAAAGGGAGACAGGTCCGACTTGCAATTATCAAGGCATTGCCCTCCTCTCCATCGCTGGGAAGATTTTTGCTATAATTTTACTGAATTGCCTGCTCCCTCTTGCAGAGGAAGTACTTCCAGAGTCCCAATTTGGCTTCAGACTATCACAAGACCACTGACATGATTTTCACAGCCAGGCAGATCCAAGAAAACACTGAAGTACACCTCCAGGAGCTGTATGTGGCTTTTATCGACCTGACCAAAGCCTTCGACTCTGCCAACTGTGAAGCTCTAGGGAAAATCATGTCAAAGTTTGGCTGCCCAAGCAAATTTATCACCATTGTAAGACTCCTCCTTGACCAGATGATTGCGTCTGTCCTGTGCAGTTGCTCTACCTCTGAGCCCTTTGTCATCCAAACTGGCATAAAACAAGGCTGTGTACTGGCACCCACCCTTTTCTCCATTTTCTTAGAAGCTATGAAAACACTAACCCAAGACTGTCTGCCACAGGGCATTGGCATCCAATGTCGGATTGACAGCAACCTCTTCAACCTTTCTCTTCTCCGTGCCAAAACTAAAGTAACATTGGCAACAATAACTGAACTCTAGTGCACAGATGACTGTACTGTAGTTACACACACAAAGGAGGATCTACAGACAGCTCTTAATTGCTTCTCTGAAGTTTACAAAAGCCTAGTGCTGACTCTGAACATTGGCAAAACAAAAATTCTCCACCAGCCACTCCCTGCTAAGTTATCAAACCCAGCAAGGAAGGTCTACATTGACAAAGAAGAACTGGAAAATGTAGAATACGTTGCCTATTTTGGCAGCCATCTCTCACAGAGGGCAGACATAGATGTCGAGATTCAGCACAGAATCTGCTGCACCAGCCTTGCTGTTGGAAAACTGTCTCGCCGGGTGTTCAACAATCACAAGATCAGAACACACCCTAGATTTTTAGTTTATAAAGTGGTGGTCATGCCAACTCTCCTTTATGGCTGCGAGAGTTGAGTGATCTATAGTAAACCCCTGGAAAACCTGGAACACCAGCACCAACACTTGCTTTGGAAGATCCTCAACATAAAGTGGGAGGCTCTTCACACTAATGTCAGTCTCATTACAGAGGCCAACATCTTCAGTGTTGAGGCCCTGATTATCCAGCACCAGCTGAGGTGGAGCGGGCAGTGTGTGCGCATGCCTGATGCACGCTTACCAAAACAACTGCTGTACGCCCAGCTCACCAAAGGAGAAAGGAACCGGGGAGGCCAAAAGAAACACTTTAAAGACACCCTCTAGGTAAACATCAAGAGATGTGGCATTGACACTGCACAGCAGCCCAGGATAGGGATAAGTGGTGAAGACTTGTCAGAGAGGAAACGTCCACTTTTGAGAAAAATCATCTTGCCCTGGTTGCAGAAGAATGTCAGAAAAGAAAGGAAAGACAACGGTCACACGGTAATTGTGACCCAGCCCCATCTTCCGACACCGCCTGCAATGTCTGCCAATGCGCCTGTAACTTAAGGAGGGGAGGGATAGCTCAGTGGTTCGAGCATTTTTGGCCTGCTAGACCTAGGGTTGTGAGTTCAGTTTCTGAGGGGGTCAGTTAGGGATATGGTGCAAAAATCTGTTGGATGATTTAATTAGGGATTGGTCCTGCTTTGAGTGGGGGATTGGAATAGATGATCTTCTGAGATCCCTTCCAACTCTGATATTCTATGATTAAGGATGGGACTCCTCAGTCACCAAAGAACCCATAAAAAATAAAACCTGTGCAAGAGATCATCTTCGAGGGATTGCTGACGACTGCCTCTTGATGAGCATACTGCCTCTTTATTTACCATGCAGTTATGTGTGTGATATAAGAATCTATATAGAATAGAACACAAGCAAATTGAATCAGGTGACTAGGCACTCAGATGCTGCGTTGTAGAACATCTGTTGGTGAAGAGGGGCAATATGCCTATTTTTTACTGCAGTTTGAGTACTAATTATTACATTTGCTGTAGAACTGAATATTTCTATTGTATATTATGGTACCACCAGGAATCTCAAACTTAGGTCAGGTCTCTGTTGTACAGTGCCATGGCACGAACACATAGTAAGAACAAACAGCTTACAATCCCTGATCTTAAACATTTTAACAAGCATGCTTAACTTTAGTACCCTGGGAAGACTATTCATGGTACTAAAGTTAAGCACTTGTGTGTTTGCAGGATTAGGGCCTAAGTAGACAAGACAGGTAGAGGGTGGGAGACAGTATTTATCCTGATTTTACAGATGAGAAAAACTGAAGTACACAGAGGTTAACTGACTTGCCTCATGACTGAAATATTGGTATAGAAGGGTGTAGTTCATTCAGGAAGGACAGGCAGGGAAAAAAGGAAGGAGGTACTGCGTTAAACATCAAGAATGTATATCCTTGTTCTGAGGTGCAGAAAGAAGTGAGATGCAGACCTGTTGAAAGTCTCTGGATGATTATAAAAGTGGGTGCGGGAGGAAGAAGGGTAATGTCATGGTGGGGGTAGTCTGTAGACCACCAAAACAGGAAGAGGCAGTGGATGAGGCATTTCTAGAACAAATACCAGAAATATCCAAAACACAAGACCTTGTGGTAATGGGAGACTTTAACTCCCCAGACATCTGTTAGAGATGTAGTTTAGCCAAACACAAAATGTTGGGTAAGTTCTTGGAATGTATTTGGGACAAAGTTTTGTTTTAGAAGGTGGAAGAAGTAGCCAGAGGAATGGCTATTTTAGACCTGCCTCTGAGTAACAGAGAGGAATTTGCAAATCTGAAGACTGAAAGCAATTTGGGTGAAAGTGATCATGAAATAATATATTAATGATTCTAAGAAAAGGAAGGAATGAGAGCAGGAGAATAAGGACAGTGGACTTCAAAAAACTTTTTAACAAATTTGGAGAACTGTTAGATAAGGTCCAATGGGAAGAAAATCTAAGGGAAAAAGGAATTCAGGAAAGCTGGCAGTTTCTCAAAGAGACAATGTTTGCTGTTGTGCCTTTAATAATCTTCACGTGAAGGAAAGATTTGAAGAATAGTAAGAGACTAATATGACTACATCAAGAGCCCTTTAATGACCTGAAAACCAAAAAGGAATCCTACAGAAAGTGGAAACATGGACAGATTTCCAAGAAGGAGTACAAAAAAACAGCAGAAGCTTGTAGGAACTAAATCAGAAAGGCAAAGGCATAAAATGAATTATACCTAGAAAGGACGTAAAAAGAAGAAGTTATTTAATTACATCAGGAGCAAGAGAAAGATGAAGGAAAGTGTAGGTTCTCTACTTAGCAGGGAAAGAGAGCTAATAGCAGATGATATCAAGAAGGCTGTTGTGTTTAATGCCTATTTTGTTTCAGTCTTCACTAAATAGGTTAATTGTGACCAGATAGTCAACATGGTTAATATTTACAACAAGCTGGAAGAAGCATAAGCCAAAACAGGGAAAGAACGGGTTAAAGAATATTGAGATAAGTTAGATGTATTCAAATAGGCAGGGCCAGATGAAATTCACACTAGGTGCTAAGGAACTAGCTCAAGCAATCTCAGAAACGTTACAGATAACCATTTGAGATCTCATGGAGAAAGGGTGAGGTCCTAATGCATTGCAAAGCACTGCTCAAAGCAAGCAATTCAAAATATATAGGATCAGAAATACAGAAAAAGGGAGACTAAAATTAACCCCCTGAGAGAGACAGGACATATATAATCTTTGAAACGTAGGGCTGGAAGGGATCTCTGAAGGTCATGTAGTCCAGCCCTCTGTGCTGAGGCAGGACCAGGTAAACCTATACTATCCGTGGTAGGTGTTGTCCAACTTGTCCTCAAAAACCTTTAGTGATAAGAATTCTACAACTTCCCTTGGAAGATTATTCCAGTCCTAAGGATCCTTATAGTTGGAAAGTTTTCCCTAATATCTAACCTATATCTCCCTTGTTGCAGATTAAGTGCATTACTTCTTGTCCTACCTTCAGTGGACACAATGAACAGGTGATCTCAATCCTCTTTATACCAACCCTTAATTTATTTGAAGATTCATCAGATTTCTACCCCCATTCTTCTTTTTCTCAAAACTAAACATACCCAGTTTTTTTAACCTCTTCTCATAGGCCAGGTTTTCTAAATCTTTTATCATGTTTGTAGTGCTCCTCTGGACTCTCTATACAGTGTTTATGGTATGCATATGGCACTGAACTTTGTTTTTCCACTCCCTGGGACAGTGGGCCAGATCTACACTGCCACTTAAGTTGATGTAAGTTATGTCGACCTAACGCAGTGGCTACACCGTGCTATGTTGGCAGGGGACACTCTCTCCCACCAACTTAGCTTCTGCCTCTCTGGGAGGTGGAGTACTGAAGTTGACAGAAGAGTGCTCTGCCATCAACTTATTGTGTCTTCACCAGATCCGCTGAATCAGTGTCGCTGCCAGTGTTGCTGGCAGTAGTGCCAATTTAGCACGCCAGTGTAGACAATCCCTAAGAGACAAACTGCAAAGATCAGTCTTAAGGTTTTGAGGTATGCCTGGTGCTTTCTGGTCACCAACTTGAAAAGCAGCTTTTAGGAATGGCTAAAAGCTGAAACACCACGGTACAGTTACAATAGAGGTTCAAGTCCCTAAACAGCAGGGCACTCTTACTTTAAAGGTGGATGCAAGTGTCTCGGCTGTTTGTAATCTTTTAGTTGAAAATGAGTCAGCCTTGTTGGTCTGTACATACTGCATTACCGTGCAAGAGATCCGGATTCAATAAAGTGGGTCAGTCTCCTTCTTTCACATTGGAAGAGGCTGGGAGTGCGGCAGGGGTATCTTGAGAGTGTCTTGTTGGAGAGGAGGAGTAATGCTGCATGGAGCTGAGGTGATGGGGGTTTAAGGGAACTGCATCCACTGGCAGCTTGGTGGGGTTAGCTATGTATTGGGGAGGCTTGAAAGGAGAGTGGAGGGTGTTTGTCTCAGACATGTAGGAAAGTTTTCCTGTGTTTTGTAACTATGCTGGAGTGGTTGCTTCTTGACCATTTTGGGCTTCTGGGCTCTCACCTTAGATTCCCGCACATATACTTCAACGAGGCTGTGATAAGGCACCCTCTTCCTGTCACCGGTCTCAGTGTTTCCCCTTCTGGTGGTGTGGGCCTGGAGTAAATCAGTCTCATTCGAGAGATTTTATTCTTCACACAGGTTTTATTCTTCAGTTTAGAAGGTGGGCCGCTGGCTAGGCCCAGTGAGTACTCTTCAGCCAAACAAAAAGAAACAAGTTTGTAAAACAAAAAGGCACAGAGGCATTTGGGTCTAAACTGCTGCAATGCACCATCTGTCTGGATGTTTGCAATCAAGCTGTGCCTGTGGAATGGTGTCATGCAAATCCCGTCATTTCCCATATTGTAAAATAGCAGGAGTTGGGGCATCATTCATTGGAGAGTCTGGCAGATGTTGCCACACAGGGAAAGAGGCAGAAGAGGAGCAGGAGGACATTGGTTGGTCAAACAGCCAAACTACATATTAGGATGATACTGTAGCCTCCAGGAAAAAGACTTGCGTAGAAAACAATTGTACATGTTACTCAGTGGTCAGGTGATGAGGATGTCCTTCATTTAGGCTTGGCAAGTCAGTCAATTGACTGGTCAAATAATGTCAATCAACTGCCTATTTTTTGACCATAGTCAAATATTGTCAGATATTTCAGCAAGTCTAGTATAGGTAGTGGCATACCTTTTTGATTGCATCAAGATGTTGTTCTTTCATTTTTTACAACTTCATTTGTTGTGTTTTGTGTTTTTCTATGTTAAAATAACGACGTTAAGTAACATGTATTTGTATTTAGCCATAAATATCTATCTAAGGCTATTGGAGACTGTAGTTCTACTCTTTTTATTACTGTTTTTACTATACTAATAAGTGAGTTCTTGAAAATATTTCACTGATCAATTGCCCAACCTGCCCTGCATTGTAACTAAAAGTATTAAATAGCTGATAGAGAAAATAAAGATGGTTGAACTTTCTCTAACGTGTAGCAATATCACTTCAAATGAACAATGACTCATATTGCATAAGCCATTTAGTTAGGCCTGATGTACACAGTTTTTATGTTGTTATAACCGTATCAGTTAAGGGTGTGTGTGGATTATTTTTATTTTTTAGTAGTTTATCAAAATAGCTATATCAGCATGAGCCCCAGCATGGATATATTTATATCAGTAAAAGATGCCTTATATGGTATAGCTTAGTCCCTTTCTCGTACAGGGACAAGCTATACTAGTATAAGCATCTTTATACTAGTAGAATAGTTAATGCAATAGCATGGACACCATTCTGGTACCGTTAAAGTGCTGCAATTTCTGTGTGTAGACAAGTTCTTAGACAATAAATAGGGAAATGGTCAATGATGTTGGCTTTCTATTGAGAAGCTCACACTTCTCTTTGGGGGAAAATATCTCTGAGGGAAAGTCTACACTGCAAAAATAAACAGACCTCCAGCAGTGAGTCTCAGAGCCTGAGCCAACTTACTTGGGCTTGCAGGAATCACGTTATGGGGCTAAAAACAGCAGTATAGACGTTCCCCTTGGGCTGGAGCCCAGGCTCTTGGACCCTCTTCCTGTTCCGGGTCTCAGAGTCTAAGCAGGAACATCTGTATTGCTATTTTTAGACCTGTAGGGGGATCCTGAGTCAGTTGACCCAGGCTCTGAGACTCGCTGTTGTGTTTTGAGTTTTTTTGCAGTGTAGATATACCCCTATTGTGAACTTAATGAATCAGTCCACTCTAGACGCTCTTGGGATAACTGGGTTTGTGATTAGGTCTTTCATCATGCCTGATTTTTCATATGGAACTATAGAGTCTGTAGATATTGGAATTTTAATATTTATTAGGATTTTATCTTCCCCCAGCGATTGTGTGGTTCTCCTCTGAAAAGTGATTTTAAACAAACTGCCTGACTCTCTGCTCATTGTGTCTTAACCATTTCCAGATCAAGTTTGCTCAGTTTACAAATGAGAGATTTATTTTCTCTAACTGCCAGCATCGGATTCAAGCTGGAATCTGATAAGCATGGTTGTGATATATTGCTAGTGTTAAAGGTTCTGCAGGACAGATTCTGCCCTTGCTGGGCAACTTATTTTTTTCAAATTTTACCTATGCATTTCACTTTTATCTGTGAGGTTGTACAGGTATAAGGAAGGGCAGAATTTGGCCTTGCAGTTGGAATTAGGGAATGCTACAGAGGCTATGCTAGCAGAGGTATGTCAATATAGCTATGCTGACATAACCCTGTTGTCTAGATGCAGCCTTGGCCGATGGAAGGAGATTTCACATCAGCGTAAGAACACTATGTTCCTGAATAACGGTAGCTATGTTGATGGAAACATTCTTCTGTGGACGTAGCTGCATCTGTGGTGGATGGTTGTCTCACACCCTGACTAATGTAGCTATGTAGACCAAGCCTTAGAGCATGGCTACACTTGCAGATGTAGAGTGCTTTGAGTTAAACTAGCCTTCGGAGAGCGTAGTGGGAAAGTGCTGCAGTCTGTCCAGGCCACATTTGCGGCACTTGCAGCTACATTGAGAGCGGTGCATTATGGGCAGCTATCCCAGCATTCAAGTCACAGCAACATGCTTTTCAAATGCAGGGAGTGGGGTGGAATCAACAGGGAGTATTTTGTGTGTATGTGTGGAGTGAGAGAGTGGGTTTTTGGGGTGTTGAGAGTGTGTGAGCACGCTATCTTGTAAGTTCAGACCCTCCCAGCCCCCCTGCCTCTCACTCACGGAAAGGAAGCAGCATTCCTCAGTAATGGTCGCTTTGCCCTGGAGCAGATAAGCAGGGCTGGCTCCAGGTTTTTTGCTTCCCTATGTGGTGAAGGAAAAAAACCTCAAAAGCCTGAAGTTGTGGACCTGGCACTGATGGATGAAGAGGCAGAGAGGGAGTCGTTGCCGAAACGAAAGAAGCGGAGCGCTGCCCCAATTATGGATATATTGCCTCCCACACCGGTTTGGCCTCCCCAAGCACCTGCTTTATTCGCTGGTGCCTGGAGCCAGCCCTGCAGATAAGCATGCAGGCTATCAGAAATGGAGCTTTGGAAGGGCACATTCCTTCAGCCGATTTCAAAACAATGACAAGAGTGTCCTCTTGACTTAAGGAGATTATGAGATGTTTCTGGAGGTCAGTCAGAGCACAGTAATGCAACACCTCGTTCACACTGACTCTGGAGGGTTTCACCCAAGAGGCATCAGATGTTATTCCTCTCGCCCAGGTGGATTACCAGGAGCGCTCTAGCCATGGAGTCAGAGCGCTCTATGTGCCTTGCCAGTGTGGATGGGGAGTGAGTTAGAGCGCAGTGGGTGGCTTTAGTGCGCTTTATCTTGCAAGTGTAGCCAAGCTCGTAGTATTGTTCTTTTGGCTTGTGAATCAGGATTGCTCCATTTCCGATATTATTGTAGGGACGAGCCAGCTAACAAAAATAAAGTAGTTTTAAAAAAGTTTGATACTGGAAGCTATGACTCCGTATACATATGGAGAAGCAGATCTATTGAAGAAAAAGGCTTTATTTTTACATAATCTTCAGAATAAATCCTGCAGCAATGAAGTTTGTCTGCGTTCAAACTTTATAATCAGATGCATTCAGTAGCCTTGATATGGCCCTTAACTGTGATTAAGATTTATAAGGGGTTGTCTGGCTTGCTCTTCTTGCTGAGACCCTGTTTTTCTTTCTTTTTTAAAACACAGTCATTCTCCTTTTGATGATCAAGAATGTGTTGATCTTTTCTGTACTTCTGAGCAAGGTCAAGACCAAGTTTTCTGCTTAGGCCTCTGTGTCCTCTCAGTTGGGAGTAAATAGTTTCCCACTCATACTAACGTAGATATAATCGTGCCTCAGGACATTGCCTCTGTCTTGTTGCTGGTGTGGAAAGTTTCCTTTCAGAATTGAGAATAAAATGTTTTGCCCTTATTCATTACCCATAGTGAATACACAAGAAACGTACATGAAACAGCCGCGTGTGTTGCTGTTTGCCACAATGATGCGCATTTGGAATTTTCATCTAGGGCCTGGTTCACCAGACCTTCTCACATGTGACTTTGAAGTAAAAAGAGACTACTCTGAATGCACCTATTAAGAAATAGGTGTGATTCCCCACATCAAAGGCGAAAAGAACATCTTTTTGTTAAGTGTTCATTAGATATCAGAGCTGCATGAGAACAAAGGCTTGTATTGTATGTATTTGCACAAGTTTCTTGATGTGTGAACAAACATTACAATAAGAGAGGCTTAGTTTTTTACAGAACTGTTCTGTAAGGGCTAGTTTATATGTAATTTTTTTATTGATTTAACTTTATTGGTTTAGTTTAATGAGTGCATGAACACAGTTATAGTAGTAAAAAAGGTGCTTATATCGATTTCAGGGCTTGAGTTGTGCCAGAACACCCTGGAACACTGTTTCGATACTTCTGATGCTATCATTTAGATAAGGAGGCCGGATGGTTTATACCCATCCCCAGCTGCAGAAGTCTGTGGTACTGTCCTCACTGGTTCTGGGTAGAGTTGAGTTTAACAGTGTGTTGGAGGTATGCTCCTCTTACTCTCTCCACCCTGAGATGGAGTGGAGGAAGAGGGAGGATCTTCAGTCCATTTCCGAGGTGCACCAGGGAGTTGGCTGGAGACTAATGCTGCTGATGGACCAGCCAGCACCAGTGGGGAGCCTGTGAGGGTGTCAGAGTGCAGTGTAGCCCCTGACAGGAGGTGCAAGGGGTAAGATGGGGGCAGTACAGAACGTGCTGCCATGGGGCTCCAGGGGTTTCCCGAACCAGCGCTGCTCCACTTTGTGTTGCTATCACTTATGAGTGATAGTGCTGGACATGCTTTCCTGCTCTAGTTTTTTTTTAAGGCTCATTCTGGTCAAATCAGAAACGCTGCTTAGCTATATTAGTACAAAAAATGTGTAGGCAAGCCCTATATCATAAGTGTAACACTGCTTTTCTGGTTACTTGTTCAAAAATGTATGTGATGCAGAAGTACTAAAGATAGAAGACAGTGCAGTAAGCAATTCTCTAGGACAGTAGTTACCTATCTTTTTTGTCTCAGACCATGTCTGCGCTAGCACCCCTGACTGACATAAGTTTAACCAACCCAAGCACTGGCGTGGACAATGCTCTCCTTCCCACATAGCTACTGCCAGCAGTAGTCCAGACTGAGTCAGGGCTTGTCTTCACTAGCGCGGGGAGAGATCGATCTTATGGCAATTGATTTATCGCGTCTCGTCAAGATGCGATAAATCGATCGCCAGCGGCGCCCCCGTCAACTGCATAACTCCAGCTAGCCAAAAGGCGCAAGCTGGAGTCGATGGGGGAGCGCACCGCCGACCGCCATTGCCATGAGGACGGCCGGTAAGTCGGCTGTAGATACGCCGATTTCAGCTACGTTATTAACGTAGCTGAAATTGCATATCTACAGTCGATCCCCCGCCCTAGTGAAGACCAGCCCTCAAGGTAGGGATTAGAGGGAGGTGCCTTTATTATGCCGATGGAAGTGTTCTCTCCCCAGTAGTAAATGTTTGAAGAAACAGGTGCTAACACTGTATTGCAGTAATCCTAAACAGGCAGGAGCTCTTGAAAACTGAAGCTCAATGCTGAGTTCAGTCTGTACTTTGTGGTCTACATTGCTCAAAATATTGCTTCTTCTGACTTTTTTTGTTCTGCTTTTAAAGCACTGATAATATACCTTCGACTACTGTTTGTACAGTAACTAGCACAGTAGGGCCCCATTCATGGTTAGTTCTTAGGCTCTACTGTAATAAACATGAGCCACAAAAGCAATAACATGTTTAGAAAACCCAACGTATAAGGAAAGGTTTAAAAAGTGGGCATGTTTAGTCTTGAGAAGAAAGGATTGAGGGGGAACTGATAATAGTCTTCAAATATGTTAAGGGACTGTGATGACTCACCCCTGCGGTGCCTCCTGCTGGCCGTCTGGGAATTAGCTTCTTTTCCAGCTTTCTCTGCAGGCTGGTGTCTAGCTGCCCACTGGTCCCGTGTCCCTCCCAGACCACGGTGCCCCTTTATCTGGGGTGCTTCCCCATAGCAATACCCCCAAACTGTGCCTCTGGGTCTCCCCTCCCTGGGGAACTCCCAACCCTCTAATCCCTAGCTTGACTGAGTCTGAGCTGCTGCCAGTCATCATCGAGCCCCTGCGCTCTGGGGCAGACTGCAGTGTAAAAGCCAGTCATCATAGGCAACGGTTTTTTGGACCTGCTGCCTTTGCCTAGCTCCAGTACCCTACTTAGGCCTCACTTCAGGCCTGCAGCCTGGGGAGTTGCTAAGCTGGAGCTCCCCAGCTCCCTTGCCCATTCCCCCAGCACTGTTCCACCTCAGATACCCTGTCCTGCAGGCAGCCAGGCCCTGCTCCCTTCTAGCCTGGAGAGAAACTGTTTCAGCTCCTGAGGGCTTGGCTATATTGAGATTTTATAGTGCTCTAACTTGCTGGTTCACGGGGGTGAAAAATCATTTCTATGGCAAATAATAATTATACAACAAAAAGTCTGCTTATCCGTATCCATGTTCAGTGCTGCTAGCTGGCTCTATAACTCTGCGAGAATAGTGGCTTGGCTCTCTATTTTCCCCCCATTACCTGTAAAGTAAGTTGTGGTTGTTAAATACTTTGAAGTGTATGTATGTAAGGAGCATTTGTGAAAAGTCTGGTTTTCAAACATGACCCTTGTAAACGTCTGCCTTTTAAAATAATGTGCACAACCTGCATTTCTATGTCATTTGCATGCAAAATGGGTAATCACACATGATACATGTTCAGACCCTTTTTATAGCTGCAGTTAATGACATTACTTGGCATCTTGGCATGACCTGATTTAAAATGCTCTTATAGTATGGGCCATTGCCAGTTTTCCATTTTTAAGTATTTTACTTTTTTATTATTGTTTGGCTCTTAAGGCAAGTATCTTTTGCATTCTATTTTATCTTTTAAGTTTTTAGAGGCTTTTTTTGGTCCTACTCTTCACAAGGAAGCAAGAAGTGTGACAGGAAGGTGTGATTTTTAATTTACACCAGAGTTCTCAGCAAGTAATGACTTTTCACACCCTGTTATTGCTGCTTAGCCTGGGGGAGGAGTTGTATGGCTACTGTTGTCATATCAAATTAAATCCACTCTTGTAATTCAGAAAGACATTCCTTTTTTCCATTTAACCCTTTTCAGTTTCTGAAGCATATTGATCTGAGATCGATGAACTTTAAATTATTCTAATGCTTTAAAACTAATGTGTGTGTCGGGGGGAGAATTAGTATTGAAGCATGTAACACGTAAAAGCCTCTTTTCAAGTGTGATATGTTTTTGCCCTCCTAAGGTGCGACAAATTGTGGCTCTCATCCTGCAATGAGCTTTACATGGGCAGACCCCTGGTGCTCACATGGAGTTCATTGCAGGATCAGGGCCTTGTGTATGACTGCATTGAGTCTAGCTGTATGTCTAATGTTCCCTGGAAGGAAAATGATTAGGCCACCGAAAAAGTTCTCTTGAGTTAGCTAATGTTTTCACCTCTCTGAGTACTTAGCAACCAATTCTCTAGCTCTTTGAGATTTGTCATAGCATTCAGTGATTACTTGACTTCCATGCAGCAGAGCCAAATTTAATCAATTTAGTATTAAAAAAATTTAAAAAACCCCTCATGACACTGGTGTCTTTCCAGAGTTTTAATTGTAAAAGAGTCATAAAGGTGGGAAGGCAATTTCTCTGTACAAGCACATCATATATTTCCAATGCAGTTGTTCATTTTATTTATTTACTTACTTAAAGTTACTGCCCATCTCAGGCATCTTAAAACCAAATTAAGATCAGATTAAATAAATCAGTAAAAATAAAGTTAAGAATCTTATTTCAAGCTGTTATGGAGGGAGGGATTGTATTGTTTAAGGCATTTCAGTTGATGGCCCTTAATCTGTCTAGGCCTTCCCTTTAAAAACAAAACAAATAAAAAAAAAAAACAGCACAAACTCCTAGTGATGTTTTGGTGTAAGAAGTGAATTACAATGATGTGGTTTACCTTGGTTTCACATAAGTAGATCAGAGCAGACAAGCCCTTTGGAGAAGGATTATATGGCACATGGAATATAAAAATACTTACGTACATCAAGGAGGATGTCTAAGGACTCAATTCTGGATGGTGCTGAGTCCCCTCAGTCCTACCAAATAGGAGTTGAGGGAACTGAGTTCCTCCTCGATTGTGCCCTTCTGTTTACTTTAATATCATAATAATCCATGTGACATGCATTTCCTATCAATAGTTTGAGCCTGAGAAAGAATGTGTGAATGATGAACAACAAAAGTAGTCTGCTCCTCCCCTGGTTTTTCCAGAGGCTTTTATTGCCCTTAATTGTTTGTAATCAAGGTTTAAGTGTTCACTTGACTAACTGCTTGGAGGTGGAGAGAGGGTTAATGTGCTCGATTTACTATGAACATATATGTGACAGACTCTTATCTGATCTGTTTTTTTTCCTTCTGTAAAATGTCAGCCATTTCCTGATGAGAGTGGTGGTGGTGAATTTCACACCTTTCTCTTCTTTGTGTGGAAACCTGGGAGTTAATGGTACAGGATCAGGTAGCATTCTGTGTAATAAAGAATGAGGTTTTTTGTTAGAAGAACAGAGGGAAACCAGGGAGGAAAAGAAGGGGAGGGGAAGAAAGAAGGAACTGGAAAAATTGGCTGCTTGAAATAGGTATTACTCTAGCAGGTAAATAGCAGCTTTATTTCTCAATACACGTTTTTACCTAGAGCATGTAACACTGCTTCAGAGAGGTTGAGCATTCTGTAGTCTTGGGAAACTGACTCTGGAGTGGAGCATAAAATCAGAACATTCCTTTATTTTCATTCAACAGTGGAATTTTACTATTGCAGCATCTGAAGATGGAAAGTTGGTCAGTTGATGAAGTCTGCAACTGGTTGGTGCAAAGAAATTTAGGAGAATTAGTTCCTAAGTTTCGTGGTAAGTCTCTTTTGTTAAATGTGTATTTCCTGCCTCTCTGTGTGAAAAAAAGTATAACCTGTTTTTTAATTGCCACCTTCTAACTTCTTGTGTATGGGTATGTTTGTATTTAATTGCCATTGGATAACTTCAGCTTTTAACAGACTCTGTTAGGGAGAGAACTGGCTCAGATCTGATCAATCAAAATGACGCTGTAAATTTATTTTGAATACTCTAGAAGAACTGTTATGAGAGAGACTTGAAAACCTATAACATACACGTTCTAGAAACAAAATCTGGGTTTACTAGCAGTTGTTTAGGGACATTTTATATTTAATACCTGTGTTTGTAATGATACAACTTTGAGATGTAAAAGGTTGTTTTATGTGTGGTTATATATGTTGTGCAATCTCTAAAATGTTTTCCCTCATTAAGAAAATACCAGTATATTGTAAATAAGCCTGCTGTAACATATTAACATATCCAGTTCGCTGATTGCTTTGTGTCTAAGGATCAGGATTTTGTTACTAGAAGACATCAAACCGCTAATTTGTAAAATATGTTAAAATTCTTGCCCAGCTTTTTGGAAGGGATAGTAGCCAAAACAAATGATCTCATGTTACAGTTGACGTAGATGAACTAACCATGTTTTCCTTTGAGAGCCACCTATCTTGTAACATTATGTTGTATTAGTATTAAGAATCTTACTCCGCAGTGAAAGGTAAGGATATTTTTCTCTTCAATTTTTAGAGGAAGAAGTGAGCGGAGCAGCTCTTTTGGCTCTTAATGATCGTATGGTGCAGCAGCTGGTGAAGAAAATTGGGCACCAAGCAGTACTAATGGATCTGATTAATAAATACCAACAACAGAATAATGGACTAGAATCTTTTACTTACAGTTGTGAAATAACTCCTCCAAAGTCACCAGAAGCAAACAGTGGGTGAGTCTGTCTATGCGTGAAACAAAATATTATTTTTTTGTACTCTTCCCTCAGTGTTTTCATGCTGGCATTCATTAGCTCTTAGCTAATATGTTATATAGTTAAGTTTTATATCGCTTCTGTGTGATTTGAACCCCCGGTGAAATGTTCAATTTAATACTTTGTGGGTGTAGACATGATAAAAACGTTGCTGCAGAAGTTGTTATAGGTGGGGCTGATTGCCCTTACAAGACTTTGTATTCAGCTGCTTATAACTTTGCCAGACTATAACCATTTTAGCTGAAACATTCCTTGCTGGATGTCTGATTCAGGCTTAATTTCTATCCCTTGCCCCCACCCCATCTTTTGTAACAATTCAGATGTTCCTGAGTGTGAACATGAGAAAAGTGTTTTGCCATGTTAAAAAGTTCTGGGGACTTGTTCCTGTTAAAAATATTTTGGGACCTTTTCTTCTAAATGCTCTCATCTTGTAGTTTGGAGAGGGCACTTGACATTTGGCAGGAGGGCAGGGATTTGTGTTAGGGTTGGGACTTTTACCATTCTGGTAAAACCTTTCCACATTTGGCCAGATTATAAGCCTTTGAAAAAAATCTCAGTTCACAAATGCTTAATAGAGACATTTTAGAAGATTTTACTGCCAAATTTCCCAAAGATTCTGACTGTACTGGGCATGTTCCAGCGCAGGGTCAGCTGGAATTTCTCTGCAATTGCAGCTCTGTGCTACTGTGTGCTGGAACAGGTTCATCTGTGAGTACCTGAACACAGAGCACAGTTGACAAGGCCTGTCTCTCCTATGTTTTCAGTGAGCCTTTTGCTGGGAAGCCTGGACGAGGAAGCTGCTTAATTTGAATGCAGGGGGGATGAGAGCTAGACCCAAGGAAGGGGGTAATAGATTAGGACAAGGAGATGCAGGAAGACTGGAACTCGCACCTGGGAGTGGCAGAGTCTTGGACTTAAGGCTGGTAGGGGGAGGAAAGGAAAAATGGGGTGAGAGTTCAGATGGAATTGCAAGGGTGAGGGGAAGGGAAGGAGGGGAAGAGGCAGGGAGGTGCTGGGATTACTTGGCTAAAGAGACTGGGATGAGATGTCTGAGGAATGCAGACCAAGACTGACTAAGGCTTTGTTTATGCTAGCACTTTGTAAAACTTTTGTCCATCAGGGATGTGAAACCCTCCTGCCCCACACCCCTAGACAAAAGTTTCACCAATGTGGACACCACTATGTTGGTGAGAGACTCTCCCGCCGACAGAGAGCAGCTACATGGGAGACCTTACAGCAGCACAGCAGTATTGCTGTGATGTCCAAGACTCTGCCACTTCCAGATGCAGGACTGGAACAGGGACAGGTTGGAGGAGAGAGAGCAGAACAGGTCACTCTTTAGCATGCTTGGAAAAGTCTGTGCCCGCTAAAGAACACTCCCCTCCAGAGCCTAGAATGGAATTAAAGAATTCCTGAGTGTGTCTGTTCCTCTGGTGTCGGCAAATATCTATGAACCCCCTAGCAAAGTGTCCAATCTCTATCTATTGGTGGTCCAGATACAGCATGGTTCTTTTAATTTGCCCCCTTGTGCGCATACATTATGATACTGTTTTTACTTACATGATCACATACTATCTACTCCCATCCTCCCCACCTCACCCTTGCCTCATTCAGTGCACAGCAAGGACCCGCTCTAAGGATGATTCAGGGTTGTGTAGCGAAGGATGTCTTTAGAACCCCTGCTTCATTTGTTGCAGGAGTTGGAAGGTATGTAGTGAATGAGGCAGAGAAAGGATGGTCTTGTATAGTTAAAGCAGTTGAATGCTGCCCTGGAAAATTGGATTCTGTCCCTGCCTCAGAACTCCTATGTGATATTAGTCAAGGCCATTAAACCAAACTTTTCACAGGTTGGCCACCTAATTTTGTGTACCTCATATTGTGGGCGTGTGACTCAAGCCCCTCGGGTCTGATTTACAGATGGGCTGAGCATTCACAGCTGCAGCTGACATCAGTGAGACCTGTGCTTTGGATACATTACGTGCAATGTAATGCTAAATATTCTGAAAATCAGGTCCTAGGCATTTCAGATTGGGCACCCGGAACTAGTGGATACTTTTGATTTATGTTTCTCTGTGCTTCAGTTCCGCAGAGGATAATAAAATGGATATAATAATTCTTCCTCATTTCACAGATGTGTTTTGGAAATAAATTCATTAATGTTTGGGAAGCATTCATACTAAAGTGATGAGCACCAAAGCCCATGAGAAAAAGAATACTGTCTTCATCGCAGGGTTTAAATAGTGTTAATTAAATAGAGCGTGGAGCCTCACTTTGAGCAACGTGGGGAAACAAAATATTGAATAGTTGCTCAGTAAGTGACCACCATCCATTCTGTGCGCTCAGTGAAGTAGTATGTGATGATATAATTAATGATTATTTCATAAATGTTTACACATAAATTTCCTGCTTTTTGAATGCTTGACTTTGCAACCTTAATAATGTCCTTTTGTGTGTGTAATAAATATGTATTCTGCACAAAATTGTTTAGGAATCCTTTGTTTGACTGTTTCATGCTCTAGAAACCAGAATTTGTGCTAAATGTGATTTTAGAGCATTGTAATACATTTTTTTTACTTTGAACATTGTTAATGGTTTTGCTGCAAGCCACCTTTTGACATAGCGAATCAGATTATTTGGGGGAAAAGCATAAATGCACAAATCTATTATATAATACACTCACACTCACACACTCACACTCACACTCACACTCACACTCAAAAAGGATTCTGTTTTTTTCACTGCTCGCTTGCTGACACTAGGCCAGATTTAAGAGCCCTTAATTGCATATGGGCTGAACAACCTGGCTCGCTTTTTGCAACATCCCCATACCAAAGCATCTGCCACTCTGTAAGCCATATGTCCTTCATCCTTTCTTTTCTGCCTCCATTCCTGCTTACATGAATGCCTTTCTTAATGTTCACTGGTGCTTTCTTGGCCTACCCCTCCTTAAGTTCTCTTCCTTCCTGTTGTTTGCTGTCTCTTGGTTGTCAGGTGAGAGAGAGTGATTTCTAAGAGTAGGCATCTTGTACAGTCATCTTAGCTCCTGCTTATAAAATGAGAACTGCATTAGTTAGATAGAATACAGTAGGCACCTAAATGAATAGTGACTGTATAAAAATACTAACAGTAGAGATGATGAACTTGAACAGAAATACTGTATCTGAAATACGTCCTGTGAAGTCTGGGTCAGTATCTGGATCTGGGCTTAATGCCTTGGGCCTGTCGCTAACTGCAAAGTCAGAGTGTACCTGCACGTGCACTAGCACCAGAGGAGCTGTTTGCATGGCGTCTCTATGCCTACATATGGTTGCACATTTCATATATCAGTTATCTGTAGACTAACTGCTCCCAAGTTCATTTGGGAGCCTGAAGCCACATTGGCAAGATATCTGGTTGTTCTGACTTGAGAGTGGTTTGAAAAAATCACTTGAGAAAAGGAAGAGGCCAACTGAAAAGGATATCTGCAATCAAACATGGCTGTTATTGAGGTCACTTGTCAGCATCAGGTCCCCATGCACCAGTTTTATTAGTATGTCCACTACTGTAGATGGAACGGTGATTTTCAACGCCACTGCAGAAAGTGTTCTTCAGACTTAAAAGATGCTGCAGTGAAGGCATGCAAAGAAGCCTTCAAGATCTATAAATGGCTGGAGCATTTCTATGTTGCAACTGGTGATGGGTCCAAACTTCCCTAATATTCAGGTTCAAGGAAATCTCAAGAACACTTTCTTCAACAATGCTGCAAATAATAATTTTACAAATGTTTCAGTGTCTCAGTAGTCTCAATGAGAGTGGCTTTTTTTTTTTACTGTTCTGAGCAGAAGGTCCAGTCTGATGTAGGCTAGAACAGAATCTGTTATATTTTTGGCAGAGCGAAGCAAGGTGCTACCTACTCTCAACTTGATGTTGTTTTTCTTTAGGTAATAAGGTAGCTTTTAAATACTGCATCCCATCAATTCCAAAATTATGGAGAAAGTTCTAGGTTGCAATGGGGCGAACCCTACTGATTTGAATGAAAACTGAACTGTGGAAGCTGGTGCATCTACTTAGCAGAGCTATCTGCTTCAGTGAGGTCTGTAATTGTCCGATCAAATAGATCAAATAAGATCAAATAGCTGGTTGATGGTTAGCCATTAGCACCTTGCCATGCTGAAGGACTTCTCCTCCCCCAGGTAGAATGAAATAGTGTGGAGGGTGCAGAGACAGAGAACACATGTCATGGGTGCAAAATGGGGGTGAGAGGAATGGGTGGAGAATAAGGGACACACAGAGCCCCTGGCACAGCAGGGAGGGGTTGCAGGGAGTCCCTGAAATACAAGGAGTGCCTGATGTGTGCAATGAGCTCAGCCTATAGAAGCAGTGACAGCCCTCTAGGGCCTTTTCTACACTGCCACTTTTACAATGCTGAAACTTTCTCGCTCAGGGGTATGAAAAAACACCCCCCCGAGTGATGCAATTTTCAGCGCTGTAGAGTGGCAGTGTAGACAGTGCACCAGTGCTGGTAGCTATTCCCCTCGATGGGACAGTGGGGGTATACAGTGCTGGGAGAACTCTGTCCCAGCACTTGTGCCACAATGACAGAGCCATGTTAAAGCGCTGCCATGGCAGCGCTTTAATGTTGGTAGTGAAGACATACTCCTAGTTTAATAGAGCCTGCCTTACAAGTCTCTTGTTTTATCATGTGTTGCAATGGTGAACTGTTTCCTGTGTGTTAGAACAGGGGTCTTCAAACTTTTTGGTGGCCCCTTCTCGCTGAGGAAAAAGTCGCGCAGCCCCCCTGGGGTATGTCCACCGAAATGCAGCCACGGAAAGCAAAAGCTTCCGCTTTCCGCGGTGGCATTTCAGCAGTACTAAATAGCCCTCCCGGGAGTTCAGCGGTCTCCTGGGCAGGATCGGTGGTGGCGCCGGGGTCTCGCGCACCCCTGGGAGTGTGTGCACCCCAGTTTGACGACTACTGTGTTAGAAGACATCGGACACTAAATGTAGCAGAAAAAATAATTAAGAAGCTGCTGTATGTATGTAACTTCAAAAATATACTGATTTGCTTCTCTGTAATTACATGTAATGATTGTAATGATTAGAACATCTCTTAGCAATATTTCTTTAGTTTCCCTTTTAAGTTGGCTGGATCTAATGATTTATTCATTACCTACTTCAGACACTTCAGCGTTACTTAAGGACTATTTAACCGTGTTAACGTTTTTGCATTTTCTATTTTTGCAACAGGTATTTTGGAAACTTAGAATATTTCTCTTTGTACAAGCTTTGCAAAATGTACAGCTCACCAATGAAATTCCTTCTCTTTCAGGACCATGAGCGTCCAGGTGTTCAGCCCTTTTAGTCCTACGGAGCAGACAGGCTATATCTCTCCAAATGAAAAGTATGATGGGGGATTAATTGACCGAAGAGTGCTAAAGCAGAAGTGAGTTTATAGTGCATTTGCTAATTCTACTTATGTTCTGAAATCAGCATGACATTTGTGTTTTGCTGATGAGATTATGAAGTTATTCCATATGGCCAGGAAGTCCTATATACTCTATCAGAAAAGTGAACTAGTCTGTTCCTGAATATTGTAAAAATCCACACCATGGAGAGGCGTAGCTATACTGACCTAGCTTCCAGGGGAGATGGCTCTTGGTGGATGGCAGAATTCTTCCACCAACCCAGTTACTGCCTCTCAGGGAGACTGATTAATTACAGTAATGTGAGGAGGACCTTTTCTGTCACTGTAATGAGTGTCTACATTGTAATGATACAATGGCACTGGAGGTGTGTCACTTCAGAGTTTTACATGTAGAAACAGCCTTGGGGAGAGTTTATAGCTTGTGTTGCTGTGGGTTTGACTACAGAGATGATGGTTATTTAATTCTTGAACATAGATTGGGGATTTAAGAAAAACCTGTTTTGACTACGCATTTTACAATTCAACATAATGTTAGTCTGATAGTTCTGCCAATGTTCGTGGGGGCAGTTCTTAGTGGTTTTTCTTTTGTTTTTTTCCAGGACTGGTTCATTTTTCCTGTTTTTATGTATTCGGGGTGTTTAAATTCTGTACATTTGTCTCTTGTGTATATTTTCCCCTTACTCATGGAAACTGCTTCATTCACACTACTGTAGTAGTAATATAGTGAAAGAGAGAATAGAGTCTCTGGGTTTGTCTACACAGGAATTTAGGCCAATATAGTCAAACCACTGTTGTTATCCTGGTTGAAATATAGCGTTTTAAATTCACATTCTACCTTACCTGTATATAGACAAGCTCTAACAACCGCCATCAAAGTATGCTTCTCAATATTACAGAGAGATTGTGGGAGACTGTCTAGCTCTGATAGTTTAAACACAAAAATAACAATTAACTTGGTTTAACAAAAACATATTTTATTTTACCCCTTCTCTTCCTCTGTTGAAGAATCATCAAAGTGCATTATGCATCCAGCTGATCAGATCAGAGGTCACTATGGTTAGATTATTTTTTAGAGATCAGGTAAGTGCAAAAAAGTGTGGAGTGTCCAGGGTCTTAAAGTTTTCTTGTGTAAAAATTTGTTAAACCAGTAGCAATGCTCTTCTGTGAGAACACCTACTTAGGATACACAAAGTGCTCTCATGAACGCTTTTTTCATACCTGCTTTTCTATCTAAGGCCATGGTTACACTGGCACTTTATAGCGCTATAAAGCCCCTACGAGCGCTATAACCTACTCTCCGTCCACACTGGCAAGGCACTAATAGCGCTATAACCGCGGAGTTATAGCGCTATTATAAATCCACCTCCTCATGGGGAATAAGGGCTGTAGCGCACCTGCTGTAGCGCTACAGGAAGAATGTGGACACCCACTGCGTATTAATTGGCCTCCAGCCTGTCCCATAATTCCCGTTCGAGCCACTCTGGTCATCACTTGCAAACTCTTTTGTCCTGTCCTCAGGTGACCACACGTCAGACCCGCACTTTAAAGTTCCAGGGAAATTTGAAAATCCCCTTCCTGTTTGCTCCAGCCAAGCGTGGCGTGCTCTCAGGGAACCCTTGCAAGTGATCATTCTCATTGATCAGATTGATTGCGTGGCGTGGTCTCAGGGAATCCTTGCAGGTGATCATTCTCATTGATCTGATTGATTGCGTGGCGTGGTCTCAGGGAATCGTTGCAGGTGATCATTCAGATTGATCATCATGACTCCACGTGCCATGCCTCCTCGCAATAGGCGATCCCCAGCATGGAGCAATAGTGAGGTGCTGGACCTCATCAGCTGCTGGGGGGAAGAGGCTGTTCAGTCTCAGCTGCGGTCTAGCCGCAGGAATTTTGACACCTATGGGCAGATATCACGGGCCTTGGCAGAAAGAGGCCATGAGCGGGACACTCTGCAGTGCCGTGTTAAGGTAAAGGAGCTTAGGAATGCGTATCGCAAAGCCCGCGAGGCAAACGGCCGCTCCGGGGCAGCCCCGGTGACTTGCAGATTTTATAAGGAGCTGCACGCGATACTTGGTGGTGATCCCACGGTCACTCCATCGACCACCACGGACACTTCCCAGCCCACCAGTGAAGGGGGGGGTGAAGAGGAGGACGAAGAGCAGGAGGATGAAGAAGAGGAGGAGGATGAGGACGAGGCAGCAGCGATCCAGGGCACGGAGGAGTCCCTGGACGCATGCAGCCAGGAGCTCTTCTCAACCCAGGAGGGCAGCCAGCCACAGCGTCCGGCGGTTGCAGGGGCCAGCTCAGCAGCGGATTGCGGAGGTAAAGCTGCTTTTCTATGGGGAAGGCTGGCAGCTTGGGGTGGAAAGGGATGAGGGGGGCATTCCACCTGGTGCTCTGTTCAAGCCAGGAGGAGGGCAGGGGGGCATGCAGCCAGGAGCTCTCCTCTAAAGCCAGGAGGAGGGCGGACAGCCACAGCGTCCGGCAGTTGCAGGGGCCAGCTCAGCAGTGCATTGCGGCGGTAAAGCTGCTTTTCTATGGGGAAGGCAGGCAGCTTGGGGTGGAAGGGGATGCTTGCATGCTTGCCTACATGTGGAATAGTGCATTGATGTAGTCTATCGCCTCGCGGTAGTCATCATCAGTAATCTCTTCAAAGGTCTCAAAAAGAGCACTTGCAATGCGCCTGTGCAGGTTTCCCGGGAGAGCCAGCGTGGTCCCCGTCCCGGTCACGGTCACTAGTCCCTGCCACTGTGCCACAATGGGTGGGGGGAGCATTGCTGCACATAGGCAAGCTGCATATGGCCCTGGGCGGAAGCCGCATCTTAATAAAATCCCTTCCCTTTGCTCCTCAGTGACTCGAAGCAACGAGATATCTTCCAGGACAAACACCTACGGAGAATGTTGGAACAGTGTTCAGAGTAGGGCTCCTGCCACTTCCCGGCACTCCACCAACCCCCGCCCCCCGCCACAGCTTTTCAGGGCAGGGAAGAAATCCTTCCCCCTGCCTGCTGCTCACACTGTGGCTCCTGCAACGTACCGGCACTCCCCACCCCCTCCCCCGCCACAGCTTCTCAGGGCAGGGAAAAAATCATTTCCCTTGCCTCTGGAGTCCACTCACCATGGCAGGGGCTCCGTTGCTGTATCTGTGCTGTCTGTGGGACAGGCAAACGGGGAATGCGGGGGAATGATAGGCATGTCTGCTCTTTACAAGGGAACCACTGTGAAATGTATCTTTTTATTTTAGAAGGGTCGTCCTTCACCCCTTCGCCATCGCTCTTATCAACAGCTGAGAGGCTCAGGCGACTGAGGAAGCGGCCACGAAGGAGCAAAGAGGATCTTGTACAGCAAGTAATGCAACAGGCTGTAACGGAGAATCGAGTTGCACAGAGGTGGAGGGAGAATGAGAGCAAGTTGAGGGAGAAGGCGCGGAAGGAGAACGCGATTCACCGCCGGAAAAGCACCGACAAGCTGCTCTCATTACTGCAGCTTCAATTGCAGAGTATGCAGCGGCTTGTCACCCTTGCGGAGCAGAAGCTCCGCACCCACCACCCCAATTATCGTTTGCCCCAACTCCCTTCCCCTTCCTTGCCTCTGTACCCTCCAGGCCACTATCATCAGCCAAATGGTTATCACCATCCACAGCTGCCTCCAACCCCTCTGTCTTCACCGGACAACCCCCAGACCCCAGACCATTATCCACTGCAGTCTACCCCTAATAACATGCCTTACTGGCCACCGCAAATGGGGTTCGGGGGACATGGCCAGTTTGAGGGCACTGGAGACTCAGAGACCCGGACATACTCCGATCTCTGACTGACCCCACGACACCCCCATTGCACCTCCCCTGCCTTCCCCCTCACATGCATCACAATATTTTCTTTCAGCAACCGAAGTACCTGTTCAATAAATGAATTGTCTTCTTAATAAATGGGTTTTTTTTATTAAGTGTACATACATTATTACAGGCTACAGAAAAGCAAATGCCTGTTCCTGTTAAAAGAATGCTCCCTCCCTCCCTCCCTCCCTCCCTCCCTCCTCCCTCCATCTGCACCTCACTTCAGAACTGGCTTTCAGCCTCAAAATGCTCCCTCAAGGCTTCCCTGATCCTAACAGCCTCGCGCTGGTCCCCTCCATGAACCCTGCTCTCTGGCTGGGCATATGTGGCCTCCAGGCGTTGAACCTCAGAGGACCATGCCTGAGTGAAGCCTTCGCCCTTCCGCTCACAAAGATTATGTAGGGCACAGCATGCGGAAATAACCGCGGAGATACTACCCTCGGCCAAATCTAGCCTCCCATAAAGACAACGCCAGCGCGCCTTGAGATGCCCAAAAGCACACTCCACAGTCATTCGACAACGGCTAAGCCTGTAGTTGAACCTTTCCTGACTGCTGTCCAGGCTCCCTGTGTACGGTTTCATGAGCCAGGGCATTAAAGGGTAAGCAGGGTCACCAAGAATCACTATGGGCATTTCCACTTCCCCCACGGGGATCCTCTGGTCTGGGAAAAAAGTCCCCGCTTGCAGCTTCATGAACAGGCCGGTGTTGCGGAAGATGCGTGCGTCATGCACCTTTCCAGACCAGCCAGCGTTAATGTCAGTAAAACGCCCACGGTGATCCACAAGCGCCTGGAGAACCATGGAGAAGTACCCCTTTCGGTTAACGTACTCCTCAGCTAGGTGGGCGGGCGCGAGAATGGGTATATGGGTCCCATCTATCGCCCCACCACAGTTAGGGAAACCCATTTCTTCAAAGCCAGCCACGATGTCATGCACGTTATCCAGAGTCACGATTTTTCGTAGCAGGATGCGATTGATGGCCCTGCACACTTGCATCAGCACAACTCCAACGGTCGACTTTCCAACCCCAAACTGGTTGGCCACCGATCGGTAGCTGTCTGGGGTAGCCAGCTTCCAGATCGCGATAGCCACCCGCTTCTCCACCGGGAGGGCAGCTCTCAGTCTGGTGTCCTTGCGCAGCAGGGCAGGGGCGAGTTCAGCACACAGTCCCATGAAAGTGGCTTTTCTCATTCGAAAGTTTTGCAGCCACTGCTCGTCGTCCCAGACTTGCATGACGATGCGATCCCACCACTCAGTGCTCGTTTCCCGTGCCCAGAAGCGGCGTTCAACAGCCGTGAGCATGTCCGTTAATGAGACAAGCAGCTTTGTGTCGAATGCATTCACCGCTTCGATCTCGTCTTCAGAATCATCACTGTCATCCTGCATGTCAAGGAATAACTCCACTGCACACAGAGATGTGCTGGCGACAGTCGTCAGCATGTCCCTCAGCAGTTCTGGATTCATTGCAGCACTCGACAATGGAAGACGGAGCGTGCCTTGCTGAAACCCTTGAAAGATGGCGCCGGAGGTGGAAGGAAACACAGGGATTGCTGGGATATGCCAAAAAGCATCATGGGTAGTTCAAACAGGGTATAGAATGCCCCGCAAGTGACGCCCCCCCTCCCACAAGCCATTGCGCCAGATCAGGAAGAGGTGTACTGTGGGATACCTGCCCTAATGCGCTGCTCTTAATGCCGTATTAACTGCCGCAAATGTGGCCATGCTATAGCGCTGGAGCATCTCAGTGTGGACATACAATAGCGCTATTATTATTGCTGTATAAGGCGAGCGCTATAAGCAATAGCGCTATAATTTTGTAAGTGTAACCATACCCTAAGTACTAGCTCCTGCACAGCTCTAGGCAGTATGAGATGGTTTCGTTGCTGAGACAGCAGCTGTCATTGTTTCTTATAGTTACCTGAGACTGCTGTGTGAGAGCCCACATTTTTATTGACGTATGTTCCACATGCAGTTTCTGAAGGCATGCATGATAAATGATATACAAACCGGATCCACTTCTCATGAAGTGCCAACTCTTTTCCTTCAGGAATGGCATCTTAATAAAAGATTGATTCTCGTATGAGAATAAATCTTGATATATAAATAAAAAGGTGTTCCGTAGCCTTTTTGTGAGGTGTTGCATAATGGACTTTCTGTCCAAATGCCTCGGAGTGAAATACTCGGCTGGGGGACAAATCTGTGCGCACTAACCGAATACCACATCACATTTCAAAACCTGCCTGACACACTAATTGAGTGGCTGTGAAAGTGAGAGGAATTTTTAGATCAACAATCTTACCTTCTGTGTGGTAAGAGTACAGCTAATAGCTAGTCCTATTGAGGGTAGTTTTGCAAGTGTGCTTTTGGTTGAAGGTGTTTGGCTTCTACTGTCAAACATAGGTCTTGCTCTTTAATTTCCCATTATCTGTATGTAGATAGACTATCCTAAAAGAGACTAACACTATCTGAAACTCATTTGTTCTCAAGCTGGAAAAACAAGGGGAAGACTGTTAATCTGAAACATTGTTCCTGTAAGTTTTCTGCTGGACTGTTTGTCAGATCTTTATGTGCATTAAGAGTTTATCTGAATAGACTTCTAATTCCTTAGCATCGGTACTACTGGCCTTCAGAACTATTTCTAATACAAGTGGTAATCTAATTATTTTTTCAATGTGGTAGGTTTTCAGCCTCATCTTTTGCATAATTGTTTACAGGTTTCCAACTCTTCCTGGTTTTGGTGGTTTTTTTTCCCCCCCTTAAAGCCTCAGCTCATTGGAGTCAGTGGTCTATATGAAAATTTTTACTGCTCCCATCAACTCTCCCGCTCCCCACACTTTATCTGAAAGCTTCTAGCTCTTGCAGTAGCAGGGGAAAGCTTGAAAATGTAAATTCTAGAGGCTCAAAAACCAAAAGACAAATATCATCCCACACCCAAATTGTTGTTTTAAAAATCATGGGAATTTTAAACAAACAGACAAAAAATATCTCTGTGATTTTTTTAGGGGATTGACTCATAATTTTTGAATGCTTGGAGTTGTTAGTATTAGTATTATATTTACCAGTCTGATACTGTCAGCCTGGGTTTTCTTTATGTGGGTACTTATTGCTCTAATTCAGATACACCTCTACTCCGATATAACGAGGTCCGATATAAGGTAAATTCGGATATAATGCGGTAAAGGAGTGCTCTGGGAGGGGTGTGGCCTAAGCAAGTTCGACGCCAAAGCAAGTTTGATATAACAGGGTTTCATCTATACCGTGGCACAATTTTTTAACTCCTGAGGACCGTGTTATATTAGGGTAGAGGTGTAGTTTAAACCACCTAACTCCCTGTTTTCTAACAAAAATAAACTGAATCCACCAGACAACCTAGAGCAGTAGTCCCCAAACTTTTTACCTTGTGCCCCACACTTACCCCTGTCTGCACCTCCCCCTCCCAGAGTCAGAACCAGAAGTGGGGCCATGGCTCTGGGAGCGGGGACGCAGGCAGGGGTGAGGAGGCCGAGGCTGGGGATATAGCTGGGGGAGGGGGCGAGAGCAGAGCTGAGGCCGGCAGCCGGTGTACTGGGCGCAGGGATGGCAGTGGGGGGCTGTGGCCAGGAGCGGAACTGCATGGCGCTCCCTTCTCGCCTTCATGGTGGGGATTATGCACCACCCAGATTGGGACTTCTGTCTTAGAGGAAACATTAACTATGTAATATAGTAATTCCACAAAGGTTATAAGTAAATAATGAGACTTAAGGAAACCCAAAATATATTTGTAAAAGTACTTCTGTTCCAGTACACTAGATTTCACTCTCTCTCTCTCTCTCTCTCTCTCCTGCATGTACACATATATTCTCTCTCTCTCTCTCTCTCCCCCCTATAAAATGGCCTGATTAGTTGACAGTTCAGCCAGTCTTACTCCTGAGGAAAAATTCTTCTCTCCCGAGCCTTCAGCAGCAGCTGCTGCTGCACTCAAACCAACGCCAAGCGCAGAAAGAGCATCTCCTGAGAATGTAACAAACAAAACGCAATCCTGATTGCCTCTAAAGCGAAGTTGGCTGTGTCAGGGAACAGCCATGTTAGAAACTGGCTTTAAAGCATGAGCGTCATCTGATTTGCCTCTCTTTTCAAGTCCTGTTTTTTTAGCTGGTGGTTGTAAAATGTGACGACAGTTCCACAAAACGTAACTGAAAGTTAATATATTTGTATCTCTGTTCTGGTTTCTGAGGGCAGATCCACACTACAGCCTCAGTGGATATAACTTCCACTGCTCAGGGATGTGAAAAAACCTCCACAGCATGATTCACATTTCGTGCTGTCCACACCAGTGCTATGTCAGTGGGAAATGCTTTACTGTTGACATAACTTCTGCTTTTTGCTGAGGTGGAGTAATTATGTCAACAGGAGAATGCTCTCCTGTCAGGATAGCACATCTTCACCAGGTGTGTTACAGCGATGCTGCTGTACCGATGTAGTGCTCTAGTGCAGATTTGCCCTGAGTCTCACACTGTGACTGATATCAGCTCTTCCTGTTTCTACCTTCAAGAAGAGCTACAATGGGCCAGTGAAATTTAGTAGAGAAGACATCAGGCAAAATAAAACAATAAATAAATAAGATGTAGATAAGACTCATCCACCAGCAAGTGAGCCAGAATCGTTCTCTCCTAACCACCTGAAACACGCCCTTCCCCCCAACCATCACCACCACACTGCAGTCTCCTTCCTAACCTTCCTGACTATTATTCTGTCCTCATTAGTATGTTGAGAATGTGTTGAGTGCAGTGCTGAAGTTTTCTGATGTCCCATCCTTTGGGACGGTTGACTCATTTTAAAATAAATGTTAATGGAAATAATGTTGTTTGTATTGTGGCTGTGCCCAGAGGTTCTATCGGTATTGGGAAAGGGGAGAGGGGGCTTTGTTAGATGCTGTACAAACATATAGACACATCTTGCCCTGAGGGGTTTACAATCAAAGGTCCTGTTCCTGCAATGAGCTATGTCTGACCAAGCTCAATGAGCTCTACTTGGAGGTACACAGTGGGGCTCTTTGTAGCTGCAGGGAGCTGTGTGTTTGAGGTTCATTGCCAAATTAGGGGAAAATGAGGAATGTAAATTAAGAAAAGTAGTGTAACAAACCGGTGGAGGGAATGAAGCAAGGAAGACCAGAAACAACATTGAGAGGAACCTATGTTACATAGTCTAGATATGAGCACAGCTAGTTGGCTTTCAGCCAAAAAAAAATCTTATTTAGATTATGTAAACAAACTAAATAGATATTGGAAACTGTTCTTCTTTACTCAGATGCCCAGAGGCTTTAAAAGTTATTATCATCAATGTGTATAATATTTTATCCTGTTTCTTGGCTTCTGCTGCACATTGCACAGATGTCTTGATTGAACTGTGTGCATTGATGCCAAGGTATTTTTTTTTAAATGATCAGTTTCAGCTAACTCAGGAACATGCCTTTGTGCCAAGTACACCGTATATTTTGCTGTCGGAGGCTTTTCTGCTGTGTTAATTATGTGCTCAACCATATGATCCAGCCTAAAACCATTCTTGGATAACCAACGTGACACCATAGGGGTGCAAACACCATAGCTTTTCTTGTTCCCTATGGCATTGGAACTGTAATTGAAACATATACCTTTTTGTTCAGTTAACGGAGACAGAAAAGCTCAGTCCATAATGACCTTAATTTATGATATTATGATATTATGTTCCCAAGAGATGTACTGTGTGTGTGAACACCCTGAGAATACTGTGCAGCCAAAGAGAGTTACAGTTATAGCATTTGCTTCACATGACTTCCAAGCATAGCAGAGAGAATGTGAAATAAAATGGGAATCTACAGAAACAGCATGATTACAAACTAGTTATTAGGCTTTATTATACCAATGGGATACCTTATTCTGAAATAAGGTGAGACTTACAGATCCATTCTCAGGTATGTTAACCTGGTCTATGTCCCAAGATCTTGCAGGTATGAGAGAGACTTTGGGGGCTACTATGTTGCCCTTGGTGTTAAACTTCTATTTGTAATAGTCTTCTCCTTGTGTGAGGCCTAAACTAAACACACAAGTTGCGCTGGTGTAACTAGAGGTGTGATGTTACACAGGCACAACTCTGGGCTGGTCTTCACTGTGTGGAGATTGATGCTTCTGCAATCAATGCAGCAGGTGTTGATTTAGCAGGTCTAGTAGAAACCTGCTAAATCGACAGCAGAGCGCTCTCCCATCAATCCCGGTACTCCAGTTCCCCAAGACAATTAAGGTAAGTTGATGGGAGAGCGTCCCCCGTCAATGCAGCGCAGTGAAGACACCAGTGTAAGTCGATCTAAGCTATGTAGCTGGAGTAGCGTAACTTAGGTCTACTTACCCTGGTAGAGAAGACAAGCCCTTTGCATGTGAACACTTGTGTAAGTAGATAAGCTGTTAGTTGCATCTCTCTCCAGCCAACTCTATTGTTTAATTTAGATCTGCTTCACCTATTTAATATAATTGCCCAACTATGAGTTTTTTATGGTGACCTCATCTAAACATAATCAAGTATTTCCTCCTTATTGCTCCAGGAGCATGAAGGATTTTTCAGGCATTGTTTAGAAGCTGATGGGGCAAGGTATGAATTTTTCACACCCCTTAGCGACATAGCTGTGTTAACCTTTTTAGTGTAAATCACACCTATTTAGGGTCGGTCTACACTGAAAAGTTACATTGCCATACCTGTGTGTCTCTTGGGGCGTGTGAAAAATTCGCACCCCTGAGTGACATAGTGAAATTGACCAAGGATCTGGTGTAGAGTTCTTCCGTTTACCTAGCTACTTCCTCTTGGGAAGGTACATTACCTACAGTGAGAAAGGGGGTCACCTGTTGCTATAGTAAGAGTTTACACTGAACTGTTACAGCAGTTTGTTTGTACCTCTGCAAAAGTGCTGCTGTAGCATTTTAAGTATAGACATAGCTGTAGAAACTATTTTAGCTGAATTGTTTACACATTGCTTATAACTTCTGTTTACAGACCAGTATAGTGAGGGCCTTAGGACTGGTCTACACGACAGGGTAAGGTCAACATAAGCTAACTTGTGTTGACCTAGTTGTTCACGTGTCTATGCTTCAATTTGTCTGCCACCAATGTAAACGCAGTTATACCACCTCCCTGAGCGGTGATGATCTATGGTCAACGTTCTGAGGTTAACACAGTGACAGTGTAGACACTGCGTTACCTACATTGACCCTAACTGTCCTCCAGCAGCTGTTCTGTAATGCCAACACTGACTGCTTTGGTCACAATTCTGAAATGCATTGGCCAGAGGTCACTGAGGCTGGAAGACAATCAGCCTTCAAACCCCACTCTAAAATCCTGCAATTTTTTGAAATGCCCTTTCCTGATTGTCCAACTTGGCGAGCACACCTAGCAGGTCTCCCTTGTTGTGTGCAGCCTCCCAGCTGACCATGAGGGCTACATGCTCCATATGCCCTCGGCTGGAGCAGATAGGACGTACAGGATCTCCTGAGCTTATGCGGAAAAGAGGCTTTGCAGGCACAATTCCGATCCAGCCAGAGAAATGTGGACATCTAGGAGCAGGTTGCACGGGGGATGCAGGAGAAGGGATGTGACAGAGACCAGCAGCAGTGCCATGTGAAAGTGAAGTAACTGCAGGAGACATATCGCCCTGGAGTCTGGTGCTGAGCTGCAGGCCCGCTGCTTTTACGGAGAGCTACATGCATTGATGGAGACTTCACCACCACCCTGTACGTCGCTGTAGATACCTCGGATGAGCCTGAGTCACAGATGGTGTGAACAGCGAAGAAGAGGAGGGGGATGAGACAAATGTAACTGGAGGTTTGCACTGTGGTGCGAGCCTGGACCTGTTGGAGATTCCACTGCAGATCAGTCAGTTTTGGAAGCCTAGCACACGTGAGCCTCGTGCAGGGGAGGGAATCTCAGGTAAGTGTATGAATACGTTTCCCATTCCAGTAATGTACTGGCAGCGCTCCCAACTTAGCAGGTCAACTTTGCATTAATTTACTCATACTAGACGAGGCAAAGGTACAACAAGGAGAGGCAGAGCTGTTATCTGCTTTTCGTCCCCTGTAGAGTTAGGTGGGGTGTGGGATATCAGCTAAAATCACCACTACATGTGGAAAATGGGGCCAGTATTCAGTGCCGTTGTCCTGTAGTCATAGTTTCATGCTACTGAGCAATTCCCTCCTCATTTCCCACACCTCTGGTGGGCCATACTCACCATTGCGGGTTCTGTGAGTGGCACCGTGCACAAGCACACCAAGCAGAAGTGTCAATATGCACGTCTTGTTTAAAACTTTAGGGGAACAAGGGAAGGGAATTCTGAATTTTAGCTTTCGCTTTTCCACTGTGACTATATTGACAAGGTACCTCTGTGTTTTGTCTGTAGATGCTGCCATTGTGGCCTTTGTTCCCTCACTACACCCCTGGAATGCCAGAGCCAGTTAAGATGGAGACAGAAGATCACTCGGTGCCATCAGTGAGATGCTGCAAGCCTGTGTTGCATCAGGCTGTGGACAGAGGGTGTGGAGGAGGAGAGGGCGAACAGGAGAAAGTCCGAGCAGGAAAAGGAGAGGGAGATGCACCAGGACATAATAGGGCTTCTCTAGCAGCAAACACAGATGCTGCAGATGCCTGTGGACCTACAGGTTCAACAGTTGCAAGCTCGCCTCCCTTTGCAGTCTCCAGAGAACTTCATTTTAGCACCTTCCAGCACACCCTTTACATTCCACCTGGCATCAGGGCCCACATCCGTACTCCTACCACTCCACCCATGGGACATTAAGGACAACCACAGCTTCATATACATTCATATACCTGTGAGAGCCACAATTGCTGTATGTATAGCCAAGATGGACATGAATGTTCTTTTTCATCAAGTTTTTAATGTATTTGCTTTTAAATTGCACAGATTATTTGTTTTTACATTGGCTTTGCTACTCAATAAAATATTTTTTGGAAAATAATCAGTCTGTTGGTTCCCAACATAGGCTGCAGAATGCCTAGTGGTAGTGGAAGAACCCGCTGCTTGTTGTTGTACACTATGACACAAACTCATTGGATCAGTGACAAACACAGTAATAATTATAAATGTACAGCAAGCATCACAAAATTAATAGGTGCTATGACCATGTTATGTTTGTAGATGTGCAACTAAAATCAGACAGTTCCTAACAGACTCCAAACCTGCAGTGCCGGATAGAGCATAGTACACCACCACACATTACTGTGGCTTGCGCTTAAAGTGCTCTTTGAAGACCTCCCTGAGCCGTACTGCTCTTTGTTTAACTCTTCTAAAAACCCTTGTGTTTGGCTGTTCAAACGCAGCCAACAGCCGCTCCATCTTGGCCCTTCACCCCGTCAGAAACTTTCCCCCTTTTGCCTCACAGATATTATGCACGACACAGCAAGCAACGATAACTCTTGGGACGTTTTTCTCACAGAGATCGTCTCTCGAGTAAACAAACCAACATCCCTTCAATCTACCAAAAGCACATTCAACTGTCCTTCTGCATCTGCTGAGTTGATGGTTGACTCTTTCCTTGGTGCTGTTGAGGTGGCCAGTGTACAGCTTCATGAGTCAGGGGAGCAAGGGGTAGACTGAATCCCCCAGCATCACCATTGGCATTTCAACATCACCAATGGTAATCCACCGGTTTGGAAAGAAAAATCTCTGCTTTCAGCTTTCTGAACAGTCCTGTGTTCTTAGAGATGCGAGCATCATACACCTTCCCTGAGCAGCCAACACTGAAGTCAGTAAAGCGTCCCTTGATTAGGCAACACTTGCATAATCATAGAGAAGTAGCCTTTTCTGTTGACATACTCTGTGGCAAGGTGGGCTAGTTCCAAGGATGCACATGCTATCACTCTACAGCAGTTTGAGAGCCCCGTTGCCACAAATCCATCTGCTATGTCCTGCACATTGGTGAGAATCACAGTCCCATGTAGCAGGAGATGATTAGTGATCCTGCACACTTGCATGACAACAGCTTCCACAGTGGATTTTCCAGCTCCAGAATGATTTCCCGGTGACCCATAGCAATCTGGTGTTGCAAGTTTCCACAGTGCGATTGCCACTCATTTGTCCACTGTCAATGGAGTTCTAATTCTGTAGTCCAGGTGATGGAAGGCTGGGGCATTCACAGATCCAGGAACATGGCCTTTCACATACAAAAGTTCTGCAGCCATTGCTCGTCATCGCAACCCTGCGTTACCATTTGATCCCACTTGTTTATTGAGCTCAGATGTGCTCTGCCATCCACAGCTGCTCTGTGAACTCCACTAACGGCTTTGAATTGGTTTTCTCTATGTCCCGCAGCAATCTGCTATCCTTGAAATCATCATATTCTCCAACGATGCGATTCTTCTTGCAGCTCTGCAAATACCAGAGGATCATGTGCCCTGTGCTTGCAACGTTCTGAATGACTTGTTTGTGCCCTACCATGCATTGTCAAAACTTCTCAAAAGACAATGCACTGGATGGTGGCAAGTTGAGACAAGCACCCCTGTTAAGTATGTGTGGTATCGGTGCATGGAGCCAAATATGCATGCACACGAGTGAGATGCTATTGTGGCCTTAGAAGTGAAAATTTCTGAATTATGTGTCAAACTTCAGTCTACTCTGTTTCCCTCCCACCTTCCTTAACTGATTATAATCAATTGATTGCTAAATTTTTGTGATTTTAGAACAAAACGTTTTTGAATTAATCAAGGCAGTCTCCTTCTAAGTTACCTTGCATTATTCCTAATACTCTCTTGCCAGGTGGGGAAGAATTAACAGAGCTTTTGTAAAGGGAAATTATGCCTCTCCAATCTATTAGAATTCTTTGAAGGGGGTCAACAAACATGTGGACAAGGGTGATCCGATGGGTATAGTGTACTGTACTCTCAGAAAGTCTTTGATGAGGTCCCTCACCAAACTCTTAAAGTAAGCAATCTTGGGATAAGTGGGAAGGTCCTCTCATGGATCAGTTACTGGTTAAAAGATAGGAAACAAAGAGTAGGAATAAACAGTCAGTTTTTAGAATGAAGAGAGGTAAATAGTTGTGTCCCCCAGGAGTCTGTACTGGGTCCAGTCTTATTTAATATATTCATAAATGATCTGGAAAAAGTAGTTAAACAGTGAGGTAAAATTTTTAGATTATAACTATTTTGAGTAATTTTGTAAGTCCAAAGCAGATTTTGAAGAGTTACAATGGGCAGCAAAATGGCCCATGAAATTCAATGTTGATAAATGCAAAGTAATTCATGTTGGAAAACATAATCCCAACTTTACATATAAAGTGATGGGTGGTAAATTAGCTGTTACCACTGGAGAAAGAGATCTATTGGAGACAACGTGGATAGTTCTCTGAAAATATCTACTCAATGTGCAGCAGCAGCCAAAATAGTTAACGATGTTTGGAACCATTAGGAAAAAGATGATAAAACAGTAAATATATATTTATAAATGCACTATATAAATTCATAGTACACCTACAGCTTGAATACTGTGGGCATTTCTGGTTGTCCCATCTCAAAAAATATATGATAGAATTGGAAAAGGTACAGAGAATGGCAACAATATATGAGGAGAGATTAAAAAGACTGGGACTGTTCAGTTTTGAAAAGAGATGACTACGGCCTGGTCTACGGTACGCGATTATGTCGAATTTAGCCGTGCTATATCGAACTAAAACTAGATCTGTTGATGCAACCAACCCAGTTTTGTCAAATTAAAGGGCTCTTTAAACCAGTTTCTATACTCCCACCTTGGCAAGGGGAGTAGCAGTAAAATCGGCATTGCGCATTTAGTGGGGACACGCACAATTGAATGTATACAATCTGTTCAGAAAAATAGTCTATAAATTCGAACTAATTTTGTAGTGTAGACATACCCTAAGGGCATATGATATAGAGGTCTACTAAATCATGAATGGTGTGGGTAAGGTGAATAGGGAAGTGTTATTTACCCTTTTACATAGCATAAGAACCTAGGGTCACCCAATGAAATAAATGGGCAGCAGATTTATAACAAACAAAAGGATGTACTTCACACAGCACACAATGAACCTATGGAACTCATTGCCAGAGGATGTTGTGAAGACTAAAATATAACTATTAAAAAAAGATTTAGATACATTCATGGAAGGTAAGTCCATCAATGGCTATTAGCCAAGATGGTCAGAGATGCAATCATAAGGTCCGGGTGTCCCTGACTCTGAGCCCACTGTTTGCCAGAAACTGGGACTGGATGATGAGATGGATCACTTAATTGCTGTGGCAGTTCAGTCCCTCTGAAGATCTGTCATTGGCTACAGTCTGAAGACAGGATACTGGGCTAGATGGACCATTGGTCTGACCCAGGATGGCTGTTCTTATGTTCCTATGTAAATATGTTTGGATTCTGAATCTGCAAAGACGTGCTTGCAAATAACCCACTGAACTCATGTGACTTCTGGCATACTTGAAATTAAACATGGAAAGGTTTTTTGGGGGAAGGGATAGTTCAGTGGTTTGCACCTTGGCCTGCTAAGCCCTGGGTTGTGAGTTCAATCTTTGAGGGGGCTATTTAGGGATATGGGGTAATAATCTGTTGGATGATTTAATTGGTCCTGCTTTGAGCAGGGGGTTTGACTAGATGTTCTCCTGAGGTCCCTTCCAACCCTGATATTCTATGATTCAGGGTCTAGGCTCATGTATCTTTTCTGATTTTTTTCTAAACAGTGGCTTATTCACCCATTCTGATTGGAGCCAAATATTAATTGCTAAAATAACTAATATTATCATCCATATCTTTCATTTTGTGCCAAAAGCTATTTTGTGATTTTCAGATGGTAAAAAAGTTTGGTTGCCTTCTCCTAGCTCCTGATCTAAGGCATGGTGTATAAAACATTTAATTATTTTAACACCTGAATTGGTTGATTTTATTACATGTAACTTTAGTCTTAAGTAGAAACTAAGAAAAAGCAAAAAATAATAGGCATCTTTGATCAAGCCTAAAACACCAGTGGTTTTTAATCAGTATGGCCATATCTTTCTTTCCTACAAAAACACTTGGCTTATTTTTTTCCTTGCTTAGTTTCCCACAGGGAGAAAAAGAACTATCTGAGCATCTGATAATCTTTGATATCTTTCACGCTTTTCTTTACAGAAAAAATATGAAACATGTTTTTGCACGATGTGAAACAGTACAGTGGACAAACTCATATGTTCTGCCGGAGTTTCCTTATGATGTCCAATGCATATTAGCAGAAAGGAAATGCCCTGACCACAGCATGAGAATAAGGATTATTGAATTTTTACAGGCAGACATGACGAAATACCTGGAAGGATCATTGTAAGTACAGTAGTTTTTGGATTCAGTCTTTTTTGGGGGGTGCAACTAACTGCACAATGACATTTCCAGATGATGATAAGCGACTCTCTGCAATCTGACAAAGAGTCCTGTGACACCTTGAAGACTAACTAAAGTATTAGAGCATAAGCTTTCGTGGGCTAATACCCACTTCGTCGGATGCATGCAGTGGAAGTATCCAGGGGCAGGTATAAATAGATAGGCAAGAGCCAGGTTCAAGATAACAGGGTGGGTCCAATGAGGCTGAGCCAGCTGTTATCTCTAATCAGGAAGGGTGAGGTATTCCTCTAGTAGCTGAATTGGAGGTGTGAACAGCGAGAGAAGAGAAACTGCTCTTGTAGTTAGAGATAACAGCTGGCTTGGCCTCATTGGACCCACCCTGTTATCTTTAACCTGGCTCTTGCCTACCTATTTATACCTGCCCCTGGATTCTTCCACTGCATGCATCCGACAAAGTGGGTATTAGCCCACGAAAGCTTATGCTCTAATACTTTAGCTAGTCTTTAAGGTGCCACAGGACTCTTTGTCACTTCTGCAATTCCAGACTAACACGGCTACCCCTCTGATTCTCTGCAATCTGTAAACTTAAATGGTTAAAGGCATTAATTTAAAGCCCACTGGAGTCAATGGAAAAACACTCTTGGTTTTAATGATGGACTTTGGATCAAGCTGTAAAGGCTCTTCCCATGCATTCCTTTTAGGATGATTTCTTTTACTTTTATATGTAATGTAATGTAAAATGTTTTGGAAACACTGTATCAGTTGAACTTGATATCCTCTTAAAAAAGAATCCCAGACTCCAAATTGACAAAAAAGTGACTAAAATGCCACCTATTCCTATATTTTCTTTTATCTTGTTTGAACAGGTACCCAAACAGTCAGCAGTATAACGTAGTCGTCAATGCATTGCTTCAGGCATACCCATTCCTTGATGAGGATGGGAATGGCTTTGTAAGTATCCTAATTAGTGCCGTTCTCAGTTTATCTTAAATCTCTATCAGATATGAAACTTTTTTAATCTAATTGTTTAGAGGGAGACTAATTCAGAGAGAATTATTATCAATTTGTTTTGTGTTTTTATTTTGCTTAGTGTTGCAGCTTCTATTTTAAGTTATATATTCCAAATAATATACTTAATTTTAAGCACCAGCAATTGCACAGGATTGATTAAATTACATGCTGTTTATCAAAGCCACTATTAGTCACTGCAGTCTCCAAGGATAATGTTCAGGCCTGGTGACGTCACATCATTGCCTTGCCATGTGATACAGCACCTGGTAAAAGACTGTGGCAGCTGGAGTGGGGTTTGCTCTGAGAGACACATACCTGTCCTCCACACAGTTATTGCAGAAAATGCAGTCGAAGGAAAGATGTGATGACTATCCCAATTTTCCTTCAGCCTGGGCATTATAAGGAAGTACCACACTGAAGTAAGCAAATTCCCCTTTCTGGGAAGGAAAGGCGAGGTAGAGCATCAAGGAGCTATATTCTACCCTTATTTTTGCTCAGAATTCCTGTTGAGAGCCCCCAATAGGAGTTCCATGCCTGAGTCATTGATACAGCATGACCCTGTTTGTAAAGACTGACTGGATTCCATTTGTGGGTGTTTTTAAGGTCACATCTACAGAACTTCATTTTAGGAAAAATTGTGGAAAATTTTAGCAAAAATTTTGTTTAAATGTGGCTTTGTAAGCAGCTTTCCCTAAGAAATGTAGACATGGCTAAACTGTGCTATAAATCATTTTATAAAACCGTTCTTTGTCAAATGGTTCATCCCTTTCTGCATTGGCTGAGGACATTGCATTAGCAGCCTGCTAGCAGAAGCTGTATTTGGGGAGGAGCATAATTTGCAGGCTGAGCAAGCAGCTGAGTGGGGCAGAGTCTTCTTCTCTGGTAATGCATCTGTTTTATTTTTGACTTTCATTCAGTTACTGCAGGGTTTCTCAAACCGGGGGTCACGACCCCCCTGGGGGTCGCCGAGCACTCCCAAGGGGGTTGCGAGCTCCCAGCGCTGCTTAAAAGCCGCCGAATGAATTACTTCCGCATTCAGCGGCTTTTCGGTGGACATGCCAAGCTATTTTGGGAGTGCTCGGCATGTCCGCCGAAAATAGCCACCGAATGCGGAAGTAATTAATTTGGTGGCTTTTCAGTAGACATAGAAGGGTCTGCCGTGGCAGCCGCCGAATGAAAAAGGGGTCACGGTTCTCAGACGTTTGAGAACCGCTGAGTTACTGGGAAACATAGTTGAAAGAAACAACAAAAGCCTTCAAGGAAATCCTAAAGAGTCACAATCTTGCTAATCTCATATGTTAAAAGTTTGTGAGGCTCCTTTCTCCCCTCATTGATATTTTTTTTTAAAAAAAGAGGTTCTTTTTATTTGCCTTTTGTTTTATGAGCCACATTTTAATGCAACCATGAGGGCTAGAAGTTCACTATTTTTTAAAAGAAAGTTGAGATCCTTAAGTATACTTATGACTCCGGTAGATTAGGCTTTAAAAAAAAAAAAGTTTTTGCAAGAATCATAATAAAATCGTAAGAATTTACAGCACTAAATTCATAATACCTAAAAAGAAGGTACTGTTGCCTGATTCCTTCTTGGTAGAATTGGGCTCAGAAGACCAGAAACATGATGCTTCTCATGTCACCTATTCTAAAAATGTTTTGGACAAATGTAAGGAAATAAAGGAGTTGCTGGGAGTAGTGCTAACGCTGATGATTCAAATATCTTATGAGACATCTGAAACAATCAGATAATTGGATTTTCAAATAAGTGAAACTTGGTTCTCCATCAGTTTTGAAAATGGGAAATATACTCCTATCTGAGATCATCAGAAGCTTGGATAATTAGGGATTACCTATAATCTCTGAAGAGATGATGAAAGAGGCTGTGCTAAACATAACAAAGAAAACAGCCCGAAGGTGAAGTAGGAATTTCAGTGCTGGAGGACTCTGCCAACAAAAAGTAAATGTAAAAATGTTGGTAAAAGGATGTGTCCTGGCTAAGAGACAGATTATGAAAATAAAGCTCAGTGTATCAACATTTTAAATTGAGGCTGCTAAAAGACATACAAGTAGGGAGCTTGCAGCAAGTTTGTATTGACAGTTGGTCATGTTGTTACAGGGCTGGGTAAGGAGAGTGAATGGAAAGGGTATACCAAACAGAGAACCCCAGCAGTAGGCCTTAGGGAATAATAGCATAAGTGCTAAAGCTGGCAGATAAAATGTTACCCAGAAGACTAAAAGCCCTTGTAAACTAATCTACCAAGGAATCTGACTTCATTTATCTAGATTTCTCAACTGAGTTACAGGAAAAAAGTCTATTCAGTCTTTACAGAAAACTGCCTAAAAGTTACAGAAATTTAATTTTGTTTTCTTATAACCAGTGCTGAGTGTAATTTCTGGCACAATGGTCTCAGATTCTGGAGGAGATATTTTTTTCCATACTGCAAATGAAATGCCCAATTCCTCTACAATGTTAATTAGATTATTTTTCCCCCATAATATATGGCTAAGTCACAGCTATGGGCCCCAGCTCCTGGAGTCATGCAATTTATCAAATAATAAATTTTCACTTAAAAAAAAAGGTTCTAGCCCACCAGATTGTGGAGATAAATTTGAAAACGTGACCCATATGTAACTGAAGTTTCAGACTCAGGCACATGTTTGCTGAGAGCTTAAAATAGTGAAATGAAATAGTTTTGAAAATAGTTCTGAAAATAGTGAGCTCCCCATTCATCTCAATGGGGTGTTAACTCAAATGTCTACTGCTCTGGGATCTCCCCACCAATTTCATCCTAGCAGAGAACTCTCTGTGTGGCAGGAAAAGGCCTGGCCTACTTATACAGATAAAACCCAGATGCTAGAGAAAATACTGAAGAGATCCCATGCCAGTACCCCTGCTTTGAAAAGAGAGGGAGCTCCTTGACCTCATTACTCCAGTTGTGTGTGGAGTGCTATTGCAAAGGGATGATACCGTGAGAGTTTAGCTGCAGGGTGTGCCCTGTGTAGTGGTCTGGAAATGGAATTTACATCTCATGGGAAATGTCAACATTTCAAAATTTGTTTCCATTCTGCATCGAAACAAAAAAGTCAAAATACTGAAAATTTTCGAGAAATTCAGAAGACTTGAATCTGAAATGTTGGAACAAAAACTATCAGTATTTTTGATGGAGATTACTTGACATTTCAGAAAATTTTAAAAATGGAAGTAGATCGATTCCAGTGAAACATTTTCCTGATAGGAAAGTTTGCATGCAATTTTTTTTATCAGCTATAGTTTTCAAATATTGACACTTTTTTGGTGTCAAATATATAAAAAAGTATAACTTAAATGCAGTTAATACTTTTCTTTTTTATGGAGATAAAATAATTTAGATGTTTGGAATCTCAAACTGACAGAGCAAAAAATCTTGTTAAGGTCAAGTGTTTCTCCAGTATTAGTAGAAGAAACATGAAATATATACAAAAGCTTGCCATTTCTTTTTGTAGCAGAAAGGTAACCAGAAAGATGCTGTCTTCTACTGATCATTTAAGAATTATTCAGAATACCAGTCGACATTTGAGAAATCTGTTTTAAACAAATAAGAAAGTTGTCTTACTAGCTCTCTATTTAGAGTGGGAGGTAGGTAAGAATTAAGATAAAAACCCCAATTTCAGAAAAGAGTGGTTTAAAGATACTAAATGTAAAGCTATATCCTTGTAATCCATTAATGAAGAGCTTTGAGCAACTTTTGAAATTAAACACAAGTTTCACAGCATAGGACTGCCACTGGCTTGGGGATGAGAGAGGAAATCAATGCTTGAATCTTATTTAAGGTCTCCAGTCCCCCACCCCCCCCCACCACACACACACTCCCCGTGCGCTTCCTCCAGTAGTCCTCCCTCTTACTTGAAGGACATATCTGAAGTCACATGGAACACTTAAAAAAGTTAATCTAACTTTTTAGGCATGGGATAAATGATGGGAATTTCTGGGCTATAATATAAACTGAATGTTTTATAAAAAGTGTTAGAATAAACAGGATTTATATAAGAGTAATACATGGCTTTAAGGATGTATTTTAGGAAAAAGCTAGTTCTGAATGTTTCAAACATATTAACATTTTGAACACAAACATGATTAGTTTTTGTGGATGTGCCCTAATACTTTTACTCTTTATTTAAAAAGAATCCTTAAAGTCACCCTTTATTCAAGTTTGTATTCCTTTCAAAGAAAAAAATACAAGTTAAGTACAGTAGAAAAGCAGCCAAAAAAAGAACAAAAATTGGTGATCTCTTACAGAACAAGATTAATAGGAATTTAATTAAATCCACTCTAGAAAGAGGCTGAGATCTCTCCCATTAAGAACTAACAACAAAAGATAAAATACTGAAAACACAAACAATTAACATGGGCAAATTCTGGACTTGTGCTGCTAGTTTTTATTATTCTTTTTCATAACTTTATTAAATTCTAAATATATACACACACACACACAACTAAACTATAAATAATCTTCTCATAATATATTTAACTATTTGCTAGCTAACTTTATCTATCTTGAAAATATAAATCAATTATTTGTATTACAAAATTTACAAACAAAATGTATTTATAAAATTCTAACTAGATATAAACCTAACAAATAAGATAAAAACATAGAAGCAAAATTCATAGGAGGGAGATAGACAAGAAGGCAAGGAAGTAGGTAGAAAAGCTGCATTTAATAGGATCATTCAGATATTTACAGGAAAGAATTTTGGGGGGGTATTTCTATTACATTTCATGATGGCCAAGCTTATGAAGATAAAAAATCTTTGTTCCAGTCTTCAATTTTTGGTCATTTTTTGAGTCTCCATTATTCTAGTACAAGTCTTTCAGCAGTAATTAGTGCTCCACTGAGCCAAAGGTTTTCAGATTTACTTAGCTTCCAATTAACATCCATTAGGACTTTTTAAAATTACATGTTTAGCTTGTAACACAGTTTTATTTGCTAGGAAAAAAATAAACTCTGTAATTAAGTTCAGCCCACAACATACAGGTATAGGAGCATTCCCAGAGCATTTGGACTAAGTTAGCAGCTGCTGAATCATAGCACCGACGTTTGTCTGACTGTTTTGATCAGTCAGAGAAAGGTCCAATGCAGCCTCCATACAATTTTCTGTGGGATTAATCTTTAAATGGAGATTCAAGGAACAGATTGGCAAACTGGCTAAAATTGGTTTCCATTGATTATCAGAGAATTTCTTCTTTAGGGAATCCAAATTTGCTGGCCAAGTGTGCATATATAGCTTTGCCATAGGTCTTGGCAATCGGTAATATTTGGAGAAGTGAAAGCAGTTCCCAGGTGGATTGGGGTAGCATGGGCATCTGGGCCAAACACATGGTAGATAGCATGTTTAAGGTAGACATATGGGCACTCCTTAGTCTCTAGATCAGGCCTGCACAACTTGGAAAGCAGTGAGGGCCATATTACTGCAAAAAACGCAGCTGCGGGCCAAAAAGCCCTGCCCTCGCCCCGTCCCCATCTGCTTCCCCCACCCCACCACTTGGCTTGCCCCACCCCTATTCACCCCCCGCGGGCCACACAGTGACCCCCCCCCCGGCCCCCCCCCCTTCCCCCCCCCCGCCCCCCCCGACCCCCCCCCCCCCGGGCCACATGTTGTGCAGGCCTGCTCTAGATAGAACCTTTCTTTTAATATTGTAAAAGAGAGGAAGGTATCATTGTCAATACATTGACTGATGGTCAGAATAACTTTCCTATTTGAATCTGACCAAATGATGGGATTGCCTACTATACAGAGTTTTAAGTTACCCCAGATAGAGGCCTTGGTAAGTGATTTTTAAATGTTGTAGATATCATACACAAAGTGTCTCTGGCTGCCCTGATGGTTGGTAATTGGTCTTTAGGGCAGGGGTGGGCAAACTACGGCCCGCGGGCCACATCCGGCCTGCGAGGCCGTCCCATCCGGCCCGCGGCTGGGGAGTCTGCCTCTGACCCCTCCCCTGGATCCACGCAGTGCGGACACCGCTGCGGGGCTGCGGGTCCCCCTCTTCCCCCAGAGCCGTGCCCGTGGGCAGCTCTGGGGGCTGGGCCTGCATTCTTCCCCCACCCGCAGTGGCAGCGCTCTGAAGGCCGGGGCTGCGCACTCACCTCTCCCCCGGAGCTGTGCCGCGTGGTCAGCACTCAAGGGGTCCAGGGCTGCGCGCTGGCTCCTCCCCCGGAGCTGCATGGGGAGCGCTCCAGGGGGACAGGGCTGCGTGCTCACCCCTCCCTCGGAGCCGCATGGTGCGGGGAGTGCTCCAGGGGGCCAGGACTGCGCGCTTGCCCCTCGCCCCGGAGCCGTGCCATGCGGGGAGTGCTCCAAGGGCCCAGGGCTGCGTGCTCGCCCCTCCCCTGAAGCCGCATCATGCGGGGAGCGCTCCAGGGGGCTGGGGCTGCACGCTCGCCCCTCCCCCAGAGCTGCACCAAGAGTGCTCTGGGGGCCAGGGCTGCGCACTCTGCTTCTCCCCCGCAGCCACCCTGTGCGGGCAGAGCACTGGGAGCTGGGGCTGCATGCTCTTCCCCCCCACCCCTCCCCAAGCAGCTATAGTAAGAGGAAGAACGGGGGGTTCCAGGATGGTGGTTGGGGAGGGGCTTTGGAGGGGGCAGTCAGGGAGCAGGGTGAGTTCGATGGGGGTGGGGTTCTGGGGTGATGGTTGGGGTGGGAAGGTGGATAGGGGTTGGGGCAGTCAGGGGACAAGGAGCAGGGGAATTGGGTAGGGGGTTGGGTCCTGGGGGGTGGTTAGGGGTCTGTAGAAGGGGCAGTCAGGGGACAAGGTGTGTGGAGGGTTGGATGGGTCAGGGATTCTCAGTGGGCAGGAAGTGGGACGGGGCAGTCGCGGGCGGAAAGTGTGAGGGGGCTGGATTGGAGGTGGGGGTGGGGCCTTGCCTACCCGGCCCATGATATAATTTCACAAACTCGATGTGGCCCTCAGGCCAAAAAGTTTGCCCACCTCTGCTTTAGGAAATAGGTAGTGATCAGCGTGCAGCATGTTGGAAAGGGTTAAAGGAACCACCAGTGCTGCTTCCAGCTGGATGCAATCCAGGGCTCTACAGCTCCAGAGAATGACTCACTGTCCTGCTTGTCTAATTATTGCCTGATGGTAAAGTTTAAAATTGGGAAATCTGAAACCTCTATATTGGTAGGGAGCTGTAAGTTTTGTAAGAAGAATCTGGCTTTGTTACCAGCACTCCACAAGGAGGATCTGAGCATGCTGATTTTAGTAAAATTAAAAGTGAGGAATATGGATAAGGAGGGAGGGAGTTCAATCAAAATGAATACCCTTCCCAGGATCCTCTTTATTCTGTGTATTTTTCTCCAAATGGGGAAAGGTAGTGCTTGCCATCTGTTTAAATAGTTTGCTAACTGCATGATTAATGGGGATAGGTTAACCTTGACTATGTTTTTAATTTCCTTAGAGAACAGGATGCCAAGATATCCGAGATCTATCTGTCTGCCATCTAAATGTCCCTCTAGGAGAGCTACTTCCAACTAAATCCAATAAGATCTTCATTGCTTCTGACTTATCCCAACTTCTCTCTGTAGCCAGAGAGTTTACCAAAGTTATCTATTGTTTAAAAGATATTGGGAATAGATCGATCTGGGTTTTTAATAAAGAGGAGGAGGTCATCTGCATATGGAAAGATTTTTGTCTCCTGATTCCCTGATTTGATCCCTTGAATACCTTGGTGTTCTGTGATTAGTACTGCTAGTGGTTCTAATGCTAGACTAAACAGAGAGGAGGTGAGAGGGGGCGTTCCTATCTAGTTCCCCAAAACAGATTAAAGCAGAGGAGGGGGAGTTGTGTGAGATATTGTGCTATTTGTTTGGATACAAGAGTTGGAATTGGAATATAACAGCTAAATCCATGAAATAGGACTTTCCCAACCCAAAGTTGGGAAATATATTGAGATATATATTGCTAGTTCACTCTGTCAAAGGCTGTCTCTGCACCAAGTGAAATGATTGCATGGGAATTTCAGGAGTGTTGATGGAATGCCATAATGTTAATCAATGGCCCTGTGTTATCTGAACCACGCCTTTTTAACATAAATCCCACTTGATTAGGATGAGCCATATCACTCATTGTTTTTCAAGTGCTTAGCCAATGTATTTGAAAGTATTTTTATGTCAGTATTGATTAAAAAGATGGGTCTATAGCTGTTAACCCTTTTGCATATCCTTCCTTGGTTTAAATAGTACAGTAATTAAGGCTTCCTCATTATAGGGAGTAATATACCTTTCCTTTAAGGCATCTTTATGACTATATAAGAGCTTAGGGGCCAGAATGTTTTTTAAAACTTTGATAGAATTCCGTAGGTAGGCCATGAGGGCCGGATGTCTTGCCCAGACTCATTTCCTCTGAATGAAGTCAGCCTGGCCTGCTGCTCTTTTGAGATTCATGGGATGTTAAGAGTTTCAAGAAAATTATTCATTTCTCCTCTTCTTCGCAGAATCGTTATTGTAAAGAGCCTGGAAAAAATTCAAAAGTTGATCTCTTTTTGATTAGTAATAACCTGCCCTTGTACTGATCTGGGTGGTGCTACTTAGGATCTTGGATCTCTCATTTTTACACTGTATGTGAGAATTTTCCTTCCTTCCCTCCCCCCGATTCCCTCTGTGTTTGAGTCTAAAAAGAGCAAATTCGGCTTGTGTTGAAGTAAGTCTATTTACTTCATACCAAGCACTGATTAATTTTCTTGGGAGGGGGTAGCTTGCACATTCTAAATCCATAGCTTTAAGTTTAGTTAATTCCACAAGATTACTTTGGCTAACAGTCTTCCTACCTGCTGAGTAGGAAATGATCCTGCCCCTAATAAAAGCTTCTAGTGTATCCCATAAGGTGGATCAGAATATCTCTGGTGTGTCATTTTGTTTTGAGGAAAATGTTTTTGTTTTGTTTTCCTCTTGTGCGATAGCTCTGAAAATGTTTATAAAAAGAGAGGTGTGTAGTCTCCATTGTTTACAAGTCCATTTGTCTCAGGAGGCCAAAACTGTAGTATTGCTGGTGCATGATCAGAGAACATGATAGTGCTTAGTAATGAAATCAAGTCTGAGTCTACTAGATTCTTAGAAATCAGGAAGAAATCTATTCATGACTATCTAGAATGTGGGGAGGAAGAAATGTTAAATTTCATTGTAGGGTTGTATATAGTGCCATATAACTTTTAACTCTAGTTCTTCTATATAATCTTTATAATGTTTCTCACATGTGTTGTGTGTTCTGGGGACAGCCTGACTTGTCTAAAAAAGGGTACAACGCCACATTAAAATTTCCTGCTAGAATGACTGATTCTAGTGGGATATTAATTTAGAAAACTTGTGGCTCATCTTTATTGGCTCCATATATGTTAATTAGGGTGTGTATATAGAGTCGGAGGTCTTACTGTTCTCCAGCAAAAATCTACCTTTCTTATCTTTATTTACATCTAGAATTAGTAGGCTGCTCTGGGGAGGGATAGCTCAGTGGTTTGAGCATTGGCCTGCTAAACCCAGGGTTGTGAGTTTAATCCTTGTGGGAGCCATTTAGGGATCTGGGGTAGAAAGCTGTGGATGAGGTTCTGTGGCCTGCATTGTATAGGCGGTCAGACTAGATGATCATAATGGTCCCTTTGAGTCAGTCTTTTCAGATCGTATAAATCTTTTGCCTTTGTCTGTTAAACATCCCTTTCCTCATCTATACCCTCCTAATTTTCTCTGCCTCAAAGCCATTGAGATGGGTTTCCTATGGGAAGATATTTGGGAAGATAACTTCCCCCCAGGACTCCACCCCTACCCAACCCCCTTGCTCCCAGGCCCCTGACCCCTGTCCACACCCCGACCTGTGACAGACCCCTGGGACGCCCTGCCCCTTATCCAACCCACCGGCCCCCTTACTATGCCTCAGCTGCCTGGCCCACTGGAGTGAGACACACTGCCCTGCAGGAGCTTGCAGCCCTGCCCCCTTGCCCCACCAGAGCCAGCCACGCTGTTGCAGCGCTGCCAAGAAGCAGCAGGCCAGAGCACTGGTGGCGTGGTGTGCTGAGGTTACAGGGAAGGGGGGACAGCAGGGGAGGGGCTGGGGGCAGCCTCCCCAGCCTGGAGCTCAAGGGCTGGGCAGGACGGTCCCGCGAGCTGTAGTTTGCTCACCCCTGTTCTTGGCATTCTGCAAAGTGCAACTAAACCTGTTGAGGGTGAAATTTCTTTCTATTGGTAAAATCCAGTGGAAGTTTTACAGTTTTGTTCTGCTGACTAGTTCAAATGTGGTGGGCAAGGGAAAAAGAGAGAAGGTCTGCTATTTGGGACAATTTATTTTGTAACCACTCTGATATTGATATTTTAAGAATATGTTATGGGTGGACTTTGGATGGGTGCACTTTGATGTGGAGTTTCTTTTAAACAATCTCAAAATAAAGTTACAGTCCTAGGTTAATTGCTCTTAAAAACTGAATTATAATGTTCTTTGGCCTATCCACTGGGACTAACCAAACCCTCATCTTAAGGAAATTCTGCCATAGACTATCCAGAACACACTTAAAGTGTGTCTACAATAGGAAATTTCTTACCTTCTTTTTAAAGCGATGGTGCTGCTACAAGACTGGTGCTACCATCAGCATAACTGTTAATGTACACCTAGCACAAGTTTCTTTACCATGATGTCTTCTAATCCCCAAAATGCCTGTCCCTAACATACAGTAGTATATATAAGACCTTAACCATTAAATGCTGTACTAATCCCTGTGTAGGTAGGTAGGTAGGTTCAAAGATTGCCTATATTCGTGCTAGCGTGAGGTTCAACAAGGACAAGTGCAGAGTCCTGCACTAAGGAAGGAGGAATCCATACATCACTACAGGCCAGGGATTGAGTGGCTAAGCAGCAGTTCTGCAGAAAAGGACCTGGGGTTTACAGTGGACGAGAAGCTGGATATGAGTGAGCAGTGTGCCCTTGTTGCCAAGAAAGCCAACAGCATATTGGTCTGCATTAGTAGGAGCATTGCCAGCAGATCAAGGGAAGTGATCATTCCCCTCTATTCGGCACTGATGAGGCCACACCTGGAGTATTGTGTCCAGTTTTGGTCCCCCCACTACAAAAGGGATGTGGATAAATTGGAGAGCATCCAGCGGAGGGCAATGAAAATGATTAGGGTTCTGGTGCACATGACTTATGAGGAGAGGCTAAGAGAGCTGGGCTTATTTAGTCTGCAGAAGAGAAGAGTGAGGGGGGATTTAATACCAACCTTCAGTAACAGAAGGGGGGGTTCCAAAGAGGATGGAGCTAGGCTGTTCTCAGTGCTGGCAGATGACAGAAAAGGAAGCAATGGGGGATGTTGCAGCAGGGGTCGTCTAGTTTGGATATTAGGAAACACTATTTCACTAGGAGAGTGGTGAGGCACTGGAATGGGTTACCTACGGAGGTGGTGGAATCTCCATTGTAAGAAGTTTTTAAGGCCCGGCTTGACAAAGCCCTGGCTGGGATGATTTAGTTGGTATTGGTCCTGCTTTGAGCAGGATTGGACTGATGACTTCCAACCCTAGTACAGTGGAATCCCGCAATACCATGACAATCTGGGTCCAAAAATATCGACCGCGGTAAGCGCGGGTTTGCAGTATTGTGGGGTTGCCTTACATCAAAGCACCGCCCGCTGTCAAGAGCCCCACGTGCCCTGCATTATAAGTGGATTTGCACTATCATGAGGTGCGGTATTGTGGGGGGTTCCACTGTATTCTATGATTCTATGAAGTAGGTGGGGTGGATATTTAGTTCATATCTTTCCTGGTATTGTAGTTTACTTGAAGATGGCTTGCTGTGTGGTTAGATGGTGAGCTCCCTTGCTTTGATGGGAAAAATGATGGGAAGCCAAATTTGGTCCTCTGATACTTGTACGCAGTCATCAGTGGGAGTGATCATTTAAAGTTTATTGCATAGAACCCAAGACCAGAATCAAAAACTTGAATTTTGAGGAAGGTGGGATGTTTGTCAGCACCCACTTTGCTTCTCTTCTAAAAATATTAATGACCAGGATTTATTAAATTTTTTAAAGCAGTGACTTTTTCCACAATCCCCCTTAAGCAACATACGTTATTTAAATTCTATAACTGTTGCACTTATGTAATACTACATACACACGTACAACAGATATAGAACTTAAGCCATAAATTGCATTTAGTTGTGGAGTTGAATCCCCTTATGTACTTATATACACTGTGTACTGTGACGGAGTCAGTCCAGAAGGGTATAAGAGAGTGCTGGAAGGCAGATATGTCAGCCTCAGGATGTGCAGGTCCCTGTTCCCTGGATAGCCAAACAAAGGCTACTCCAGGCCAATCAAGACACCTGGGACCAATTAAGAAGCTTCTAGAAAGCAGCAGAAATAGCTAGCCTGATTGGGACCCCTGAAGCCAGTCAGGGGCTGGCTGAAACCAGTTAAAAACCCTCCCAGTTAGTCAGGTGGCTGTGGATGTCAGGAGCTGTGGGAAGAAGTTGTGCTGTTGGTGAGACTGAGTGGTAGATATATCATTCGCAAGGAAGGAGGCCCTGAGGTAAGGGTGAAGTAGAGTTTGAAGAAGTGGGGGCTGTTGTGGGGAGGTAGCCCAGGGAATTGTATTATGTTTTGTGGCTAAAAGGTCAGCCATCTTAGTTGATACTATTAGGGTCACTGGGCTGGAGCCCGGAGTAGAGGGCAGGCCCCGGGCTCCCCCCTTTCTGCCCTCCCCTAATTAATTACTGAGAAAGGGAGGTCACTCTGGGGCCTAGATGAGTTTCTGAGGCCCCTAAATCTGCCAGGAAGTGCAGGACCCACAAATACAGACTCAGAACTTTGTCACAGTACATATTGTAAACATAGAAGACAGGGTTAGATTTCCAAAGGGACATAAGTGTCTGCCACTTTAGGCACAGACCCACTCTAAAGCACCCCCTACTTGATCACTGGTGGCTTTGCAGCCCTTGTCCTGTGATCTCCCAGGAATGCTTCCTGACACCAACTTCTTGGGGCTGGTTTACTGATATATAAAAAATTAAGCAACAGTCTCCTTTCCTCTCTGCTCAGCAGGACTAATGTAGTCTCTATGTCTGGACAAACTCAGGTCTTCTCCTATGAGGTCTTCCTAGGTTGTTGAACATAAATTGCATAGTCTTGGCAAATTCCCAGCCCTTTTCTCTTTTGGGTGGTACAGGCTTCCCGGAGCCCTCTTTCTAGGCTACTGACCTAATTCCTGGTCATTCCTCAGAGACCCTCTTCCAGAACACAGCTGCTGCTCTGCCAACCTGTCACTCATCCTAGCAGCAGCAGCTGCTGACTCTGATCCCTCCACCTGCTTCAGAGCTACCCATGCTACTCTTTTCCCACTGTGTTTACTTCCCTACAGCTGGGATTAATTACTATTATTAAACTTCCCCTTCTACAAGGCCTCCTCTCCTTATAAATATCAGGTGTCTTCTTTCTAGGCTCAGTCAGTTAACCAAAGTAGAATGTACTAATAAGGACCCTAGCTCACCCATAAGGACCAAATCCCAGAATCAGGCACCACTGGTGTTCAGAAAATCCCCACTCAGCTGCCCCCTAGCCCTGTAGGTGCCTAATTAATCTGTGCCTAAATTTATGCAGAAAGAATACCCTCGGTGCCTGTGTTTCTGCCTCTGGGCATGTGCACTGCTACCTCCTTCTAGGCAGATGAGACCTAAGCCCCAAAGCAATGCATGAACTGGGGGGAAGATAGGCAGTTCTCTGCCTAACTCACCTGTGGGGCCTGATCCAGTAGGTGTGCTCAGAGCATGCTGAACTCACACAAAATAGTTGGGGTGGAGAGGGAGGGCTTCCCTTATAACTTTTTTCCCAGTGGCGAGGGCACGCACTTGACAGGTAGGAGATTCCCAGGTGAGAGTCCCCATCTACCTGATGAGGAGAAGGGATTTGAAATGGAATCTGCCACCTCTCAGAAGAACACCCTAGTCACTGGGCTCTGGAATGGTCTAATGGGGAACTCCCTCAATTGCTCTTGTTGAAGAAGTTACACGTTGGATGGGTAGATGGATGATTGGATGGTAGATGGATGGGTAGATGGATGGATAAATAGAGAATTGGAGCAGTGGGGTTGGATCCTGGGTGATTGCTCTGTAGCCTGCCACCAGGCTATTGAGTCATTCTCATGCTTGTACTTTCTCTGTCGGGCCCAGCTGCTCTTTAATTATTTGTCCACAGTGGGAGAGCATCAACAGGCGAGACTGAAGGAACTGCTCACATCGGACTGTCTCATTGTCTGGTCTTCAGGGCACTCACTGTAGTGGTGGCAGATCCTTATTCAAATTCTCTCTCCCCGTCAAGTGCGGGCGAGATTTGAATTTGGGGTCATCCCAGGTATTGCCCTAACCACTGGGCTAGAAGTTCTGAGGAAAGTCCTCTCCTTCCTCCCTGGCTTCTTGCAAAAACCTAAGCGTTGGACTCCAGGAGATGGTTCACAGCTGAGAATCCCAAGCAGAGAGAGGCATCTCCCTCCAGCCTGGATTAAAGCACTGAACGCCATGAGCAGGCCTTAGGACACATTCCTCTCCTCGGCATCTCCCACTGGTTAACTTAGGTGGCTTCCCACTCAGTGTGCTGGCTTTTGTGAATCTCATTCTTAGGCGCCTGTCTCTCATCCTTCATTGTATAAGAAGCGTGAATGCTTAATTCAGGCTTTGTAAATCCCAGGGATGTTCTAGGCACCTAAAAGGTGTGGAATGCTCTGTGTCATGATCATTATGTCCCTTTGTAAATCTAGCCCACAGAACCTGCAAATAAATATCCATTGAATATTTCCAAGAGTTGTTAATGTTAGCCTCCTCCCCAAAATACTGTACATCTGATGGGGAGTGAGTGGGCAGAATCAGAAAGCCAGTGATAATACTTTCCCTCTCAGTAGATACAGAATTCAGAATGGAATTAAAAAAAAATAATTCAGCATTTTTTGTAAAATACTGTTCTACCTGCAGTACCCTTTTAGAGAGCTTAAAGGTGGCCTTTTCAAAAGATCTGGATACGAGCAGTTAATGACCTCTGTTTCAGTTCACTTTAGCCAGTTTCTACGATACATTTTATATACCATATCAAACTTAAAAAAGCAAATAATTGTTTTGCCAAATGTAATTTGGTGTGGAGAGAAACTGAGAGCATGTGTTAATGCCGACCTTCTGTATAAGAATCCTCCCTCAAAGTTCAACATTACATAGCAGCACTAGCGCAGTGAAACCCTGAATCTCATTGTTGACATTTTTGATTATATAACTCTTGCATACAAAATGATTATTCTTTAGTAAATTGCTACATTAAATCTGCCCATAATCCTTTCCCTCCTGTGTCAGATACACAGAGTAACCCTCGTCCTCTTCCGATAAACATGGCAAATCTTCCTGGTTTTGTGATCTTAGTAAAAGTAAACTGACCCAGTGGGCTATCTGTTAACTCCATTTAAGAATGGCAAAACAGACACCTCCACTTGCCCCCCAGAAGACATCTCACTGACTACCACCACTTGGGAATCAGGATAAGCAATCTTCTCTCTACTGATGAAACAGTTTGTGTGAGCAGGGGTTTGCGGAAGCTTATAAGAATCCTTTTACAGAAATAGATTTAGCTAAACTCTTACTGTATGTGAGGAGAGGAGAATGAAATATCTAAGTGTTTTGAACTTTGAACTTGGAGAGAGATTTAAAGCTCTACATAGGTGGCTGCTGAAAAATCTGTTAAAAGATGTCTGATACAAAGATGAGATTAAAAAAAGTCTGCAAAATAACCAATTAAAATGGTATTTAAAATTGGCAGAGTAGTATATGTTAAATATATCATGTCCCACAAATATTTATTTAATATCCAAGATTAAATATACTTTATAAGTATTAAATTAAGAATTATTTGGCTTTTTATTAAAAAAAAGAAACCCAAAACATTCTCTAGGCACATGAACACAAGCAGGTTGACTATTTGACACCAAATATAAATACTTATGGCCAGGCTTCTAAGGCTGCAGATAGAAGGATTTTAAAACGCATGTAGATGTTGTAATTAATGAGAGTTAAGTTTCTGTCCAGTTTTGAAAATCCCACTAGAAGCCTAAATATTTTTTAAAAAAATCTGGTTAACACTCAAATTGAGCTGTTAGAATATGGGTGTATATGCACAAGGCAAAGGCCCGAGTGAACAGAAGGGCTATATTCTTAACCCTGAAGTTCAAGTCAGTCAGTATCTCACCAACAGGAGACATAAATTCCAAAGTCAAAGGCTATTATATGTTGAGTATAATATTAAGATATTCAACCAAGCCTCTAGTCTAGGTGAAGACTAGATGCTTGGTTGAATATCTTAAAGAAAAGAAAAAAACACAATAACCCCCTTACCCTGTTTGACTAACAGAACCAAATGAATGTGACTATATTAGTAAAAAACCCTGCTTCCTTTCATTTTGCTACTGTTCATGAGTCATTCTGTGACAATTGCTCTATAGGTAAAGTTGCAACTGAATTTCCATTATAAATTGTTTTTTGGCTTTTTTCTCCTTTTCCTTTTGTCAAGCTGTCTGGAGTAGCTCATGACCAGAAGTGTTAATGTCATGGCAGGGTACAAAAAGCAGGGTACAAACCTCAAACTGGTTGTGAGTCTATACTTTGATTTTACCAACCAAGTATCAAGTGTGAACTGCTCAGGCGCTACAACAGCCTTAACATGGAGTCACAGACAGTCCCTTGGGTACTCTGATCTATCTTGCCACACAGGCAAGTCTGCCTTTGTGATAGATCAGTGGTTCTCAAACTGGGGGTTGTGACCCCCCCCCAGGGGACCACGGGGTGATTCTTGGGGTGGGGGTGGGGGGATTGCAAGCTCCCAGCGCCACTGAAGTGCCGCCGAGCCAAATGCTTTTGCGTTCAGTGGCATTTCGGTGGGTATGCCGTGTGCTTCAGTGTGTGCTCCAAAAAGCCACCGAAGTGAAAGTTTCCGGTTTCGATGGCTTTTTGGTGGACACACAGGGGTTGCAGTGGCCCTCAGAGATGAGAAAAAGGGCCGCCGACCCAACAAGTTTGAGAACCACCGTGATAGATGGTCCCTTTTATCACAGGTCACAACAATATTCACATTACTTCCAGTCCCAAAGGACCAGTCACTCACCTCATCATTTGTACCTCAGATTTCACACCAAAGACAACACTTATAGCCAATCCTATAATCAACTTACTTAAGATTTATTAATTAGGGACAAGAAATGAGTTATTTACAAGGTTAAAGCAGGTGAACATGCACACACAAATGAGTAAGTCTTAGGTTTCAGAAAGTATTAATAGCTGCTGTATTGTGCAAGCTCTCTTTGCCTTTAGGGTTAACTGAAGCTAAGCATCTGGAGATCCCTTGCTTATGCTTAGAAATCTTGCTCTCTCCCTGAAGTCCAAGCAGCATAGGGGATAACCGTTTCTTCTTGATGGATTTTTATTACGTTCCCCCAGAGCTCAAGATGATGGGAGGAAGGTTTGTTCAGTCTTCTCTTCATGGGCGTGCAGTCAGCGATTAGCAAAGTCTTTTGTCCACTGTTGTTTCACCATGGCTTGTCTGATATCTATGGGCTTTCTTTTGTTGGGGCAGAGATGACACCTCTTGTGGTTAACTAACATTTCACACTTGGTAATGCTTCTCTCCTGACTGGGCAGGGAAGGCTTACAGTTTTAGAGCAAAGCCTTAAATATTACCTTATAATGTGGGATACAGATATTACAAGTGAGATTACTGCATGTGGCAACTCACAAACATTTCATAAAGTCCAAACACTAAACACATCTTTATGAATCTGATACCTATTTTAACAATTCTAACATTCTTCTCTGTGTTAGCATTCTTAAAATAGATATTAGCAGAGATGTTTAGTGAGCTAGACTGATCTCCAGCTATGCGTTTGTCAGTGTTCAGTGACTTCTAGGGGCCTTGACATGAGCTGGCACCTGGTCTGCCAGTGTCACACGTCTTCTCCCAAAATTAGCCAAAAAAGGTGATACTGGCCTGAAAATAGAAAAGTTAGGATGAGGGCCAAGGTAGATATTTTTCTACCAAATCTGAAGTGAATCAGACAAATGGTTCCTAAATTATAACCTAAAAATAAAGGTGTTCACCAGAACTGGGAAAGTTCTTTAGTGGTTTCTTGCCTGCCACTTTTCAGGTGAGAAATGAAGCTTAGTTTACTGAATTCCCTTCGCTGAGATCTGATGCCCAGCCCCCAATTGGTTACTTAGCCATGTTCTACAGTACAGAGTTATGATCAACGTATGGCAGCTTACATTGACCTAACTCTGTAAGCATCTATGTTAAAATGTTGTTTCTGCTGACGTAACTCGCCCGCTATGCCAACTTATTAACTCCACCTCCATGAGAGACATAGTGTTTCGGTCGACGTAGGTAAATTGATGCAGTGTCAGTGTAGACTCTGCATTACTTACATCAACTGTTGCTGCCTTTTAGAAGCCGTCCCATAAAGCCACTCACTGACAGTTAAATTGGTGCAAGCTCTCCTGGTGAGGACATGCACTGCTGACACAAGGAGTGTAGTGTGATTTAATTACCACAGAGGCTGTATGTCGATGTGACTTAGGTTTACATAATTATGTAGTGTAGACATACCCTTAAAGAATACGTTCACAAGCTACTATCTTTGTAAGTGTAAACTTCATTGGGGGGATCTTGTCAATTGGAAAAAAATAATTCTCCCATCAAAAAGCTCATGAAAGGTCCACTGCACCTCCTAAAGCTCATGAGGTTCTCCGCTCTTGCAACCCTGAGCACCTAAAAGCTGTGAACAAGAGGATATGCGTGTATGTTTATGTGCCACTGTAGCTGCTACCACCACACCAGAGGTAGCCCATAGGAAAAGGGGGAATGAGCTCTGATTTCCTCCTCTCTGCATCCAACTTCAGCTCTTGACTTAACATCCTCCAGTTGTTCTCTGTGGATTATAGCAATAGGACCATGGGAGGTTTGTTGGGTGGAAAAGGCAAGAAGTGCTAGTGCTTGTCCACTGACTTCTTGAGCACCCTTCTCCCTATTTGCATGTGTCTGCTCCTGGCAGCTCTCCCCCATTACCTGGTCTCTGGTAGTGCATCATGGGGAAATGGGTCTCTGGAAGGGATGTTATAATAATTGGGACCTAGTAGGCCTTCTCCGGTTGTGAGCTGAACTGTGGGAAAGGGCATAGCAGTTTATAACATGGTTCTGTTACCTGTAATAACAGAGGGCATGTGGCGGCAGAGGGCTGTTGGGGAGAAATGGAAACATGGGGGAATAGATGCCTTGCTGAGGGGAAGAGGGAAACTTTCAGCAGCTCAGGGTTGGGGCGGGGGCGGGGTGAGCATTTAGAATCAGGTCAGGGTGCCTGAAGGTAGCAAGAAAGTATTTAGTCTGTTAATGTTTAAGTACCAAATTACTTAGTTGGCTTTACACTGTGTGAGTCTGATGTGCTTGTGCGACCACACAGCTTTTCACTGATGCGATCTACCATTAACGAAACACTTGTAAACTCATGTTACAGCAACAGTTTCTACCTCAACGTTAACTATGCTGTTGAGCATAATAAAGCAGCCCTATGGAAGTTTGGCTGTGAAAGTATTGTGCTGCATTGCTGAGAAAATTGGCCTACACTGGAAAATGTCCATGTAGCACAAGAACATTACACAAAGCTCTCTTCTACAAGCATCAAGTGCATCACTCCATCAAGGACCTAAAAATATTATTGATGACTCACTTCTCTGAGAACACAGAACAATTTCCCACTATAAACATGGGAGATGGAGAGAGAATATTCAGTCACTTCAGAAAACAGGTTTCATCTGGTTGCCAGCAAAGGCACATCTACTGAGGAGAATGTTAAACAGAATCTGATTCTCATTAAGTTGCATAAGGGTATGATATTCTACTGTTCAGTTACAGTCCACTTCACTTAGATGCATTGTCTACTTATTCACAGAGACTGGGGCCAAGAGATTGCTCAGCACATATCCATGGTGTCTTTAGGTTGCCCTAGTCCAGGCGTGGGCAAACTTTTTGGCCCGATGGCCACATCGAGGTTAAAAATTGTATGGAGGGCCAGGTAGGGAAAGGAAGCCTGATCCTGCCCCCTATCCAACCTCCTCCCACTTCCTGCACCCCTCAGAACCCTCAAACCATGCAACCTCCCCTGATCCCTGTCCCATGACCGCCCCCTCCCGCCCCTAACTCCCCCTGGGACCATACCCCCCATGTTAGCCCCCTACTCCTTGTCCGCTGACTGCCCCCTCCAGAGACCCCTTTCCCCTAACTGTACCCCCAGAACCTCCCTATTCAAGCTCCCTGTTCCCTGACTGCCCTGACCCCTGTCCACACCCCATCCCCTGACAGACTCCTGGGACTCCCTACCCCTTATCCAAGACACCGGGCCAGCCCCAACCCCCTTACCATGCTGCTCAGGCCCACTGGAGCTCACAGCCTCACCCCCTTATCAAGCTGCTCAAAGCGGCAGGAGCTCAGGCCCCGCCGGAGCCAGCCACGCCACTGCAGCGCTGCCCCGGAGCGGCAGGCCAGAACGCTGCCCGCATGGCATGCTGTGGCTGCAGGGGAGGGGCCAGAGCAGCCTCCCCAGCTGGGAGCTCAGGGGCTGGTCAGGAAGAGCCTACGAGCCGTAGTTTGTCCATCCCAGCCCTAGTCTGTATATTGTCTCTAGACTAGATGCGTCCATAGAATCAGGAAAAAATGACAGTTATGAAGAAGATTACTGCACCGGCAAAAAAACTTCCAAATTCCTCAGCTGGAGAAAGGAATGAGATAAAACATAGTATAAGGAAACTCTTGTGATATTTGGAATAAATCAGGAAACTCTTGTGGTATCTGGTAAATGCCAGAAGTGAATGTAAAACTACCTTAGCTTAAATTAGCACTTAAGTTCATCTAGTCGTGATGGTCTTGAGACTCGACAGGTAGGCAGAAGACATTATATTTCAGTAAAGTGTTTCAGAAATGTGATTTTGTGTTTGGGCTTTATAGTTAGGTTGTCATTTAGAAACATGTTAAAGGGACAGCTTGGAGTGGAGGCCGTTTAAAAAATGAGATAAAAGTAGATTCAACAAAAGTCTTGTCAAAACAAGCAGGTTTCCCTATCTCCAGTGGCTCTGGAAGATAGAGAAACAATGTGTGTCTCCCTCCCCTTCTCCCCTCCCACAGGGAACAGAAATTCAGGGCACTCTGCCTCCCCACTTCCCTGGAATGGGCAGCAACTCTCTGGCTCCTAGATCGGGGTGGGAGGGGAGTGGTTGGCAGAGCACCCAGGCTCTCTGCCCTTTTGGCTTGTGAAATTGACAGGGCCCTTCTCTGAAGGCAGCCAACAAATTCCATCTCAGTTCTCCAGGATTTGTAGCTCTACATCATCATTTCCTCCCATTTCCAGTGCCACGTTTGGGTTGGGCTTTGGTACCTAGACTGCCAACTACCTCAAGTCTAGGCCCATTTTATGGGTGGGGAAATCAGGTGTAGAAATGCTAAGTGACTTACCAAAGGTCACATAGAAAGTCTGAGGGAAAGCAGGGACTTGAACCCAGGTCTCCAATGTTCTAAGTCAGTGACCCAACCACCAGACAATCCTTCTTTGTAATTCAACAGGCTGTATTTATTTTGGTGGTGTTCCTATGTCTCAGAAAATAGGACTATATGTCTGATACTTTGTAACTGTGGGAAGCAGTGCTGGAAATAGGGAGACAATTTTAGACATTCAAGTGACTCCTGGAGCATCTCTTCCTCTCAACCAATTTAATGCTTGCTCATTTTGTAACCTATTATTGCAGAAATGTGAATAATACAATAAACAACAACTCTTGCAGGAAGGATTTACAAACTGAGTCTTTGATCCAGTTGTCAAAATTAGCATCATTGTCTTGGGTTTGCCACTTTTCAGGTGCTGCTTAGATACCCCGGTGATATAAAAACTCATCTAGAATAGCTCTCTTTAAGAACAGCATATGGAGTCAAAATTTCCATTGTGACATCCAGTGGCATTTCCTTTTTCCATGCTAAGTATTTGGGGTGATGGAGTGAGGCGTCTCATTGAAGCACGAACAACTCTTATCGTTAACTCATTAATTCTAAAGGAAATGCTTGTAAATTAAAAGAGAGCCTCAACAAGCAATGATTGCTCCACGCTGTGTCTTAACTATATCAAATGAAAAATCAGGTGTTTTCTTCCCATTGTGTTATGCTTCAGATATGTTTTATGCTACCATCTTGTAGAAGCCAGGACACTACAGATATTTCCAGGGAAACTTGGGTTGGGTCAATGGGTTTGGGATTAAACAAAAGTAAACTGCAAAGAGCTTCAATCAGTAACTTTCACCATCTTTTAACATACAGTACATTTTTCTCTCTTATGCTGCTAGTTCATATAAAGCTACAAAATACTAATTTGATGGACGCTGGTGATATTAGGAGGTAGATATGACAGAGTGGCATTGAAACCGCAGCTTGTCTGTTTTCTGGCCCATACTGCAATTGCCTGCCTTTCTTTGGGACAGCCTCTGTGTATTGGGTTTAGGTACGTAAATATATAAACTGTAGGTGCAGTTAAAGAAGCTTACTAAAAATGTATACCTACAAATCCTTGACGGTTTTTCCTTTGTCTAGAAATAGTCGATAATGACCTGCTTTGAGAGAGTGGTGCAAACTCCGGATGGATTCTAATGATGGTGGGGGTTTTTTTATGCAGTTGCTATGGAAACGAGCCCTTAAAGATCGCTTCAAATATGTGCGGAGACCAATTGAAGATGATGAGCAGGTTATAAGGAACAAATGCAAGTTTGGTCACAGGCGAGGACAGACAAAGAAATCTTCTGCTGAAAACAGATGTGATGAAATCCAGATGGTGCAAATAAAAGTAAGCTTCCTGGTTCCTGTTAGAAGGGAAAGTTAATCCACAAATAACGTGAATGGGAAAGACGTACCCTTCCTGCAAATGTCTTTGTGCTCCAGTGTGGCAGTGTGCGGGGGTGGGGGAGAATGCATGGAGTAGCCCCACCTTATTTGGAGCTAGCTCTGCATGAGGGGTGCTCTTTTGGCCAGTGAAGAAGCAGCTGGGTCTTGGGTCCCTTTCCTTTCTGGGGAGTCTAGTGCTGACTTAACCTGAATAGCCCTTGCATTTAGAGGAACACAAAGCATTGATTCTCTGTTGCCCTGCACCTTTTGTAGTCATTTGCCTCAGGGCAAAGTGGATATAAAATGCTTACCTGCCTGTTAAATGTTGTGTATATAACAACGGTGGCCAAACTGCAGCTTGGAAGCTGCATGTGGCCCTTTTACAGTTCAAGTGCAGCTTGGGGACCCCCCCACCGCACCCGCCATTCTCCACCTACCGGTGGTGGGGGAGGGGGAAAGGAGCTCGGGGCTTCAGACCTGCGGCAGGGTGGTGGGGTTAGGGGCTTCTGCCAGAGATGCCTGATGCCTGCTTAGAGTGGGGGGTGAGGAGGAACAATTTAAAGGTTCACTCCCACAACAGTTTGTCACCCCCCCCCACTTACCTTCAGTGGCCCCTCCCTGCAGCGCCCTGGTGTTAGTTCCACATGGAGAGACAGCAGCAAGCAGTTGGGAGCTGCAGGGAGGGGCTGCTGCTTTAGCTCCACGGGGAGAGGCAGCAGCAAAAGCAACAGCTCTCCGTGCAGCTCCCAGCTGTTTGCTGCTGCCTCTTCCCACAGCTGCAGCTCCCAGCTTGCCAGGCTCCAACAGCTGCAAGGCAAGGAGGGGGCCTGAGGCACCATGTGACCAAGCAGGGCCAGAAAACCCTGGCAAAAATACGGGGTGAGGGGTGGGTGGTCTGTGACCCCATGTGGCCAGTGTGTGTATCCTCTCCCCCAATGTGTCACCTCCAGCTTCTTCCCAGTTGGGAGGGGGGTGTTCGGACCTCGGCCTCACAGGGCGCCCTACCGGGGCTTGATCAGGAGCAGGGTTGAAGCCCCAGCAGGTTCCTCCCACAAGGCTGAAGCCCCAAGACCCCTTTCCCCACAGGGCTGAAGGCCTGATCCCCAGCAGGCACCTTCCATGGGGCTGAAGCCCCAAGACTTGGCAGGCACGCCCTGGCTCTCAAACTTCTGAAGATTATTGTATGCGGGTCGGACGGTCGGTAAGTTTGGCCACCCCTGGTATATAAAAATAACTCCCACTCTGTTAGTGCGTGTCACCCACTTTGCATACATTTTGGATTGGATATAAGTGACTGCACAAAGTGTAGGACAACAGAGACTACAATATTTCAATCATCGGGTCCAGCTACAGCTGAGCTCTCTATGTGTAAATAAGCACACGTGTACATTTGAGCAGCTAATTAGTGCCCTTATATCCTTACACAATATTCCATCCATGGTATGTTATAAGTAGTTTCTGTACTAATATATAGGTGTGACGTTATGAACATAATCTGTGACCGTATAGATCATTGTTGCAACCAAGGTCCTGTAGCGACACCAGATCTTGTGTAAAAGGGGTCATATAAGGTGTCTAAGACCAGCTTATGGTTTGTGGGTTATGATTATGCTGTCTGGATGCATGTATCATTTTTGTTGTTGAAGTTATGAATATTGGCTCTATACTGTTTGTATCTCAAATTTATGCTGTGCTTCTGGGTGACATCCCAGACAAGTTGGTGTTAGCTCTGCTTAGTCGGCCTGATGGCCCATTAAGGACCATCAGCTACACAACTGACCCACTGAGAGAAGGCAGACACCTCTTGTGACTCTGCAAGGTACGCAGGGACTTGCCCATGTGACTCCAAACTCCATTTTGCTGTAATTTTCCACAGTAAGAACAAAGAGGTGTTCTTACACCTGGAAAAGACTGTAAAAGGCTCATGCCTCATCTCCATCTTTTCTTCAATCCTGCTTCTTACCTCTGGAGGGACTTTGCTACAAACTGAAGCTCTGAACAGAGGACCGAATGACCCATCCCAGCTGTGGATGTACTGTACTCCAGAGACTTGATTTAAATCAGCAGTTTATTCTATCACTGCTACAAGCCTGAACCAAGAACTTTGCCATTACTGCATGTAATTGATTTCATGTAACCATTTATAGCTCTCATCTAGATCTTTTTCCTTTTGTGAATAAATCTTTAGAGTCTAAAGGATTGGCAACAGAGTGATTTGTGGGTAAAATCTGATTTGTATAATGACCTGGGTCTGGGGCTTGGTCCTTTGGGATCAGGAGAACCTTTTTCTTTTACTGAGGTATTGGTTTTCATAACCAGATACCCTGATAACGAGTGGTTGCTGGTGGTGATACTGAGAAACTGGAGTGTCTAAGGGAATTGCTTGTGTGACTTGTGGTTAGCCAGTGGGGTAAAACCGAAGTCTTCTCTGTCTGGCTGGTTTGGTTTGCCTTAGAAGTGGAAGAACCCCAGCCTTGGGCTGTAACTGCCTTGCTTGAAGCAATTTGTCCTGAACTGGCACTCTCAGTTGGGTCCCGCCAGAACCAGTACTGTTACAATAGGATATATAGGGGGCTTATGAATATACATATGCAGATGGTACATCTTTCTGAACTGAATTCTCTATTTATAGGTGAAGCCACTACTGTCAGGTAAGTGACATAAAGTGTGTTAATATTGATGTATACACTGTCATAAATGTGTTAAGTGTTCTATTACGCTTTGCCAACTCTAATATCACTTATATCAATGCTGCTATTAAAAAAATACAGTTAAACTTTAAACCACTAAGTTATATCAGTATTTTGAAAAAGACACACAATCAAATGGTTGGCCTCCAGTTTGATCTATATATTTCCCTCCTTGTATCTGTTTATGAAGTGTAGGTATTTCATTGGAAGAGAAAGATGGGCATTTCTTTTAAACAACTTCTGTGTAAATTGTAATCTGTGGTTTGTGGATTACTAAAATTTTTAATCCAAAAATACATCTTGGTTTTGGAACATCCAAAAATACGTTCATTCTCTTTTTGGCGCTGTGTTAGCAGGTATAAACACATCCCTCCCTCTGCATGTTGCAGTTGCAAGATTTTTGTACTTGCGAAAAAACAAGAGGCTAATGTAACAAACTGTTCTGTTTTCTATGGTTAGTCTTGGGCACTATAAGTAGCGGAGAAGATGCAGATTGCCCTTTCCCTGCATTCATGCAAAAAGGAGCCTTAATTTGTCTCCTAGTGCTTGGAAAGTGCAAATGTAGCTCTTCTAATAGTACTAGCCAGCCCAGAAGGACTCTGCCAGCAGGGGACTATGGTGGAATGCATACTACACCTTTCCTACAAGAGGAGAAAGACCCACTGCTCCCTGTACTCCCATGGCTTTCACAGTCAGGCTACTTCTCGCCTCTACCGCCCAAGTGTATGGTTGCTCCCTCTTCCACAGTGCTCAAAGCCATTATTTAGCCTCTGTTTTAGAGTTTATGAGGATGGGAGAAGAACTCTAACATGAAGGAGAATTTGTTCAGTAGCCTTAATGTTATGAATGTTTGCTACTGGCAAATGTCTGCTGTTGTGTGATGCCTTCCTGCATTTGGAATGAGAGCAATGGGATGTGTAGGTCTCCCTCAGGGCAGCCCTCATTTTAATGATTTCATTTTTTCTTATACGCCAGAGAAATTGTAAATGCAAAAACTAACATTAGTGTAGCCTTTAAGGTTGAGAAATCATGCTAGCAAAATTAAGAAACCATACATTATTTTGCCTTTTATTTGGTTTCTATATACTAATAAATGTATCTGGCTCAGCTCCCTGAGACTCTGATTTAGACATTACAAACACACACTTTAGCAAGATGTTTATTAGCACCCTTTTTGGCAAGAGCTCTGTGTACATTTATTTATAAGAACTCACAGAAAGGCACCCATCCAAGGCACTGGGCACCATCTCATAAATTCAAATTGGAGAATACACGTCCTTGTCTCATGTCTTTACAGAAGCTAATATTCTTCTTCAAGTGCTTGCTCATGTCCATTCTAAGTGTGTGCACACCCATGTGCGTGGCCATTGGAGATTTTTGCCTCAGTGGTATCTAGGGTCAGCTGTGGTGCCCTTTAGAGTGCTGAGCTCATGTGCTGGTGTATTAGGTGCTGCTGACCTTATGCCCTCAAAGTTCCTTCTCACTGCCTGTGGTGGTTAGTCTAAGTGTCTCTTCCTTGCCTAGCAAGTGCTAGGTTGAGCCTTAGGGCCTTGTAAGCAGTTTGTTTGTAATAGTTAGTGTTAAGTATAGTAAGTAGTTAGAGTCCCAACAGGGACTTTGCTCCATGCAAGGCATGCCCTGATCTCTGGAGTTTAAGCCTTGCTCAGACTGCAACAGGCCTATGCCTGTAAGTGACTGCTACAAGCCGCCTTGAAGTGCTTGGGGGAATCATATGCAACGGACAAGTGTTGCATTTGCAAAAACTTTCGACCCAGGACTCAGAAAGAGTGTGACATCCATCCAAGGACCCTTGTCATGAAGGCTGCTCTCTGCTCGGCTTCCGAGCCTTCCCGGCTGGACTCTACCCCTAGTACCTTGGCCTCGGTGCGTAGCACACCCCAACACTGGGCTCTTCCCACACTGCTCTCCATCACAGGTGCCCAAAAAGAGCACCAAGAAGCATGGGGCCATGGACTATCGGGCAAAGGACCCAGTTTGGGTCACTTGCCCACACCAGAGCCACATGGATGTGCCTCCCCAGTTGGCGCCCCTAGCCTCACCCCAAGAAATCTGTCGCTGACTCCTGGGAGTGGTAGGGGGCCCAGACTTGTGGCAGGGCTGATGCGAACCCAGGCTCTCCCAGCGCCTAGAGAGGAGAGGCCTCTACCAGTGCCACCGGAAGCTGCAAAGGCTCCCTATGAGGGCAAGCCAGATGTTAGGACCCTCCAGAGAGCAGTTGAGCACCACTGATCCCCAGAGCCAAGACAGCGCTCTCCAACTCTGCACCACAGCCCAAGTCCTCTCTGGCTCGCCCAAGATCACTGGCACAGCGATTGCAGTCACTGCCCTCTCAATGGGGTTGCTCAGTGGGATGTGCTGGTCATCATATTGCTGGCACCGTTCACTCTCCTGCTGGTTGTCTTCTTGGCGCAGATCTCCTTCCCCCACACAGTGGAACGATCTCTGTTGTGATACTGGTCCCCCGGCCCTGACCCCGGTCTTCCTATTCGACATGCTGGTTTCCGGCGGCAATGGTTAGCTGGTAGACGCAGGCATCAACGGCCCCACTGGAATGGGGATTCCTCTAGCAATGGAGAGGGAGTTCAGCCCCTCACTGAGGCATCACCTGTGCGATTGGGCACCTGAGGCTGCGTCGACCTCTGTGATGCTGGCAACTTGGCACACGGCCACTAGCCATATTGGCATGCGTGGGGCATGCCTGTGATGCTGATGCCCCCTTTGTACCATCCAGCAACCACTGTCTCGGAGCAACAGTTGATGGAAACGGAGCACCAGACTCGGTGTGTGAAGTGTCCTTGGAGGTCAGGGTAGAGGAGTGAGTGCCCATCCCGAAACCCCTTTCCCCTGTAGGGGAAGATGCCTTGGGGCCTCCCCTGGCAGTACAATCATCATCCTCATCTCCTCAAGAGGTGGGAGCAGGACCCTCAAGTGCCAGCCCACCAGACGATTTTAAAGAGCACCAGGCCCTCCTTTGAGGGGTGGATGAGAACTTGGGCATAGAGGCAGAGGAGATGGCTGAGCAGGCAGACATCCTCTTCAGTGTGCATGACGGGGTGTTGAAAATTGCCAAGGCCCTATGGCAAACCCCGTCGTTCATCCCTTCCACCTCCAAGAGAGCTGAGAGAAAGTACTTTGTATACGCACCTGCCTCCAGGCTCGCTGGTTGTCTCTGCAGCCAACAAAAAGGACAAGCAGGGACACACCAGTTCAACCCCCAAAAATAGAGGCCAAGAGGCTGGACCTTTCTGGGAGGAAAATTTATTCAACAGCCAGCCTTTGGTTCTGGGTGACAAACCACCAGGCTCTCTTGGGCAGATACAATTTTAACTTATGGGACTTTCTCTGTAAGTTCAAGGAGGACTTGACCCAGGAGTTTGGCACCCTCCCAGAGAGGGTATGGCAGCAGCAAGGTGCTCCCTTCAAATGGCGTGGGACGTGGCTGACTTGGTGGCTAGGGTAGTCGCATCAGCAGTGGTTATGAGGCGCAGCTTCTGGCTTCAGACCGCCGGCCTGTCCTAAGAACTCCAGGCCTCAACTCAAGCTCTCCCATTCAATGGGAATGGTCTCTTTGCGGAGCAGACTGATGCCCATTTGCTTGGCCCAAAGGACACTCGGGCCACCCTTTGCTCCCTGGGTCTCTATACGCTGCGGTCGCCAAGGAAGCAGTTCCGTTTGCAGCCGCCAAGGCCTTGACAGGGTTCTGCAAAGAGAAGGGATAGAAACATGAGCTTTAGTTGTTGCTGCCCTTCCTCCTCGTGCTTGGCAATGCAATGCATTCCGGAGGCCAGAAGCACTCATTTTGAAGGTGTGCTTGAGAGCAATGCCTCAATCAGCTCCCCAGATTCACCTTGTTCTTTCCTCAGCTCTCTTCGTCCCTACTGTTTGGCCTGATCACCGGTCACCTCGGACCATTGAGTGCTGGACATAGTATCTTGGGACTACACTCTGGAATTCTCAGCCTATCCTCCCTCCCATTCCCTCTCTTCTTCTTCCCTCTTTTGCACTGCCTGGCTGCTTCCCTGGGTATTCAAGCAGAGTTCCTGCAGGAGAACATCCATAAGTTTCTGGATATCCTGCAGCCATCTGTCCCTGGGAGAGTCACCCTCCCGATTAACAATGTGCTCCTTGAACCCTCTGGAGCATGCCAGCTTCGTTACTGCCTACCATGACGTGCATGGAGAAACGCTACTTTGTACCAGGGATTTGAGGGTTTTTACTCAGATCTGACCCTGAATTGCCTGGTCATAACCATGAGGAACAATAAAGCACTGCAGGACAGATTTAAGTCCACTCCCAGATCTAAACAGATGGATTTGATGTGTAAGAACGCCTAATAAGCATAAATCAAACAGCTATTTTTTTCTTTTGTACTTTCAGCCAGCTTGGCTATGAAAGCAACTCTTCATCCACAAGCATATCGTTAAATATACAGCACTTCTGCGATGATTTTCTGCTAACAACTATAATTGTCATAAAACTAACACAGCAGTGAAATCCCAAGGGTCTGCTCCGTTGATATATGTGTTGTTCCCAATTAAATAACAATTGGAATTACAAGCATGCAGTGATGGTAGGACAGATCACTTTATTATCGACTAATAACCTATATTTCAATAGTACTCTTAACTTAAACCCCCCAAAGGAAGAAAATTTAGTGCTTTGACAAGTTAGTGTATTTTAAGTCTGTGTCACTGGCAGTGCATAGGGAGGAAGGATTCTCACAGCCATGTCAGTTAAGGGCCTGATTACTATCCCAAAGCTTGTTATGAACTGGGTACTTCCTTGCTGTAGCATTTTCCATCCTCAAGGGGCCACAGATATTACCTAAGTAATAGTACCTCTCATCAAAATGCACATACCTGAAAACATCTGCTAAAACTGCCCAGGTATTAAGTGGGTAACTTGTACCTGTAGGCTGCCATTTTACTAATACCACCAGGAAATGCAGACGACACTCGATGCTTAACAGGATAGGAAGACCAGGGCTGCAGCCTGAGACACAGGGAAAAAGGAGTGTTCTGCTACTTTTTCTAGGTAAGTTGAGGGCTTTGGGTTGGTGTGTGCAGCTATGTAATCCTTTTTACCTAAGCTAGAGTTTAAAATTCAGAATAGCCTAAAAAAGGGCAATAGGATGCTCCCATGGCAGTTTCAGTCCGACACTGCCGCTGCTTCTTAATTATTTCCAGTTCACATGTTTATGTAGCCCATGTAGAGTACCTTGAACGAAAAAATGCTTTAGGGCTGAGTCCTGTTTGCTTTACTCAGGTCAGCAATCTCACCAACCTCAGTGGGATGACTAGCGTCAATAGCATGAACATGATTTTGCCCTCTGTCACGTTTTCCAGTAGATCAGGGTTTCCAGCAATTATTTTTCTGCCATTGCAGTGTTTCTGCTAATATGTGTTGTGTGAGTTTAGTTCAGCGAATGGAGTCAGTAACTAAAAAGGTTCTCATGAATACACAGCCACCAGTGTAGCAGGATCCATGCAGTCGGGGGTTTGGCTGCGCTTGCTTTGATAGTTGTGAGTGAAGATTAAAATGGAGGGAAGGTCACAACCTACTCCTAGTACTTGTTTCTCAGCCTGTCTTGGCCATATCATGCCACACTGAGTCCATTTTGCATCCTGTGTGAGAGGGTTGTTGGGAGTATTTGCCTCTCCAAGAATTTGCAGCACAGTTCAGATTGACCATACTGCTAGTACACAGGCAGGAATTTTACAAAGACACATCAATGCCTATGGTGCCATTTGGAGTTGGCAATGTCATTAACGTATCCTCCCTTGTGTTGCTTTTTTAACCACTGTCCTTTGTGTTGCCGCTGGGATATAGCATGAGGGGTGGGTTATAAGTGCTTAATACACCAACATGTGTAAATATGGCTGACAAACGGCCCCCTTCAGCTAGACTTCAGTTTTCTCATTAGAAACAAATTACAGGGAACAATGCTCTTAAGTATTTTAAATATGCGTTAACATTCTGAACGTGCTAAAATGTCGTTTCAACAGCAATGTGCTTATTTGACAAAACTGCGGATGTCGCTGTGCTTGCAAATTTCTGGTTACTAACGATGACAAAACTTGTTGTGTTGTCTGCCTGCTTCAGCCAAACTAATTCCATAAACCGCAGCTTTCATCACAAGCTCTATTTGCAATTCCCTTATGCCTCCCTTTCCAGTCCATGTTCTCCTTCCCTCTGCTTCCCACTGCCTACCCCTCTGGTGGTACATGGGCTGCAGAAGAGAACCTGCTCCTTTTGTTCTTTGCAACTAGTGTTACAGAACAGTGAGCCCTTGGCAATTGCTATTGCATTCAACCCTGCTACCTGTTTGATGAGGAAGGAAGAAGGAAGATGGGACTTAAAAAAGGAGAAGGAGAGGCTTAAGGGAATTAAAACCCCACCATGTTGTATGCCAACATCTCAAAATTCTGGGACCTACCAATAAAATAATACGTGCCATTTGAAACTCACATTACAGCTCAGTTTCTGGCTATTGCCAAGTTGATGATGCAGAGTTGAAGGTTATTTTAATGATAACTGTGTGGTTCCATACCTTTGGAGAGAGGTATTGATAAAGTGGAACCTGAGCTGTAAATTTCCAAGCTAATCATTTTTGTCTTGAGGGCTCTTTCCTTGAGTAAAATTAATTATAGATTCTTTCCACCTTAACGCGATAGGTTTACAAAGGTTTTTTGCCTGGGATACAGAACCACCAAACTTAAGTTTTTCATTGATTTCTCACTGTGTCTACTTTCTAACTTTAAACTAGAAATGAGAAGAGAGCCACAATTCCTATGGCAACTACAATTTAAGCAATTTATTTGTTGGTGTTCTGGAGAAGGTGCAGACATAACTAACAGTTTTCCTAAAAATTGTCAGGCCAGCCTTACTGAGTTATAAAACCTATAATTAGTAGGAGCAGTTTCCAGAAGCAATAAATACAACAGCCTGGAACTACTTAGCTTTCACTGGAGGAAACCAGTGAAATGTCTAAAAACTTAAGTTTGGTGGTTCTTTGAAGAATGTCTTTAGACATTTACTTCATTCAACTGAAGAGCAGCCCTGCAAACATTTGTGTGTGTGAGTACAGTAACTCCTTGCTTAACTTTGTAGTTATGTTCCTGAAAAATGCGACTTTAAGCGAAGCAATGTTAAGTGAATCCAATTGCCCCATAAGAATTAATGTAAATGGCGACCGGGACGTGGGGGTGTCAGAAGGAGAGGGTATTAGGTTCCAGGGACATTTTTTTCACCAGTCAAGAGACTTTTTTTTCATGTATGTGTATACACATACATACACATAGCGATGATGATTGTGAAGCTTGGTTGAGGTGGTGAAATCAGAGGGTGGGATATTTCCCAGGGAATGCCTTACTGCTAAATGATGAACTAGCACTCAGCTGAGCACATAAGGGTTAACATGTTGTTAATGTAGCCTCACACTCTACAAGGCAGCACAAACGGAGGGAGGGGAGACAGCATGGCAGAGAGAGACAGAGACACACACCCTGTATGTGTGTGAGAGGCATATTGCCCCTTTAAGCATGCTGACCCCACTCTAAGTACATTGCCCCTTTAAGTAAATCAGCAGCTGCTGCTGGCAAGCTCAGTCTACAGCCTGAGTCCTGTTGTGTCCCCTCTGCTCTATGGAGATTGGATAAGCAGGGGTGGGGGGGGCAGGAGCAGAGGGGAAAGGGAAACCCTGACATTAGCCCCCTTCTTCCCTCCCCTCACCCCCGCCCCTTCCTCTGCGCAGCAAGCAGGAGGCTCCCAGGACCAGTTCCAAGTCAGAGGGCAGTCAAAGGGTAGTTCACTGGAAATTAGTAAACAATTGCCAGATGGTGCCACACAGCGAACTTAGGGAAGCAGCGTAAACATAACAACAAAACGTTAACAGGTACAACTTTAAGTGAGGAGTTAGCGTATGTACTTTTGATATCAATGGGACTTCTCGAGTGAATAAGAATAATTGTTGGAAGAGTCTGAAGGATTCCCTCCCTCTCCCCACCATATTCTTAGTTGTAGCTACTTTTAATTATTAAGATGCTGGGCCTGAGCAGCGTTAGCTATGCACTGCTCAGGGAGTGATCTTGCGTCATTTAATCAAATTGTTTACTAATTTCCAATGAGCTACACCCACACTAAAAAGGCAATATGATTGCAGAAAGATCACTGAGGGAGTAATTTGAGCTCAAGAAACAAGGAGGAGAACTGAGTCTGATTTTCAGAATCCAGGTGGAGTTTGCAGGACTAGTAGTTAGGAAATGTCTATTTGTAAACTGAACACACAGTCTGAAGAGTGAAACCTACGAAACCCATTTTTACATGACAAATCATTTAGGTCAGCGGTGTCCAATAGAAATTCGATGCTAGCCACACTTGTGGTTTTGAATTTTTATTATTAGTCACATTATAAAAAAGCCGCATGCATTAGCCACAATTCAATAGCCTATTAGCCACATGTGGCTAGTGGCAAATATACTGGGACATCGCTGATCTAGGTCCTCCAGCAGACAAAAATACTTCTGAGCTGTGTAAATTCTGTAGCAAACTCACCATCTTTCATTATATTGCTGACAGGAAGAGATTGTTTATCTTGAAGGACATGATGCTGAGATGGATGAACATATTATCTGGTTTAAGCAAGAATATATGAAAACAGAGAGGAACTGGGAAGAAGTTGATAAACGGATGAACAAGACGTTGGAAATGCGAAGAAAGATGATCAGTAACAAGGCACCTTTGAAAGAGATTCTCCGACTGTTTCCTTTCTTAAGATGTCCTTATGAGGTAATGCTAGGAGTGTCTTTAACAACAGTATTGCATGTTATGATCTAGATATGGGCAAGATGGCACCCGTGGGAGTGCTTTTGTCAGGGTTCACCCCCCTCCCCACTCTAAGGTACAGATGTTGGGACCCGAATGAAAGACCCCCTAAGCTTATAGTCTATCAGCTTAGGTTAAAACTTCCCCAAGGCACAAATTCCTTTCCTTGTCCTTGGACGATATTGCTGCCACCACCAAGTAATTTACATAAAAATTCAGGGCAGGGTCACTTGGAATCCCTGTCCCCTCCAAATATCCCATGTCCCTTCACCTCCTTTCCTGGGGAGGCTTGAGAATAATATACCAACCAATTGCCTTAGCATGTGAGCACAGACCAGACCCTTTGTCTTCAGGACACTGAAACCATCAGGTTCTTAAGAACTTTATTTATAAAGAAAAAAATAAAAGATTGACACCTGCAAAATCAGGATGGAAAGTAACTTTACTGGGTAATAAGATTTAAAACACAGAGATTCCCCTCTGGGCTCAGCTTCATAGTTACAAAAACCAGGAATAAAATTACCTCTGTAGCATAGGACAATTCACAAGCGAAAACAAAAGATAACCCACTAGTAAACACGTGTTGCTCTCCTGGCACCACTTCAAAATATTCACTAATTAGTACTTTACGCATACCCTGCCCTTTAATATTGTGTGGCTATTTTATATACTTTTAACAAAACATGAAATATTTCTCCTCAGGCAAAAAAAAATTCTAGCTAGTTTATTAACTGTCTTCAATGTATGCACCCCAGAGTTAATTCATTCATTTATTTTTAATAATGAAATAATATATTCCTTTTCCTTCAGATTTTTAGGGAGTTCCAGCTCCTTACACACATGGATATTTATAAGAAAACAGTTGAGATTTTGGAGATTTACTCAGAAAACATATTGACTTTGTACTCGGTGAGAAATAATCCAATTAATGTTATGCTGCAAGAAAATCTGAAACAGCACACAGAGGAAGACATTCTGAAATGTCAGTATAAACTGTCTACGTATTTGCCTGAGTTTTGTAGTACATAATTGTGCAGGCTACTATTACTAGACTATCTTCTACTTATCTGTAAAATAAAAAAACATTTAAAAATGTATCTGGGGCTGGTTGAAAATATATTGGGGTAAGGGGGAATTACTAAAGAGAATATAAATCCATTAATGAGGAGGCGAATTAATTAAGTGAATGAGATTTTATTTCTGTGTCTAACAGGAAAACAAAAATTTGAGTAATAGGTAAAGAAAGAAATCCTATAAAATAGCTATTGCTAACATGCAAGAAATGAAATATTTCAAATATAGATATGTGCCTGTTTATATCCTAGGGAATTGGCTAATAAGCTTACTGTACCATTGGCAAACTAATTTTGAAAAAAACTTGGACAATTCCAAATGGAGAAAACCAAATGTAGAGTACCTGTTGTCTAAAAAGGAAAGAAGTGATATTGGAAATTACTGTTCTTAAGGTTAAAGTCTGTTCATAGTGAAATAATGGAAAGAAAAGTTACTTACTAATAACTAGTTCAAGTATATTGCCTTTGCAGGTCCCATCCTGGCACACAGTTGTCACTAGTGTGGAGAGATTAATAAGATTGGGACTTTTAAGCTTGGAAAAGGGACTAAGGGGGAAATATGATAGAGGTCTATAAAATCTTGACTAATGCGGAGAAAGTAGATAAGGAAGTATTGTTTACTACTTCTCATAACACAAGAATTAGGGCCCCCCACATGAAATTAATAGGCAACAGGTTTAAAACAAACAAAAGGGAGTATTTCTTCACACAATGCACAATCAACCTGTGAAACTACTTGCCAGAGGTTGTGAAGGCGAAGACACTAACAGGGTTCAAAAGAGAACTAGATAAGTTCATGGAGGATAGGTCTATCAATGGCTATTAGCCAGGATAGGCAGGGATGGTGTCCTTAGCCTTTGTTTGCCAGAATCTTGGAATGGACAACAGGATGGATCACTTGACGATTACCTGGTCTGTTCATTCTCTCCGGGGCACCTGGCATTGGCCATTGTCGGAAGACAGGATACTGAGCTAGACAGACCTTTGAGCTGACCCGGTATTGCCATTTTTATGAGCCGTTAGAAAAGCAGTAATCTTTGCAGCCATGTGAGAGCTCTCTTGTACATCCATAACTGTTTGGATCTGTGGGTGTAAAAGGGAGTGTTGACCTGATTGCATTCAGTTCCTTTCCACTTCTTCCCAAAACCTTCATCTAGAAAACTAGAGTATGGGAAGGAGAACAGAAAGTTCTGCAGAGGCAAGTACTTCAACTAGTTCCTGTAAGTACCCTTCATTTCTTCCAGAATTTCATCTGCAGGTCCCTTTTTAGAGATAAGACAGCCGCACAACCTCCTCAGGAGGAGGGCTGAGAAGCACTCCTCAAACTAGACTGCTCTCCTGAAGCAGGCAGAAGTGGGGTAGGTCAAATCCAGGGTGATGCTCTAGGATTATGCAGTACTCCTAAGTAGTAGCTTTGTAAATCTTACTTTTCAAAACTAAGGAACTGTGCTAGTGAGGCTGGTTGGTTTTTGTTTTGTTTTACCTACTCCACTGAGCACTCAATCACCCTTCAACCCCAGCTAGATGACGTATTTGAATGCACAGCCTAATTCATTAGAAAGCCTTTTGATGGAGAGACGGTCCTACGTTAACCTTAAGACAATACAAGGTGCAGGGGATATTCAAAAGGGATTCTCTCCAAAACAAAAGGAAAGTCAAAACTCTCATCATCTTTAAGTAAGTTGTGAGGTTCCTAGAAAACTGGGAGAGGAATCAAGTAAGTGATTTTTTTCCCCTGTGTAGACCAGATCTAACAGCCTAAGAGAGGTTGGGGTAGTGTGAAGAGCTGCTTTCCCCTTTTGTGCAAAAAACTGTAAATGGTGTATACTAGTGATGGGACTATGTTTAATACCACACTTAAAAAAACCTCTGTGATTTGAGAGCTGAGGGGGAAAATATTCACAACACATAAAGCAGGCAGTACAAAATATTTTTAAAAAATGCATTGTAAGGAACTTGTACTGAGATGGCAGTAAGATGGCCTAGATCAGTGGTTCTCAAATTTTTGAGAACCGCGACCCATTTTTCCTTCCTCGGCTGCCGCGGCAAAAGCCGCCGAATAAATTACTGCCACATTCAGCGGCTTTTTGGTGGACATGCCGAGTGCTCCTGAAATAGCTCGGCATGTCTGCTGAAAAGCTGCCAAATGCAGAAGTAATTCATTTGGCGGCTTTTAAGCAGCGGCAGGAGCTCGCGATCCCCCTGGAAGTGCTTGGCAACCCCCAGTTTGAGAAGCCCTGGCCTAGATCATCTAAGAGGGCTCTTCCTTCTTTGACTTCCAGGGGGAATTTGCACTTATAATATAATCTTAATTTGATTAAAAAGCAGCAACCTGAAGTTCTTACTAGAAGACATTTGGTATTTTTCCAAGTTCATTAATATGCAGCTCTAGTGTAAATACTCTCTCTTTCTGAAAGGAATACTTTGCCTTTATGTTGGGAACTCTAGACCACCACAGAAGGTGCAGTTTACTCTAAGGTGTTTTGGAATAGCAGTCAAATAAGAAGGAAGTGACAAGTCATCAACAACCAATCGTATAATAATTCACTGTTAATACTTTATAAATCTCCATCTGTTCTTCAAGGATGCTAAGTCAAATATTTTCATTTTTAATTTAGTAAAAATCTTTGCTTTTGACAGACATGAAAATGACTGCCACCTGCTTACTTCTACCAGATGTCTTTGGAGATGATTCCAGTCTGTTTGCTGCTGTGAATGAGGAGGTACATAAATGTATCTGTAGATAGAGGCTAGCTACACTTCCAGCCAAACTAAAAATTCTGCTCCATTTTCAGCCACATGTATTAAATATAACGTCCTGGTTTTAGCAGCACACATGCCACCCACTGTTGTTTCAAGCAGCTGCTGCTTATATGTTTTTTGTTAATAATGCCATGCAACATCTAAGGAAATGCCACATCACATGGCAGCTAGGGGCTTTTAGAGGAGTGTGATCTAGGAGTAAGAGTGGTGATGGACAGCAGTCCTGGTATTTCTTCCTGATTCTACCACTGACTCCTGATTGAAACAAGTCACTTAGGGCCAGATCCTTGAAGTGTCAGGAACCTAACTCCCATTGGTTCCAGTGGGAGCTAGATACCTAAAATACCTCTTGGATCTGGTCCTTAGCCTCTATGTCTATTTTTTAATGGTGACATTAACCCATCTTTCAGCCAAAGGTCTCAAATAACCTGACTTATTAACCAAATTCACAGCATTATTTTCAAAACACATTTAATTCTCTTAACCCGTGTTGCAACTTTTACATTTGATGTCTCTTGGGTGAGCTCAAAAGATCATTTGCCTTAATTTTTTTTTTTCCAGGTGCAGGTGTTGACACCAGTCTTGGAAGTGAAAAATCCCTTCAGTGTTAATACATGTGAGTTTGCTTTGTATATAGAAAAAGAGAAACTGGCCCAGCTGGATGATTGTACTATGGCTCTGGCCTCTCTGTTGGCTGCATTTCATGTATTTGGCATCCAGTGTCCAAAAAGGATCCACAACACATTTAACTTTCTAGAGTCACTGATTTTGGAGATGAAAAGTCCACAATCCCTCCCAAAGAAGGTAAAGAGAAAACTGGAAGAACTTGAATGTCTGAACATTTAATGATGTCCAAACACTTGTCTCAGGGAATGTCTTTTGGAGCAGTTGACTCTGTCAGAAGAAATCCTTTGTTGTAAAGATAAGTCGGTGTAATTCTTTCCAGTGGAATTGTATTAATATTTATAACTCAGCTATGTTTTTTTATTGTACTGGCTGTTTTTTTAGTTTTGAAAACATGAGCATTTTCATTATTTTCAATGGAAATTCTAGAGCAACTTTAGCCTTACTTGAAAAAATAAATTTTTGTAATTAGATGTACTCGGGCAATATTTTTCCAAAAAAAGCTTTTTATTCCTTTTGGAACAAGTTTTGACTAAGTCAGAAGTAAGAAGCGTACTTTTATTTAATTCAGTAAACATTTTGCTGCCTTAGTTGTTATTTGAATTTATGTTTTGGTGGGAGTTACTCTAATAAGAGTTAAATCTTTTCAGTTAAGTTTTAATGATAATTGAAAATGTGCTGTGATTGGTATTTTGCATCATAAAAAATGTGGGGTTCAACTTTTAAATTTGAAAACCCTAGAACTACATATGACATAATTTGGTAGAGACTGAAGAAATTCACTCATTCATATCACATTGCTCTTTTTTTTTTTTTTTTTTACTAATTAAACTTACTAAAAAAAAACCTGCTAGGATGAGATCTCAAGCCAGTCAGAATGAGTTGTTTAGGACATTCCTGTAGGCCTGTAAAAGTACATAGCTGTTGCAATGAGGAGAGACTTGTCTTAGTACATTTGTTTTTCTCTCTCACCTCCTGCAAATACCACTTACCTCCCTGGGATTTCAGGGGCTCCAATCCCACAGACAGATGGAAATCGGCTACTCTTTGCAGAATTAAAAGGACTCTACCATAGCCCTGAAAGTGTCCATGAGAAATCTGGAGTTTGTGGTCCTCATGATGCTAGCCTTCAACACCCATTTGCACTTATTGGAATATTTAACTTTTGTGCTCTCTCGCCTGCTGCCCCTCATGGTTGACAGAAGCACCCCCTAAATTTCCACCTCCTCCAAATCTCACCTTAAAACTATCCTCTGGCATGAAGCCTAAAAAAAGATGACAACGGTGAAGCTCCTGGTGTGCTGAGCGCACTGCCTGTCATGCTGACCAGTACTGTCCAGTGTTTCCTTCCACTCTCCCGTGTGTGTCTGTATCCAGCTGTTGGCTCATCAGACATAGATTGCAACTCTTGGGAGCACGGACTATCTTTTTGTTCTGTGCCGGGGTCCTAGTCCATGATTTTGGTTCCTAAGTGCTAGGATAAGATCAATAAGGAGGCTGAGAAACAGAGGACTCAGAAAAAAACCAACTTATTTTAGTTTCAGCATTTAGAAGAAAATGTACTTGGTTGTACGTTAAGATTTGCAAACTGCTTAATCCAGAATTGGGAATTACATATCAAATATTACAAAAATTACAGTTAAACCATTCAGATGTTACCATGCTTTAAGAACTTACAGCTCATTTCATTTGTTGCTAAAACAAAAACAAAACATATAACAGCAGTAATTTTAAGAACAAACCAGACTCTTGTCACTTCTTTGGCTGAACGTCTAGGATGGGTTGACAGAAAAAACTTCTCCCATCTTTTACCGCTTACACAGTTAAAGCTGTTAATTTACACAAACCACAAAAATGTTATGCACTAGTAGTTACACTTGCTCATTTGGAGAAAAACGTTAGGCCTGATGGCATTCGTACCCAAGTGTGTTGCCTCCTTTAAAAAGAAGCAATAAAATGATGTTCTTTTGCAACCAGTTTTGCATTCATGAGCCATTTGCAACACTCAAAGGTGGTAAAAATCCACATGCGTTTTAGCCTGACAGATCCTGTCCAACTCTTACCACCACATTTGTGGGGACAGCATGGCCATCATGGGAATCTAACCTGCAACAATAGGATTGTGCCATCTCACATGCGCAGAACAGCAGTATTTTTATGACAGCGAACTCTGGAAAAAACACTGCAAAAACTAGAAAAAATTTCAAAAACGAAACAATTACGAAAAGGTTGGGTTCTGGTGCTTTGACATTTAATTCACAGTTAATGCAGTAGCAGCCCTGAACCAAGTTGGCATTTTGTTAACAAGAGGGTTATCTAAGTTTGCTTTAGCAATTTAACCTTCAACACTTCATTTTACCACTTTTGCTTTTTCTGAAACACCTTTTCATTGAACCTTTAAAATTACCAAACATCAAAATAAAAGATCCCTCCCAGCCACCAAAAAAAGTCTGTTAAAAGATAAAACACACTTTAACAAGTAAGTTTTTTTTTAAAGCAAAAACAATAAAGGTTTGAGATAAACATGCCAAGTAAACAAGCTCAAAACGTTTAAGAATTTTAAGACAAACGTCTCCTAGACCAACTTCTGCATATTTATTAACACCTTAGGTTCTAATCACTGTCTAACATTAAACAGTGTTAAACAAGATTCAGGGTTGGGTATACAGAGACCTCAAGCTGCTTAATACCATAGTACAAACATCATTAAAAATCCTTTTAACCTTTTATTCAAGATAAAGAAGAGAGGGAAAAGGCATTTGTAATGTATTGAACAAGCCTTTCATTTTAACAACATCCACACTGCCATACAGAACAGTTCAGTTGTGAGTATTGAGAAGTACACGAACATAACAAGCTTCTCCAATTCAAATTTTATTTTGTATTGTTGGTACAATGAGATTTCAGTTTAAGTGTATACATTTTGAACAAAATATTATTTATGTAATGCTATGGAAGGAAATGAATAGAGCAATGCAACTTGTGTCAGACAGACACTATTTTACTTGGAATTATGGCAGCTACCAGTCACCTAACTATTCTGCAAGTGGCACACCGAGTTCTTGAAAATCTTTAAGGAATTCCACCCCGAGAGAGAAATTAGGAAAAATTATAGGAAGATTTTCCCAGACTTGTGTGCATACAAATGTTCTATTTGTTCTATATTTAAAAGCTGAACATCCCCCTACCCCCACCCCCAACACACACAAGACCAGGAATAAGAGATGGTATGTGGAAAACCTCTCGAACTAGTTACTCTTTCCTGTGAAGAGAATTCTCACCAGGAATGTTCCAGGTAGGTAGACCGTCTCTATCTTAAAGTGCATCTCTTCTAGATTGTGATTTATATACTGAGTATATACACACACCTTACCTGCCAAATGCTTCAAGATAATCCTTCAAGAAGGGTCTCTTTCCTAAATGCCTGCTCTAGGACACCTAGTCCTGCTAATGAGCTGGTGAAATCTATGCCTTAACTAGTGAGTGCCACATTCCTTTTGAATATCCCTTTTCTTCCTCACTTCAATCACTCCTCTGCCTGAAAAGATTTTTCTTGAACCATGGTAACTTTCAAGAGGCTTAAGAGTGTGAAACCCTTACTGAGGTCCCAGTCTCAGCATTTCATTCTTTTTCATTATTGCAATAACTACTAGAGATTAGCATACATAGATTTAGAAAATGTTACTCCTTTTTGTTTATATTCTTGCGTGTGTGTGCGTTCCTTCCTTCATGTGCTGTATAACATAGTGGGCTGCCCTGTGTAGAAAGACAGGAGCACCATGGTGCAGCATGACCAAAGGTATTCTGTGGAAGTTAAGCTTCATTTTTCTGTTGCAGCCATCTTTTTATTGTCGTCTTTTGGTAAATTACACTAAAGATGCTGGTGGAAAAAACTCACTTAACATTTTTGTATCGTGCAAAAGTAAAAACATTCAGTTATCAAAAAAGCTAATTTCAACCCCAAATGTTTTTCGTTACTAGCAAGTCAACAATTTTATAAACTGTAAATTTATACACTGTAGCAAAGTGTTACTTATGTAGCATAAGCATTGCATTTTAAACTATGGTACAAAATTAACATTAGCCATAACAGTCTCAACTGGCTACTTGTAGCCTAATTTTTGGCTAATCGGTTTTGTTTTGATAATAGGAAGTAAAGGCTACTGAAAAGGAAAATGGATATGTGACATATAACTCAGGAATTCTTAGATCATATTAACATTTTCCTAATTTTAATATAGGATAAATAATTAATGAAGGTTTTTTTGATGCCTGAATAAAATTAGAAATACTAACAGTTCATGAGAGAATTCGTGCCATAAGTATGGCAAATAAGACTAGCTGATGCAGTTGTTATACAGTACCTTGTTAAAAGATCAAACACATTCCAGAAGAGTGCAGGTGTACTGGCTCTCAAAGAGTATAAATAGTCCACCAGTACTGACTTATTTTTCTTCCTTTCTTAGAGTTCTTACTTGATAATTCTAGCAAGTCTTTCTGCTTTGAATAAAACATGAGTTCCAGTGGAGAAAACTGGCTTCTAAACAATTTTCATTCATCTCAAAGTTCATTGTGTGAGTTTTTCTCTGCAGCTTTGAACATCAGAATGGAATTGAAGATTTTTAGGGCTGGTCCCAGTTTAATGCTCATTATCTTGACTATGTCTGCTTGGGTCATTAGTAGAAATGCTTCTCCATCAATTTGCTTTAAAACAAAACATGCGTGAAAAACACAAAGAAAGCTAGTAAGTCTGAGGCTATGGTACTTTAAATATTTAAAGATAATCTAAACTGAAATCCCCAGTAAGCCAATTAAAATTTCAGACTGCTGTATAAGTGAAAGCTTGAATTCAAAATTCAGAGGATTTCTGGTTCAAAATCCCTATATGCAAAAATGTGTCCTTGGTTTACATCCAAAGTTATAATGACCCTATTTCCTGTTTCTGTTTGAAAAATATTCTGTCTTGTGAATCTGGATTTCAGTCTAGTCACATAACTGAATCCACCTCTGAACTATTCCTTGCCTCAGACCGCTATAAAAAGGTTCCCTGGTTTAACTCCCACCCCAGATAAAGAATCTAAAACCCCTTTCTCCAGCTGCTCTTTCCTTCCCCATTACAACAGACTTGGTCCCAGAGGTCAAAAGTTTAGATATATCAGCTTTAAACAAGAGTTTTTTACAGCATTACAATATTTGAAAGAAAAGTATCCATTATGTGATTTTATCATTTTAATACATGCAAATAATAAGTATTGTATAAATTGCTAATTATGGTGAGGTTAACAGTGGAAGACAACATTAAAGGCTAAATTTTCAGCCCATCCACAACAGACCTCTAATTTTGTACCTATGTTGTTTGTGGTCATGGGCATGGAGGGAGGCCATGTGGGGTCAAGTGCCCCTCCCGCCAGATTTCTGCTTGGCTGCTAGGGGGAGGGAGAGAGCTCTGTCCTTCTTCTGCTGTGCTTGACTCCCAGCATGCTTGGCCTCTGTCCCTGGCAGCCAGACCTGGGTGGGGAGCGGAAGTGGTGGGACCGGTCTTTCAAGGTCGCTATTCTGTGCAGCACAGGGACTGCCTATGAGTGTGTGGCTGGCGTGTTTGGTGGGAGGAGCTCCCGGCCTGGGCCAGGCTGCTGGGGACTGGGGCTGAGTTGACCAGAGTCCCTTCTTTCCCTACTCTGCCTTGGCACGTTTCCGGCTCGCTCAGCCCCTGTCCCCAACAGCTGGGCCTGGGCCTGGAGCTGGAGTCGCCCACCAATGCCGCTGCCTCCCCAGCCAGGCTCTCTTAGGCAACTGCTGCTCTGCACAGAGTCTGCAGCCCAGAGCGGCCAGCTTCCCCCACATGAGAAGTGACTTGGACCTGCTCCCCACCCGGGCCAACTGTCAGGGAAAACAGCCGAATGTGCTGTTGAGGGGGGAGAGTGCAGTGGGAGGAGGACAGAATCCCTTCCCCCTGAGATAATGTGGGGTAGGGAGAGTGCAGCAGTCCCGGGCTGGGTGGAGTGGGAGCTGGGCAGAGGACACACATGGGGCCAATACGTGTCCTCCCCTTTAGCTTGTGCCCCCCGAGTACATGTTTGTGGTGCAGACAATGGGGTGAATTTTAGGTCACAGCCATCAAGATCCGGTGGCGCTATCTGACATATTTGTCATGGTTACAGTGCCAGCTGCACTTCTGCAGGACTGGAGACCCTTTCGGTCTCTCGGAGAGCGCCCCATAAGGTGTCAGAATTTCACAATTCTTCCTTGTCTAGGCTGGGCATCAACTGTGCCTACCCAGCAGATCCACCTGGGTTTGGCCCAGTGGTTCTTCCCTCCAGGAGTCTGTGACCAGTGGTGAATATAGTGAACAGTCAGATGACTTAAACCAAGGTAATTTTTAACAGTGGGAACAAAGGCCCCTATCTCCAAAGAGACTTAGGCATTGTGCTTCTCAGCGTTACCATGTCCAGCTTCTAGGAGCCTAGAAAACTCAGAGGAACACCACTGAGATCCACAAAGCCTGAGTTAGGCGCCTTTGAATTTGATGCACAAAGTCAGCATGCTAGGCAGGGAGGTTCCTAAGGCAGTCAGCAAGAGATGTAGGCATGAGGGGTGTGTCCTAAGCCCTTCCCCTCAGACAGACAGGTGCCTCCCTGTAGCCCAGACTTGGATACCTATCTGCACGACCTGAGGGGAAGACAGGCAATCCTTTGTGTGTGGGGCCCAGTGCAGTAGGTGTGTGTGTTTAGAGGCCTCCTAACTCCACACGAAACATCCTAGGGGTGGGGGAGCTTAGGCAGGAGATAGGTGTCTGGAAGCTCAATCCTAGAGGGAAGCAGTAGCATGCCCAGGGGCAGACACACAAGTGCCTAGGGAAATTTTACTGCAGAAACAGGTTCTGAGTGAGGTGCCTACAGGCTTCAGCAGCAGCTCAGCAGGAGTTTTGTGGACTGAAGTGGAGCCTCAAAACAGGACTTAGTCACCTAAGTACTTTTATGGATCCAGGCCAAAGAATTTAGAGAAAAAGAATTTTAAAACAACAAAGGGAACCAGGTGCCTAAGTCCAAATTTAGATCCTCAAAACCCCTGCGCAGCTGCCACCTAATCCTTCAGGCACCTGAGCTCCCTGGATGCCTAGGTTTCCACTGGTAAAGTCCCCAAGGTACTTAAACTTTTGGCCATGGCCAGGCACACAACTGCCTCAGTCTTGACACCATTAAGCAGCCTGAAATCATATCTAAGCCCCAGTGGGATTCACAAAGTTGCCATTACCCCCACCTCATCAGCAGGGCCCAATTCAGTAAACCTGCCCACCTTAGAGCATCTACCAGATCAGAACCTGCACAGAGCACAGCCCATGGTGGTGCCCTCTCTTTTACCCAATGGACCAGTGGTAAGACACCTCTTTCTCCCTTTCACATATCCCCTTGACAGTAGGCTAGCCAGGCCTCACTTCTTCACACACCCCTAGTAGGTATGTCTGGTGCCCTTGAACAACCACCTATGTGCAAGAGTTCCTTTTTTTCATCCAATCAGAGCTTCTTTGTTCTTGCCAGTTTATAGAGTTTGGTTCTGCTTTTCAAAACCAGTTTGCTAAGGAGGAGATGGTTGAAACCAAAAAGTTCAATCTCATTATTTTGGGCATTGCCTCTTAACAACTTATATGTTTACCAAGAGTTCGCTTACCTTGAGCCAATGTTTTGCTTCCTCCCCCACCAATCAAACGAAACTAACATTCATACAGTAAACATCACAACAACCAAGTCCCATATAGTATATATGACTTATTGCAGGGTTGTTCCACTTCTGTCACAACTCTGTCTAGGTGACTTAAATTGCAACCACAATTATTTGCAACCACAAAACTATAGGGATAAAAAGGAAGGCCTGGTTAAGGCTTTGCTGAAAATCAAGCTCCAAGTCTTATCTTAGATATATTTTTACTGCCCATTCAATGACATGCAAAACCATGTAACCTTCCTAATATTTATTTCACACAGACCTCAAAGATGTAGTTTTGTGCAGATGAGCACACTTTGATACATTCATTTATATTTATTTTTTAAAATTGAAGTTAAGATTATTTTTCAACATAGTTTCTTGTTCTGTTTCTTAACAAAACTCTTACTAGAGACCAAGGGCAATTTTTTCAAAAACAGGTAAGTCTCATTTCCATGTTACATAAGAACCATTTTCAGATGGTTAGTGCTTTAAGTGCTTAAGTGCTTTAAAAACATTCACCTCCAAATCCTGAAGTCTGCACTCAGGCAAAATTCCCATGGGCCACCATGGAAGTCTGGCCCGAGGAAGGGCTGGAACAATCACCAAGGTTGTGGTGGATTCTCCTCCACTGGCAATTTTTAAATCAAGACTGGGTGTTTTTCTACTTTGGGGCAGTTCTTTGGCCTCTGCTATACAAGAGGTGAGACTAGATGATCACAATGGTCCCTTCTGGCCTGAGAATCTGACAGAACGTAGCAGAAGTTAAGTGCATAACTATCCCACAGGTAAAAGCCGTACCCTGTCAGAGCAGAATGCAAGCCCATTACAGATTGCAGGGAAATATGGAAATGTAACACATTTCAAACTTATTTATTTATCCTGCTCACCTCGTCTTTGAATACCTTGCCATGGTCTTCACATCCTGGTAAACTCCGTATGAATTCAGAAACCTGCCACCAAATCATACCAACAAGTTTTTTAAAAACCTAAGCTTTCTCCCAACACTCCTGCCCAAATGCAGATAACAGCAAAGAAACATTTTTCACCTGTCAGAGATCGATTTGTACATAAAGGAGCTATCTTCAGTATTGCCTCAGTTTACTTGTCATGAAGTGAAGTTAGGGCTCTGACAGCTTTACAGTGAGTAGATGCAATCAGTGGAAGCAGTTCACTGTAGCTGTGATACTGAATCTACGAGGAAGCCTTTGTAAAGTAAACCTACCTCATCTGTAGTCCATTTGGAAACTTTACTGGCAGGGATCCCAGCCACGCTTGGAAGGAGCTTGCTCTGCTGTTCCCAGCGCAAGGGTAGGCATGGGATTTGGAACTTGGAAGACAAGAAAACTGGCTGAGGAAGAGGCTTCTGGCTGCTGGATTCTTCTATGTCTACAAAAGATACAAATAAGCGTTAAATCCCTCAATGAACAACAAGATCAGTTATGATCAAACTTCCTCATCATTACTGACACATGGACCTCCACACCAAAAATGATTCTGCTCTACCTGTCCTAATGTAAAGTGCTGCAATCTCCCTGTCTGCAATCTGTGTCCCTCAGGTGGACACATTTATATCAGCATAAAGATGCTCTGTACTGATATAGCTATTCCTGTACAGGAAGGGAGAACAAATTATACAACACCTTTATACCGACAGAGCTGCTTCCACACTAGGGTTGCATCAGTATAACTATTTTAGTTTAAAAAAAAAAAATCGTACCCCTAACCAAAATAATTATGCTCGTGCAAAATCTGCATTTACACACCAGGCCTTAGTTACTCCAGTTTTATACTGGTGTATTTTCATTAAAATCAAATCTGCATTGGTATAAAATTGCACTGCTGAATCAGGCCTATTATTTCCATAACAAACCACATTTATTAAGAAAACATTTTCAGCTACTTGCAGTGTTTTTCCACAGAAAAATAAATATCAGCCAAGGCCCTGCAGTTCTGCTCTTTAGTTACATACTTCATTTGTAAAACATATTTAATGCCTCCATTTGGAGGTTGGTTTTTCACGTCCATCTTCCTTTTTCTATTAAACATTCATAACGCAAACCAGGGCAGTTCAGTTCTTGCTCTCAAAGAAAACCCAGCTTTGAGGCTAAACAGAACTGCAGAGTGCTGTGCTATCTGGAGAAGTATAGCAATTATTAATATGAATCTGAGGTGGGAGGAGAGAGTGGAGAGCAGGCCTCAAATGATGATATTCTGAAACTGAACACAAGATCCCAGTGTTCATTTCAACCAGGTCTGCATTCTAGTTGGAAACACAGAGGAAACAACCTTGCTAAAATCTTAGGCACCAAACACGTCCCAATTGCTGAGTAAAACTAATTTAGAATTATTTATTGAATGCCGCTAAAAGGGCACCACAGAATCTCACACTATGAAAATATTTCAGAAATCATTTTTTTTAATGTGTCTCAGTTTTTTTAGGCGGAGCAGACATTGTCTTTATTTCTTTAAGCTGATTGAAAAGACACCCTCTTTCACTTTACAAGTTAAGGCTGACTTTTGCTAATTCACACTAAATGCTTTTCACATGATATTTGAGAGCGATCAGCTTAGACAGCAAACAGTTGTGGTGTGGAGTGAATGAGACTGTAGTCCTGCAGATTTGTGTCTTCCTTAGTCTCTGACTTTTCAAAGTGCCGAGGCCTGCTTGACCTTTGGCTACCCAGACCCCATTCCCACTTCACCCCTTTCTCTTACACCTCTTCCTGCCCAGTTTCACCCTCTCCCCGAGCGTGCCATGTCCTCAGTGGGAGGGAGGCACGAGGAGGGAGAAGTGCTGGTTTGTGGGGCCTGCCAGCAGGCAGGCAACACTGGGGGGAGCTGGTATGGGGTCTGCCAGTGGGTGTTCAGCACCCACCATTTTTTCCCCATGGGTGCTCCAGCCCTTCAATTGCTACCTAGTAATCCAGAATAACATCTATTGAAGTCAATGGCTTTACTCTATGTTAATTTAACATTTAGGCCCTCAACGGATAGGATGGTCCTGACACTTCTGACTTCTACATATGTAAATCAGCAGTAACTTCACTGAAGTAAATGGAATTGTGCTAGTGCAAGGTCAGACTGGATGGAGAGGATGTATAATAACTGAGGTGGAGTCCAAAGGAACAATGCCTTATTTCTTGTACACACTCTGAACAATGAGGACAGAAATAAAAAAGGAATAGCTGAATCATTCATGGTGCACTGTCCAACCTACCAAATGGATAAAGTATGAAATAATGTTAAAGAATCATGCAAGTAAGAACTATGCCTGGAATTTTCAAAGGGGCAAAACTGGATTTGGGGCCCAACTTCAACTGAAAGCCAATGGGAATTAGGTTCCCAATTCCTTCTCTTAGGTCCCTTTGTGGATGTGTGGGCAACCTTGACTTCAGTAAAACCTCATTCTGAAGTGCTTCACTTTGCATCCTTAATATTCTTTCAGTGTAGTTTTTTGGTGGAGTAGATAATTTTTTATGTTTATACGACTCAGCATGAGCAATCAGCTATTTGCAAACTCAGTGGAGAAAAACCAGTCTTAAAATGAGACTTTATATGCCAGTATTCAATTCAGAGCTCATTTTTACAGCTGTGATAAAGTGCCAGGCACAATCTTCTCTGACCACAAGATGACAAAAAAAACAGGCATCAAATATGCTGCTGGTATAAAAGGGCAGAACTTACTTGAAGTCAATGGAATCGTGCCTCCTTATTTCAATAATGAATTTGGCTTATAAGCTGAATCACAAAGTAGTAGCACATGAATCATTTGGCTTTTATATTGCAGATACTAGTGCCAGACATAAAAATACTACTAAGTTACCTCTAGTTTCATTTAAAGTTGACAGCTCATTTTCTGTCTCCTCTTCTTCACACTCTTCCTTCTTAGCAGCGTCCGTAGCTTGTTGCCCTCCTCTGAGGAAAACAGGGTGTTCAGTTTTTATTAACGTACATTAAACCTTTTAAATGTGACAAATGCCCTTATTAACTATGTTACAGTCCATGTTACTTACACAAATAACACTATATTATAACTATAAAAAGCACCAAAAGGTTTTAAAGGGTCTATACTCCCACTGATGCAGATGTGTAATGGTTCCTACTGGCCAAATTCTGAAACTGATGATAAAAAGGATGTAAATAAAACTTATATATGTAAATTAATTGTGTTCAAAGCTGTAAATCTGATCTGAGATTCCACAATGCAAAGCATTCAAATTAAGACAGGTACAGAGGATTGGCAGGCAATGTAATTATTAGGTAGCGTGTTCCACCACCTCCAACACACAGAAAAGTTGCTCAGTGACAAATAGATGGAACTCTTTGTCTTATCATAGGCCTTGTCTACGCAATAAATGCTTTGCTGGTATACTTTAATTGGTTAAGCTATATTAGTGTAAATGCAGCTTATGCTAACAAAAGGAGTTTTTCTGTTGGCATAACAATTCAATCTCCTTCAATGGCGTTAGCTATGCTGACAGAAGCACTCTTAATTGGCATAGCTATGTATACATTACTGGTTTTGCCAGCAGAGCTATACTGGCTAGGGGATGTGGTTGCCTCTCTCCCTCGCCCCCCGACTGATATAACTATGCTGACAAAACTTTGTAGTGTAGATCTGGCCTCAGAAGCTATTTTTAAAATATATATAAATATTTTGGGATTAAATTAGACTTCAGGCAGATGGGCACACCTTCCCTGACATCAGCAGTGTTGCACTTGATACACTAAAAAAAAAAAATAAAAAAAAAAATGGTACAAGTGAATTTAGCGGACTAGAGAATCTACACTTTAGGCTGTATTAGAGTATAAAATAAGTAGGGGCAATATAGCTAAACACAATGCAAATAGGTACCGCAGGAATTCCATGCTTTGGTACAAATGTAAAGAGTTACTGTAAATTTCAAGCTTTTATTTATATAAAGATTAGGTTTCTAACCCTGTGTGCAGAGAATGCCTTATGAATATAAACTGCTACAGTACACAGACTGTACACATGAAATGAAAGCTCTGAGAAACACATAACTTCCCCATTTATCTCAATGGTTGTTAACACTGGAACCTCATAGTGACAAAGTACATGCCCACTTTTAACTATTTCTAAGAAAGCCATTTTAGTAGAAATATTCATATAGGGGGCTTTATCCAGTTTGGTTAAATGCATTACAATTAAAGAATTTCAGACTTATTTTGCAAATTGGCTCTATTTAATCCTCAACTTCGAGTGTTCATGTTTCTTAATTGTAATTATTTCCACAGCTGAGTATTTATTATGTTAGGTTTTCTTTGCAGCTATAAATCTACCTAAAAGTTATAATTGCCCCATTTCCTAAAATATACTTTTGGATCCAATCCTGCCAACACATTTATCTATCTTTAGTTTTAATCTTGATCATTCCAGATAAACACTGCAGTTTTCCCACATATTAAAGTTCAGAAAATACTTCGTAAGCCAAAATTTTCTAGTACAAGTAATTGTTTGCACACAAGATACCTAGAATTGTAACAGAAGGAAATGGAAGTTAGCTTTATAAGTACTAGTTGAAAATAGTCCTCAGATACCGACTTAATACTAAGTAAAGAACCCTTCTTATATATATTTGTGGATAGAGCTCCTTTAAAAATACCTCAATGAAGAAAAGGACTACTTGGAACATGAAGCCATGAAGAGATACATAGAGAAAATTCTATATGGACAAGGACTGAGTCAAACATAATTAAATCCACAGGGGCTCAACTGCAAAATTGTACACATATTTACATATCTATTGGAATGCACATTAAACAGAATTACTGGCTATTTGCAATTACTTAACACTCACAGTTACTGGCCGTATGAATGCAAAAGTATTAAGTCCCATAAATGCACCATTACAAGCTTACTCTTGTGGAAACAATCATGTTTTAAAAATATTTTATAAAATTGAGTGTTGAATCTAAAAATCCCAGTTTTGATAGATATGGGTTATTCCCCTTCTGTCTGTAGTTTCTGGAGGTGATTCAAAGCTGCAGCACAATTTATGCTAGCCATGCCCCACCCTATCCTGCTGCCAGATGATTTATTCCAAAGCTGTAAAACAAACTTTTACACAATTATTAGTAACAATAACCTCAGTGCCAACTAACTTTGAACAGCAGGCCACTGCCTATATGGTAACCATCCAAATTAAATGCTGACCCTCAGCTCTGAAGCCATCCAAGGTAGATGGAATTGTGAGAGATGCTGCTAGCAGAAAGATTATTATACATTTCCCATTCAGCAGCCCAGCATCTCCCACAATTCTGACAATGTATGAGAAGTAGCGATCAATGAACAGGAGTAGGGCGGGATAGAAAAATGAACCTAAGAAATAGGAAAGACTTAGCCTTTTGTAATTGCTCATATGGCAAGGCTATATATGGACCATCAACTGCAGTACCTTTCTGCTAAAAGAGACCTCTGCAGAAACGGAAAGTCCACCAGACCTCTGTGGTGGAAGTGCATGCTTTTTCGGTCCATGAGGAGTATACAATAAAAGTCTATTGTATACTCAGAGTTAGGGCACAATGGCCCCCTTTCCTCTATTAAACTGAAAGATAATCCCTCTGGCATTCAGGGACTCAGCATGTTTGAAAATCAGGCCACTAATTAGGAACTTATGTATGAATTGAGAAGACCAAATCTAGAGTCCTACTTCTGAAGATGTTGGCCCTGACTATTCTGTTTGAGGCAATTATCTTTTACTTCTGTACATGACTGTATCCTTCCAATAGGTTAAGAGTGAGCTTTTGTTTGTTTGCAATCGATTACTGTATCATGCTCATTAAGGGCTTGATCCAACTCCCACTGAAGTCAAAGTCTCTCCATTGATTTCTATGAGACTTGCATCAGGCCATATTTGCTTATTATAAAATTAAAAATGTCTTTAGGTATTGTCCATATTGTAATTGCTGCCTACATTTTATAAGGAAAATCTTTAATGACCCAGAAGTATAACCAGATACTTAATTTACCTTTTATTCTACTAGCTAAAAATAGCTGGAATCAATTTATTTCTTATCTTTTATCTTAATTTTTGTACTCTTTATGTTTCAAAGTGTTTGAGTTATATTTTCCACTTATTAAAAAAAGTCAATAATAGAATTTGAATGTGCTGTCCATATATTATATATAATTCTCTTCTATTTTCTGTTGGCATACTGTTGATCAAAATAAGAGGCCCTATGATAATTTCTCTTTGCTTTGTCCTGTATTTCACAAACGCAATTTCAGTTTAAACACATTTCTCAGAGGTACTCTTTTAGAAGCAGTGTTTATCGTGAACAATCATATTTGGGATTTTAAAAAAAATCTTGATAAAAATATTTCATTTTTCCTATTACTTTCTACGGAAAATCTATAGTATTTATTTTCTGGAAATGGATTAACCTTCTACTGACTCCAGTAATCCAAACTTTGCATGGAAGTTTAAAGATTATATGCCTAGTACCTGCAATAAAGTTGACCATTTCCATTACAATTTTGTTTCCTTTAAAATATTCTCCCCATAAAGTAATTTTGTTTTCTGATTTCACAGACTGGAAATTTGTCAATTCTTAAACCAACAGAGTTATCTTAGGTACCATAAATATGCAGTGTTGTAGCCTTGTTGGTCCCAGGATATTAGAGAGACAAAGTGAGTGAGATAATACCTTTTATTAGACCAGCGTCTATTGGTGAGAGAGAGACATTTTTGAGCTTACACAGACCTCTTCTTCAGATCTGGGAAACTAAGGCTTTGTCTACACTAGCCCTTTTCTCGGTAAAACTTTTGCCGGATAGGATATGAAAAAACCCACCCCTGACCGACATAAGTTTCACCAACAAAAATGCCAGTGTGGACAGCTATGTTCACAGACACAAATGCTCTCCCCTCAACATAGCTACCACTGCTTATTTGGGGTGGTTCAATTATGCCGGCAGGAGAGTTCTCTCCCACTGGCACAGTGGCTACATGGGAGACCTTACAGTGGCGCAGCTGCAGCCGTACAACTGTGCTACTGTAAGGTCTGTAGTGTAGACATAGCCTAACTCAAAGCGTCACGACTAAATACAAGATCTGAACAGATTGTTTAGTATAAGTATTTAATGCATATTTAAAGGGACCATTCAAAGTGAAACGGCTCCTTAACACTCTTCCAAGTCATAAGGAAGAAATGGGGAGGGAAGCAACTGGGAGAGAGTTGTTAGCGGGTTACAGATTGTTGTACTAAGCCATAAATCCAGTGTCTCTATTCAGTCCACAGTTGGACTGGAAGAGGTGGAAGAGTCACTCCGAGACCTTGACCGGTCTCGATTGGTCTTATACAACCTTTTCCTCAGCACAGTTGACAGGAAATGGCTCCTCTGCTTCTTCAGAGGTGCCCGCTCTGGAATGCGAAATGGAAGTACACTCAGAATCCCACTATGGTCTCCAACCTGATAAGGGCTTCCGTACCAAAGTAGATGCTGCTTCAGGCAAAGGTCCGAAGCCACTTGAGTCAATTTCTAGAACAATCTGCAGACCGCACAATGCTCTTTAACGTGGGCCTCACTGAGACAAAGCAAAGCAATCAACCACATCTGGGGACCACAGTTGGGAAATGCTCCCCCCACATGAAAAACAGTGGACATCGAGAAAATCTAAATGATCACAACTAATGCTGATCTAACACTCAGGGTACTACTATTTACAACAAGAGAAAACCAAACTAGTTGATGGGTTGCGAGGTTAAGACCACACAGAACTCTGATTCCAGCCATGGGTAGTGCAAAGGAACTAAGGGAGGTTTGGGGCAGTGCCACCTCATGTAGCCAGAGGAGAGGCTACAGCCCCGTGGTGCGAGCGCTGCCCCTCTACAAGTACTGGTAGACAAATTTACACTGGGCATGCATACAGCTATGTGGAATGCATGGCGGCCTCTACTCGAAGTTTTCAATTACTGCTATGTTCTTTCTTTATTCATAAACATCTATATCAAAAAGTAGATTTGCAGATACTTTAATTAAAGAAATCACTGAGTAGATCCAACTTTCAGGGGACTGAACTGCTTCTTAATTAAAGAGTAAGCTTCAATAATCTAAACATTACTTTGAGATATTTTATCTATTTGATTAACATTCCTAGGCAGAGAACTGTATTTCAGCTAATTTGCTACTATCACCACTTATACTTTGGGTATTATGAATGATTGAGATAATGTGAAGATGCATAGAATTAAGCATGGCTGTCTCATTTTAGTGTAGGATAACAGCCACCAAAAAAAGGCTTCAAATCTGCAATGAGTTTAACTTGAGTAGATTCCTTTGCCCACATGAAGCCGTACTGAAATCACTGAAATGTATACATTTTAATTTCACATATACTGACAATAACAACTTTTCTGTAACACTAGTCAAAGTGTCTACTTTTAAAAAACTAGCTTTAAATTTGTTGTAAAATTTAGATTGTTTTAAAAACTAGCTTAAACACATCTTGCTCCTTTCAGTCCAAACAATTAATACAAAACATCAGTGAGTTAAATAAGAACTTCTCATTTGAAAATGTGATTTATTTTTAAGGAGAATGTAGGGAAATTCCTTACCTCCACGCAGTCAGTAATTTCCCTGTTCAGGAATATATGTATCCCCTCATTTTTCCCTATGGTTTGCATTATTCACTGGCTGTATACATTATGACACACTATTTATTCTAGTCTTTAATTCAGAGACAACTGCATGCCTTCCTTGTGCCTCCCTATGCCTTCCTGGGAATTTCACTAATAAATCACTGTACTGTATTTATGTAACAGGTTGCATTTCACCAATGCAAATGTAGTCTCCAAACAATCCATACTTCAAAGGTAGCTGAAAGACACATACCTAAAGGGGTTCTTGTCTTTGGCATCACATAATTGAAGCTCTTTGCAAGGAGATTTATTTTCTGTATCTTCCTGCTTTGTCGTCTCTGACACAGATTTCCCAGATGATCGATTATGAGCTGAAGATTTTGAGCCAGTGTGACCAGGGCTAGGACATTTTCTGTCACTATTAAGAAAAAAATGGATTAAGTTTTGACATCTGAGCTGTCAGTTTATTTTCTATGTGGTTGAAGATTCATTGCTGTGATTAAAGAAATACTGATACAGCAAGAAATCATATATTTAAAGAAAAATAAAATTTTCTTCTCTGCTACTAACAAAATTTTATAAACTGACAAAACTGGAGCTCTAGCTCCAGCCACAACTTCAAGGCACTAGGTATAAGGCTATTTTTAGAGCACTAGCACCAGTCCTTCCAGCTCGAGTCTGTCGACTAGGGCTTGGAGGCTCATGGTCATTTGCTCCAAAATGCTGTGTAAATGTACCTGTATTGTCACAGGTAAAACTTCCACTGATTTTAATGGGAGTAAAGTTGGCCCAACAGTGAGTGCTTTTGAAAAGCCTACCAATATAATATTAATACAAAATAATTTTAAAATTACTTTTCACAATTTTTGTTTTAAAAATATATGCATTCTTGTGTCTTGGACAATCAAAATAGATTAGGGCCTGATATTGTTCCTATTGAAGTGAAGTTACTGCAGGCACCAATGAAACTAGTCAGTTTGTAGTCAGTTTCATTTTCTAGTTCTAATACATTAGCACAATCCTACAATCTGGGGATAATTTAACCAGAGAGTGACCCTTTCATAGCTGAACACCCTCTTTGTTTTTACCTGTTAAGTGGGGTGTCTCCACGAAAACAGCATTTAATACTACATATTCAAAATTCAAGGGCATTATAAGTGAAAACCAGATGAAATTCTGGAGTGCAAAAAAGTCACCATTAGCACATTTCACTCAAATACAGCCCTTAGAAATACTGCAAACCCCTTCCTCACTCCAGGTGTTTGCAATTGATTTTGGTGTAAAAGCCTGAAATTGTTGAAAACAAACATATGAAGAGCCCCTTGCCACCTCAATCATCTTCTCCCCAGTGCTTCTAATAAAAACCGGTTACTAACCTTTCCAAAACCATTGTTCTTTGAGAGGTCTTGCTCTTGTCCATTCCACGTTAGGTGCAAGCGTGTAGTGTGCACTGTTGCTGGAGATTTCTGCCTCTGTGATATCCCCCAAGTCAGCTCTAGCGACCGCTGGTGCCTTGCGCTCAGGCTCTGGTATAAGGAGCCTGTTGGACCTAAACCCTTTCTGTTCCTTTTTGCCAGTTAACTCTGACAAAGGGGCAGGAGAGTGGGTCATGGAATGGATGAGCAACACGTCTCAAAGAACAACAGTTAAAGAATTAAAAAGAGTTACTAACCTTTCTGTGAGTGCTTGCTCATGTCCATTCCATGTTACATGACTCCTAAGGGAGTCATGAACACATGCATTGCAACACTACCCTACCAAACTTGGCATCATCTCTTGCCTGCTGGGTGATGTCGTAATGGGAGGAAAAGGTATTTAATGATGACCAGGTCGCTGCTCTTCAGATGACTTGGATTGGGACCTTAGTCAGAAACACCCCAAACAAAGCCCAAGCTCTTTTTGAATGAGTAGTCAAGATGGCAGGAGGCGGGACGACCACCTGCTTATAGCACATACAAATGCAGGAAGTGATCCAGGATGAAATTCTCTGGGCCAAAAGCGGTCGGCCTTTTATCCTGTCTGCTACTGCCACGAAGAGCAGCATGGATTTACCGACTAGCTTGGTCCTCTCAATGTAGAAGGCCAGGGAATGTCTAAAATCCAGCATGTGGAGACGCTGCTCCGCTAAATTCTTGTGTGATTTCTGGAAGAAAATAGCCTGATTACTATGAAACTGCGAGACAACCTTTGGGAGGAACTCTGAGTGGGGGCACAGTTGAACTATTTCCATACAGAACAATGTATATGGGGGTTCCAGTGTAAGGACCCTTGTTTCTGAGACCCTCCTAGCCAAGGTAATTGCTACCAGGAAGGCAACCTTCTAGGAGAGGTATGACTGAGGGCACAATGCCTGCGGCTCAAAAGGAGGGCCCATGAGTCTTGCCAGGACCAGGTTTAGGTTCCATGGTGGGATAGGTTTGCAAATTTGAGGGTAAAGTCTCTAATTCCTTGAAGAAGCAGACGGACATTTCGTGTGAGAAGATCAATCTACCATCCACTGGACGGTGGAGGGCTGAGACAGCCACCAGATGCCCTTTCAGAGATGAAAGGGCTAGACCCTGTTGTTTCAGATGGAGCAAGTATTCCACTGAATTGGTGAGAATCCTCACTGGGAATACCACACTGAAAAACGCTTCCCAGTCACTCTAGTAGACAGTTTCCTGCTACTTACCAAGACCTGATGGACTTGTTCTGCCAGATTCAACCATGGAGCTTCAATGTGGTCAGGTGGAGGGTCCCGAGGTTCAAATGGAATAAATGTGTGATCTTGCGAGATCAAATCTGGGAGGGTCAGGAGTGGCAGTAGGGGTGCTACTGACAGATCCAGCAGTGTGCCAAAGCAGTGTTGTCAAGGCCATGCTGGGGCTATAAGGATGACCCTTGCTGTGTCTCCTTTGACTTTCAGAAGGACCTTGTGCACCAGAAGAATGTGAGAAAACACAGAATAGTTCTGTCCATGGAAGTAGGAAAGCATCAGAGAGAGCCAGGGCTGTGACTGTGCAGTGAGCAAAACTGATGGCATTTCCTGTTCTGTTTGGTTATGAACAGGTCTACAGGGGAGATCCCCACATCTGGAAGATGGATCTGGTCTCCTCTGATGAAGGGGGCAAGATCTGGTAAGGGAACTGATATAAAGCCTTCAGATGCCCCTTCAAAAGTTCTATTTGGGGCCTTTGTATCTGTGAATACAGTAGTGAGGATAAGGTAGAGGGCAGCTGCCTGTGCTTGTAACCCCTGCTCCATTTTGAAACGGGTCCTGGCAAGGCAGCAGAGCTGAGAAGCGGGTCAGCTGTTGAAGTCTGAAATGACTCCTTGAAAGTGCAAGGAGTAGAGGTGCAGGGAGACGAGGGTAGGCCTGGAATCCTTCAGAACATGAAGTTTTGAGTCTGTCTGCTCAGAGAAGAAGGAAGTTCCCTCGAAGGGAAAATCTTGGATGGATTGCTCAGGTGGGAGCTCCAAGGACTGAAGCCAGGAGCATCACCTCATGACCTCAGCCAAAGCCGTAGTTCTGGCTGCCACATCAGCTGTGGCTAGGGCTGCTTCGGAGGAAGCCCTGGCTATGGTCTTCCCTTCCTCCATTCTTCACAATGGAGAACATGTGCCTGGAGTCTTGTGACAATGAGTCCTTAAACTCTGCCATGGAATCCCAAATGTTATAATCATACTTCCTGAGCAAGCCCTGCTGGTTGGAGATTAAAACCTGTAACCCACCCTTAGTATAAATCTTTCTATTGAACAGATCTAACTTTTAAAGTCCTTTTGCCTGGGGGTTGTGCCTAGCTACCCTTGTCTGTTTCTCTCATTGGCCCCTGTGACCGCAAGGGACCCAGGAGGAGGGAGGGAATTCAGGTATTCATATCCCTTGGCAGGAACATAGTACCTTTTCCCTGCTCTCTTTAAGGTGGAAGGCAGAGAGAATGGGGTCTGCTATAGAGACCTGACTGGACCTGTAATGACATCATTGAGAGGTAGGGCCGCTTTTGATGGGGCTGCGGTAGTCAAAATGTCAATAAGCCTATGTAGGGACTTTTTAAGAACCTTCACCTCTAGTCCCAGGTTAGAAGCCATAATTTTGAATAGTTCCCGGTGACGTCTAAAGTTGTCCTGTGGCACTGAGCTGTTTGGTCCCAAGAAAGCTTGATCTGGGGAGTAAGAAGAGACCTGTGCTGGTGGGGGGCCTTCCTGCTCCTCTTCTGCACTTATCACGTCACATAGGCCTAAATCCTGAGTGTCACTACTGAGCTCGGTACCGGAGTCTGGGTGAGGGGCTGATGGCGTGGGAGTCTCTCTGGGACACCACTGAGTATGAACAGCTGGAAGGCAGTCTTGGTACCGGCAGGAAAACCCCCCCGATTCCAAAATGGCCACTGGACCTGCCAGGTACTAGGGGCAGCACCCGTGCTGAGATCCAGTGGGATGTAAGTTAAGTACTAGCGACAGCCCCTTGTTTGTGTGCAGGGCTCCACCTCCAACTCAGAGGATGAGGCATCTTGAGGAGACTGTGGGTGGCGGTGCAGTACCCTTACTTCTGCCAACCACTGCTGAGGATCCAAGAAGTTTTCATCAATGACAGTAGGGCCTGTTTCCCCCAATCGGTACCAGAGGACCCAGTGCTGGAGAGGAGCTCTGGGTAACCTGTTCCCTCCTGCTCGATCCTCCCATCGGCACTGTTAGTTGTCCCATCAGGGTCAGCAGAACCTGGAGTGGCAGCAGGTCCTTGGATGCTGCAAAGGCCTCTGAGCTGGACAGTACCATAGTCCCACTGGCGCCACAATATTCTCCCACTGTCGGTGGATGGTCCCGCATCAGACTCAATGACACCTGCAAGCAGGGTGGAGTCAACGGTGCTGCTAGCGGAGCAGGAGTGGCCTGAAAGGGGTCACACTCTGCTTGCTTATCCTTTCTTGGTTCCAGGGATATTCTCTCTCGGACCATGTTTCTCAGTACCAGAGAGGTTAAACCAGGCCTGCTCAACATATGGCCCGCGGGGGCTCACTGCAAATCTGTAAATCGGGGGGGGGGGGGGGGGCCCGGGGGGTGCGGCGAGCTCCTGTAGGGCAATGTGTTTGGCTCTGCGCTGAGCCAAACATGCTCCCCTTTCCCTCTGAGTAAAGCTGCCGCACGGCAGTGCTCTATGGGGGCAGGGCTGCGTCACGCTCCTCCCTCCCTTGGAGTAATGCCGCCACACGGCAGCAGTGGGTTGGATGGTGTGTGGGAGTCCCAAGGGTCTGTCAGGGTGTGTGTGGGGTGAGGGGTGAATAGGGGTCGGGGAAGTCAGGGAATAGGGAGCAGAGTGGGTAGGGTGGTGGTTAGGGGCGGGGAGTCTCTGGAGGGAGTGGTCAGGAAGCAGGGGGGTTGGATGGAGTGTGGGAGTTCCAGGGGTCTGTCAGGGGGTGGTGGATAGGGGTCAGGGCAGTCAGGGGACAGGGAGCAGGGGAGTTGGGTAGGGGGTGGGGTTCTGGGGGGTCCCTGGAAGGGGCCGTCCGCGGCCCCGGGCGGCCGCGCCGGCCCGGCCCGCCCCCCCCCCCCCCCCCTGTCAGGGTGTATGTGTGTATGGAGAGGGGTCGGAGCAGTCAGGGACAGGTAGGATTCTAGGGGGGCAGTTGGGGGAGTCTCAGGAGGGGGCAGTCAGGGGACAAGGAGCAGGAAGGTTTAGATAGGGGGTGGGGTCCTGGAGGAGGAGTAGTTAGGGGACAAGGAACAGGGTGGGTTGGGGGTTTTGAGAGGATGGGAAGTGGGAGGGAGTGGATGGGGATTTTTGGCCCACAGCTGTTTTCTTTGCGGTAATATGGCCCTCACCACTTTCCAAGTTGTGCAGGCCTGGGTTAAACAGTGCCGAGGAATGTGTTGCCAGTGGGGTGCTTCACACCAAAGCGAAGGTGCTCGATGCCAAGTCCGACTAGCTTGGCTCCAACGCTGGCCTAAGTGTGACTTTTATCAGGATAGCCCTTAGTCTAGCCTCCCTGTCCTTTCTCGTACAAGGCTGAATATGTGGTAGATTTGACAACACTCTTGTACATGAGCTTCCCTAAGACGCTTCAGTCAGCTGGAGCATAGGTCGCTCACCAGTATGGGCTTGGTGCAGGGTTTGGAGCCTGGAAACTGGGTCATTCCTGGCTCCAGGGGCAGAGGATGCTCCTCTAAGCTACAAGAGGGTGGTCTAACTAAATAGTACACACTAATACTATATACACTATGTACACTACTACTAGAAATTAAAACTGAAGATAACTAACAAGAGAATAATAGAAATCACTGATTGATTGTCTTGCCAATGCAAGATAAGTTGTTTGAGCGACTGTCACGGGTAGTAAGAAGGAACTGAGAGAGTGCGGGGTTGGCTGGGCCCCTTATATTGGTGCATGAGCGTACTGCATCACAGGGCACTAGAGCGAGCACGACAGATACCACTGAGGGGAAAATCTCCAGCAACAGTGCATGCACATCTAATATGGAACGGACATGAGTAAGCCACTCGAAGAACAAATCGCCCCAGGGCCTTAACTTCAGGTCTGTTGCTGCTATTGCAAAACTCACCCCCAATTTGATCTACCATTCCCCACCCCAATAAAACCAAATTTCTTAGGGCTGTTCTTCAAGCATCAACACTCATCTATACATGTCAGTTAAACTGCTCTAGCAAATGTAAAAACAAAATGAATCATTTCCACAAGTGAAATTAACCATGAAATAACTGATTTTAAACAATAATTAACATCTTAATGATCTGTACACTTAGCAGGAGTAAAAATGAACTCTTGTTAAATCATACGTAATGAAATCAACATAAATTTTTGTCAGCTCAATCTGCAGGCTCAGCTCCAATAGGGCCATTTCTTCTCTGGAAATGGTAATGCAGAGAAAAGCACAGGCTTTTCAAGATAATACAACTTTCAAGTTCTGAAAATGATGCAATATAGCATTTAGATAAAATATTATTGTAAGTTAACTCTATTTAGATCTTAATTACTTGATTACAGGAGAGGCTGATCTTTCATATACTTCTATCTTTCTGTTCTTGGGGACAGATGGACTGGCTAGCGGCATCTCTCCACTTAAACGATCTGGTAAGATACGTTCTTTGTTCAAGTTGACTTCAGAATATGGGCAGCTGACAACACAGAAAATTGAAGAGGAGAAGAGAAATGCTTCCATTAGCTCAGACATTGAACAAACTTTCCTTAGTTTAAGTGAACTGACTATAAATTCCAGCTGGAAACAGTGTGAACAACAAAGATGGAAAGAAATGCCTGGGTGTATTCTCACTTTAAAATATTATCAAATACACTAGATCTTCAACATGCCAATCTGTCTGCTCATATCTTGCTCTTTCTTTCTACAGTAATTTACTGCCACACAACCAGTATTATGGAATACATTCTAGAAACAAATAGAAAATCAAGCACAGATGGATGTTCATTAAAACATCAGCTAAAAGAGAAAACTGGAACTGTGCTACACACCAAACTTAACTGGCAAATATTTCCTTTTACTTCACAAAGAAAAAGCAAACCTGCTGTGTTGCAGTCTTGACGCTTTTATTTTCAAATTGACTTTTCCCACCACACAACTACCTCAGAATACTAGCCAGACTCCCATGGATACTGGTCCTCCTCCCATTTAGGTTGTCCTGCTGATTTCTGAGTGGTCCAACAGTATTGAATTGAGAATATACACCAGACATTATGACCATTTATTCTTTCCCTCACACTCCCTCTACTCCACATAATCTACTTGTATGGAATTATCAGAATCATGCTACCATGGTTATTTGTCCTGCAATATATTTTACAGAAAGAATTACCACTACACTATTCAACTCTGACTGGAAACAGTGATTGGCCCACATTCTGATTGGCCGTTAGCATTTTTAAAATTATATTACATTCAAAAATATGTTAAAAGAATGTTATTTATATTACAAAGCCAAGCACTTGAAAGTTAGGAAATGCCATATTTACAGTTGTTCACAACCTGGCCCATCCTGTGCAGTGAATGAGGCAGGAGTCCTGTGGAAACAGTAGTGTTTGATCATGTAATTAAAGACATTATCATAATACACACAAAGGGACTGGATAAGATTGCCTTGGTAACCATAAGACAGACAAAAATTATTCTTTTACTATCTTTAAAGTCCTTGACTTTGCACCCTAAATAGCATAGTCTTCATACTGGGCATTTCCTAGTTTATTTTTTAAATGAGCAATGGTCAAGCTCAATTTAATTATGTGTAGCTGTAACAATCTTCCCATCTTCTATCATCAGCAGAACCCTGAGACTTCAGCATCGCCCTACCCGGCAAACTACATACAATGGCAACAGGAGAAGGCTTCCCACACAGGAAGATGGGCTGCTGACACTACGTATTGGATCCAGAGAATGGTCAAGGGGAGCCCAGTGCAGGTTCAAGGAGAAGGACTTGCTGGAGGAAGACGAAATTTCTCTTCCACTCTCCTGCTATATCTGCTTTGGCAGCTCCCAGTTCAGTGCAACTGTCTGCTGCTACAGCTGCTTCGGCAGGAATGGGAGCTCAGCCTCAGGATACTCACTGATTTTGGCAGGCTGCACCAATGTTTTCCTGAGGAATTCAAGTTAGAGAAGGAAATGGTGATTTTTAGACTTTTATAACATTATGGCCATGAGGCCATGTGGCCCTATGTCATTGGTTGGGACTTGAAGCTTTGGGAAAGGAAGGCTATGGACTGACACCTTTCCATTGGGAGGTAAGCTGTGGTAGTCCTGAAGTTGAGGACTATGAAGGTTATGTGCTATATTGATTGTAACTTAGATTTATGCAAGTTCAGTTTCAGGTCCAGACAGGAAAACAGCTTCCTGATTATTAAGATATTGTTTTGGATCTGGTTGCTTGATGCTCCATGAATTAGCTATCATCAAGGTATGGAAATACTTGAACACCAGAACGATGGACGTGGGTTGCTACTATTGCCTTGCCCTCAGTGAAGACCCCTGAGGCAGATGACAGTCTGAAGGAAGTATCGCCAAGTGGAAGTATGAGTCCTGAAATCAAGGGCAACATACCAATCTCCAAAGAAGAGATGAAGAGGCACAAATGATCATCACAAACTTGATTTTTTTGATTAAATGGTTTGCTTGCTAAAACCTAGCATGGGATGTAGGCCACCAGATTTCTTTGGGATCAGAGAGTACTGGGAATAGAAGCCTTTGCCTCTGTGTTGGTAAGAAACTTCTTCTGTTGCTTCCAGTTCCACCCCGCCATGCTCTTCCAGATTTAACCCAAATGTCTCTATCCCGGTATTGCATTTTTTTGCAGGGGAGGAGGTGGGAGGCTAGGGGATGGAAGACAAAGGCACAGGCTCTGATTTAGCAAAACAATTAAGTGTGTGCTTGATACCAAAGGGACTTAAGTATATGCTGAAATGCCTTGATGAATCAGCATCGTATACTAATTAAGGTCAAAACACTCTGAGTCAGGAGATGTAAGGTATACTCTCAGCTCAGCAACCAAGCTAGTATGTGCCGTTGGGCAAGGTGTTTAATTTTTCTGTGGCTTCCCATGCTCACAATGGTTTTATGTGGCTTCATTTATTAATGTACATAACCTGTTTTGTGGTCTTTGATGGAAATTCTATAAACATATATCAAATATTAGTTTAAGTTGTATATTATTAAAACATATTACAATGGAATCTGAAAATGTTTGTCTTCTTTTCTGAAGGACATGTTTAATTTGTACTTAGATAAAATAATAACATATTCTGCAAGAGTACAGTGTGGGGGGGGGGTAAGAGTAAGTGTGTGTGGGGGGGGGCAATACTACAAAATATCTTGCACAAAGAACTCCCACTAGAATCTTTCAACTGCACACTCAGAGACTTCTGTTTATCAACTGTGTTTCCACTTATAAATTCTTAAGTCTGAAAAATACCAAACAGCCATTCTTCTTGGAACTTGCTTATTTACACAGTAAGTCTGTGGTTTTTATTTTAATATTTTATGGAAATGTAAAGATATAGTATTAATCATCAGTTATAATATTAATGATGCTCTAAAGCACTTTACTTGAGCATATTTTTGGTGCAAGTCAGCCCCTAATTAAAGGTACTACAGAAAGTTGTAGGAACACTTCATAATGTACTCCTTGATGTTTGGATTACTCAGAGAAATAAAAATAAGAAGAATTCCCATGATTTCCATTTGTCAGTTTAATTTTAACAAAAAACACAGCGAGCATGAACTTACCTATGAGTTATGTAGGTTTAAATCAATCAATGAATCCCTCCTGAGCCTCAATGCCTCCAGCTTTCCATTTAACAGGCCAGCTATGAAGCATTAATAATTAATCTTGTTATACCTACATTAAATAAAACGTTTCCTTTATATGAGTGTCTCTATATCTTAAAGACAACTGACTTCATTGACTTGGCAGGCCTGATAAGGTTATTTGTAAATTAAGTTTGTTTTTCAGCTTTTTCTCTTTAAGGGGAACTTGGTAGCTCTGGGGACTTATAATGGCATATTAAGCCTTTCAACTCTAGGTCACTGCTTTGAGTTCAATCCAGGTTAGAGACATTAAATTATCATCAGAGCTGGTTCACTGGGTGAATCTCCAAATTTTTAAAGCCCCCATCACAGACAGTACTAACTGACAATCTGGGCAGACAGCTAAAGGACTGAATTGTCACGGAGACTAAGCTACGCTAAGTGAGGACAGTGTCACATTGAGATGGCAGTGCTGGACAGGCTTGCTTTGCAACTGTTCTGGGGACACAGGACTACTGTTTCCAGAGCTGTCAATCCAGCACTTTCCATAGGCTAAGCACAAAATTTATTTTATGAAAATAAACTTTACTCTGGAAGACTCAAGAATAATTAAGAGTAAAAACATACATGCTTATTATTTCTGTTTTTATGGCATTCATTGTCTCTCCCACTGACACTAATTCATGCAACTAAGTTACAGATTTGGAACTAATAATAAAACTGGACACAATTTTATTGCTTTGCTGTCTAAATATCTCAGGAAATACAACTGTGTTCACTGTAATCCCTCACTACTTGCCAAACATTAGGTCTTTACTAAGCACCAGGACCACAAGAGATACTAATAAGGAAAGGAGGCCATTCTCAATAACATAACTGAGACTCTGGGTCAACATGAACAAGTATTCTCTCTTAACATCCACATATTGTTAAGAATTGCCTGCAACTATGACGAATGGAGAAATGTTCTTTTCCCACCCTGCTTATCTGAAAAATTATGAATGTGCTACAACTGAGGACCTTTGGAGCAGACTAGCTTTAATGTTTATTCATCAAGAGTTGACCCATGACCCTAGCAAAATACGAAATACAAATGATGGCTTTTCATGAGTGCCAGGATTTGAAGATTGTTGCTTGCTATAAGCACACATTTCACTATCATAAATATACAGCTAATTTGCATAATGCTACCTATTTGCGTACTGGTCCCACAGCTTCTACCCTCATTTCAAAATCTTAGATTCATTACTGAGAACAAGTCCTTATTATCATTAACTTTTTCAAGAAGTGCACACTTTAACCCTGTCACAATTAATCATCATATGCTTTTGTCTGGCTCCAAACTGCTTAGAATTGTAAAATGATCCTTCTGTCTGCTCACAGGCATTTACTCCGCACACATATTGTACCTTATCATGATAGATAAATAAATACATACATAAATAAAAGCAGCATGGTTAAAATACAAGTTGAGGTTGCTGAAATGAAAGAACCAAAGAACTGTACCTGGATGGGGATAATTTTACCATTTTTGCAATACATTCACTAATTCAGGAGAAGAGTAGGGACACAATTTTAGAATCCTTAGGATGACCTGGATTATCAGGTTCCAGATAAACAAGAAATCTCATTTTTCCTCAGAACTATTTAAAGAGAAAATCTATCCAGTTCACAGGGCAAACTAATCAGTGAAATAATAATGTAATGTATTTACTATGAAGAGGCAAATTTTTCAGTTTTATGAACAACAAAATCCCTTTGATTAGTTTTCTTATCCCCAGAGCTATTGGTCATTGTGTATATGATAGGATTTCTAAGACTACAGTAAAAATAAAATATAATAAATTGCAATGGAATTCAGTTCTTTTCTCAATATTCAGAATAAAAAATTATAATAACTGTAAGTAGAACAGAAACTCTAGAGAACAATGAAAGGCAACACAGAAGCTGCACTGACAGTAAGGGTCCCCCCTACCCACTGAAATCGCTGAGAGCTGGGTTTTAGAATGTAACACTGCAGCAGAAGAGAGACAGCAGTAGCTGTGAGCCAGTTACAGAGGGGCGGCAGCAAGGCATTGCTCAATACCCACCACCCATGAATACACAGCTGAATTCTGGGTCTCTGCTAACCAAGGACTGCTAACTGTGAGTGAGGTGCCACAGAGAGAAAGAGGAGTGGTGTGATAAGGGACATTCATCTGCTGGACTTGCACACCGCAAGGTGAGCAACTGAGACAAAGGACACTGCCCAATGCACTGTGGGATGGACGTTTGCCTGTGGTTACCTGCTTATGAATTATGGTTGTGGTGTTTTCCCTGATTAACGCTGGCTCCCCTTTTCCCTTTGAAAAGAAGTTTTATTTTGTTGTACACAGACTCAGTGCTTGTGAGAGGGGAAGTACTGCCTCTTAGATGCAACCAGGGTGGTGTTTAGTTTTCAGAGGTTACTGGGAGAAGGCTCAAACCAGTTCTATTTTCTGTTGTTAAGAGAAACCCTAGACATTGAACCCCACGCTTGTTGCAGCTGACTCCACTTGCCAGAAGTGTTACACCCTCCCAACATAAAAATGTTTAGTGCAAAATCTGTTTTAGAGGTGAGAAGATTAATGAACAGATAAAATTTTTCTAACAACTACTTATTCTCATTGTTCCTTTTAAAATTTCCACACTGGACAAGTTAAGGGCTTCATCTTGCTCTCACTGAATTCAATAGCAAAACTCCCCTGAATTCAATGGTGCAGGATCAGGGCCTGCAAGTTTCTGGGCTAATAAAAGTAGGATGGGGCAGTGGCAAAGGAGACAACCGGGATGGCAAAGGCTACTAGATCTTAACTATGACCAAAGTTGAAGCAAATGTGTTCCCATCAGCTGCGGGAGGCTCCTTGTGTATGCATGAAATCAGACTAAATTATCAACAATCCCTTGTGTTTTTTTTTCTTTGCTTTTGTGATTGATTTCAGTGCTAGAAGAGCAAAGATAACCTGGACCCAAAGACTCTCTGTTGAATGTTCCTCCCCACACCATGAAAGTGGAAGCAGCTGCAAAGAGGCAAGACTAAAAAAGCATAAAAAACTCAAAAGAAAAGATGCACAGAAAAGAAAAGATAAAAAGGCAACAGAATGACAGAAGAACAGGGAATGAAAAAGATAAAAGGGAAAGAAAAATGGAGAGAAGGTGGCAAATATGCCAGAACAGAGCAAAGAGGAGACAAAATGGAACCCACCTGCCAATATATTGTAAGAAGGCACCAACATAAAGACCAAACAAAAAAAAAGCAAACTGATTCAAAACAATTTACCAAGTGGCACACCTTTAGACACATGCGAGTTGACAGCACACATTGGTACCACAGATATTTTTTTTTTTTTTTTTTTTGACAAATACCAGGAAAAGCTCCAAGTGGTTAGATTTGGCTGAGGATTATAGGAGTTTCTCTTGTGCCAGCTCCTTTGGTTCTACTTGATATTTATTTCTGAGTCTAACACGTTGCACTGATTGTATTTCACTCATTGGGATCCTACGGTCAGCTTGTACTATATTTTTTAAAACAGCAACAAAACTGGTGACTTCTGTGATATTTCTCCCTCTTTCCTTTCCATTCTCCATTTGCTGAGTCTTCCTCAGGAAGGCCCTGGAATCCATGATTTCTTGAATGTGCTTCAGAGAAGTACATTAGGCAGGCAGCTTTAGCAGCAGGCCCATCAGTCAAAGGTGATGACAGAAATATGGATTAAGGATTTAAAAAGTGCTTTGACAATTTTTTTTAAAACCGCAAACAAAAGCCATGATAAAACTACCACCCTGTTCATTTCAACTGGTACAAAGTTGCAGCTGCACAAGAGAGTTCTTTTGCATCCTTTTCTAATCCAAACAGCCACGAGTAGTCTTTTTGGAACAAAAAGAAAAAGCAGCCGCATCTCTCATTTGCAATGAGAAAAATGCTGGACATATTTTTCCTAGGCACACCTTGCTGCAGTGAAAATACAGATTGTTAATGTTAATTTCTACATGCTCACCATAGCAACTGAAGTCGACATGGATCTAATCCTTTTTCCAGTTTGGCTCTGCTTTCTTTAGAACAGCAAATTAAAAGAAAGTATATGCAAGCTCTCTTTCTAAATGATATAATCATACCAAGCGACAATTAAGCTACAACTTTTTATAGCACATACCTATGATGGCCCATGTGTCTTGCTCGTTTTATGTGTCCAACTCCTTTGCATCCTGCAGTAGGGCATCCTCCATGTTCTAAAGCTTCCACTAATTCCAAGGGACCTACATATCAGAACACACGAGAAATTAGAAAAGTTATACAAATTTACACGCAAGCAAGGACTGGAGGATTACATTAACACACGGAAATGTAACCAGATACACAGCACACAACTTAAAGTACTTATTTAAATGTATTTTGAAAAAGTATGATGGAGACTAGTGTAATATGTTTTAAAGAGGAAATAAAAATGTCCTGTGTAAATGAACCTCTATCGAAAAGCTATATAATTAATAGTCCATAAAAAAGTACACACAATGTAGAACTTTTATTGTAATATCTCTTAGATTAATCACAATTCAGTTGTAACAATGTTACTTTGAAAGAGCAGAGTCAAACTAAGACTTCCTGTTGTGCTTAAAGACAGAGACCGGTTCATAATGGATACTGATCTTTGAGGTTCTTAGTATGAATTTTCCAGTAAATGAAGAGGTGGAAATCAACGATGAAGACAACGTTAGTAAGAGCAAGTCATCAATGTGTTTTTCACAGGCTTACTCCACTGAACTTTTGGGAATATCTGGTTTTCATCAATGGATAATACAGTGAGGATTGTGGAGGCTTTGAAGAATATGACTGTAGACATTAGGTTTGGTACACAAACAGGCAGTACATGATCCATGGTGTCAGCAAGTCAGACACTGAAATTCTGCAATTTAGCAAATGGAGAAATCTCTTCTGAACAACAGCACACATGAATTGTTTTTAGTATTTTTCTTTCTTGAAAAAACACACATGCACAGATATATGCATGAAAGACAAGATTTACTTAAAGAAATCTTCCTACATGACATACATATATTTTCATTCACAGCAAAACGAGAGTGTCAGAGAGATATTTAATTTTCAGCCATATTTCAAAAAAGTATTTTTTTAATTCATTTCCCGGTTACACCAGTGTGACTCCACTGAAATCAGAGTAAACACTGGCTTAAATGGTGTAAAGGAATGGAGAACTGAGCTTCTTATCTTGTTTACATTAAAAAAACCAAAGTCCATAACCACAATGCAATATTTAAAAAAATAACATCACACAAATGCAATCGGGCAGACAGCATACCCGGAGCTGGATTTTGTGAGTGAATTTGTATAGCTAACTTTCTTTCACAACTACCTCAACTATGCATGTGAATGGATAACTAGATGAAAACCCTGTCTTGCACACACAAATCAGAGACAGAAATGCAGATGCATTTTGATCATGCACTTTGGAACAGTCAGGCCCAAAAGGTATCCATATGGCTTAACAGGTTAATATTAATCTCACTGCTGATTTAAATAACTTTCAAGGATGTTGATTACATCCACTGTGCAGCACATTAAATATCAGAAATACTATTCCTATTACAGAGAAAAAATTTAGTCAAAGTCCTCTGTCCTAACCTGTCCAAGGTAACAGTCCAGGTACAACCTGAATGTTAACTCCAATGCCAGGAGCAACAAAAAAATAAAACTGTTTCTTTGGGTAGAAGTTTGCTCCTGCTAACAAGTTCTTATGGAGGTCAGCCTAGTAGTCAGCGTTAGAACAATGTCAGAGTTAGAACAATATTTATCCATGGACAGGATCCTAGATTGGTCTCTAGGAGCCGGAATCGCAGCCAAGTCAATGAATTCTGTGTAATGCCAGGGAAATTCCAGAAGACTGTAAGTGCTAATGTTGTGCCAATACTCAAAAGAGACAATGTGGATAATCTGATTAACTATAATCCAGTTAGCCTGATAACAATCCCAGCCAAAACAACAGAAAGGTTGGCATGGGATTAAATTAATAAAGAATTAAAGGACAGGGATATAACTAATGCCCGACTACATGATTTCATGGAGAAGAGGTCTTTGTCAAACAAAACTGCTTGCATTTTTTTGGTGAGATTACAAGTGTGGCTGATAAAAGACATGGATATAATACGCTTAGATTTTTGTATGGCATCTGACTTGGTACTGAACAACATTCTCATTAAAAATTAGCCACCATACAACATCAATACTGCACAGGTTAAATGGATTAAGAACTGGCTAACAGAGATCTGAGAAAGTAATTGCCATGGGGATCATCGAATGTGGGTGTTTTTAGTAGTGTCCCAGAAGGATCAGTTCTAGGCCTGACGTTATTCAATATTACTGTCTATAATTTGGAAGTAAATACAAAAACCACTGCTGATCAAATCTGTTAAAATCTTAAATGAATCAAACAGTACCATAGAATCTCGATAGATAGAAATTCGATGCCTGAATAATAAGAGCATAGCAGTAGGAATATACTACTGACTACTTGACACAAGATGGTGAAAGTGACTGGGAAATGCTCAGGGAGATTGGAGAGGTTACAAAAAAACAGAAAACTCAATAATAATGAGAGATTTCAACTATTCCCATATTGACTGAACACGTTACCTCAGGCTGGGATAGACAGAGAAAATTTCTAGACACCATTAATGCCTGCTTCTTGGAGCACCAAGTTCTGGAACCCACCAGGGGAGAGGCAATTCTTGATTTAGTCCTAAGTGGCACACAGGATCTGGTCTAAGAGGTGACCAGAGCTAAATTGTTTGATAATAGCAACCGTAATGTAATTAAATTTAACATCTTTGTAGAGGCAAAAATACCACAAAAACATACCACAACAGCATTTAACTTCAGAAGGGGAAACTACATGTATAATCCAAATTAAAAGAAAACAATAAGAGGACCGGAAAAAAAAAAGAAGCAAAAAGCCACCATGGTTAAACAGAGAAAAAGAGGCAGATAGAGACAAAAAGACATCTTTTAAACCGGGGTGGGCAAACTTTTTGGCCAGAGGGCCACACAGAGTGCCGGATAGGGAAGGCCCCGCCCCCAATTCAACCCCCACCCACTTCCTGCCCCTGATTGCCCCCCTCAGAATACCCAACCCATCCTGCTCCTTGTCCCCTGAACGGTCCCTCCCAAAACCTTCCTCCAACCACCACCCCGAGACCCCACCCCCTACCCAACCCCCCACTCCCTGTGCCCTGACTGCCCCAACCCCTATCCACGCCCCCCATGCCTCATGACAGACCACCGGGACTCCCCCAACCTATCCAACCCCCCGTTCCACATTCCCTGACTGCCCTCTCAAGGCTCTGCCCCATTCAACTCCCCCACTCCCTGCCCCAACTGCCCCAAGAACTCCCTGCCCCTTACTCAACCCCCCCGCCTCCTTACCATGCCATTTACCCCCACTTCCCCCGGAGCCTCAGTGCGCTGCGTCCAGGAGTGGCCCTGGACAACGCTGCAGCAGCGGGGCCTGACCTCTACCACTTGGCTCACTGGAGCTCACAGCCCTGCCCCCTTACCACGCTGCTCCCAGCAGTGGCTCAGGCCCTGCTGGAGACACACCGCTGCAGCGTTGTCTAGGGCCGCTCGGGCTCGGGACACAGAGGCTCCAGGGGACGGGGGAACGGCGTGGTAAGGGGGTGGGGCTGCGAGCTCCGGCGGGCCGCGTGGCAGGAGCTCAACCCCCGGCCCCCAAACCATGCCACTGCAGCACTGTCCAGGGCCACTCCTGGACGCGGAGGCGCTGAAGCTCCGGGAGAGTGGGGGAAGCGGGGGAGGTGGGACAGCAGAAGAGGTAGCCTCCCCAGCCAGAACCTCGGGGGCCAGGCTGTAGTTTGCCCACCCCTTTTTTAAACACTGGAAGTTAAATCCTGCTACGGAAAATAGAAAGAAACAAACTCTGGCAAGTCAGGTGTAAAAGTATAATTAGGCAGGAAAAAAGAATCTGAAGAGCAACTAGCCTAAGACACAAACACTAACAATTTTTTTTTTAAGTACATGAGAAGCAGAAAGCATGTTACACATTAGTGGGGCCACTGGACAATCCAGATGCTAAAGGTGTACTGAAGGAAGACAAGGCCATTGCAGAGAAACTAAACTAATTTGTTGCATTGGTCTTCATTGTGAAGGATGTGAGAGAGATTCCCACACCTGAGCCATTTTTTTTAGGTGACAATTCTGAGGAAATTCCCAGGTTGAGGTGTCAGAGGTAATTTTGAAAACATTGTTAAGTTAAACAATAAGAAGTCACCACCAGCAGATGGTAGTCACTCAAGAATTCTGAAGGAACTCAAATTTGAAATTGCTGAACCGCTAACTGCAACGTGTAACCTAACGTGTAACGTCATCTGTACCACGTGACTGGAGGATAGCTAATGTAATGCAGGTTTTAAAAAAAGGCTCCAAAGGCAATCCTGGCAATTACAGGGCAATAAGCCTAACTTCTGCATCAGATAAATTGGTTGAAAATATAGTAATGAACAGAATTATTAGACACAGATGAAAAAAAATGTTGGAGAAGTCAACATGGCTTTTGGTACAGGATATCATGCCTCACCATGTCCCTTTGGGGGGGCGGGTGAGCTGTGTGTGCGTCCACAAACATGTGGACAAGGGTGATCCAGTGGATATTGTGTACTTGGACTTTTCAGAAAGTCTTTGATATGGTCCCTCACCAAAAGCTCTTAAGCAAAGTAAGCAGTCATAGGATAAAAGAGAAGATCCTCTCAGAGATCAGTAACTGGTAAAAGATAAAAAAAACAATGGGTAAGAATAGAAGATCAGTTTTTACAGTGGAGAGAGGTAAACGATAAGGACCCCAAGGATGTGCACTGGGGCCAATGCCATTCAACATATTCATAAACGATTTGAAAAAGGAGTAAACAGTGAGGTAGCAAAGTTTTCAGACAATATTAAGTTATCAAGATAGTGAAGTCCAAAGCTGACTGCGAAGAATTACAAAGGCATCTCTCACAAAACTGTGTGACTGGGCAAGAAAATGAAAGATGAAATTCAGTATTAATAAAAAGAAAGTACTGAATGTTGGAAAACAATCTCAACTATACACACACAATGATGGAGTCTAAATTAGCTGTTGCCACTTGGAGTCATCATGGATAGTTCTCTGAAAACATCTGCTCAATGTGCAATGGCGGTCAAAAAAATATAACAACGTTAGGAACCATTAGGAAACAGAGAGATAATAAGACAGAAAATATCATAATGTCATGACATAAATCCACTTTATGCCCAAACTTTGAATACTGTGTGCAGATCTTGTCACCCCTGCTCAAAAAAAAAATATTAGAAATGGAAAAGGTACAGAGAAGGGTGACAAAATGATTAGGGATATGGAACAGCTTCAATATGAGGAGAGATTAATATGACAGAGTGTTCATTTTAGAAAACAGATGACTAAAGGGAGGATATGATAGAGGTCTATAAAATAATGAACGGTGTGGATAAAGTGAATTAGGAACTGTTATTTATCCTTTCACATAATACCAGAATTAGGGGCCACCCAATGAAGTTAACAGACAGTAGATTTAAAACAAACACAAGAAAATACTACACAATGCACAGTGAACCTACGGAACTCACTACCAGGGGAAGTTGTGAAGGACAAAAGTATCGCTGGGTTAAAAAAAGAATTAGATAAGTTCATGGAGGATAGGTCCATCAATGGATGTTAGCCAGGATGGGCAGAGTGGCAACCCCATGCTCTAGATGTCCCTAAACCTCCAACTGCTAGAAGTTGCAACTGGACTAATTGATAAATTGCCATGTTCTGTTCAGTTCCTGTAAAGAAGGGTGGGCAAACTATGGCCCGTGGGCCACATCTGGCTCACAAGACTGTCCCATCTGGCCCGTGGCCTGGGAGGCTTCCCTGGCCTCTCCCTTGGAGCCGCACAGCGCGGGTACCGCTGCAGAGCCGCGGGCCCCACTCCTCCCCCAGAGCCATGCCAGCAGTCAGCGCTCTAGGGGCCGGGGCTGCATGCTTCCCCCCGCCCCCGGAGCTGCGCCACAGGGGCAGGCTCCGGGAGCCAGGGCTGCGCACTGACCCCTCCCCCGAAGCCACACCACGCGGGAAGCACTCTGGGGGCCGGGGCTGTGCACTCCCCCAGAGCCACCCTGTGCGGGCAGAGCTCTGGGGGCCGGGGCTGCACACTCACCCCCGCCCCGAGCAGCTATGGTAAGAGGGGGATGGGGGGTTTCAGGGTGGTGGTTGGAGGGGGATTTGGAGGCAGCAGTCAGGGAGCAGGGTGGGTTGGATGGGGTTGGGGTTCTGGGGTGGTGGTTAGGGAGTGGGAAGGTGGATAGGGGTTGGGCCAGTGAGGGGACAGGGAGCAGGGGAACCGGGTATGGAGTGGAGTCCTAGTGGGTGGTTAGGGGTCTGTGGAAGGGGCAGTCAGGGGAGAAACGGGGGTTGGATGGGTCAGGGATTCTCAGGGCTGGAAGTGGGAGAAGGCAGTCAGGGGGCGGGAAGTGGGGGTGGGGCCTTCTCTACCCGGCCCTCGATATAATTTCGCAAACCCGATGTAGCCCTCGGGTCAAAAAGTTTGCCCACCCTTGCTCTAAACTAAAGCAACTGGCACCAACCATTGTCTAAAGATATACAGACCATTGGTCTGACTCAGGAGGGCCATTCTTACGTTCTTATGTAAGCAATTCAACATAAGCTCCCAGTGAGATACTATGTCAAGAAGAGCTTATGTGATCCTTGGATGTATCAACAGGGGAGTAGTGATTAGGAGTAAGAAGGTGATTTTGGATCTGTATATGACTTTGGTGAGACTGCTACTGAAATACTGTGTACCGTTCTGATGCCTGCATTTTAAAAAAGAATGTTGAAAAACTGGAGAACGTGCAGAAAAGAGACAAAAATGACTCAAGGATTGGACAAAATGCCTTACTGTGAGAAATGCAGAGCGCTCAATCTGTTCTATTTATCAAAAAGAAGCCTGCAGCGTGGCTAAGTACCTTCACAGAGGCAAAATCCCAGGACTAAAGGGCTCTTTAATTTAGCACAGAAAAACATAATAAGAACCAATAGCTGGAAGCAGATGCCAGAGAAATTCAAACTAGAAATTAGGCACTTTTTATCAACAGAGAGAGTGATTAACCACTGAAACAAACTACCAAGGAAAGTGGTATATTCTCCATCTTTTGGAGTATTCAAATCAAGACTAGATGCCTTTTCCGGAAGATATGCTTTAGTCAAACACAAATTACTCATCTTAACAGGGGTAAGTGGATGAGGTTTAATGTCTTATAAGATACAGTTCAGACTACATTATGTAACAATCTCTCTGGGACTCCACTTATTTATTTAGTTTAGTCATAAGTGATATTGAGGAGCCATAACTGATCATGGAGCCATAACCGATCATGCAAAACTGGTGCAAGGACTGAGAGTAGAATGGGAAAACTGAAGGCCTGAAAAGATGCCTTAGGGCAATAACAACAAGCACAACAAACTTTCTAATGCCCACAGCCACATGTGAGTGGTTGCTGAGTAGAAAATGGCTGCTATATTTGCTTTAAAGCACTGCCTGCTGCCACTCGTTATCAAAGGCAAATACCAAATCTAATTCTATTCTGCTCAATCCCAAATACTCATTAAGATAATGAAGCAAGCCAATAAAGAAAACAATAAGCCAAATACTGAAGAAAATAGCCCATAAATTGTCACTTAAATCACTCTCACATGATCTTTCATTTAATAGATACTTGCAAGTCACTGCTCTAATAACCAAACTGTTCTTGATCTACAATTGACCATGGTGAGCTTACAACTGAGGGTGAACTCAGTGTCCATAGTTAGAGATTTAGCAGTTTACATAATAAAACAAAAACACCATGCCTGTAATTTACTGCTGCATCTGCAGATTTCAAATGACCAAATTAGCATTTCTTTATTTCTTGAAAAATTATTCTAATTCTAGCTAGAGTAGAGGTGAATTTCAGATAAATTTGGAACCAAATGAAATTCAGACATTTGAGGTCCGGATATGAATTTACGATTTCAAAACAAAAAAACCCCCAAGTATTCCTTCACAGTATACTCTGTGGGACTGGCCACTATCAGAGATGTGGTACTATACCTGATGGACCATTTTGTTGATCCGGTACGGCAATTCCTATATTCCATTATTTGTATGTCTATAAAAGAGAAAGGAATCCTGCACCTATACCAAGCCAGCTGAGGGTCAGAGCCATAGGCCAAATTCTCTGCTGGTGTAAATGGGCATGGTTCTATTCATTTTAATTGAATTTTGCCCATTTACAAAAGCAAAGAAATTAGCCCAGTTTGGCAATATCCAAAACTGGGGAAAGGTAAATGTAGATATGGGGTAAAAAAGGTGAAAGGAAAAACAAAAATCAGTCCCTCAAATATCTTCTCTATTGATAAGAGAGAAATGTATTTATCCTTTGATAGAAGAGGATGGGAAGGTCACTCACTCTGTGCAGCAACTGTAGTTCGAGATGTGTCTCTCTATGGGCCTTCACTGCAGATGTGCATGAGCCCCATGTGCTGCTGTAGTGGGGTGGCTGCCCCACTCCAGGAAAAAGGGCTTAAAACAGCCCAGGAAAGGGCTGTGGCTGGGGGAAAGCAAGCTCCCAGGCTGACTGGGCAGAGAAGCCACAGCTGTGGCTGGTTCAATCAGGGCCCAGCTGGCCCTGATAAAAAGAGTTTGGTGCTCAGTAAAACAGAGTCTCCTCTGGCTGCAGGGAGCTGGAGTAGGCACCCAGCGTGGTGCAGGGCTTAGGGCAAGGCAAGGGGAGCTGTGGGAGCTCCAGCCTGGAAACCCCCAGGCCGCAGGGCCGAGGGGATGGCCCAACAAAGGGTACTAGGGTTGCAGCGGGCAGCCCATGGCTACAGAAGCAGAAGGCCAAACCCTTCTTGCCCGTGATGAATGGCAATGATACTGCAGTCTGCCCCAGAGAATGGGGGCAAGTGATGACTGGCAGTTGCCTAGACTGAAACAAGGTGGGGATAGGAGGTGAGGGTTCCCCAGGGAGGGGAGACCCAGAGCTAGACTGTTGGGGTACTGCAGGGTGCAGCACCCTCGGGAAGAGGGCACCAGGGTCCAGTGAGGGACATGGGGCCAAGTGGAAGTGGGTCTACGGCCTACAGAGGGTGCTCCAGATGCTGGCAAGAGCTAATTCCCTGGATGACCAGTGGGAGGCGCCGCAGGGATGAGCTGCCACCTTGCTACAGCCGCTAACAGGAGACTTTCATTAGCAGAGTCTGTTTGGCCTGTGCATACGTGCTACGCACCCTTGTGCCATATACCAAGGCTCCATGAGCTACAGGCATGAGTGAATCACCCTCAGATCCTTCTCTACCACATTGCTTCTACCAGCAGCAGCACAGAATTAAGGAGGGCAATACCAACCCTCCCCCTCCCCACAAAAAATAGCCTTGCAACCCTTCCCCCCAGGATTCCCTTTTGGGTCAGAACCCCCATGGTTACATTACCATGAAATTTCAGATTTAAATATCTGAAACCATGGCTTTTACAAATTTTAAATCCTATAACTGTGAAATTTACCAAAATGGACCATGAATTTGGTAGGGCCTACCAATAACTTATTTTGCAGTTCCTTGACCACTGTGAGTCCAACACACACTTATTGAGGTCTTGGAGCTGCTTAAAGTCATCAGCCACAGATGACAGAGGAGGCATCAATGCTTCATCAGGCGATGATGGGGTGATAGTGGATTGAGGAGTAGCCTCCTTATCCTCCCTAGCCTCTTATTTCTCAAACATCTCCTGCTGCTGGGCAATGGTCTGAGATGACAGAAACTGAACTTCCTTCTCATCCCAGTGGGCTAGGCCCAGAGCCCTAGAAAACTGCTGACAATAAGCAGCCCAGGGTCCCAATAGGATCATTGGGGGTGTTCATATGGCAGAGTTGGTGGCATTTCACGATTGATCCCACCACTTGTGATGACTTGCACTGGAGTCTTCCCTGTGTCTATGATACATGTAGAAAGGATTATTTTTAAGGATGTGTGGGGGAACCCTGTGCAGAGACTGAATGGACTGAGTGAAAGTCCCCTTTGTCATCTTACTCAAAGCAGTGGAGGAGCCCCAACTGAAAATGGTGGTGAAGTGGGTGGTGCCAATGATAAATAGGAGTCTGGGGACCAAACTAGTCTTAGTACGCAGGATCGTTGGTGCCCATGATCATGAGGACTGCAGTTCCTCTGCTAAACCTAAGTCCTTAAAGAATCAAAATTCCCAAGGCACCAAATGGGACACTAGTACCAACGTGATGGTCCCTCTGGAAGCCAACAGTACAGAACCCTCCACGGGAGACACTGGTGGAAGAGATGCATCTTATATGGCAGAATGTTTCTCCTTGTCATCCCCAGTCAGTACCAAGGTTTGCTCAGAGCCATGTTTGCTCTTGCAGGAGCTTCTTGGTTTTCCAGCCCTAGCAGTACCAGAGGAACCTGCAACTTCCATTGTAGCAGGTCTAGAAGTTGACAATTTCAAGACCATTGATTTAGGAGACTGAAGTCTCTTGGAGCAAACTCCTTATGGGGAGAGTCACAGCCCCTCTTCTTGGAATATCTGAAGGTCTCTAAGGTCTCTCCCTTCTCGGGGGAGTGAGGAGCCAAGGTCAAAAGGGTGCTAGATCTTCCCTGAGACTGGTGTATGGAGGGGTTCCCTTGATCTGGTTCCAATGTGGGGTAAAGGGAGCGCTCCATCATCCAAAGCCTCAGTTTGATCTCCTAGATCTTGCTGGCCCTAGATTTCAGGGGTAAGCAGAAGTTACACGTCTGCAGAATGTGTGATTCTCCACAGCAATGGATGCAGCTGGAGTGATCCTCAAACCAAGCCTCCCAGCACATGAGGCAATGGTGAAAGCCTTAGGAGCTGGACATACCCTCCTAAGGAGGCAAGTCTCCCTGACAAGAGAAGAGAGGAAAAGAGGCACTCACTAAAACCAAAATCTAGTTAACTAAAAACTACTAAAGATTAAAAAAGGATTCTAATAAAACAAGGCATGATGGAAGCAGACAAGTATCTGAGAGCTTCATAAACATTAATGGATATATTTTCACAACATCTCTGTGAAATGAGGGAGTATTATCATCCCCACTGAACAGATATGGAGCTGAAGGGCAGAGAAATTAGGTCGAAAGTATTCACTAATTCTGGGTGCCCAATCTGCGACACCTGGGACCTGATTTTTCTGCTTACTTAGCATTATATACTATTGATTTCAGTAGCAGCTGTGAGTGCTCAGCACTTCTGCAAATCAAAACACAGGGTCTCAAGTCAGTCACCCAGAAAAAGAGGAACACACACATGAGAAGCTTGAATAAAGTGACTTGACTAGCATCACACAGAAACTCTGTGGCAGAGACAGGGATAGAATCCAATTCTCCAGGGCAGCATAGAACTGACTACGCAATGGAACTGGCCTCTCTCTTCTCGGCAATCCTATGCCTCATTCAACAGACACCTTCCAAATTCTACAACAAGTAAAAAAAAGGGTCCTATACACCCTCCTTCACTACACATCCTTGATTCATCCTCAGAGCACATCCATTTTGCGCAGAAGCTCACTGACTATGTCCGCTCTATGTCTCTGGTGCAACCCTCTTCAAATCGGCACGCAGGCCTGAAGCACAAAAGGAACTGAGCCTACTTTGAGCATCTAGCACCGCATTTTAATCAAGTGCCTTTTCAAAAACTCTGCACTGTGTTTGGCCTGGAAAACAAGTTAACACTCCAATACGTGGAGAGAAGACCCAGGGGCAAAATCCTGGCCCAACCAAAGTCAATGAGAGTTTTGCCACTAATTTCAGTAGGGTTAGGAATTCCCCATAGATTGTTATAATTCCTCTAAGTGTAATTCCTATGCATAATTATTAAATTTAATTTACAAGATCAGTAAAGTCACCTCTTAAAAAGCAATTAATTATGCCAAATCTCAGATTATGTTTTGTTATAAACATCACATCTACTTATTTTATATTGCATACACCAAACACCAACTGCTGTGTTCCTATGAACTGTGTCACAGAGGAAGCATTACACAAATTACACATGCCCCTTATCGTCATTTTAAAATTATACCAGCTTATGATTTCTCTTACTAAGAGGAGGCTGAAGAGGGTGTCCAGTTTTTGCACACCAGCCTGCAGGATGGATATCAGGGCTATCTGCATCAGTCCAATAATCATAAATACTATCCCAGCCATCAAAGTGCACCTAAAAAGAAAACAAAAACCATCAGAAAAATTCTCTATAAAGTCATTTTACCTCAACAATCTTTCAGAATTTTAGGCTTTATAATGTTAGCTTCTTTAGAGAAATAACATGAGAAAACTGTAGAAATTACACAGCAGTATAAATTAGATTTTGGTCATTAGTCTGCTTCCACTCAAGGGAAAGGAAGTTTGTTGTTTACTTCAATGGGAGCAAAATGGGTCTCTCTGTGTTACATTGTCAGACTCAAAACATACGAGTACATTTAGACAGTTATAATGTTTATGTATATTCACTAACACTTTAAATTGGGGGGGGGGGGGATTTTTGGCCTGAGGGTTGCAAAACCGTAGGGAGGGCTGGGTAGGGAAGGCTGTGCTTCCCCACACAGCCTGACCCTTGCCCCCTACCCACTCCCTCCCACTTCCCACCCCCGACTGTCCCCCTCAGAACTCTTGACTCATCCAACCTCCCCGCTTCTTGTCCCCTGATCGCCCTCTCCCGAAACCCTCCGCCCCAACCACCTCCTGGGACCCCACCCACATCTAACTCCACCCTGCTCCCTGACCCCTGACTGCCCCAAACCCTATTCACACCCCTGTCCCCTGACAACTCTCCCCCTCAGACTCCAACATCTATCCAACCCCTCCGTTCCTCGTCCTCTGACCACCCCCCTCCCCAAAACTCCACCCCATCCAACTGCCCCCTGTTCCCCAACTGCCCCCCAGGGTCCCCTTCCCCTTATATAACCCTTCCACTCTTGGTGGCGCAGCGAGGTGAGGCTAGGGGGGAGGTGGGACCGTTGAGTAGGGGCTGCGGGCTAGCTCCCAGGCTGGGAGTGCAAGGGCCAGGAAACATGGTCCGCCATAGTTTGCCCATCTGTGCTTTAAATTAAGGGCCAAATTCTGTCCTCTCTCTCTCTCAAAGGGCTCTAAACATTTAGAACAGTAAAATTCCTATTTTAACCAGGAGTTAAAACAGTACATAGACTTTGTAAAGGGCCTCCGCACAAGGATGAATTTCATGACCCCCCAAAATAAAGGGATCTATAGCTACTGTAAAATGTGACTATTTGGGGTAAGGAATTCAATCAGATGAGAGATCCAATTGTATGATTCTGTAGAAGACAAACATCGATTTTCTTCGGTTTGGGACCAAAGATCTGGAACCCTAACTAACTAACTTAAATTATTGTACTAATTAAGATCTTGGATCTTTATGATCTTATTTATAAAATGTACATAGAAGGCTATTTCAATATACAATATAAAGTTAATTAAATTGCAAGCATCTCAGATATTGACATTTTAATACATTAGACTGGAGAATTTTTTTTGACAGGGCCAAGAAAATGTGTAGGTGTGCGGATATTACTTTTGATGACTTCACACCCTTTGTTAATTTGAATTCGAAATGAAATGTCAATTGCATTTGTTGCTTGAAATACTGTGTATGCATAATAACACAGTGCACACTGCAGAAAGAAATATCAGTCATATTAATTTAGATAGCATTCCATAAAATGCCAGTATTTTAACAGCTAAGAGACTCAGTAAGTAAAATGACATATAAATCAAAGGAGAAAATAACTCAGACATACAAGTCCTCTGAAAAAACAGCAAATCCTTTAGCAAACATCATTTGAAATTAATCCAGTCTAAAGTCCAGAATTTATATAAGTTTCTACACCTCAGAAGCTCCTGACAGGAAGCAAGGAAATCTTTATTTATTTATTCGTTCTTTTTAGATTTGCCCTGTCTCACTTGGGCTTTTGCAGGGTGGAAATTCTAGAGAAAGATTTTATTAATCTATCCCAAATATTTTATGAGCCCCAATAAAAAAATCACAGAAATCTTTTGATATTGGGGTATTACTAAGTAATCAACATTCTTCTATAAAACGATTTTTATCTCAGCTATTCCCAATCCAATTTCCCCTTTATTCCTTAGCTTCTATTTCAGCACATCACCAACCAAAAAAATAATAGATACATCCCTTGCAAATAACTTACTTGTTTATTAATCAGTGAGGACGATGAGAGCAAGTTTAACAGTGCATCAATGTGATTCATATCTTCCTGTGCAAACTATCAAGGCCCTTAATTTGGGAACTGCAGTATTTATTTTACGAAACAACTGTCAACGTGCTCTAAGCAGGACCTCCAATTTAGAGAGAGAGAGATAAAGAGAGACTTACTTTTATCCTGTGGTCGTCAATATCTACAATAGTTGCTACTCTGATAAGTATTGGATTTCTCTTGTCAACTACCTCAAGTTTCATATTTTTCTGAAATCCGTGATATGGTTTCTGCAATGAGAGATGATGGGTATTTCAATGAAATGTAAATAACTGTTAAAAATATAATGGCAATCATTCCCTTCCAAACAAAAAACAAAAAAAAACCAACAAAAGCCCAAAACATAAAAGCTGTTGTACTAAAATATGTTAGATTAGAAAAATAATTTACTTCTCTAGGATTTTACTCTCATCATTTTAAGCCTCCCAGATAAATAAAATCATCATTAATGCTTTAAAGATCATTAATGCTGTAAGTTTCCTCGAAACACTCTAGAAATGTTTTAAGACCATTTCCACCTCTATGCAACAGCATACTGCACAATAATTCTACAGATTGTATCTCTTTGCACTCATACAATTTCATCCTAGATCAAATGGCACCTTATATTATGATTACATTTACAAGTTTGCCACAGAGGTCACAGTGTGACCCAAGGGCCTCTTGAGGCCAACTAGCAGATAGCACAGCGACGCGTAAGAGTTACAGGAATCCCCTGGGTCTGATATAATAGTTCACTAAATAGTGTCACAAAGTCTCTACTGAAAGGCTGTGTCACAATGGTCAACGTTATCTTTGAAAAATGTATGTGCAGGTAGCACGTAAGGAGACATGTTTATATATTAGAAATTATACTCTTAGAGACTTGAAATTAAAGGTATGTTCCACCAGACAGGTGGTGGGAGATGTATCTCCCTGCCATTGCGTAACTTTCAGTGCACGTCTATCTGCATACTGAGTCAAATGCTAACAAAGAGTTTGTGGGGACATCAGGAGAAGAAAATTAACAGAAGAGGTGAACAGTGGTGGGGTGCGGGAACCCCAGTTTACAGGAGAAGAAGAAAGGACAGGTCTAATAAATCTAGGGATTCAGGGAGATGCTCTGGCATTCTTGGTCCTATGAAAGCCATCCTGTTTGAAAAATGCCGCGAGGAGGACTTTGGGTAACCAGTGCCTTATTAGACAAGAGGGCATCCTGTTAGGTAAGTTTAGGCTCTAGACTGTGTGTTACGGCTTTATTTTATATGTAATTCTTTGTTTACATTAATCTTACTTGCTTCTTCTCAAATCTCTATTCTTTGATAAATAAACTTAAAGGTTGTTTTCACTATAAACTTATCTAAGTACTGTGTGGTGGAGTGGTGATCCAGAGGTGAAACTGACAAGCTGATGCAGACTGTATTGTTGGGACTAGCAGATCTGTAGATTTTGAATGTGTCCAATGGAATAGGGGCTGGACTGTCCAGGGTGGAACAGTCAATGGGTGCTCTTCAGGCACGGCCAAGGCTTCCACATGCCCACCTAGCTGCCTTCACTGCCACCAGCACCATGCCACGCATGCCTCGAGCCCACCTGGGAGATTTAGAAGGGCCCAGGTGCCTCCAAGGCAATTGCCCCTTTTGCCCCCCAGGTCAGTGCACATGCTCCAGGAGCATGCTTGGAGAGTATTTATCTCTAACCTGCAAACTGACAGGAGTGCCTGCGTGGACTGAGAAAGGCATATTTGTGTTGACTGTGGCAAGTGGAGCTGGGGAGCTGACCCCTGGCAGGCAGAGACAGGGCTTCTTCATGCAGGTGACAGCAAGGTGCCTTACAACCCTGGGTATTCTAAGGAAGCATCGCACACGGTAACTGTGAATCTGAATAGTCAGTGATGAGCCCATCTCGAAACAGTGTCTCCTGTTTCATGGGGCTTGCCCTGGCTCCACTGGTGCTAGAGACAGCGAGGGCCAGAAGGCCATAGCCCTCCCCACTTTTTAAACAGGGAATTCGGGGCACCTTACTTTTTAAAACATGGCTGGAGTGAGCACGCTATGGCCCAGGCCAGCTGGCCAGCATCTGGGTCCTGCTCTGCATTATGCCACATTCTGGTTGTGACCCACTGTGCCATACTAAATGCCGGCAGCCAGGCCCTCACCTACTGGCTGCCAAACCCCTCTTGGCAGTGGGGACCAGCTGGGTCTGGAAAGCAGAAAGGACCCATTACCTGAAGGCCTTGGGCAGAATGGGGGAGGCAGAGTGTTAGATTATTGGAGGTAGGGGAAAGGCAGGGGCTCCAGGAGGGTCGGGCTGCTGTGAGGGGGCTCTCTCTCAGCGGCTCTGTGGGAGCTTCTTCTGTCCGTTTGGCACTCTGGGTCCACTCTGGGCATTGCAAGATGGTGCATGTGGTCACAATGCCACACAGGTCTGGCACATCCACCCCACTACAGATGGAAATGGAAGGGTGGATGTGTCAAATGTGAGCAGTGCTGGGACCATGTACATCAGATCACAGCACCCGAACTGGAGAGCCAGGCCAGCCCCAGGAGACAGGAGCTACTGCTGCAGGGTGAGTGCAGGATATACTCACTATCCAAACCTCCCCGCCGCTCCATGCTGGGCTTCATCTTTCCATACCTGTACTACATAATCCACTCTTATTCTGCTCAAAAATTTTCTCCAAAAAAGAATACAACAGTAGGAGAAGGGAGGGGTAAGGATGGGGGACGTTAGAAGATCTGTTATTACCCGGAACTCTCATGGTCACCAATCCCATGGCCATGAGTTAGGACTCCCCTCCCCACAACAAATGCATTCAACATCTCACTTGGCGTGGCTATTCTGGATGAAAACTCAGGATTTGGCCATGCTTGTTGAAGTTTTGTAGTGAAAAGTGTCGTAAGCCAGTAACCAAACTTCAGTGAACTACAGCAGATGGCTGGAATTCTGGGCTAGCGCCACATTTCTGCTTTAGTTTAATGAATTTCTTAGCAACATGATAATATTCAAAAATGTTGGACTTGAACCTCAGAAGCTCACAAAACCAGTCAGAAGGTCAGCCTAGGGAGCCAAGAATTTCATCTTTAATGTTGTGACAAAAGAGTCCTGTGGCACCTTAAAGACTAACTGAAATTTTTTTAGAGCATGAGCTTTCGTGGGCTAATACCCACTTCGTCGGATGCATGCAGTGGAAGTATCCAGGGGCAGGTATAAATAGGTAGGCAAGAACCAGGTGGGAGATAACAAGGTTAGTCCAATCAGGCTGAACCAGCTGTTATCTCTAATCAGGGAGGGTGAGGTGTTCCTCTAGCAGCTGAACTGGAGGTGTGAATAGCGAGAGAAGAGAAGCTGCTTTTGTAGTTAGCTAGCCATTCAAAATCTCTATTCAGTCCCAAATTGATTGTGTCAAATTTGCAAATGAATTGCAGCTCTGCAGTCTCTCTTTGCAGTCTGGACTTGAAGTTTTTTTGCTGCAAAATGCTGACCTTTAAATCTTCTATGGTGTGTCCGGTGAGGTTGAAGTGCTCTCCTACAGGTTTTTGAATATTGCCATTCCTGATATCTGATTTGTGTCCATTTATCCTTTTTCGTAGGGACTGTCCAGTTTGGCCGATGTACATAGCAGAGGGACATTGCTGGCACATAATGGCGTATATTACATTGGTAGATGTGCAGGTGAATGAACCAGTGATGGTGTGGCTGATCTGGTTTGGTCCTGTGATGGTGTTGCTGGTGTAGATGTGTGGGCAGAGTTGGCATCGAGGTTTATTGCATGGATTGGTTCCTGAGTTGGAGTTGTTATGGCGCGGTGTGCTGTTGCTGGTGAGAATATGCTTGAGGTTAGCAGGTTGTCTGTAGGCCAGGACTGGCCTGCCTCCCAGGGCCTGTGAAAGTGAGGGATTGTTGTCCAGGATGGGTTGTAGGTCACTGATGATGCGTTGGAGAGGCTTTAACTGAGGACTGTAGGTGATGGCCAGTGGTGTTCTGTTGTTTTCTTTCTTGGGCTTGTCTTGCAGCAGCAGGCTTCTGGGTACACATCTGGCTCTGTTGATCTGTGTCCTTATTTCCTTGTGCGGGTATTGTAGTTTTGAGAAAGCTTGGTGGATATCTTGTAGGTGTTGGTCTCTGTCTGAGGGGTTGGAGCAAATACGATTGTACCTCAGTGCTTTGCTGTAGACAATGGATCGTGTGGTGTGCCCGGGGTGGAAGCTGGTGGCATGAAGGTAGGCATAGCTGTCGGTAGGTTTTCGGTATAGGGTGGTGTTGATGTGGCCGTCATTAATTTGCACCGTGGTGTCCAGGAAGTGGACCTCCTGTGTAGACTGGTCCAGGCTGAGGCGGATGGTGGGGTGGAAGCTGTTGAAATCGTGGTGGAATTCTTCCAGAGTTTCTTTCCCATGGGTCCAGATGATGAAGATGTCATCAATGTAGCGTAGATAGAGGAGGGGCGTGAGTGAACGAGATTTGAGGAAGCGTTGTTCCAGGTCAGCCATAAAGATGTTGGCATACTGTGGGGCCATGCGGGTGCCCATAGCGGTGCCACTGGTCTGGAGGTATATATTGTCACCAAATTTGAAATAATTGTGTGTGAGGATAAAGTCACAGAGCTCAGCAACCACTTGTGCTGTGGCATCATCAGGGATACTATTCCTGACAGCTTGTATTCCATCTCTGTGTGGGATGTTTGTATAGAGAGCCTCTACATCCATGGTGGCTAGGATGGTGTTTTCTGGAACATCTTTAATGTTGGCTCCAATAATGATGCCTTCTGCTTTCTTGAATAAGCCACTTTTCTTGTTGTGCCTGTAAAGTGAGGTCAATAATACTCACTCACCTCTCTGAGAGGTGCGCTCGGAGGACTCATTAGCTAGCTAAGTATTATTAGTAAAAATCAGCTGAAAGTCTCAGGATTTTCTAATTTCTCACAGTAATCTCAAAACTCACACAAAAAACAGAACATCTACTGTACATAAGCTAATTGGAAGCATGAACACTATGTAAACATTGTCTCACCACTTTAAAAGCTCTTGCAGGTGCAGGTAAAGAACTGGTTTCTTCCAAATATTTTTCCCAAGAAAAATGTTTGGCATGGGGATAATCTAATAGAAAAAATATAAAAGCAAGGTTTAATGATGTCATATAAATATTATGATATAACAAATTACAGAACATTAATCTAGAGAATTCATAATAAGGTAGTAAATATTTGTTATAATATTTTATAAATCTAAAGAATAAAGTAACTACAATAAGAAGCACTTATCTGAACATTCTTGGTGTCTATGACACATACTCCTTATTAAGCAAGGAAAGAAACAGAAACCACACAACACACAATACTGAGTATTCAGCAGCCCAGAAATAAACCACAACTGCTCTGGATTTGAGAAGATAGGTAACAAAGATTGGAAATCTATCCACTTCTATGCATTCAAGACAGTGCTTCACATTTAATCTTGTATTCTACAAGTTTAAGGTTACTGTGCCAATGCTAATCAGCACCTATGATAGTGACGTATCAGGTTTAAAATACATGTGACCATCTACCAACTTGCATTTTTTAAGTGAAGTAGTTTTAACCAAAACTATTATACTACTTTCTACATTTAGGATATATCTGATACAGACATCATGGTTGGGGGAGGAGAGAGGACTGTCATTCTAACAAAAATGGACTTCAGATGGTTCTGTTTAATATACCTTATATCAAAAAGGTGTTTTCTTTTAAAGAACAAGGAGTGTTTGCCCCAATGTTGTATAAGCACTAAATGTTTAAGTGTTGACTCATGACATGGCAGTGAATTTACACCAGTATCTTGTGGTTTATGAACGTTGCTAAACAGGTTGTAATTAACTTATTGGGAGATTAGAATTTTACAGTACATGTTGAGGTTGTTCTGTAAGTAGCTTTGGCTCTAGAATTTTATGCCTCAAAATATTTCATGACATCCTCAGGCTACTGAGCAGTGGAATATTTCTCAGGTTGGTAAGCAGGTCTAGCTGGCTAATTACAGTTTTCCATGTTGTCAGGCCACAGATGCCTGTGATCTGTGTTTTCATTATCCTGCATGACAGCAAAGCTTTTGCCCTTAACTTAAAATTCTCTATCTTCAACATCAAATGAATGCAGAATTGGCCAACATGCCTTTTATTTTACTATTCTCAGTCATATACGGATTTTTTGTTTTTAAACAAAAAGCTCATAAAAACTTTTCCAATGGTACCATATTAGTGATATTCAGCAAGAAATTACTTGTTTTGAAATCCTATTTTCTCACGACAAATCTATAAAATAACAGCGCATGGAGGTGGGAGAATTGGAGAGCAAAAACTTGAATTTTCTGAGTGAAGATATGTAAGTCACAAACCATCCTCACAGGGAAAAGCACGGTATTTGTAATGAGGTCCTAAATAGTCACACAGCTGGTGCAGCAGTTTATGTTCTGCAAAAATGACTTCCTTTCACCGAAACTCTCTCCTACAGGATGCATGAAAAACACGCTGGATGATATCTCTCACCGCAGGTCCCTGACTTCATCTTATTTAAAGAAACATTGTCCGCACATCGAAAATATAGACCTCCTCCAACTTGCTGATGGCCTCCTAGGTGTGGGATATACTTTCCTTCCTGTACATGACAGGAAAGTCAATGTACTCTCCGAAACTGCCACAGGTGTCTCTTGGTGCAGTCAAACACAAATGTTATATCTGCAGCTCCTTCCAGGTTGAGTTCTATTTTTGCAAACAATATTCAGCAGGCTCCCTCAACTCTGAATTTCTGTTTCTGAACACACAATGATCTCTAAGTGCTTCTCTTAGATGCCAACCAAAATGACAGGTTGTGAACAGCTGTCTAAGATAAGCCAGGAAATCAAATAGGCTTTCCTATTTTCTTTTGGTTTCTTAAGTGAATCTCAGACCTCTGAGTTAGGAATTTAGTCTGGGGAACATATTGCTTTTTAAATAATTCAGCCAAGTACTCACGGTTCATATCTCTCAGTTCCTAAAAGAAACAAGTCTTTGACGACTACAAACGTGTCTCTTTCCAAATGAGATGAAGAATGGACATTTGTATTTAGATTCTTCAACGTCATCAGCATAGAAATACCGTTAAGACTTTTGTACATAAATCATGCATATAGCATTAAATCCTACACATTATTCATCAGAGTGGATTCGTCAATTCCCCCACAAACTATCATTTTCCTCTTTTCTTCTCAATGCCTCACTCCTGACATGGCAATCACCTTGTTGTTTCCCCAAGTCCATTAAGTCTTTTATTAGATCAGACTTTAATTGGACCAGAATAAGAGCAAACAATCAATAAAAAATTAACAGAGCTAGCACACTCAGAGGTTTCCTTGGTTACAAGCAACATGCAGCTAACTTCATTCTTGGGTTCTGTATGGAAAGGAGCTCTAATCAGTGGCAATTATTGCTAAAAGATAAGATTTGTTTTTAAACTCTGGCACACAGAATGTTCCACACCTTAAAGGGGCAGTAACCACACACAGTCACCACAGTTCTCCAAGTTTTACTTTAACAAACAGAATGACTCTAAATAGCATACATTCCACAAGAAAGAAATTTCCAAGTTTTTTCCATTGATTCTCTCATGGTTATTTTTATACCAAGTATTCTACAATTACCTACATAAATTTGGAAGACCAACAGGCACCACAGACTCATTTCAAAGGACTTTAATAACTTTGCTAAACAGCACTTCTTTTTACAAGTTATAGCTCAAGCTACTTTTTACAGAATAGTCTTCATGATCTCCAGCATGGAGGAGAATCCAGTTAATCCAACACACAATATCCCAAAATAAATGCTTGCTTTCTTGTTTTCAGTAAGCACGCGCTCTCACCCCTCTCTCCCCCATTGCATGCTCATTCTCACCTTGATTTCCTCCCTTTCTGAGAGTTCTTACCAGTTTTGTTCCCTTGATTACACAGGACTATCTACTCACTTATCCACTAAAACCCAGATTTTTAAAGGTATTTTGGCACAGCTGTGCTCATCTCAGTTGATATAAAACCTTGAAATCTCATTTTCCCAAAGGATTTAGGTACTTAATACATTAACATTAATGATGCATGCACAAATTTGGTATCTTTATGTGCTATATTAATGAGACAGTTATCCATCAAGATATTCCCAGGGAAAAGCCTAGAGATGGTTGAAAAGGAAAACAGAATAAACAAAATCACTTGGATCTTTCTTTATTTCTTTTCTCTTTGGAGTTCTCCTTTGCTTTGCTTTTATCTATATTTTTTTCTCCTTATTTCTTTTTGTTTGATAGGCTGAATTTACTTACAAGTTCTGGAGTCGTGGTGCCAAAAATTGAGAGAGATATTGAAATGACATGCAATATCTTTGGGGACTATAATGTATTAAATGTATACGATGGTTTATGTATGTCTGTATTCTACTCCAGGGGGAGGGATTATCACAGCTCCTATAGCAACTAAAAACAATGAAAGTGATTAAGGTTAATTGCTGAGATTAAACTATTTAGAGTTACTGCCTCCTGGAGTAGTTTGCATACTGGTTCAAGCTGGATTTTCCAGAAACTAGGAGACAAAGAAAGGACTTTTGGTATAAAAGGATCACCTGAATTTACACAAGGTTTTCCTGCTGATCCAGCAAACAGACAGGACTTTCTGTACAGGGGGCAACCCATCTGGAAGAGTTGAAAGGATTCTGACTTACCAGAGCCCCATACAACTGATTGGTGACCTATGGTAAGCTTTTAACATGCATATACGAACTTCTACTGTTTCTGTTTTTATGTTTTCCTTGTAATGCTTTTACCTTAAGAATAAATGTGCTTGCTTAGAAAGAACTGTGGTAATGTTACAGAGTCCTTGGAGGGCTTGGGCGGCTCAGTGATTAGCCCATATAGTGCCACCTCCCTGAGACAGGTCTTGCAGTCCAGACCCTCTTTTAATCAGAGGTGGCGAGGTGGGCAGTGCAGGGAGCCCAGACCCATTCACTCCACCAGGCTTCGACCCAGCTAGGAGGGTCAACAGCATTTGGCCGTCAAAGGTGTCCTCTGAGTCCCCTCTTCACCCCCCCGGATCACTTTCTATTGTCTGCTGTTCTCTCTCTCCCCACCCCCTCACCCCCGCCAGCTTCCAATTGAAATATAAGGTGACAAGCAAAAGAAAAGGCAATCAAACCATCAGATCCAACTGGGCTCAGCATACAGTCTTACTCCTTTGTGGAGGTCACCCGTGTTTAGGTAGCTTTTCTGTCCTTCTCCCCTTTTCTGAGCTGGACTGCTCCCTTTTCAACCCCTCCTCCAGCTGGAGCATGCTCTACAGGGCTGGTGGTATTTGGGCTCAGTACTGTCCTTTAACCCCTTCCAGCCAAGCATAGGGTTTGTATCACCGGTAACTTGTAACTGCTTGCAATACTCTGTTCATAGCCCTTGGAGAGAAAGCAAAACACAGGTGCTAGCCTCTAAGCAGTCTAAGTTGGGGAGCTGTAAAGCCCTAAAAACTCCTGGTTGAAGGGAGTAAGACAAAGGCCTCTGTTCAGTGACAGGAGATGGCTGCAAACTCGAGATCTGACTTGGAAGTCTGGGAGTGGACCACAAAGCGGGTGGAAGGGAGATATAGGTGCAGTTCCCTGAAACTGTGTCAAAAATGTCCACAGCACATGTGCCAGGTTAACAGAGTTGTTGCATTGGACAAATATCTGCATTTGAACCAAACTTGGAAGTTAGACCCTTCCACATGGGTTGCCCTCCACTGGACAGAAAGTCAGTCTGTCTGCTGGATCAGAAGGAAGACCTTGTGTAAATTCAGGCTCATCCTTCTATACCAGAAGTCCTTTCTTTGTTTCTTAACCTCTGGAGAACCCAGCCTGAAGCAGTATGCAAACTGCTCCGGAATGGGTGGAGAGGGTGTGTGTTACACTCTCGAGAGCAGTGGTCTTCAAATTGGGGTGCGCGCACCCCCGGGGGTGCGCAGGACCACCCACGGCGGTGCACGGCCCCGGCTGGAGGAGCCAGGTGCCGCTGCAGCAGGAAGAGCCGGGCAGCTCCTCTGCAAGTGCTGCGGCAGCCCTGTTCGGAGGAGCCGGGTGCCACAGCGGCAGGAGGAGCGGGGCTGCCCTGGCGGCTCCTCTGAAAGAGCCGCAGCGGCCCCGGCCACACGAGACATGTGCCGCGACTACATCCAGCCCCGGGAGCCGGGCGCAGGAGCAGGGGCCAGCGCCGGGAGCCAGGCGCCAGAGTGGCTGCAGCCCTGGGCGCCGAGAGCCGGGCGCCGCAGCTGCAGACCTGGGTGCTGGGACTGGCCCCGGGAGCCAAGTGCCACAGTGGGGACTGGTCCCGGGAGCCGGGAGCTGCGGCTGCAGCCCCGGGAGCCGGGTGCGGACCGGCCCCAGGGGGGCAGGGATCCCAGGAGGGAGCATTCAGGGGACAAGGGGAAGGTTCTGAGAGGGGGTAGTTGACGGGGGAAGTGGGAAGGAGTGGATGGGGGGAGGGGCTAGGGCAGGACTGGGGTGGGGCTTCCCCTGTGGGGGTGTGTCCTCAAAAAAATATATATGCTAGGGGTGCATGAGTTAAAAAGTTTGGAGACCCCTGCTCTAGAGTCTAGATAAGTCTCAGATGATCCACCTTAATCATTTGCCATTGTTTTTAGTTACTGTAGGAGCTGTGGCAATCCTTCCCCTTGGAATAGAATACAATCGTACATTAAACCATTGTATACATTTAATATAATATAGTCCCCAAAGATATTGCATGGCGTTGCAATATCTCTCACAATTTTCAGCATCAAGACTCCAGAACTTGTAAGTAAATTCAGCCCATCACACAAAAAGAAACAAGTAGGAGGGAAAAAAAAACTCAGAGGCAAAGCAAAGCAAAAGAGAACACCAGAGGGAAAAAGTAGTAAAGAGGTAGGCAGGCTATTTGTCTATTCTATTTCACTTTTCAACCATCTTTAGGCTTTTCCCTGGGAATATCTTGTACAGATAACTGTCTCATTAATTCAGCAGAGAAAGATATCAAATTTGTGCATGCATCATTAAATTTAATATATCGAGTGCTTGTAAAAAGACCACTTCAGCCCCCTCCAAATACCAGTTTTTAATTATAAGTAGAGTATTTCACTAGAGCTGTCATAACGTGTGTTATGAGCCTTGGCCAATGCTGCTGCTAGCTCCATTTTCTTTAATTCTTTCAATTGTATAGTGCTGAAGTGTTGTACAAACCTGGAGGGGTGATGAGAGTTCTTCTATGTTCTTTACACCATCCAATGGGATGAATGTGTGGGCTAGCTGCCTCACACCTGGAGGGGAAAAAGTGATTGAAAAATGCACTCATCATTGTTGTCTGGGCATGCACACAAGTTCTCTCCCCCCACCCCCCTAAAAGTACAGAATTATTTAACGAATCCAAAATAAATTATGATGAATTCAACTCAAAATATAAATTTTAACTGTAACAATAACAAGTCAATACACCTCATTAAAGCTTACCCCATATGAGTGAGCATAAGATCTTTGCAACATTTTTGAAAGGTCAATAACCCAATAATACTAGATCAACAAGGACAGCAAATTCCAAGGAAAATTCCACTCAGGAGCCCCCCCACCCCTCCGACCGGTTCCAACACATTCAGATCTTGAGATTCTTAGCACAAACATGTCAAGTGATCTCAAGCATCCCAATAATGCATTCAGAAAGAAGTGGGGTCCTGTGAGGTCACTCTGAGGGGTTCAGAGTGTGGGAGGGGGTACAGGCTCTGGGTTGTGGCCAGAAATGACAGGTTCAGGGTGTGAGAAGGGGCTACTGGCTGGGGCAGAGAGTTGAGGGGTGGGGGGAAGGAGAGTGCTCTGGGTGAGGGGGTGGGCTTTGGGCTGAAGTCGAGAGGTTTGGACTGTGGGAGGGGGCTCAGGGCTGTGGACTCTGGGAAGGAGTTTGGGCACGGGATGGGGTTCCAGCCTGGGGCAAGGGGTTGAGGCGCAGGAGGGTGATACTTCCTGGGAGCTGCAGAGCCATGGACAGAGCCTGCCTACCCCGCTGGCACTGCAGCCAACTGGACTTTTAGTGGCCTGGTCAGCTGTACTGACTGGAGCCGCCACGTTCCCTTTTCAACTGGGCGTTCTGGTTGAAAACCAGATCCCTGGCAACCCTAGTCTGCCCATGTGGATCATATTGCAAGACTGGGGTCTACAGGATAATATCTATTTTCCTTCACTTGGTTAGGAAGTCTGGAAAGTGCCAGAATCCTAAGGGTTAACATTTCACACACACACATATATATATAGGCACAGGAGGAACTGAGGTGCACCAGTGCCTCAGGCCCTCACAGTGGCTGAGATATACAGAGATTATCCTGACAAGCAATCCTCACCCACAACTGCAGAGGAAAGCCAAAAAAAACCCCAAATCACAGCTAATCTGAACCAGGAAAAAATTCTTTCCTAACCCCACAGTTTTGTAAAACACTTAATCCAGAAGTACTATGCAAAAGCAATGGGAAGGTCAGTAACTAGTAATCTGAGTTTGAGCGCATTGCCTCGGCAAATCCACTATCTTTTGAACTGTAGTGTGGCAAGCATGAGATCTTTCATAAAGCAATGCAGTTGTGGCATGTACACACCCAAATAACGGATCTCGAACTTCAGAACAAGATTATAAAGGTCATGCAAATATCATATAAAACCTGTCTCTTTGTTAGTGCCAGTCCCAGTGTTCATAACCAAAAAGGCACCTGGATACCCCCTACAGTAAATAAAGTTTAGCAAGAGCCAAAACCATCACTGAAAGCCAATTGGATCTATAATAGAACAACAAGAGCAGGAAGCAAACTATAACATCGTTTCTTATTTTTATAAAATCTAACAATTTTAAAATGTGGCTAGACAGAACAAAAATGCAAAAAAGTAAATACATAGCGAGGTAGTTTAATCACCAGCAGTTTATCGTGCTAAGGAAAGAGCTGAAGGTGGTTGGGACTGTGAATCCCTTTATAGACTCTTTTCAAATGTCTGGATCCATAAGGGAACATGCAGATATCCAAACATTTCATATGGGGGCAAGTGAATATATGTTCATGACAACAGTTTATGTGCATTCTCAAGAACAAGGCACTATAGGCACAACTTTGGAGGAAGAAATATTTTTTCTACCATTCATATTCATTTTTCCTTTGATTTTTGTCCTGCATTTCACTGTTGCATATCCACAGCTCAGTAATTAAATTCAGACTGTAAGAGACAGAAACTAAATGATTGTTAATTCTTTTCAGAAAAAAATATTAAATAAAATGTGCCTTCATGGAAAGGTATGGATAGTACTGTTTTATTTTACGACTGACCCATTTTATTCAAAATATGCTAAATGTGTTACATTATTTTTGCTGTTCTGAATTAACTGCCAATTTCCCCAATGGATAAAATTCTGTTTTGATATTTAGGATTTCCACCAGAAATACTCGTATTAAATGTAGATACTTTTGAATCTCTAGCAGATATTATTTTGTTAAACACTGAAATTTCTATAAACACCCATAACAGTGCATTATAATTAGCAAACAGAACTACACCGTACATACAGCTATTTGTACAACTTCTCTGGCACTATCATACTGACATACAGTAGCAAAGTGAGCTACGCACAAAAAAAGAAGCCATCTTATAGCCCCATCTAGTGCTTCAGGGTGAGCATTTCACCATAAATATTATATTCATACTAAACATGTCCAAAACCGGTTATGCTCCAGGTCATTAAAAGCATTTACTGTTATTATCCTTTGGCCTTTTTAATCCAATGTGCTCCCCTCAAAAAAAGTCACTCCATTTTGAACAATGATGGAACAGATTTGATCATGTCAAAAGAGCTCAGAAGTAGATAAGTCAGGCAGAGCAGTTTTTAAAGGGGCATGTTCCATTGGGTACCAAACAAAATAGAAGCAAATGGTGTAGAGCAGCGGTGTCCAATACATTCACCACTAGCCACATGTGGCTAATAGGCTACTGAACTGTGGCTAATGCATGTGGCTTTTTTATAATGTGGTTAATAAGAAAAATTCAAAACCACAAGTGTGGATAGATGTGTGGCTAGCATCAAATTTCTATTGCACACCGCTGGTGTAGTGTGTGGATGTAAGCCCTTTGCATAGGGCCATTCGAAGTGTTCATTCTACTTCCAGCACTCAAACAGCTCATTCAGGACAGGACACAGGAATTAGACAGTCAATCAAATCTACATTCTGGCTTTCTTTGTTGCTAGAGACGCAATGAGAGAGCAGAGTTGTAGTGGCTGTGCAGAGGTTCCATGAGTCAAGTGGTCTGCACAAGCCACACAAACAGAACGGCTCAGCGGGGCCTTGCCACACACTGTGCAATGAGTGCTCTTTGTGGCTGGTCTAGAAAGCTATAACGTTACCTATCTCCAGTACCTGCCTCCAGGTTCCAGCAGGAACTCAGCCATTTTTATTATTAGTCTTTATATAACAAATATATCAATATATAACAAATTCTAACACTAAGACTGTTCAACCAGAAAACATCCCCAAGTTTGATTACACATTCAGTTTCACCATTGACTTCAATGAGAGCAGTTAGGGCAGGGGTCGGCAACCTTTCAGAAGTGCTGTGCCGAGTCTTCATTTATTCACTCTAATTTAAGGTTTCATGTGCCAGTAATACATTTTAATGTTTTTAGAAGGTTTCTCTCTATAAGTCTATAAAACTTAACTGAACTATTGTTGTCGGTAAAGTAAATAAGGTTTTTAAAATGTTTAAGAAGCTTCATTTAAAATTAAATTAAAATGCAGAGCCCCCCGGACCGGCGGCCAGGACCCGGGCAGTGTGAGTGCCACTGAAAATCAGCTTGTGTGCCGCCTTTGGCACGCGTGCCATAGGTTGCCTACCCCTGAGTTAGGATAATGTAATAACGTTTGAAAATTCCTTCCACAGGAAAGGAGATGATTCATTAAGGATTACGATCTTAAATCACACCAGTTTTTTAACTTTTTCCTTCTACTGACTACTTTGTAAGAGAACAAAACACTCATGGATCACATCCCATCCCAGCCTTTCATTGCTGATCACCAGGAGCACACATTAGTTTAGGAACACCTCTATTAAGCCATTCAGGATATTCGAAACTTTTCCCTTTTACTCTTACCACCACCAGCTCAATGAGTCACAGCAACCACACATCTACATTGTCTGCCTTAGAGGCCCAAAGCCTGGTTAAAGAACAACAACCCACAAACAAATGACCCGGTACCATTACATTGTGGCTTTCATCTCCAAACGGAATGTTAGAAACAGACCCCCAAAAATGTCAGGAATATGCATTGATTGGTTGCCCTAAAGATAACACATGAACATCTTCCATTGTTAACGCACTTGGCAGAATACTCTTACAGCACATTTCTGACTTTGGTTTTGTGTCACACCCAAGAGATGTTCCAGATCAGCACTGGGGGGGATTGACTTAGTACTCATTCAAAAAGGAGAACTGGATTACCAGCACATGTTACTTAACAGCAATGAGCCCTGGCTGCAACTTGGGAAACTGTTATTTAAGCTTTGGATCATTAAAATACTCACTATTCTTGGATCGCTGTCCCTCTCATATAAACTTGTAAAAATATTTAATCCTAATCATTATGTAGCTGCGTTAGTTGTGAATATTGCATGCATCCATCAGAACTATTTTTCAAACACAGAGAAGCTATTTTGCTACTTCTTAAAAAATGAAGAATACAGCTGCGGAAGTGAAAAATTACAGCTGCTTTATCCTGATATGATAAAGGTTAGCCCTGGCACTTATTGTTCTCATAGAAATACCAAATGTTCTATCATTTCTGGATAAGAAGGGGGAAAATTGATAGGTTTGCAGAATGCAAAGCAAATTTTACTGTCCTGACTATAAAAATCACACTGGCTATTTTGTTCACTTTTCTTTCTCCTAAAAACTAATGCCAATGAATTATTTAATGGGATTTATAGGCTATTGAAGGTATTATCATGTGTTATAGTGCTGTAGTAGTGACACTAATTCTAGCTGAGACGCTTTCATTTTAAGTTATTAATGTATGTTCAGAAAATATTGAGAAAAAATTACATATTGGCTGAAAGTTAATCTTATAAAATACAGTTTTAGAGCTGATATTTTTTCTTCTGCTGTTGAGTTTGGTAAAATTACATTCAGCTGTTTTTTATTTATCCAAGAAAGGACATTTTTTAGACTTTACAAAAATAAATCTCATTTCCACTTGGATGATGTACAAAATGGCTGTATTTTTAGAGTCTGAAAAGGAAAGAGGAATAAAGAGAACTGTTTGGCAATAATCTATAGTATGTGCTTTGCATGCCATTTTCTCTTATCGATCCTTTCTAGGCATGTACTAAGGGTGGTGGGTACGTGGAAAGCCCATCACTCTGCAAAGGCCCTATTGTACTCTTCTCCTATACACTTAAGAACAGGGGCATGTTCTGTCCAGTGCATGTCAGATGTGGAACCAGGCATTTGAGGTCATTTCTAAGGCACCTACAATCCTGGTATCTAAACTCCGGACAATGAGCAGTAAGTACATCTATGAGGGCCAACTTCCAGACTTCCTTTTCTGTTAATATGTGTCTTTTGCTGTTGTTTGTTTGTTTTAATCATTCATCTATGTTCTTTCCTTCCTTCTCCCCAGTTCCATGACAGTTCTGAACACACCAGTAAAAAGGGGTAGGAGAAGAGCTACTAGGTCAAGATTTTTTTTTTCCCAGTGGATTTCCCTGCATATGTCTCCATGAGACATTTACACACTTTACAAAAATTCAGTCTTATCTAGCCTCCCTCACATACATTTTTTTAGCAGCATCCCCAGAACTTTTTCAGCCAGACAGGAAAACTGCATAACGATGTCACTAATGGGACAATGTTTCAAATAGGCTCTGGTAAAATCTTACGTGCCAAAGGAGCATGCTCAAAAGTGATTTCTTCAATCCTCTACTCATTTTTTATTTTAATTTTTCTCACCTTGTCCTATAAAAAGGTACTATAGTTCAATTATAACTATTTGGAAGTGAACTCTGGAGATTTTTATTCCTGTGTTTTACAGTATTTGAGAGCACAACAGCAAAGGGTTAAGATTCTGAAAACATTTTGTTTTCGCTATTCAGTTGCTCGAAAGACTGGAAGGCTGTTGAATTGATTATTTTAATGCTATTGAGATTTAAAAGTATTGTTAATAGTATGTTGTTATTATTTAAATCTAAATAAATAAATTACTTTTCCCTCTCAAACTTTCAACTTTCTCCAGTAACCTGCTACTTCTCCAGTATCAGAAGACTTCCTAAAAATAATCACTAACCCTTCTATTATTTGAACCCTAATTCCATATGTCATATCACCTGTAGATGTAACCCAGGACTATTCAGTGCTTTGCCTACCTCTGTCTGACCCAAATACTTGCTTGCCACTGTTTCAGTAAATTAATTCTCCTCCAGTTCATTTTTGGCATCAGCAGCTACAATCACAACCTCCATGGATGCACAGTAAGTATTTTGATCTATTCTCTATTCTCTTCTATATGGGTTTCTCAGGATTCCACACCCACTCTGAACTCTAGAGTGCACGTGTGGGGACCCACATGAAAAAAGCTTATTTTACTAGCTTAGGTTAAAACTTCCCCAGGTACAAGCTTCTATACTGGGAGGAACAGTATGCTGCTACCACCAAGTGTACCCCAAGAACTAGGGGCAGGGCCACTTGGAGCCCCCCTATTTCCAAAAATCCTCCCAAGCCTACACTGCCCTCCCTGGGAAAGGCTTGAGAAAAACCCCTCACCAATCCTGCTAGGTGAGCCTGATCCAAAAGCTCTGGATCTACACAATGGAAAAAATCAGTCAGATTCTTAAAAGGAAGATTTTACTTAAAGGAAAAGGAGAGAAACAAAATCTCTATAAGAATCAGTGGAAAAACACTTTACAATCACAAAAGGAATTAAAGAAAAACCCACACCACAGAGGAATTCCTCTCCCGCTCTGCTGAGTTCAAAGTACAGAGAAAACACAGGATACCTCCCAAAAACCTGAGAAATTCACAAGTGAAAAAACAAATATAAGCTACAGCCTTGCCTAACTAAATTACTTACTGTTGCTGATGAAAAAGAATATAGATTAAATGGAGAGAAGAAAAGTTGTCTGATTTGTCTGAAAGCTCCAGAGCAAACGAGAGACACAGGCAAAGCACTTTCCCTCCCGCCAGGTTTGAAAGCATCTTCGGCCCCCTTTGGTTCTTTTGGTCAGGTGCCAACCAGGTTTCTTTTAGCTTCTTAACCCCTTACAGGAAAGCAGGAATTCTAGACTACTTTATGCTTCTTCACGTACCACTATCGTATCTGAATGCCTCAAACACAAAATATTTTATGCTATTTACTTTTAAGTAACAAACAATTCCTTATTTTGACTTATTAATATTATTTCTCAGTCCTTAACCATAACATAACATTTTACAATGAGAAACTGGTCAACACAAAGTTGAGGATGGGAGCTACCACTAGTAATACTAAGAATATATCAGTGAGTTTCAGATAATTTTCAAACTTTTGGAAGCTTGTCTGGAAAAAAAAAGTTACAGTTGGTACATCCAATGACTAATGCAGAATTTTCACATATGTTCATCCTCCAGACCCCCAATATACATCCACACATTAAAGTTCTGCCAGGCAAAAATTTAATAAATCCAGGAAACAAGTTACTAGCTGCAGTTTGCAAGGTATGGAAGGCCTTAACCCCTCTTTGTTATTCTGCTAAAGCCTAGAGGCTTGATTACACTGGCACTTTATAGTGCTGTGAAGCCACCAGGAGAGCTATAACTCACTACCCATCCAGACTGGCGAGGCACGTAGAGTGCTATAAGTCCATGTTTATACCGGTCATGGTAATCCTCCTTGTCAGAGGATTAACAGCTGTAGAGTATTGGGTGCTATGCTTTAGCTCCAGTGTAAATGGGTAATAACAATACAGCGCTTTGAGTGATCTCTGGAAACACCCCTAAGCTATTTAAGGAAACTAACCACTCTTCCCTTTGTTTTGAACTCAGCTGGAGGAATGCGGAAGTAAGTTTTCAGAGCTTATCTGTAGCTCGGCAAACCAACAATGCAAATGTTTACCTCGTGAGCAAGTGTGAAGCAGAAGAACAGCAGGCTTTGCATTTTAAAGACAGTTTGCTGACTCACTCTCAGCATGCCAAAAATCCACTCGCTCTCTCCCTCCGCATACACACAACACATTCCCTCTCACCCCCCTCGTTTGAAAAGCACATTGCACCCAGCTGAATGCTGGGATAGCTGCCCATAATGCACCACTCCTGCGCCGCTGCAAGTGCCGCAAATGTGGCCACGCCAGTACGGTTGTGGTTGTGAGTGTGGACAAGCTGGAGCGCTATCCCTGGAGCTGTATCTGAAGGCGGGTATAACCAAAACCACTATAAAGCTGAAAGTGTAACCAAGCCCTTAGGAAACAAGACTGAAGTTCTGACCACACAACAGAACTGTGATGCAGTAGGATCCAGAGACAATCATGTCCTTCAACAGATGTAGGGTATATGGGCCAGATCTAGACACACCCTGACAAAATGTAGCTGCTGTTTCAGTCATGGCTACCAGCATGCCTAAAACTGATGATATTGGTATGACTACATGCGTACTTCCCAATAAAAAATCCAATATGAAGACGCATTGCAAAATTAAAAGAGAAATTACTTATACCAGATTTAGTCCGACATGCAACAACACCACCTACATTTGATACCTGGCCCCTAACATCTACTACAGATGTTCAATGGTCTGGAAGACATATTTATAAAAAATCTGCTAAAAGGAGATGTGCTAACTACATGCAGAATACAAAAAGTATCAGGGAAAGATACTGTCTTAACAAATTTCTGATATAACTTATTAAAATATAACAAATACAAAGGTCATACCAATAATCATAGCTTTCATCCCAGTTATCAAAATGAACCAGAAAACGATTGTCCACCATATCTGTTACCGTAGCAACACAGATGAATGTAGGATTTTTTTTGTCTACAGCTTCAAGCTTCATTCCCACTCGAAATCCCGATGGAATAACTGTCTACAAAAAAAGAAAGTTTAAATTAAAGGTAAATAACAACTCTACATCCCACAACCTCCCAGAGTCCACAATGAATACATACAAATCATTAAAAAATTTACCATCATTTAAAAATTTACCAATTAGCTGCGCAACAATGCAGCAACAGCTCAGTTAGCTTACATGAAAGATGTTCAAACACAGACACAGACTCAGATCATGGTTTATGAACCAAACATTTCTGAGCATGTTGCAAAATTTGTAGACTTTGGTTTTGACTCTGCCTCATCAGACACTACCTGTGACAGCTTTCTCCTAGTCCCATAAAATGATAAAAATTGTATGATGCTAGTTCATGATACAGGCAGGATAGTCAAACTGGGCAAAAAGTTGGATAGAAAGAAGATTAAAAACCAGCCAATAGAAACTGTTACTTATGCCTAATAAGGATTAAAAGTTTTTCCATGTTTTGGTCAATATTCTTAGTCTGAGAAGGAAAGAAGCAGACTTAAATCCAGTGGTGCCACAAAAGTAGAAGCAATCGTAAAAAATTTAGGGAGGATTCATGAGAAAATATGCACAAAAACTAAGGCCAGGAGCAGAAGCCAGGGTGGACAGCAGCAGGGGATGGACAGGAACTAGGGTGGAGTAGGTGCAGAAGGGGACAGGGAGAGACTTGAAGGGGACAAGAAGCAGAGAAAAGGGAACGGGGAGGTAGTGGAAGGGCCTTGGAGAGGAAGGTTCAGAGGAGAGCAGGAGCCAGTCAGTGATGGGAGGGGACAGGCAGGATCTGGGGGGATAAAAGCAGCAGATAGGTTAGAAGCAGATGGGGACAGAGAGAGGCTGGGGTAACAGAGGCAGAAGAGTCTATAGCCACTAGATACACTCCCCTACAGAACTTGGAATTCAACCCATTATTCCTGAGTCTCAACACTCCTTTGTTTTTTGTATCTCATCCCCTTCTACTTGCAGATCCACAGAGATGCTAACAGCCTTCTACTGCTACCAGTTACTCTGTTAGCTCAGGGGGAAAGGAAGGGTCATTCATGGGTTAAGGCACTGGCTTAGAATTCCTTATTCAATTACCTGCTCCACCACAGACTTCTTGTGAGACCTTGGACAATTCACTTAGCCACTCTGGGGCTCAGCTCCCCATCTGTGGGAAATAATGCCTTCCTACCTCAAAGGGTTGTTGTAAGGATGAATACATTGAGAGATTGCAAAACAGTTTGAGGGCTACTGATAAAGTGTTACTGGATATAAGAAATCATTATTTCACTTGATAAAACTTTTGTGGGGTTTTCAGTTTAAAAAAAAGTAGGAAATAACATTTTAAAATGTTAAAAGAATGTGAATGTTGCAAAGTCAAATACTCAAAAGTTAGGAAATGCCAGATTTAAGGTGACCCATTCATCCTATGCACAGAATGAGGTGCACGACATGTGGAAAAAATAGTTTTTATTCGTATAAGGATTTATTCATATAAGTGTTTATTCATGTAAGGATTATAGCATAATGCATATGCATAAGGGGGCTTACGGTTAAACAAGCAACCTTACTTCTAGTATTTCCTAACTTTTGAGTGCTTGACATTGCAACCTTAAAGTTCTTTTAACACACTTTTTAAAATTATATATATATTAATATAATTCACATGGATTTCAGAAGTGAATTTTAATACAGATTAATCATTTATCAAACCTTAAGGAAAAAATTATTTACAAGATTTCCAAAGTCTCCTGTCACTGAAATGATATAAATGAAACAGCTAGCAACTTTCTGAAGCAATGAAGAAGAGTTATATGAAGAATACTTACTGTGTTCTGGTTTTCAAACAAAGATTTAGGAGCAGCTTGAGCCTTACATGTTTTAAGATATGAGGGCCAGTTAAATTCCTCTTCTTTATATCCTAAAAGATTTCCACAAAAAAATGAGAGAGAAAAAAATATGCATGAGATACAGGGTTTATTATAGCAATCAATCTTCCATAACATTTTTTCAGCAATTCATTTTTCATCTAGTCCCAAATCATTCAATTCCAGAATTTCACAAATGGAAAAAATTAAATAATTTAAAAACATTTAATTTAACATTATATAATAATATAAGTATTTTCTATAGGGCCTGTTTCTCTGCTACATTATTCCAGTTTTATCCCAAGTGTGACAAAGCTCCAAGTTTGTACTTGTGGGTCCTGCGCTTCCTGGCAGATTTAGGGGACTCAGAAACTCATCTAGGCCCCAGAGTGACCTCCCTTTCTCAGTATAATTGGCAAGAGTCACCACCTAGTGAGCTACCTTCATCACAGGCCAGTATGGAAGGTGGAAAAAGGGGGAGGGGGGAGCCCGGGCCCGCCCTCTACTCCAGGCTCCAGCCCAGGGACCCTAATAGTATTAGCTAAGATGGACGACCTTTTATCCACAAAACACAATTCAATTCCCTGGGCTACTTCCCCACAGCAGTCCCTGCTTCTTCAAACTCCACTTCACCCTTACCTCAGGGCCTCCTTCCTTCAGTATGATATGTTGTCCAACACTCAGTCTCACCAACAGCACAACCTCCTTCCACAGCTCCTGACACCCACAGCCACCTGAATAACTGGGAGGTTTTTATCTGGATTCAGCCAGTCCCTGATTGGCGTCAGGTGTCCCAATTAGGCTAGCTGTTTCTTCTCCTTTCTAGAAGGTTCTTAATTGGCCCCAGGTGTCTTGATTGGTCTGGAGTAGCCTTTGTTTGGCTATCCAGGGAACAGGGACCTGCACATCCTGAGACTAATATACCTGCCTTCCAGCACTCTCCTATATCCTTCTGGTCTGACTCTGTCACACAAGGTAGTGCAAATGATTTCTATTTTTATTTGGCACCTGGTAATTCAGAGAGGAATCACTAATCCTTCCCTGCCATAAGTTAGCTAAGCTTATTTATCACAATGACCAGCTTTCTTTTTCATATCTGAAAAAAAATATTGATGACAATCTGAGTGTTTATTTTTCCTCCTGATCTGAAGCTGATTAGCTTATCATCTTTTTCTGGGACTGACATCTTGACAGATCCCTATCTTCATAGAGGAGGAAAGATTGTTTTATGACTCAGGCTCTGGATTGGGACTCAGAAGATTTGGGTTCAGTTCCTAGTTCTTCCCCAGATTCCTGAGGCAAACTTTCTCTGTGCCTTGGTTCCCTATATGCAAAATAGAGATACTACCACCTCCTTTCTTCCACACTTTGTCTGTAGTGTCAATTTGTATCATAAGCTCTTTAGGACTGGGACTGTCCCTTACTATGTGTATATTAAAAAAAACAATACTTTGGTACAATGAGGCCTGAGTGTTGGTTGAGATCAGTAGCTATTACTGTAATACAAATAAATAACAACACTAAGACAAATGTTTTAAGGAAACAAGTAATTATAAGAACATGAATATTCAACATTGCTTATCAGTAGGGACAACCACCATTTTTTCAAGAACGTAGCTTTTTTGTTCTGCTTCTGATGCATCTTCCCTATTTTACAAACATTTTAATATAAACAGTGAAAACAAACAGATGCCCAGACTCCTCACACCATGTTCCTGTAGCCAGAGGCATTGGTAGAAGCGACTGGCTGCTTCTGCAAAAGACATACACCCAATCCTTGTTTTAATTCATCACTCTGGAGTGTTAATGGCTCTCCTGGCTGATCGTACTTAAGGACAGGGGCATATGTTATCATTTGTTTCAGCACGTTAAATGTTTTCTGTTGGGGACCTGCCCAATCCCACTCAACATGCTGCCTTCTGAGCTACTGAACTGAGGTGTGGACAGTACTCAAATAAAAAAATGTATCATTCTTATTGAGTGCTGTATAACCCATTCACATCCATGGGAGATGGCATGTTTCTGCTCTGATCTGCTTTCAGGCTCTTTGTGTGAGCAGATGTCCAACGTATGTCACCTCAAACTGATTAACATTTTTTTTGTAGGTTGAGGTTTATATACTTGCCCCTGCACCATTGTAAAAAACCTTGGTCATGGTTTCATTCAGTTTTTGTATTGTTGTTCCTTTCATCTACAGTGAAAATATCGTCTCAAATTATTTTCACTCCAGGCAACCCTTCCAGCATCTGGGGGAGTCTTTTCTGGCACACCTCCTGTGCTGGGCTTATGCCCATTGGCATGCACAGCCATCTGTAGCAACCAAATGGTGTTGCAAAGGTTGTCAGCATGCCGGACATTTTATTCTGACTTATGTACCAAAACCTGTTCCTCACATCACCAAATGTAAAGATTCTGGTTCTGGAAAGTTCTGGCAAGATGCCATCAACTGTGGCCAATGGATATGGCGCCTTTTCAATGCCCTGTTCAGTGGCTTCAGGTCTGTTCCAATACGTAATTTGCTTGATGGTGTCTTTACTAACATGCTGCATACTCAGGCTGTTCTGGCCTCTACAGATGCTCTGAAACCATTGCTCTGTAGAATTTCGAGTTCCTTGAGTACTCGATTACAGTGTGACTTTTCTTTTATGATAAGCAGATAGATTCCACTCTGATACACAGTTTGATGCATTGGGGGACAACAGGTCTCCAGAGTTACTAGGTCTGCTGTGAGGCTTTAGGCAGCAGTGAGCTTCACAGTGGTGCAAACATCTCTCTGTCTTCTTCCCCAATAAGGTAACCTAACGGTTTTACTGATCTGCTGTTCTTGTCCTCCTGCATGGCCAGGTCTATGCACAGCTCCAACTCCTCCTTGCACTGGGCCCATTGCTGGGCTAGGTTTGCATCTGCAAAATTGAGGGCTCTGGGGAGCTTCAGACTGAGTTCCCTGGCTCACACTGTCAACTGTTGCACTGCAGAGAACTCACAGCTCTGACACTGACACCATGTTTCATTAGCACTGAGTGAAGCTGAATGCAGGTTATGTCAAATAAGTGGAACTTATTAACCCCAGTACCATATGGCCACACTGCTTCCAGACCAGCTCCCCATGTTCCTTGTTTTCTTGGTGTCCTCTCCATAACAGCCCTTCCAGGGAACATGGCCCCTCTCTCTGACTCCAGTTCCAGTGATCATGGTACACCTGGCTCCATGGCAACTGGCAGCAACCAGATCTTGCTGTGAGGCTGGACTTATGGCTGCCACTCAGGAAGAGATCTACAAAATCATAGCTTCCAAAGCTGTGAAGTACTAATGACATAAATGTTTACAAGTGCCATTGAACTTATGGCAAAGCCTTGACATGAAATGTAGGGATTTCCTGGAGGTAACTCTTTTCCCTTCCAAACTCCTTAACAAGTGAGCCACAAAAATGACCCTGGACATAATGAAATCCTCTGGAAGGAAGGTTCAGACCTGTCTGACGCAGGGAATTTGAGAATGAAAATTCACAGGTGCAAGACAAAATTCTCCCTCTCAGTTCTCTTCATGTCAGACATTCTCCAAAACCTTCCCCTAAATGCTGGCTGGTAGCAGGAATTTCTTCCTCCATGTTACTATGGGGAAATCTTGCCTCCATCTGAAATTCAGGGAGCACCAGCGAAACTTTCCTACTTGCTCTGCAAGTTATGTCTGGAGAAGTGAGGAAGGAGGTTGTTTTGGGGGAAAACAAAACCAAAAAACCTCGAACTTTACTCTCAGTTCCATTCCATGATTCTGCTCTGTTTCAGTTAAAGGATCTTCTATAGGCCTGCTCAACTGTCTCATCCTGGACCTCACCCACACGCCAACTGAGAGCTAGGTTCACTGTAGGCTGCTCAACAGGGTTAGCTCCAGGAAATCCTGGTTGGGAATTTTTTGACAAAACCTTTTTCACCGGAAGAATGCAAATTCATCAAGATTTCCATGATGTAATTTCTGGCCAAAACTAGAGAGAGACACAGGGACAGAACCCACACATGAAGATCCAGTAGCCCAATGATTAGGACACTCACCTGAGAAATGGGAAACCTGGGTTCAAATTCCTACTCCAAAATATAAGAACTGGAACTTAAACCTGGGTCTCCCACATTTCTGATCAGTGCCCTAACTATAGGGCTATTAGCTTTCCTGGGGTGGAAACATCAATAAACGTCACTAATTTTGCACAAAATTGTTTGAAAGGGTTTCTGTTTCAGTCCAATGAGGAAGTAAAACAATTTTCAAAATTTTGACATTTTTCATGAATAACTGAATTCTTGTTTTCCAGCCAGTCCTACTTCTCAACTGTTAACATTGAACATCCCAGGATGTCTGGAAGCTGGGTTTCTGTGGCATGCTGTCTTTGTTGCCATGGAGACAGAAAGGCCCACAATGAAGACTGACATGGAGGAGATTGAGAATACACTGTCCATTCCAGTTTATTAAAGAGACAAACATGCAGCTGCAGACATAAACAACAGCATACCCTCACCCCAAAGCCCATTTTTTCCTAAACTACCAGCAGAAAAGATGACTTGACAGCATGCCCAAACGTTAACAAGTTAGGGCTGTGGTACACAGAGATGGAGTGAATTTACAAGTCCAAAACTTTTCCTGGAGAATACCCTGTTTGCAGCACCCTATCCCTTTAAAATCAGCATGGTGCAGCTCAAACTGCTCCACTGGCAGTATTACAGAGAGAGACAGGCAATTATCCAGGTAATCAAGTTATAAACCACTTATTGATCATCCAATAAACCCAACACTTTGAATCATACCTTGAAAAATACTGGCTGCCAGTGCAGATCCTAGAGCACTGGTGTAATGGAACACTGGTGCAATACTGTATTTAAGCAAGATACCACATTCTGCACCAGCTTTAATGTCTGTGTGGTCTCAACAAATAGAACACCACGCAGAACGTTACCATAAACTAATCAAACTCCAAAATAGGGTCAGTCCACTTACTTCTTGATTCATTATCTCTACTGGACTCCACAAAAAAAGACAAAAATAAACCAAAAACCCAACAACCCAAAACAGAAACACATACCATAGATAAATACTGGTGGTGCACCATGGAAAAAAGTGGAATATTGTATATACTTTGGAATTTTGTACAACTACAGAAATACTGGGAAAATACACAATAAGCTGTGGATGAACTATTGGAACAAAATGAAACATCTTCACTGGTCGACCCACCCAACTATAATTCTCTCTCTTATAAACTGAAATTCCTACATATTCTTTTTTCATGTGCAATTTCATGTCTTACATGACAAAAGAAATCAGAAAAGGTTCTCGCAGTACATGCATGGGCTCCAGAAACCTCAGAGTGTGCTACCTATGATGAAAAGGCTTAACAGTGAAAAAAATCGCAAGAACACTTTGGAATCCTTGGGCTAGACAAAATGTTATAAAACAGACTGTTTCTTTCACTCTACTTTCAAGGGCCCTGATACTCAAAAGACATACACAAATACTTATCCCTGTGCACTGAGAGTAGGCCCACAATAGTCAGAAGAACTACTGATGGTATGTAAAATTAAAAATATCTGTCTTTCCAAGGTCATCAGGGCCTTTGCAAAAATCAAAGTTCTGTCAGATGTAAGAAGATCTCCATGACAGTTCCTGCATGTATTAAAAAGAAGTGGGGTTTTTTAAAATGATTTTTCCATGTTTGTCATCTGACAGGTAACAGCTATATTGCCAGGAAGATCGTTGCCACGAAGGCTAATGGCATTTTGGGCTGTATAAGTAGGGGCATTGCTAGCAGATCGAGGGACGTGATCGTTCCCCGCTATTCGAAATTGGTGAGGCCTCATCTGGAGCACTGTGTCCAGTTTTGGGGTCCACACTACAAGAAGGATGTGGAAAAATTGGAAAGAGTCCAGAGGAGGGCAACAAAAATGATTAGGGGCCTGGAGGACATGACTTATGAGGAGAGGCTGAGAGAACTGGGATTGTTTAGTCTACAGAAGAGAAGACAAAGAGGAGATTTGATAGCTGCTTTCAACTACCTGAAAAGGGGTTCCAAAGAGGATGGATCTAGACTGTTCTCAGTGGTACGAGACGACAGAACAAGGAGTAATGGTCTCAAGTTGCAGTGGGGAAGGTTTAGGTCGGATATTGAGAAAAACTTTTTCACTAGGAGGGTGGTTAAGTACTGACGTGGGTTCCCTAGGGAGGTGGTAGAATCTCCTTCCTTAGAGGTTTTTAAAGTCAGGCTTGACAAAGCCCTGGCAGGGATGATTTAGTTGGGGATTGGTCTTGCTTTGAACAGGGGGTTGGATTAGATGATCTCCCGAGGTCCCTTCCAACCCTAATATTCTATGATTCGGGTCTCTCTCATTTAATAATTTCCCTGTCATAGCGGGGGCTGTAACACTTTGGTCTATTTTCAGCTGTTGGATTTAGGGTAAGGGTGCTGACGGCCTGGGATTCAGAGGAGGGCCAAGTACAGTGGGCTTTTGGGTGCGGGGTACTCTGTTACTTATGTCAGCTGCTGCATATTTGTACTTTAATAAAGTGGAATGAACAGTTTATTCTCATGTCAGTCTTTGCAGTGTGCCTTCCATCTCCATGGCAACAATCACAACAGGCCACAGGAATCCAGCTCCCAGCCTTAAACTTTATGCCTATGACCACCGGAGTTCCAGGAAGTCCTAGCATTAGGACTAGGGCTGTCCAGGTGCAGCCAAGGTTTGCAAGGTTAGGTGCTTTCATTAAGGTAGGTTTTCTAAAAACTGGATGGAATCCTACAAATTAGGGTTATAGGTGGCTGCAGGAGCTGAAAGCCCAGCTGAAAGGCACAAAAAGAAAACAAGGAAAGGCTGGCATCAGGTAAACAAAATTATTGACTCAAATTGTGGCAAGGCTGTGGACCCAACTGATCTCACACCAGTATAAATCAGGAGTATAAATTCTGAAGTCAACAGAATTATGCAGCGGTAAAACTAGTTTGAATGAGACCATAATAAAGCCTCATGCGGAGCTCTTTCACCTCGGGGGAGGCGGGGGGAAGGGCCTTTTATATGGGTCTATTCATATTCCAGAAAGGGGTTATATAGTACTTTTTTGTATTATGGAGCTACTGACACTGAGAGAGACCCTACAATGCGACAGCAGTAACAACCTTTTGAACTCCTTTCGAAACGTGCACTACATCCACACCTGGGGTAGGCAACCTATAAAATGGGTGCCGAAGGCGGCACGCGAGTTGATTTTCAGTGGCACTCAAACTGCCCAGGTCCTGGCTACCAGTCCGGGGTGGGCTCTGCATTTTAAATGAAGCTTCTTAAACATTTTAAAAACCTTTATTTACTTTACATACAACCATAGTTTAGTTCTATATTATAGACTTATAGAAAGAGACCTTCTAAAAACATTAAAATGTATTACTGGGACGTGAAACCTTAAATTAGAGTGAATAAATGAAGACTTGGCACAGCACTTCTGAAAGGTTGCCAACCTCTGATTTACACCATCATATGGAATGGTGCTGGTTCAATTTCATGTCATGTTCCTTTGCTACCAGAGCCAGCAGAGTCTATCAGTGCTATTGAGGCAGCACACTCAGCTCTCTTGTGAATGGGAAATAATTACCTCCTTCACAGCAGCATTGGAAGCTAAGCTCAGCCTAGCAACTATGTGAAGTAGGGCAAACTCTTACAGGGAAGTAAGAGCATATCAGAATTAAGGATAAGGCGGGAATAAGTTAACAGTCTTATTCAGGAGAAGGTTTGGAAAGGCAGGAACTCATCTGGCCAGGAAGAAAAGAGATCCAATGGATAAGCAAGAGAAGCCATCCTAGGGTGGAATGACACAAGCCAGCCCAAGGGAAGAGCCCAGAATGTATTTGCTAGCCCTGGAGAGGAGTGCAGTAGCACAATCCTGTTATCCTAGAGACCTAGGATGTCTTGGGGACAGCAGAACCACACTGCACTGTATATTTATGAACCTCCTTCTAATAGACATGGTTATGCAGAGGGCTGTTAATGATAGGCTGCAGTTTCCCCCAGTTAAAAGGAGGTTTAGCCACCACATGAGGCCTTAAAAGCAGTGCAAAAATAATTTTTAACAAAACAAAAAAACATTTCATGTTACATCAATATAAAAACCAACAAAAAAAATACCTGAACAAATTTTCCCCACAAATGACTTTTATGACTTTTCAGGAAAAAAATGACTTAGAGGATGAGATCTTGTATAGCAGCTCTCCTTCAACAGCAGTATTTTATGACTAAGAAATGAATAAGCCTCCAAAACCTGAGATTTATAAGTGACAAGCTGACTAAATCTCACCACTGAGTACAAAACCTAGTGAATACTGCCAGAACAACAACAGTATTTGAACAACTGAATATGTAACTACCTATTCATTCAGCACATAAAATCCACGACTTTAAGAGAACAGGGGCAGGGAGGAATGGCTTTTGGGAAATATTTTAAATAGTTTCAATAAAAGACCAATTTTACACAATCTAACTATTCAGGGCTACATTACAACCAAAGAGCACAGAAGTTGCATTGTTGGAAGGCAATGCTGAAGGGCTGCACCACAGAAGTGTCTGAAGGCATTCTGCCTCGTGAGGATACATGGCTAGCCTCCAAATCCCACATTAAAATAATCAGATATTTAAAATCAGAATAAGTGAGCAAACAAATAAGGCACATTTTCAACCAGTACACACTCATATAAAATGCTGCATGTTGTTATTTTGCAGCCTGCTACCCTTATCCATTATTTCCCGACAGAGATCTTTCACCTCTCGTTGTCTGTGTCTCAGACTCTCTTCTCGGGGCACAGACAGTATCTTTATTTGTCTGTACAGCTCCATGTATGCTAGTGATACATGGTGATTTATAAATAAAATGATAATGGTCAGCCGTGGGGCATACTTAAAGGATCCATAGCTTGCCTTCCACCCTCATTTTGGGCAACCCATTGTAAGTTATTAAAGGGCTTACAAGTTCAAGACACTTGATGTTTACAAGCACTAAAGTTGCTAGTATTACATAGCAGCCTACGTGTTTTGCTTTTATTTTGGGGTTAGTTTGGTCTCTTCATCCTCTCATCATGTTCTCTTGATGGTACCCTTTAAATAACTATTCTGATCATTTTGTTTTTTAGTGTCTCTCATAGTTTTACACAAAAGCACAGTCTTTCTTTCCCTTTGTCTCTTTGTTCTTTCATCTGGCTCCACAGGATCCATTAATGCTTTGCATTTACCTTTCTTCCATCTTTTCACAATGTCAGCTATCTGCTCACGAAGTTAATTATCTACAGTCGTAAGATGGAAGCAAAAGATAAATGAACAGGTGGACTGCCCTTATTGTATTGTGATTTGGAATAAAAATCAAGACAATTCAACAAAAAAGTGGTTGTGTACTGTACTGGTGATTCACCACCATTGTATATAACATGTAAGATACCTCCAAATAGCTGAATAAAAGAAAGATGGATTTGATGACGGAAACTTATCAAGATGAAGGAAAACACTGCTGTCAAAGAAAGCTGAGCATTACATAGATAGCAACCATGTGAAAGATAAACAAATCTTTAAGTTGAAAGTTAGACAATACCTTTTGGTGGGTGAAGTTTGTGACCTGTTTTCTCACACCATCCAGCTGGATGAATGTCTGAAGAATCAGCATTCACCCAGAAGTCATAACAATCCAAGTATTCATCAAAATGGAGTCGAATCCTGTAGCCTAAAACCTAAAAATAGTTTGCAACGTGTACAACTTACTAGAAATACTCTTGAGCATAATAGTCTCTGTACTACAATATATTCAATGTGCATTCAACCATCTTTTTATTTCTGCTCATGCCAATAATATAAAAATAATGCAGCTTAACAAAGGGAAGAACAAAAAGCAAGGCTGCAACAGATCTGAGCAAGTCTCTGATGAAAAGCGCTGTATAAGTGTTAATAATTATATTATTATTATTCATTCAGAGTATGAGTGGCACTTAACATAATGCAAAAAGAAAACAGAAACCGGAGAGGTGTGTCCAGACCACCTCTTTTGGAGGACAGGTCATTATAACAAGAAGATGATGTGGGTCTTCATGTAAGAAGTGTAAATGTGAAAGGGGAGATCTCAAAGGACCCTATTCCGCAATAAAAAAAAGTCACCTTAGTGCCTAAGAGGGAAAGAGGAGATGCATCTCCTCTTCACTGCTGAAGTATCCAAGGTGCTAAATGTACATGCCATCTCCCACACTTTTTTGGGTGCCAAATGCCACAACCAGCCATCGAAGCATCCAGCTTCCCCAGGATATCATCTACAAGGTGGTCTATTTGTCAAAAGACAAATCATGCATATTGAGAATTTGGGGGTGGCTTAAAATAGATCAAATAAAGCAATAAAAAGAATAAGCAAAAATAAGCAATAAAAAGAAATTATGTCCTGATTGCACTGTTCTTTTTCATATTTAATTAACCTGCCATAACTTAAATGTAACTTAAAGAATTTTCAGTTTTCCACATTAGAATTTCACAGAACCAAGGGCACTTTGCAACAGAATTTAGGTCCAGCTTACTACATCGGACTTTAAGGCCTTGGTTATACTGATCTTTGAAGTCAGCATGTACAGTAGAAAACATATCAGAAATGGATATTTCCAAAAGAAAGATGTGATTAGAGGCTGTGGAGGTGCTCAGAAAGGGAGAAAATAAAAAAATAAAAAAAGAACTAAACTAAACTAGGACTATGGAAATATAATCCTAGTGGCACAAAATAATGATGGTAACCAAGAATATCAGGTGTTCCTGTTTCCCCATTAGCTAACTTAAGAAATTTTTTTTTAAAAAAAGAGTTAGAGATAAAGATCTAATCCTTTCTCTCTCAATCAAACAATTAAAATCCCTGGAACTATTCACAGAGTTGGCTACTACCCAGTATAAGAAAGGTGGCAGAATTAAACCTGTAGTGTAAAATTAGTCTGTGGAACTTGAAGCTACAATTCAATAAAATAGAAAAATGATTACATAATGTTATGAATGAGCATAGCATCTGTAGTTGGAATAAAAATTCAAGGGCTATCAATTTTCATGCATCTTTATGTTCTTTATATTTTCTCTTTCAAATACAGATTTCTCCAAAATTACAGAATTATACAGATACTTATGTATCACCATAACACTATAATATTATGTATATGTTTTCATATTCATGAACATGTGTAATTGTTCCTTGATATTTTGATATTGTTTTTAATATGATTTTTGATAAAATTTTATTTATTAGGAAAAAATATTCCACATGGTATAGCATTAGGCAATTAAATGCCTAACAATAATTTACATCTTCCTCTGAAGAATCTGTCACTGACAATTATTGCTAAATGCAGCACTAAACCGATCACTGTTCCAGTTTAGTATTTACTGTATTCTTAATACACTTCTATTCTCAGCCTCACATTTCATTCAGGTACAGTCCTGGTGCTTACCTCAGCCACAGTGAGAATGCAGTACATTGACTGGTGCTCAGGATCCACTCCTTCCAGTTTCATTCCTACTTTGAATCCATTTTTGCCATATGGGAAGGACTGATACTGGAATGAACAAAAACAATTTCAATATTTCAAAAGAAATACTTTCAAAGAAAGTTAACACACTTGTGTAATGCAAAAAACGACTATTATTACTTTTCCTTATGCAGGCATGTGCCCAAAATGAAGTTTCACAAGTAAGTACATCTGGGTAAATTTCAAGCTTTTAAAATCACATAACAGAAAACAGAACTCAGTGAGCCATGGAAAAACTGGTTGATAGTGCAGTCATTAAAGACTTTAAAATGCAGAAAAAAATTCGTTAGGAAGAGCTACCAGGAAAGCCTCCTCAGAACAGTAGAAAACGCTGTGTTTCGTCAACTTTTTAAAATTACTTTCTAATTAAAAAACCACAGCACTGTACAAAATAATTACTTTTTTTGTACAGTGACACCTTCTCGGCAATCACCATTCATGGGACGATCAGATAAAATACTCTGAAATGCCTTTTAGTCTCTACATCTCAGGCCCTCAAAGATGAGCCACAAAGCAAATACAAAACAGCCTTCGTATACAAAGATGGCCTCTCAAATGGTAATATTCCCTTTGCTGCGTACAGTAGAGAGAAATATTGGGCTCCGACTAGCCTCTTTTTTCAGGAGGATTCTGGCAATCACTAGAGGATTGGGAACATGAAATCACATGAGGATGAAGCCTAAGCTGCCACCTTCAAAAAAGGGAAGAAGGCAGAAAGGGCGTCTTAGGGAGCCAAGTACCGGCTTCCTGTTATATCATGACTCTGTGCTCCACACAAAGTTAGAAACCAAAGTCATCAGTTCTTAATATTTTAATTTAAAGAAAAAAAGAAGAAAAAAATAAAATAAGGCAAGAGAGTGAAACTCTGACACCACCTTTTGTAAACTATTAAGATTCTAAGCTACTCAGGTAAGTAAAGTATTTCATTTGCGCTCAGTGCTGTATGACACAGAGTCAGTGGTCAACAAAAAATTAAAAAGTGGGGAAGGGTTTTAACATTTTAAAAATTAGGGTCGTGCCTCGACAACATTCCTTACTACAATGGGTTAGGACATGGGTATTTCCTATTCGAGTTGGAATTTACACCTTGCAGCACCAGGGTAAAGCCAGCGTGCTACAAACAGAAGAGCAGCCTTCACAGCATGAGTAGCTAGCTGCCCACGTACACAGGTAGGATCTCAGATGGGATCACACTCGGGGCATTCAGCCTACCCTGCTGCTCGCACAACCATGGCTCCACTTCAATCTTTAATACACTAGCTCTATTGAGTGTGGGTACATCTCCTTGAGATGGAAATGACATTTTATGTGCCAGCATAGACATATGCCATAACTTTAATTAATCACAAAGCAGCAAAGTGTACAAACAAAAACACTTTATTATTGCTTGATAGCTCAGCTTTAACCATATTCTGTTTTTTATCTCACGATGCACCATTAAAGCTTCATTAAAAAATGTCACACAAACTAATAATCAATGCCCAGATCATTTATCTAGTAAGTATAGGTTTTTTCCATTAAAAGATATAATCTATGACCAGGTTGTACACCTTTCTTAAGATTCAGAAAGAAGAATTAAAAAAAAAATATTACATGCTGTATGTTCTGACAAATAAAAGCTCTGCTTTAATGATAGGGTTGCAACACGATACATCCACGTGCCCAAAACCTTAAAAGCAAGGAAATAAGAGGAGAAAATACCAGTGCATTCCTTTCCACCTTCATACTGCCTACAACACTCTTCAGTGCTCCATAAGAATCTCTCTTCCACCTCTTACAGACACCCAAAAGCGATATATACAACCAAAGTTTGATGAAGCTGGGGAAATGAAACTTTCACAGTGACCTCACACGCTTTTATATCAGTTATATCAATATAACAGTACCTCTGACAGTCATACATTTCACACATTATGAAGTTATTTTGCCTTAATCACCACTGAGGACACTGTTGAGGTTTTGCAATAAAGTGCAAATTTAATGTAAATGGGAGTACATACTGCTTTTTGGTATCTCTTGGAAGTAAGAGAGACATTTTTTAAAAACATCAGATTTAAATCTGGTAAGTTATTCTTAGCGCACATATATGCCACTATGACTAAAGAGTTACAAAATACTCAGTAAGCAAACAATCCTGATGTATAACTGTATTCCAGGAAACAGCATATAAGCAGTAGCAACATGCTCAAAGGACAGGTCCCGGAGAGGGTAAGTCTACACTGGAGCTGGGAGCCCCCCAGCCAAAGTAAACAGATACATATTAGCAGGGTTCCAGCTAGTTCACTAAAAATAGCAATGAGGACATGCCAGCGCAAGCAGAAGTTCAGGCTCTAAAGCCCACCTGTCCCGCCAGGCTTCAGAGTCAAACCTCCAGTCCAATGCCCCTACTAGTATGAATCTGTCTACCCAGGCTGCAGGGATTGCTCCTTGCTGCAGTGTAGACATATCCAGATTGGCTTAGATTTGTTCCAAAGGGGGAAGAAAGATGAGAGACTCCTTTCCTCAATAATTCACCAAACATCAATTTTTCCACAGTTATTATAAACTTTCCAAAATTTCTAATTGTACAGCCAACACACCAAAAATTCTGTAGTGAGCCAAGAATTTATAATCTGTTTTCTGTTGCTAAAACTCCAAGTCACAAGATATTCACCACTCCTTCCACTATCAAACTGAGACTCTCACAACCTGAACTATGGGACGGCTCCTGTTGCATCACAATAACAGCTAAAATTTAAAACATTGTGCAAGATTATAATTATATCATAGATCACCTAAGATGCAATTACATTGAGCTTACTATATTTACATTACTTTTGTCACAAACATTTAAAGATTTTGGGTGGAGGGGCAAAGGAGGCTAGCATAGGGAATGAAAAGAATATGGAGGTTCATGCAGTAGAAACACTGTTTTGACAATGCCATGCAATATGAGAATGAATAAAAAGAGAAAAACAGAAGTGGGGTCATAATACAAGAGAGTTAGAAGTATAAAATAAAAGTCAGTTGTTTCATTTTACCAAAGCAACCGCTATTTGTTCAAGCCAGAGCTTAGAAAAAAGTATCTACAGAAAAGCTGCTTAAAGTATTCAGAACAGTAGGATATTCTGCCTTTCCCGGGGCACAACTCTACACAGGCACACACACCTCCACCCATCTCCATCCCAACCCCTCAGGAAATGTGCCAAGATGTGGATGCAAAAAACAGACAAGGTAACAGTCCGACAATTATGATTAGAATAAGCAGCAGTAATCACAGTATAACAGCTGCCTAGACATTTTCACAGGCTTTGTGGATTTTTATTGGGAACTCTCTTCCATGCAAAAACAGATGCCATGGGAGAAAGCACTAAGTTGTTTGATGGGAAACTGCAGAGGGTGGCAAAGGTCAACACGGTTGGCAAAGGAGAAGCAAAAGTTGATATTTTGGCACCCAACAAGATGATAAGTAGGACAGGATTAAGCCATGTTGTGTTTGATACAGTGGAAAAAGGGGAAGTCACTGAGCAACAGGCCAGGAAGATGATCTTTGTAACAGACTTGTGAAGGGACGTAAGGAGACCAAGGCATCTGGAAAGCCCAAAACTGAAGAGACTGCAGAAGTCAAGAATGAGAAAAGGAGGGCCTGGATCAGAGAGAAAAGTCCAGATCTTGGAAATGTGCAGGAACAAGCAGAGAGATTTAAAATGGCCTGAATCCTATATTCGGTGTAGGTTTTATAGGATAATACCATCCTCAGATTTGTGAGTTGTTAGTAATTCACTGAGAAAAGCTGGGCAAAGGTGACCTATCTTCCACACACTCTTCATGTCTATTTCTGGAAATCTGTTACTTTAATCATTACCAGACTTCTGTCAGAGCAAACTGAAACCTTACAAAAGTCTATTTATATTCTGGTTATTCTACTTTACAAATGTACTTCCTTACAAATTTCATGTTAATGGATAATTAACTTGGGTTTCAGAAGAAAACATACCTCTTTGAAAAGCTTAGTAGGTGCTGCTATAGCCTTTTCTTCCTCCAAATATGAAGCCCAGCACCATGGTTTCTTTCCTTTAGAATGTAAAGCTGTGAAAAAACACAGTGTTAAAATAAATATTTTGGCAAAATTATTGAATTGGTGACTTCTCAAAGAAAGCAAAATCAGAAAAAAAAATGGTGTGCGTTTCAACATTTCTATTTTGTAATATACATGTATTAAATTTCTCAGGACTTAATTCAGAAAATCTATTCAAAAACTACTCTCAACTAACGACCTTATTAATTACTAACTACTATTTACAGGCAAGACTAACTACTATTTACCCTGACAAAAATACAACAGTGCAGCAACACAGCAGTCTTTGCAAGCTCTGACTCACAGCCACGTGTGGTTATGAAGGAACTGGGGAGCGGGCTGGAGTGGGCCTGTCCTTTATATCCTCAGCTGGAGGCATGAGGATGCTCAGGGTGCAAGTGCTAACGAGTAGGTACTGATGACCAAAAGTCTCTGGCTTAGGTGCACTGGGAGCTTGTGCATCAATACTGGACAAGGTGTATGTGGACAATCACTAGAAATTAACAGCACAGCAACACCCAGGAACGCTGAAGACAGATGCCTCACACGTTTTGTCATATAATTGGCGGTTTTTCTCACACGCCTCCCTTCTGACCTTTGCCTTCTTCACCCCTGCAGCATATATAGCTTGTCATTTTAGACTGTAATCGCACAATGCTGCCCTGATCGTGACTGGGCACTACCACAACAGAAATAACTAGCATAATCAATTATAGCCTAATTATTTTATCATTTATATCATTTAGATCTGCATCATCTACATCTGTTCTGGCCTCCTTCTGAAGAAAACAAGTAACACTCCCAATAATGTGTAAGTGTTGGGAGTACAGAAACTGCTTGGGACTAATACAAACTCATTTTGTTCATTTGCTCATTTTGTGATTTAAGCCATATATGAACTTAGACCTCTTCGATGTCTAACAATAATATAGACTAAAATTCTTGCTTCTGAATCTACAATCATAACCTTTGTTCAAAATCTGTTTGCTGAAACCACACTTCCATTAAATAGACTATAGAAATGTGCACAGATCATTCTGCCAGTGAACAGCAGCATTTCCATCAGCAAACCAGCGTTCCTCCTTTCTCATAGCAATCACAGTGTCTCAGCTTTGGAACAAATGTCTGCATAAGTAACACTTAAAATTTCAGCAGTGAATTACAGTTGTGTCAGCCATGGCTCTTCTGCACTTCAGGTGCTCTTGTTGGTTTGCATGGCTCAGCTCCCTGGTGGGTAGCAGAGTTACTTTAAGCTTTCTGTTTGTTAGCAGCTGCTGCTAATGGAGGCTCATTCAATATGGGCTCACAGTCTATCACAAGAACTATCTTGAAGGGCCATATGCAGGTTTCTGGTGGTGCACCAATGATATATAACAACAGCTGATTCTGCTGATTTTCCTAAAAATATCTACTATATTAAAGGACTGAAATATCTCATTTAAAAATATTTTATTGTGTTGCTTTGGGTGGAATTAGACCCTTTGGACCGATTGTACCAATTATTCCTAAATATTTCCATAAATGTATCTATATTTCATGCACATACTTAGACTTGGACGGATTAGATTTTTATCAGTAAATGTCGGTACTCAGCAATTTATCTGAATATCCACACAGAAAAAAAAGATATTATCAATTGAAAAATCAAAATTTTTAGATAGACAAAATGAAAAAAATACTGTTTGAGAACTTACTAGTTTGATTTAAGGATATTTACTTTGCATATTTTGACATGTGATGTTGACAATTTGTGTTTTAATGATTATACATTTATAACTTTTTGACTCTCTAAGTCTATTGCATGGTGGATAAAAATCAATTATTAAAAAAAATCAGATTTTTTAATTTAAATTGGATTTGTTTGATAAAATGCTTTTTGGAGGAAAAATACCTATCTAAAGATAGTTTTAATTAAAATACATTATAGCTCAAAGATATCTCATCATGGAATAGGGATTATAAATTCTAATTCTATAGTATGAGACAATACATTCACATAATGTTTAAGAAAAGTTTTGTAAATGAGTTCCACTAGTTCATGGATTAGGGACCCAGTCTTATGGGGTTCCAGGGGCTTTTGTATAGATTATTTAGGTTAATCTTTCTATCTACCCACTGGGACTCAGTGCTCAGTCTAAAAGATACCAGCAGAGATGCTTACTTTTGCACTTCTCAAACTGTGGATTTATATGTCCAGAGATAACATGCTTGTTAACAGTAAAAATGTTTTTTAAATAAATAAATAGAGATGAGAAATAACCGACCTCAACCCTACTGTCCCTCTGCAAATTTGTGTAGACAGAGTCAATCCCCTCTCTCTCTCTCTAAAAGTGCAAAGTTTCAAAAAGTTCAGTGAATAGAAGATTGCTGAGGGTGGAATAGATACGACAAGGGGAAGTGTGGAGATAAATGTGAGAAGGGAGGGACAGGCAGTAGAAACAAAAGTGACACTCCCCCCCAGGGGTTGCTGTGCGCTTCCAGGGGGGGATCGTGAGCTCCTGCCACCGCTGAAAAGCCACCGAACTGATTACTTCCGCATTTGGCGGCTTTTCGGTGGACATGCTAAGCTATTTCGGGAATACTTGGCATGTCTGCCGAAAAGCCGCCGAATGCGGAAGTAATCAATTTGGCGGCTTTTCGGTGGACATACAAGGGTCCACCACGCCGCTGACAAATGCAAAAAAGGGTCGTGGTTCTCAAGAGTTTGAGAACTGCTGATTTAAGATCTACCATACCATACCATCACTAGAAAGGAAAACCTGCAATGGCAGCAGGCCATAAGAGAGACCCAGTTTGGAAATATTTGAATAAAGTTCCTCTACCTGTGGGTAAAGCAGGCATGCGTACAAAATGCAAACAGTGCAACAAAGACATGCAAGTCCTGGTTGCCCAAACGAAACATCATCATGAGAAGTGTTCCTTCTCAGGAGGAAGCTGCGTTTAAGATGATAAAAGGATCATGTCTGAACATGCCGGATCTTCACGTTGGTAAATTTTTTTATTTCATACTTTTTTCCTAAGGACTGCCAGTCTTCCTCCTGTACTACTCTTGAATTCTCATGTTTGAGCAAAAAATATTACTCTACGGTACTATTATTTTAAATGCAGTTGTGATAAAAAAAATAAATAGCTGAAATAGGCAGATCTTCCTTTTACAATGTCACCTTTAAAGTAGTATTGAGTGTCAGTGAATGCAATGAGTAATACTAAATGAGCAGTATGGTAATAATAATTAAAAAATTGCATTTAGTTATTTTGTTTAGGAGAATCCATTCTCAACATACAGGATTCTGAAGACTATACACTGTCAAGATCACCATCATTTCCCATAGTTTCAGAGTTATCTGCCAATGATAGTGTTTCAGTCACACCATGTATATCACATAGCCACAGTATATCAGCTATAGCAAAAAGAAAAAAAATCTCCATCATCCAGAAACAACATAGTTAAGTTTGTGATAAGAACCAGCAGATTACAGGAAGAAATTGTCCAGTTTGTTTACGCAAGAAACTCTCCTTTCCATATGACTGAGGACCCACACTTCATTAACATGGTTCAGTCATTAAGACCAGGATACAGCCCACCAAACAGAGCAGATGTTGCAGGCAAATGGCTGGATAAAGCGTATAAAAGAGAAACTGAGCAGTGTGCAAAAGGTCTAGAGGATAAAATTGTTAACCTGAGTCTTGATGGGTGGAGCAATGTTCACAATGATCCTGTTGTATGTGCTTGTGTGACAACAGAAGAAGGGAATGTCTTCCTTAGAGAAACAATTGATAGTTCAGGAAATGCACACACAGCAGAATACTTACAAGAAGTAGAGGTAAGAGCTATAACAAACTGGAAAAAAAATTCAAATGTCTAGTACGCAGCTTGGTCACAGACAACGCTGCAAATATATCCAAGATGAGAAGAAATTAAGAAGAGAGTAAAGAGAGTCCCAAGCTAATAACATGCGATTGCTGTGCTCATCTGATGCACCTCCTAGCCAAAGACTTCAGCATTCCAGTAATAAAGGCTAATATTGTTGAAATTGCAAAACACTTCCATAACAGCCACCTTGCAGCAGCTGCTCTGACAAAAGTGGGAGGAACCAAGCTAACTCTCCCATAAAACATGCAATGGAACTCCGTAGTGGACTGTTTTGAGTACTATATCAAGAACTGGCCTAATCAGATGACAATTTATGAATAAAATCGTGAAAGAACAGATGGCACTATCACAGCCAAAGTTCTCAACATTGGGCGTAAGAGAAATGTTAAAGACGTGGAGTACTCTGAAGCCTATTTCTGTAGCCTTGAACAAAATGCAGGGAAATAGCTGTTTTATTGCTGACGCTATTGAATTTTGGAAGGAACTGAGTGAGATCTTAAAAAGAGAAATATGCAATGACAGAGTTAAATTACAAGCATTAAATAAATGAATGGGACAAGCACTATCTCCAGCTCATTTTCTTGCAACTATTCAGTACCAGGGTCAAACCTTAACTGCTGAAGAAGAGGAGTTGGCTATGACAGCGACATCCAGCAGTCATCCCTCCATAATGCCAACTATTATAAACTTCAGAGCTAAGAGTGACCCATTCAAGAACTATATGTTTGCTGATGATATTTTAAAGAAAGTCGTGGAAGTCACTTAAGCATTTGGATTCAGAGACTTTTAAAATGATATTCTCATTTTTACAGCAGTAGCTTCTTCTGCCGGTGTAGAAAGAATATTTTCTTCCTTTGGACTAATTTGCTCCACATTGAGAAATTGTTTGGGACCTGAAAAAACTTTTTTTTCTTTTCCAGATTATGAACAAATAGGAAAATGAAGGTGAAGACGACTGAGTTAGCTGCAGAAGCCAATATCTTAAGTTTCTCATGACTTGGCTGACATAGTCGATTTAATTTGTTATTTAATATTTCATTTAACTATTTGAGTTAAAATTTTAACAAAAACAAAACTGATTTTAAAAAACTTGAATGTTTAACTACATTCAAAAATTCATATGCTTGTTTTCTTAAAATATTGTGTTTTCTGTTTAAGCAAAAATCCAGAATACATAATGTTGTTATCGTTAAATAAAATCATTTTAATGTTTCTCTGATGATGTTCTCCTCTTAATACACCATGGCAAGAATACACTCCAAATATGAATGATAAACCTTTTGAATTCATCTCCCAATGACTTCATAAATATCCTCTTCACTTATCTCTGGTAAATGAAATGACCAATCATCCATTTTCTGATACAGCTGTAAAACTAATCTGAAAAGTTTTCAAATAAATCGCTTAAAAAACGTATAGTGTGTACCTTCTAAAAATGAAACATACATCTACCTTTGACTTGCGAAGAATATGTATTAAGGTTATAACAATCAACAAGAATGCACTTTTATGTAAAAATCCACAATTAAATCGAGTCTTCTTGACTAGTGATTAAAACCATAATGTAAATCAATTTGATTTAAATCAAATCCACCCTGTTCTACTGTCATTAAAATGGAGTCAGACAATTATTTATCTGATTCCCCCATAATTTCTCACAACTGTGAAAATTTAACTCAATAGAATAATGCTTAAAAATATTATGCATCAAATTTATAAAAATAAAAATAAAATTCTGCCAAGCCTACTTGCCTTGTAGTTATAAAATTACTCCCAGAAGACGCAAAAGTAAACAGTTACTTCCGCTAAATGCACATCCTTGAATGACTGTAAAAGTGAAAGGAGCAAAACTATTTATCCAGCACATCAATGGATCTGCTTCGCATTTACACTGAGGCAGCATGAAGGAGCCTTAAAATGCATTATCTTGATGCCTACTACAATCACCGTCACATCGCCAAAGTCATGTAAAGGGGTCTTAGGATACATCTACATGGCAACGTAAGCCCATGCCTGAGTTCAGGCTCAAACCTAGCTTCCCTTCCATCCATGCTGCAATTGCGCTAGCCCCGGGCTTGGACCCAGCCTCTGCAGGGCTAGAGGATGTGGGCTCATGTTAAGCCAAGACCCTATTGCTTTGTAGCATAGACAATTCTGCTTGACTTGGGTCCTGGTAGTCAAACAGAAGCATCTCACAATTCCATGGGACAACTTCCTTAATCCTCTCTATCTCAACAATCTGCAATCCACCCAGCTCATGTCAGCGTTAACCCATTCTCTTCTGATCACTGATTTGCAAGGACACTATCAGAAAGGCTCCTGGGTTTGCAATGGAGAGTGACCTGATCAAGACTTCTGCAAAGCAAGCTGCTTCCTAATAATGTCCAGGGCAGGCAATGACATTTTCCCACACTGTACCACAGTCCTATTGCTAGAGCAGCCTCTCTCAACGGGGAGTGAGCGCTAGGAACTCTTCAACATGGTTACTTTGAATCCAGTCTGTGCATTGTAGTGTCAGAGCCGTAAGTATGAGCACAGGGGCTAGAAACAGGGTTAAAATGAAACACAGACATTCAAGCTCAGGGTCCCTTAACACGGGTCAGTTGATTCAAGTCCCACTAACCCTGTGCTTACATTGCAGTGTAGCATAGACATACCCTTAGTGTAAAAGAGAATCAGGCTCCAGGTGTTGTCTACTTTCCTCAAGGCTACCTATAATTCACTAAAAATATCACAATTGTTATAAATAATTTAAATGGTAGAATTAGAGAACATAAATCCAGTGCTATAAAAACCATAGTTCTCAATAGACAGTAGATGATTTCCCCTTGCTGCATACATTAGACAAATGAAGCTTCTGACTCTCCTCCCACCCAATATTTCAACTTACGTTGCTTTAAAACAGCCATATCACCTTTTCTTTTTCTTCTGGCTCTCTGAGAGACTCTCAGTATCCTCCCTTCATGTTTCTCCTCCTAAATTACAAAATTTAGGAATTTAATCATTGTATTAGTTTTGTAGCCAATTAAAACTAAAAGAACATATCCATGGTTTTTACATTTTTTAAAACAGTTATTGTTATAGCTCTTTAATATGAAACTTCAAGCTGTAAATTTCTAATGGTAAATCAAAAAAATAAAATGAAGGAATAGTCTCAGCAAACACTCCAAGAGCTATGGACAATTCAAAGGACCTTCACACTCTGGAACTCAAATTCTTTAAAACCAGTTATCATTGTCTGAGCTGTGAAGATTCCAGATCACAGACTCTTGAGAGCAGACTGATTGAGCTGGAGCCAGCTGGCATTCTCCACTGTTCTCGCTTCTTCAAAAATAAATAAAATAAATCTTCTTCTTCTAACAATTTTAGCCTTCTCCATATGTAAAACTATTTTTTCCTCCAACTTCCTTATGAAATGTAAACTGACACAATTCCTTTTTACTTATTATTTGCGCATCAATAGTTTTGCTAATGCCCCATGTAGTTCAGGGATTCATTTGAGAGATTGCTGCAGTAGGAAGGCAATGAAGCCGCCTCTTAAGTTTTACCCATACGAATGTCATATGGACAATTACGTACTCCCCTCCCATAACCAAAGCAGCTTCTGTCTTTGACTATTCCATAACTCAAAGTCTCTCCCTCTGCTATAGCAAGGTATAAAGATTTTCTTGATTGTCGTTAGCAGAATGGTTGTAACTAAGAAGAACTTTAAATCTAAAAGGGAAACAAAATTTACCTCCAAATCGTAACATATTTTAACATAAGGAAGACAGCATCAAATAGTAGACCCTAGGACATACTATGTTTATGCTGGTTATTCTACTACTATTTATTACATTTTATATAATTTTCATTTTTACTGCCTCAATAAATGCTCCAAACAACCTTTCATAACGCATAAGGTTAGACCAGTGACAGTTTCTGGCATGTACATTTAACAGACTTAAAAAAATATAAGTGTAAGGAGGCAGCACATGTGATAACCTAGCAAAGGCAAACCCCTACACATACACACACCTTTTACATTCTGCTTCTTCTATATCAGAAATAAATAATTGTGCTGGTATCAAGAAAAGAGATGTTAAGCACAGAAGAAATGTTTCTCCTAAATGTTAGCAAATAATTATAAATAACAAGTGTCACTTTTAAACCAGAGTCTGAAAAATATCTATTACAGAGCAAGCAGGCATAACCCTAGCAGAGACCCATGTGCTCTCCTGAAGGCCAGAAAGGTGTGGGAGCTGTTTTACTCATGCCTGGAAACATCAGCAACAGAGCATAGTAAGAACTGCACCACAACAATGCAGGTCAAGTATCTAGAAACCGAGGGCAGTATTAAAACATAGCTAAAATAGGTCAAAGACAATGAGACTACCAAGAAGATGATAACATGATTCAAATTAAAGAAGTGACAAAGCAATCAAAGAAATGTGAAAAACTGCTATGGCTTTAAGCAAAAATATGTTCATTTTCGAGAGATCAAAACAGAGAGATTAAGTCAGGGGACTCTGTGAATTAACATACTGGTTATTTCTTTATCTACACTAAATACAATTTCACAAACTGTGGCTTTCTACAGAATTTTTTTAATTATCTGGATCATTTCCTGGACACAATGGTCCAAATTCATCCCTGATATATTACACCATGGATGATTTTGGCCAAATTTCTAATCTTTTTTACCTAGGAGTTGCCACTAGACTTTAATATCTGCATAATTTTCTATGGGGGTGCAATTCATTGCTAGCCATAAGCCAGTGCCCTAAGAAAGAACCAAAAGTGTTTGAGATTCACTTTCCCCATCTCATATAATGATGCAAATAAAAACTAGCCACAATTGGATCAAAGAAAACCCTTTTAAGTGAAAAGACAGACATCAAAGCAATATTCTGGCGGAGATTTTGCATTTAATATTTAAAAAAAAAAATCAAGAAAATCGAAGTTGTTTCCCATAATTGTAATATGATTCTCTTGCAAACAAACTATTAACTTCCACGCATCAGTTTATGTGCAATGCAAGTAATGATTGTTGTAGAAACTGTATATTCTAATTTCCTTATTTTTTTGTGCTTAATGTTCCAACAGCAACACTGTCTTAAGCACCTTCTATTCATTCAATTTCCTTGTTTTGTTTCTTTCTAAAAAGGGGAAAGAGCGACAACAGAAAAGTGATAGCTTAACTGCTAATTATACCTAGTTAAATATATACCTGAGGCATCTATTATTCAATTGAAATTTTGGCTGTGCTGGAGCTATGCACTCCAGAGTGCACTTCACTCTAGAAAGAAAACGTAAGAAATTGGTGGCTAGCTGAAATGTTGCAAGACCCATTATCATGCTATAAAAGTGCACACTGGTTAACCAGATTATGCTAAATGCTATCTCCCCTATGTAAGGCAAAACTCCTACTGAAGCTAACTGCAGGACTGGGTTTATGAAGCATACTAACAGTTTCATCCTGCTCTCTCTTGTCTTCCCCATCTTCTTTGCACTCTTCTTTCAAAGGTAATTTTGTTTTTCTTTTCCGAGTCCCTTTAGAATCATCTTCCTCACTGCATTCCAAACCATCTTTATCCTCCTTTGGTTCTCTGTCATGAGAAAAAACATGGTGACATAAGAACCGACAACAATTCAACTCTTGCTTCCATCAACTTAAATGGAAGAATTAGGAAAAGGCAACTACTTTGAATGATAGGGAATGATAAAAAAACCAAGTGTTTGTAGATCCCTGGGTATCATTCAAAATATATTCTTAGAGCTACTACTGAAAATGACAGCTGACAAAGAAGCTAACACAGAAAACATACAACAGTAACTGCCAAAGGAAAGCTGTCAGCCTATACTGAACAGATTCTGCATGTTTAAAACAATTTGTCTTTCCTGCCTGGCATCAAAACTCCTAAAGAAGCAATTCTTTTGAAATGCTTAAGACTGCAGGGCAATTTAAAGAAAGGAAAGAACTAGTAATTATTATGACTGACAAATCCAATTGGAATAAGCTGATATGTAACAGTATAAATTGTCAGTCAAACAACCAAAAACAGACAGCTTTGAAGCAATTACTTAAAAATGAGGACAAATGCTTTAGAACATAGATGTCGAATTGCCCTAGTGACTGTGCAGTTCACAATGAGCCTGTAATCAAAAATCTTCATTTGTGATGTGATGAGCTGCATTAGTGCACTGCTGAAATGGAAAGAACTAAGAAACTGTCACAGGTTGGAGTTTGTCATATGTAATGTAGCTTTTGCACTTAAATATAATTCTCTAACCACACCAACCATCTAATCGCTGAGAGTCCTAATTCTAGTGATTATGAAACACTGACTCATGCAGACAAGAAATGAGCTCTCCACTGTTTGTGTTCAACAGTAAAAGACAATATTTTCTGTGCAACTAACATCACCTTCAACACTTGCATTACACAAGACTCAACTTCTCATAGTTTATAAATATTTGGGACAAAATTATAAGTAGATATGAATTGAGAATTAAAGTAAAAATATTCAGAGATTAGGCTTCCTCATTCTCACCACACTACTGTTTTATCCCCATACTCTCTCTCGTCATGCTGATTTATGTCATATTACTTGAGTGTATGGTTCATAATAGCACCTACTTGTTTTTGATGTGATGTGCACATTTATGGCTGCAAAATTTCCCTTCAGGAACAAACTCTTCTGTGGTACCATCGTGATAACAGTTCTCACAGAAAATAAGCCCATCCACTTTCATAGCTTCCTTCAGCTTAAGGGGAATCCCAGTCTTTTCTGAAAAGGCTGCACAGTGAAAGGAAAAAGAGTAATTTCTCCAAGCTACAGTACAAAAAGTAAGAAATTTCAAACCATACAACAGACCTTGCCACGCAAAGGGAAGGTTCTATTCATGCCACTATCATTAGCTGTAGAACCAATGGCTACCATCTATGATGGGTCACTGTTCCTCACTCCAAACGGCTGGCTTTCAAAAGTAACACAGGTTTTAGCATTCAACAAAAGATAAATGCCCATTAATCTTATATTTCTGTTACCAATGAAATAGAAAGGTGTGTCAAAGTTGCCACCCCAGCATACCCACTCCTCACTGACTGCAGCAACTTATGCCTCAGTTGCACTGCCCCCGCCTTCTTTTGGCCTACTTTGGCCATAGAGGTGCCTTGGCCCTCCAGACAGACCGCTGTACAGTGTCCAGTTCCTTTTGGGGCCACAGATACCTTTATCAAAGTCCAATAAAAATGTATACAAGCCAAACTTTCAGCCTGCTGGGCTCTGTGGCAGTCACCTCAACACACAAGAACTTCTGTTGCTGCTCTCTGTTCGATCAATCCCCTAATCCAGGGGCTGGCACACTCCTCCCCTTACTCAGGATACACCTTGTTAGGGTCAGGCTTCTAGCTCGTCTTTGGGGAAGCCTATCTGGTCTTTCTCCCTCTCAGGGAGACCCTTCTCCTCCTCTTCTCCTCCATGTTTTCTCTCCCCAAATGGGCTCCTCCAGCAGCTCTTTATTTCTAATTAGGCCTGGCCCACTCACCAAGTGCACCCAGGCTAGATAATTGGCCTTTCACATCCTGGGTAGGACAAACCCCCTCACCACAGAATGTTAACATAATGACACGAGCCAACATTTAGTTGATCTTTTTTAGCGTGAATTTAGTGCAGCTGAAAGATGTTGCATTAGCTGCACTGAAGATTAAGGTCCTTTATAAACTGATCAGGTACAGCCTAGGCAGCAGCTGTATAGACTTTTCCATGCCGCTCTGCCAGTGTGCCTCATTCCTGGCCTAGTAGGAATGCTGTCAACTGTGAAAAGGGAATTTGGTGAAGTTTTCTTTTAACAAACACACACTTATTATTGCAACTAAACTCTTAGGCGATGAGGTATTCTTCTATTACAGCCTTTTTCTCCAAAAGATTGTAAATAACTACTCCTGTAGTCTACCAGAGGAAAAATACACATATTTTCCCGCTTATCATTCTGGATTAGGACAACTACATCTCCCAACATTAGATTCAGGTATTCAGCCATCTATGAGCCTAGGCACCAAATGTCTAGGCTTGGAGTGCACATGGCAGCCTACACTTATGAGTAAGATGAAGCTTCAAAAAGAACTGAGGGGAATTACTTAATAATAGAAACCTATGTGATGGAAACTAAAAATGTCTTTTTTGTAACCCATTTACTTCTTTTAAAAGACAAATTTCATGTCAAACACAAACAATTCCCTCTGCTTGAACACTGTACGCTCCTTTAAAGCGCAGTCAAGAGAATCCCTGGATCTAGATAGCTCTTCATCACTAGTGGGATGGTTTACGCAGCTCAATGTTATCAGTGCTAAATGACATCATACACTATCTCTTCCCCCAGTCATGAAGGTCTAGATGGGCAATGGAGGTAAGCATATCTTTATTTTGCAACAAACTAATCTGGTATAACATAAGACGAACATTCTCATCACAAATGTATGGTTAATACAATACAAAGCATTCAACATATTTGATTTGACTAGCAAAAATTTGTTTTAGGTTAACCATATTGCAGGGCATGATGGTGTACATTTGATATTACAAAACTGTGATCGCACACTGTGAGAGAGGACAGACTATACTCCACAACATATGGCATAGTGTTTATACTATGATAACAAGTCTCTCCCCTCCACATCACAGATATGAACTTTCCACAAGTCAGCACTGATTGAAAATTGTTACCAGTTGCATCATGGCTTATGTTTAAGGCTGCGTGTCTGTCATGGAGGTCACGGAAGTCACAAATTCCATGACCTCTGTGACCTTCTGCAGTGGTCAGTGAAACTGGCTCTGGGGCTGCCCGAGAAGATAAGGCAGCGGCTCCTGGGGCAGTTTGGATACGGGAGGGAGCTCAGTGCTGGGGCAGAGCTTACCTGGAGGGAGGCTCCCCGGAAGCGGACAGCACTTCCCTGCAGATCCTAGATGAAGGGACCAGGAGGCTCTGCATGCTGCCCCCACCTACAAGCACTGTCCCTGCAGCTCCCATTGGCTACGGCTCCCAGCTAATGGGAACTGCAGAGCCAGAGCTCATGGTAGGAGCAGCGCACGGAGCCCTCTGGTCTTCCCTCCCCCTAGGAGCAACAAGGATATGCACAGCCAGATAGGGAGCCTGCGAGCCCTGCTGACCCTCCCCCCCCAGCACCAGCAGGGGTCCTGGGCTGCCTGCTGCTGCCCGCCTCCCCCAACCCCAAGGACCAGCGGGGGACTCAGGCCACCGCCCACCTCCAGACCACCCATGGCCCCCCAAGGCACAAGTTTTAGTTAGGGGTATACAGTAAAAGTCATGGACAGGTCATGGACAGTGAATTGTTGTTTACTGCCAGTGACCTGTCCGTGACTTTTACTAAAAATACCCATGACTAAAACATAACCTAACTTATGGTACATAAACAGGTGCTCTCAGTTCAGTTCCTTATAGACATTGAAGAGATCTCCATCAAACAAAATCATACCAGTTACAAGGGCTAACAGCAATAAAAGTAGTTGGCCATCTCAAAAGAGAGGTCCAGGAGTAAACAGGCTGAAAAAATGGGGAGGTATCAGAATGGACATGAGCAACACATCTTGGAGAACAATAGTTACAAGAGGTTGGTAGGCAACCATCTTTTTTATTTAAGTGATTGCTCATGCCAATTCCAAGTAGGTGATTACCAAGCCTAAATTTGGAGGTAGAGTCAAAGCTCAAAGGTTCACTGATTTCAGCACCACTCTGCCAAAGGTCGAGTCATCTCCAGCCTGCTGGGTAATGGTGTCATGTAAGGTAAAGGTGTGGACTGAGGACCGTGTACCAGCTCTGTAAATTCCCTGGGTCAGAACCTGGGCCAGGAAGGCTGCTGACAATGCCTGTGCCCTCGTGGAGTGCACTGGAGTGGAGGGACAAGTATTTTCACCATATTGTAGCATGCCCGGATACAGGAGGTAGTCTATGTTGAGATTCTTTGGGAGGAGACAGGAAGTCCTATCATTCTGTCTGCAACGAATAGCTGAACAGACTTTCAAAATAGCTTTGTCCGTTTGATATAGAAGGATAGCACATGGTGAACGTCAAACTAATGAAGTTTTTGCTCCCTGCTGCTTGCATGCGGATTCTGGTAGAAAACTGGAAGAGAGAGATATCCTGGTTAACATGAAAGTGGGAGACAATTTTAGGGAGAAAGCCCAGATGTGGTCTAAGCGGAACCTTACCTTTACAAAACACAGTGTAAGAAGGCTTAGATATTAGAGCCTTGAGCTCAGACACCTTCCTAGCAGAAGTTATCACTACCAGGAATGCCACTTTATATGAGAGATAAAGCAGGGAACATGCTGCTAGTGGTTCAAAGGGTGGCCCCATTAGCCTGGAAAGGACCAGGTTAAGGTCCTGGGCCAGGACCGGCCGCTGCACGTGAGGATGTAGTCTGTCAAAACCATTAAGAAAACAACCAACTATTGGGCTGGCAAAGTCCAACCGACCCTCCACGCCTGGATGGAAGGCAAAAATAGCAACCAAGTGGACCTTTATTGATGACATAGAAAGCCCTTGCGGCTTTAAGTGGAGGAGGTAGTTCAATATCATGGGTATTGATGAGAGTGTTGAAGATGGGAGATATTGCAAAGACCAAACTGAGAATCTTTTCCATTTGGCTAAGATAATCTTCCAACTCATTCTGAACTCTGGGGAAACAAGATGTCTCCAGATGTATTGAGTGAGCTATGCAAAAGTTCCACAGTTTGAGGGCTTACTAGCACAGGGGAGAGGAGCACGCTCCCCCGAACTGTTCATATAAAACATCGCTGTTGTATTTCCTGTCATGACAGATCACATCTCCCTTCCAAGTGAACTTGGAACGTCTGGCATGCCAAACGGACTGCCCTCAGCTCTCTGATGCTGATATGAAGTAAAACTCCACCTGGAACCAAAGGCCCTGATTCCTGAGGTCTCTCAGGTGTGCTCTCCAACCCCTCGCTGATGCGTCTGTCACCAGCGAAAGGGATGGACAAGGCCTGGAAAAGGGAACACCAACACACACCACTTTGTGGGTCAAGCCGCCATAGGAGAGACTCAAGAATGAGACAGGGGAAAGTGACAATCTTGTCTAGACCATCCTGAATTGGTTGCTACATTGAGGGTAGCCATGCCTGAAGAGGCCAAAGTCTTAGTCTGCTGTGCTGTACTACAAAGGTACAAGCGTCCATGTGGCCAAGCTGCTTTAGGCAATTCCTTGCTGTGGTGGTAGGGAACTGCCTGAGACCTAGTATGATGTCGCACAGGATCTGGAAACATGACTCTGGGAGGTACACCCTGGCCTGTGCTGAGTCCAACACCGCCCCAATGAACTCTAGCCACTGAACAGGGATAAGGTTGACTTCCGTACATTCAAAAAAAGGCCCAGATTTTCTAAAGTTGCTCTTACGAAGCTCGCACGTGCCTCCACTTGTGCCTTGGAGCAATCTTTGATCAGCAAGTCCTGGATGGTCTGCTGGACCTCATATGGGAATCCTGATGCTGGAAACCAGGAGTCCCTCCTCATGGCCAACCCCAATCAGTCACATCCAAGAGCAACACCCTTTCCACAGCTTGCCCTCCACTACCAACAAGGAGAACTCTGCTCTACAGTTCTTCTGGAAGAAGCTCTATAAATTTTGCCATAGCCCCGCAGGAGTTAAAATTATATCTACTTAGGACTGCTTGGTGATTTGAGATTCGGAGCTGCAGACCCCCAGTGGAGTAAATTTGCTTCCCATTTTGGGGGGATGGGCCCTGGTGTCCTTGGCGCTCTCGCTTACTTGCCGCTGCTATAGCTAAGGAGTCCGGCAGTGGGGAGGGAATGTAAAAATGTTCAAATCCCTTAAAGGGAATGAAATACTTCCCTTTGGTCTTCTTCGCTGTCTATGGTAAGGAGGCAGAGGACTGCCACAGCATCTTGGTGGTCTCTTGAATAGTCTTTATGAGTGGCATGGCAATCCAAGAGGGACCAGAGGGGGCTAGGATATCCACCACATTATCTGATGTCTCTGCAACCTCTGAAACCTGGATTTCCAGGTTCTGGGCCACTCTGCTCAGTAGCTGCTGGAGTATCCTATTGTCCTCCAGTGCAGGGGCCGTAGAAGTTCCCGCCACTGTCTCGTCTGGTGAGAATGAGGCCCTAGCTAGAACTGGGTCTTGCCCTTTGCCCTCAGCACCAAGGCAGGTCACATGGTGCCAGGTCTTCTGGTGTGGCGACTGATGCGACATGGGGCAGCTGGTCCTGCACCAAGGGAGGTGTGGGAGGTGCAGAAGATACCAAGGCCACCAACGCAGATCTCCTGGAATAGGACCCCTGGCTTTGGTGGAATACACCAGGGGTCCAGAAAGGCCACGGGCTGGAGCTTTTATTGGCCAGGCCACAGTATCTGATGGAATTGCTGTGTTTCCTTGACTGACATCAAGCATCTACACGATACGTATTCGCTTTGTTTAGACCTGCAGGACTCCACCTCTGACTCAGAAGACTTGCTGAAGGAGGACCATGGGAGGGCTGTACCGACTGGTGCTGGGGAGCGGTGCCGGGAACTTGAGGACCGATGCAGCTCCTCTACCTGTCCACTGGTAGAAGTAACCAGTGCAGAGGGGACGGCAATCGGCACAGCATGAATGGCACCAAAGGTCTCATGGGTACCGATGAAGCAAAGCCTGGTGCTCTGTCTCACCTAAGCAGAGAAAGCAGTGCCGTGAAGGCGATGAGCTCTCTGGCCACCTCAAAACTCTCTGGCATGGATGGTAACTCCAGCGCTTGCTCACAACCTTCCTGGAGTTTTGGGGGCCCAGATTTGACGGGTCCCTTAGTGGAGCAGGAGCCGAGGGGTGCCATACTTATGTGGCCCAATGCGGGTCTCAGTGTGCCAGCTTCTTTCCATGCCGGGTCTGGGTGTGGGCAAATGCCCTCTGTCAGGTCTCTTCTTTTGGTGGGGTACCAGAGACTGGAAACGGTGCCACCCACTGTCCTGCATGGAGCCCCTATGCAGAGAACTCTGTCAGTGCCAACGATTTCTATCTGAGTCCTTCCTTGGTGCCAAAACCTCTTGCGACGACAACGGGGCACTACACACTGATGCCAAGGTACTCGGCATCGGCTCGGCTGACCCTGGGTTCAAGTGGGGATGGAGCGCAGCCTCCATAAGGAGAATCTTCAGTCACTGATCCCTCTCCTTTTGGGTCCTGGGGTGAAATCCCCTGTAGATTTTGCCCCATTTATTTTGGGACTTTATCCCCCAGGCACTTTAGGTAAGAAGTGTGGGGGTCACTCCTGGGCATAGGTTTGCCACACCCTGCGCAGGGTTCAAACCCCAGAGACCGAGGCGTGCCCCTGTACTGGGGGGGGATGGAACGGGGGTATCCCCAAACGATATCTTATAAAAATCTGTACATTAATTACTATGTAACTATTTACAGGACAAGTCTGAAGATTGGTAAGAATGAGACACTTGCCAAAGCAAGAGAGAACGAACATTCCAGCGAACCATCACAGGCAGTAAAAAAGAACTGAAGTGACAGTGGATCAGCGGGGTCCTATATTTGGCACCACGGGGGAGCTACTCCAGTGGACGCCTGAACCAACCTGATAGGTACCGTTAGGGGAAAAACCTTCCAACTGCCGTGCACGTTGCACACTTAATTGGAATAGACATGTGCAATCACTTGAAGAAGAACTTTTTCACCTCTGGAGAGGGTCTGTCCCGGTCTAGGGGAAGACATATTAGTGGGGCAAAGTTTTTGACACTGTGGCTTGTGCTGTTTTGTGGATAGCTAACTTTTTTGTGGACAGTTACATTCTTTTAATCTAGCACTTTCCACAAATGCTAAAAATAATCATGTATTTAATTTAAAAAGGAAAAAGAATTCTGGTAAAATGTACCATCTGCAAGGGCAAAAAAATGATGGGTGCAAGAAACCATGGAAGTAGCTGTGATACTCTTTTCCATGCTACCCTACTGATCCCATGTTCAATATGTACAAAAATAATATTGAGCATCTGTGACTACGTGGTACATCTTTCTATGGATGAAAATGTATTTTTTTCTTTTGCCATTATTTTAATTTCCGCAGAATATTCTGTCTAAACTCCTTGCCCATGCAATTAAATGCTCACGTAAACCCTTGAATATTATTACTCAGAAAATATTTGCAAGCACTCATAGTAGTTCATTGTGGTACAGTTAGCAGTAACAAAGATATTGCAGATCTAATCTTCCCTCGTTAAGTGATTTGAGAAACTAATAAACAATATTCTGTAACAACTGTTTTGCAGTTTACGCTATTTTGAGCTGAAGTTAACTATAGACAATAGGTAAAATCCTTCTTTTCTTTTTGAGAACTAACCTCAGCAAGAACAACAAAGTGCAGAATGTTTATGTATTCAAATAGAGTAAGCAATTAGGGCACCTTTTAATTAAAAAATAGGATAGATCACATTAAAAAAAATTTAGTTCTACTTAGATAAAAATGTCTGTTAGAAGGATACAGCTGCATTTCTCTAAAATTACTGCTTCCAGATGTTTAATAATAGAAGTGTCAAGTTTTGTGCTTCTTTCTAATTTAAAAGACATTTTGACACCCATTCACACTCAAGTAATTAATAACATCCCCTCAGTTTCTTTCATGAGGTGTGTACAGAAGTCGTTAGAGGAAAAGCATCTAAGCAGTTTTAAAGCTTTTGGCAACTTTTTATGAAACACCTATATATTAAAAAAAAATATAGCATAAAAATACCGAATAGCTTCTTTCTTACCTTCCTGAGCAGTTGGTACCATCCAGGTTGTGGTAGCAGTGGCCTTTTTAACACTTTCCATCTCTGTTTCATCTGTGATGACTTCCAGGGCACCAAACTCATTCACTCTGAACTGATACAACAAAGAAAATAACGGGTGAAATTCTGAAAAAAACTGACTGACACTCCTTAAGAATTGTTCTGTCCTTTCAGTTCCTTATAAGTGGTGCCCTTCATCATATTATCTCAGTGCTCAGTGATACTGCTAATCCCCTAACAACAGGGAAAGTGTATTTATTATTTCTTTAAAACACAATGCATATCGTGTTATATAAAAGTTAATTTAAACATTTTTCTAAATGTATATACCCCCACACACCATTTACAAATACATACAAAATAATATGTACCCTAAACAAAACAAAACAAAATCAAAAGTAAAAATCTCAAGGAAAATTAACTTATTCTGCTTTTTTGGATCTCCCTTCACTGGCAGTAAACCAATGCTCTGGCACTAAGCATTTTTGTCAAAGGCCTGAAAGCAATCGAGAAAATACAGGTATTTCACAGAATATTGTAATTTCAGCACCAACCAAAACCTGAATGCAAACTGCATGTAAGGAAACATCTCAAAGCAGTTTACGAACTAATTACCTACTATATGTAATATAACCATTAGCCAGGAACAAGGCTTAGCAATATCCCACATACCGTGCGTATACTAAATCACTGTGATTAATATCCACCCTGCCTCCAGTAAGAAAGCATCCTCCAAATGCCATATCAACTGCCGTTCTAGTGGATGAGACTAATGTTCAGCTTTCCAGTTAATATATAAGTCAGTAGGTCCAGTGGGCTAAACAAGTGTAATTAAGGGCAGAATTTTGTTCATGATCTTCTGTTTTAGCTGAAAGGATGCAAGTCACCTGGAGCTCAATCACACTTTATAGATGCTGGTACTTGAGGTTCCCCAGAGGGATCTCCAGGATGAACTATGCATCAGGTTCCCCTCACAAAGATCCCTGGCATGGAGAAGAGGCACACTCACTTCAGCACTCCTTTGGGTGAAGGAGTGGGAGGTGGAGCATACTTCCATCTACCCACCTGCCCATCTTTGCCACCCTGGCCTGATCTACCCTTCACATTCTTTATTTTTGTGAATTTTTGTGCCTCAGGAAACTCCGGAAGGGAGTATTTAGCTCCTTGTACTGGGGCACTGCGCAGAAGTACAAGTAATAAGTTCCTAGTGCCCTGTCCTCCCTTGTGCACTTTTAGAGCAGCCAGCCACAATCTAGCCCCTAAGCATAATTGCTTACTTGGTATTAACATCACTAGGTTTCATCAAAGCAGTCCTGTTAACCCCAAACACTCAAAAATCTTGAGTCAAGTCCCGAAAAATCATGAGATTTTAAGAAATAATAAATGCTGGGTTCTTTTAATTTGCCATCTGGTTTTTGAGCCTTTAGAGTTTGTGCTTTCAAGCTTTCCTCTGCAACCATGAGGGCTATAAACTAATTTTTTTAAGATGACAGAAGAGATTCTCACATGATCACATGACCAGAAGCTCAGACTTTAAGAAAAACATCATGTGTCTCACAACAGAACTGTGAGAGCAGGCAACATTGTCAATGTTTATATTCAGACATGAAAAAAACAAAGACTAGTAGATCTGTCTTACCACTCACACACTAGTCTTTCTTCCTCAGAGCGGCAACAAATGCTGACAGGCGATGAGCACCGCTAATAAAGATATCTGAATACAACATCAAAGTGTGATCAGACTCTATTTCTGGACAGATAGTATTCATCCAACTCTTTTCATTGTCAACATGACATGGGGTGAAGCACTGAAGATAATGGTGACTGAGTCTCTGAAGTTCTGAATGCTCTCAGCTTCCAATCAACGCTTTGCAATATCACCCCACTAATTTTTCATTAATAATAAAGGGCTAAAGGCTGAACTTTGAGAGGAGCTGAACACCTGTAACTTCTCCTGAAGTTCTAGCTTCTAGCCTTCACACTCTGGTATATAAACAAGTTCATTATGATGTTCCCTCTGTTGTGCCAAAGACTTTGACAGGCTCCACATGAGAAACTCCTACTAGGGAAGATTTTCAAAGGTGCAAAGGACAACACTTAGACACTTAACTGTGTTTGAAAATCTACCTTGCTGGCATCAATGGGAGTTGGGGATTCACAGTACCATACAGACGTCACCCAAATCATAAAAAATACTTTGCGCTTGTTTATATAATATCTTTCCTCATAAAGCTGCTAACAAACTTGAGGTGAAATCCTGGGTCAGACGTCAATGGTTAAATGCCTACTGACTTCAGTGGAGCCAGGATATCACTCATAAACTGGTATTGTATACTTTATACACTTCTTTATGCCACAAGGACTTCATTTTTTTCTAAAACCACCACTCTGTGAAAACAATTTCTGAATAGCATTCACAAGATGTATTAATTAGTTGGTGGTGGTATTAGCATATTCCTTGCTGGGTAGAGCTGATTCTTTAAAGTGGACTGCAGCAAGTCAGCAAACAATGAGTTTCATCCATCGTAAGGGCAGAAGGATCTACTGTAATCATCTAATCGGATTTCCTGTATAACACAGGTCATCGGAGTTCTCTAAAGGAATTCCTGTTTAAGCTAGAGCATGTCTTTTAAAAAAAATCATCCCACCTTGATTTTAAAAATGCCAGTGATGGAGAACCCACCATAACCCTTGGCAAATTGTTCCAGTAGTTAATAACGTATACCTTATGTCCAGTCTGAATTTGTCTCACTTCATCTTCCAGCCTTTGGATCACGTTATACCTATCTGCTAGACTGAAAAGTCTATTATCCAACTATTGTTTCCCATGTAGGTACTTATAGACGATGATTAGATCACCCCCTATCTTCCTTTGATTAAGTATGAGCTTGTGGTGTCTGTTGTCATGCCTCTTGTCCTTTAACACATCCCCTTGTAGCCAAGCATTTGAAAATGGCTGCATTTCCTCTATTCCCCTTTTCCTATCAGTTCTGGAATGTGTCCTATAATACTTGGCTTCTCGTCACAGTCCCAAGCGGGTCATCTGAGTCTCTTCCCTTACAAACTAGCAGAGGGCCTCAGCCCCAAGGTCCTAAGTGGCCTGTAATGGGCTTCCAACTGCTGGCCCTGGGGCCTGATATCCCTCTCTGCCTATTCCACTAGGGGAAGAATAAAGGAAGTTAACACGGGAACAGAAATAAAGTCCACTAGTCATATGTTAGGGTTGCCAGCCTCACTCAGGAGTTTTGACAGTCCCTGCCCTCTTCCCTGCAGGGAGTGACAGAAGGACTCAGGCCCGCCCTCTCCTCAGGGTCCCTACAGAATAAGAGTAGCCAGTAGACAGTCCAAGTTAATATCTATCATGGACAGGAAGACAAAAAGGAATCTGAATGATGGGTGAAACCTGAACGTTTCGGTTATGCATGTAAAAGTTTCAATACTTAAACAAACCTCCTTGATCTAGAAAGCAGGCAGCAAAGCTTACAATAAAAGGGGTTCCTCACAGGATTTCCTTTATCTCTTGGTTCCCACTGGGTTTGAAGTGTAACAGTAAAGAACAGCTTCTATTGTGACCTTTTTGTATTTCAACTAATGGTTCAGATAAAACAAGGAAGCACAAGACTGTGCAAATATTTGGGGGAAGTGCAACATAAGGAGAAAAGGAAACTTTTTAAACTTCTGTGTTCTGAGCAGCACATTTTTGAAGTTATGAGACTATCTTAACTAAAATGGAAGTTCTGTACAAGTGGGTGGTCCTAAGCATGAACACAGACTGTACTGGCCCTGGAATAGGATTCTCCAAAGCACTCAACATTAGTTTAACTCTTCTCCAACTGGAGTCAATGGTAAAACTCCCATTGGCTTCACTAGGAGCACAGACAGGCCAATGTTCCATCCAGGAACACTACATGAGGTTTTTCATATTTAAAAGGGAACACCATCAAGGTTGGGAGACCTAAATTTAACTTACTCTGTTTTACTCACATCTGTTCGCAAAGTCCATGTAATTCTGTATACAGATTTCTCCCCCAGCCCTTTATCACAACAAGAAAGATCCATTGCTCTTGAGAGGGAGAAATGTCAACAGTCCAACAATGATGAGCAAGCTTTCAATAACATGTGCAGTGCCAAAATTAAGGTTTTGATTTAAAAAAATAACTTTCAAAGTTTCCATAGGGTTAAAAAACAATGAAAAAAAATATGACTGGTCACTAACTGGAAGCAAGCCAAAGCAGCGGCATCCAAAAGTTGCTAACATTTAAGAGCTTGTTAGTGATCTACATGAACCGAGCTGGCGGTATCAGATCAGTGGACAGTGCATGACATAAATAACACCATAGTTAACACTAGTTGGCAGTTTCAAGAAAGGAGACCAGGACTAAATGGGAATGGAACCTGAATTACTGTCTCACCCCTAAAGGAGGTTCCTTCAGGTCAGAGTTGAGGTAAAGTTAAAGGGTTGTGAGAGAAAGTTTTCACCGTCACTGCACATGCTATTCCTTTTCTGCAGGTAAATCGGGACTTTGGCTTGCATGGCTGCCAAATCAACAACTTTCAAGAACACTCTAATGCCCCAACTCAGCAAAAGACTTAAGAACACATTTAAGTGCTTTGCTGAATGAGAGTCTATAAAGAGTGATGAAACACTGTAAAAGTTTTTGAGCTGTTTGTCTGACTGATAGGTCCTTCTACAGTCTGCATAACTGAAATATATGAGCATATTTATTTTTTTCCAGAAAAGGCATGTAATCAAAAAATTGCATTTGGACGAATTCCAAACTCACATTTGCAGGAATTACATGTAAAAGTGACTACCATTTAACATGATCAATACATGTGAAAATGGTGTAATTTATTAATAAACCCACATTAAATATGAAAACTCTATTATCAAAGCCCACCAAATGACAAGAAAATTAATTTTAAAAAGGTATCTGTTTAAAAAAATTAATGTGAACCTATCTTGGATTAAGACCCCGATGCAGAACATGAATCTGCCCAACCAATGGATTACATTTTAGAATATTTTAAAAATGTCTTCTACGCTTCTAAGGGCATTCACCATTAGCCCACTGACCAGTCTGCCTAAAGATCGGTAGATCTTACCAGTACCAGTGAAGATCAAATCAGTAAAGGAGTTAGTATTGTTCTCCACTGATTGCAGAAGTTACTTAAGAGCAGAGAGAAAAAGGGGGAAACCTATAGTTAAAACACATTAAATAGAAAAAATAAAAAGGTACAGCAGCTTTCAAGAAACAAATGTTCAACTTCAAAAAGAAATCGCAAAACAAAGCCAACAGTACCATCTACTGGGCAAGATTAGGATAATGAAGCTACAGTAATATACATAATTGGTACAATACCACTGAAAATACATTTGGGAGTAATGGACTGAATATCCTGGCCACACATCCATGTAATCAAGGACTAACTCAACTGATGACAATAGAATGACATTGGTCTAACACTGATGTTAGTGAGATCAGAATCCAAAGTACATATTCCTCCTCCTACACAAGAGGCAACTAAATTTAAAGTAAATAAGAGCTATGCTGGTAACACGTCAGTTGTCAGGAGAGACTATACCTAATATGCAAAGGACTTCTGGCCTGAGAGCAGTAGGGCTCATGCTTAATTTGAATGAATGGGACTACTCATGTGCTCAAGGTTAAGCATGTGTTTAAGTGTTCATAGGAGTGGTACCCTAGATTGAAGCATATTCCAGCAACTCTCCTCTTTTGTATGATGGGGCAACCCTCAGAAATCCTAGGTCCCACTATTTTATAGAAACATGTTACACCCAAAATTATTTCAAAGAATGTTATTTAGGCTGTAAAAGTGAGGAAAAGCAAGCATGTGCCCATGCATCCTTAATTCTTCCTGTCTGTATGGATGCATTATGATAAAGGCTGAGTGTCTGCCACCGACCTTCTGTGACCTCCGTGACTTCTGCAGCAGCTGCTGCTGGCTCAGAGCCAGCAGCAGTCTGGGTGTGTGGGGAGGGGGCTCATGCAGAGGGTTGGAGTGCAGGACGGTGCTTACCTGCGGGAGGAAGGGATTCCCGGGCTCCACCGGCATGTCCCTGCAGCAACTAGGCACAGCGGCCAGAGGGATCCGTGTGCTGCCTGCACCCACAGGCATCGCCCCCACAGCTTCCATTAGCTGTGGTTAGCGGACAATGGAAGATGCACAGTCGGCGCTTGTGGTAGGAGCAGCACACGGAGTCCCCCTGGCCACCCCGCCCAAGAAGCTGCAGGGACATGCCGGTGGGAGCTGAGTAGAGAGCCTGCCAGCCCCACAACCCTCCCCCAATTCCAGCACCAGCAGAGGTCTCGGGCCGCGCGCTGCTGCCTGCCCACCCCACAGCACCAACATAGGTCCTGGGCCACACACACACGCCCGCAACTCTCCCATCAGTACCAGCGTGGGGTCCTGGCTGCGCGCCACTGCCCATCTCCTCCCCAGGACCAGTGGCGCCCAGGTCCAAGACAGAGGTATATAGTAAGTCATGGACAGGTCACAGGCCGTGAATTTTTGTTTACTACCCGTGACTTGTCCATGACTTTTACTAAAAATACCTGTGACTAAAACATAGCCTTAGTTATGATACAGTCTTTAATGACAAGACCACATACTACTTTTGCCACAGGACCCCTCCCTCATTCAGTGCACAGGACATGAGGCAGCAGTTTTGATATTTTTATACTCATCCTCCAGTTAGTGTCCTTGCCTTATTTACTGCATACTATCCAAAACCTGCAATGAAAATGTATTCTTTATTTGAACAATAAAAAAGATGCTTATACAAAGGCTTCAGATACTCTAACAAATAGAATTACAACGTAATCCTAGTAGCATTAAAATAATCCTTTAAGCAGGAACTCAACCATCCAGACACCTACAAAAAATATTTATTTCCACCCCTTTATTGTTTTGGGAAGCATATCCTCAGCCACCTCCAAAGCTCCAACCAAATAGGTGTCTTTTACAGTGTGCCCAGAAGATCAACAAATCTGAGCTATTTTGGACAACTGGGCGGGACGGGAGCAAGTTCCAGAATCCCAGAGCCTTCACAAAGATCTCTCTGCCATTTGCCCTCTCTTTTATGATGAGGGGGATCCAATTCAAGTGCCCAATTCAATCCAATTCAGGTGTCCCAGAAACCAACAGGCAACCAGTGGCACAATCCAGAGCACTGGTGTCATATAGTCCCAGCAAGATGCCCTCTCAATAAGCAAGCTGCAGCTTCATTCTCCAGATGCCTGAAAGGTGTGGCTCCATGTAGTAACAAAGACATGAACAACAGTGACAAGGTCCACATCCTAAAGGAAAGGTTGCACCTGCCTAAACAGACACATGTGGTAACAAGCTGACTTGTTTACCTCTAATATCACTGTTCTACAGCAGCTATGGGTCCAGAATCACCCCTAAATTGCAAGCCCTGCTCACCAGTGGCAGATGAACTCCTTCAGTCAAAGGGACTGATATTATCTCTTCCATCTCAGTCCTCCAACTCTCACTCCACCCCCTCCATCAACATGCCTGGGCTGACCCTCAGCCAGCTCACTCCTGTCCATGCCTTATTGCAATTACTCACATTTCTTCAGTCTTTTCAATCTTCTCCCTGGTATCTGAAGAGTCCACATACATTAACGAATTTATATCCACTGTGAGATCAGGCAGCATTATTATCCCCATTTTACACAAGATGGGGAAACGTGGAACAATGATTTGCCTGAGGCCACACACTAAGTCAGTGGCACAGCCAGAACTAAAACTTCAGGCCTCCTGACTCTCAGCTCCTTGCTCTTTTTTCCAGAACACAACAGCATAGTACCAGAGGTGTTGTGCAGCCATAGCTCCCACTGACTTCAGTTACAATTATCAGAGCCTAAGATTTCTGCCCATCAGGTCCTACACATCTAATGTTCAGAACCTCAGAAATGAAGAACACAACATTTGTGACCATCTGCCAAAGGTTTGGTTTAAGTGACTCACTCAGGATCACATCGGAAGGCTGTGGTAAGAGCAGGGGTAGGACTATACTTTCCTGTGTGGTATTCACCTGCCTTAACTACAAGACCATTCTTTTTCTTCCTGCAGTCCTCTGCCTTGTTCCTTTCAAGCCTCCCACCATCTAAAGCAAATGAGGCAGCGAAATAGCTCCATTCAGTCAACAACCCTGATTCAGTCACAAAGAACTATCCATTCAGTGCACTGAAAGAGACTAGAGTCCCATGGAAAAACTACTGTGTGATCAAGTAATTAAAGACTGTATCATAATGCATATACATAAATAGGCTGAATTAAGATTTCACAGGCAACCGAAATTCTGGCATTTTCCTAACTTCTGAGTGCTTTCTTTGCAACAAAATACAATTCTTTTAATGTAGGGAGTTTTATTTATACATAATTTCCTTTTTTTTAAAGAAAAACCGTAAAAACAAATTCTATTATGTACAGGTTTGAATCCTGAACCTCTGGCAGTGGAGCACAGCTTGAGCTAAAGGACTAACTACAGAAGAAGATTGTGATCCTGAGTGGGGAGAGAACGGGCCACATGCAGCCGTGCAGAATGGCTGAGGGGAGAACAGTCTGGTGTTCTCTCTCTTCCCTCCCCCCGACGGAAGTACAAGAAGCTCCTTTTCCATCTACTGCCTGCATATTATGGGGATAGACCACCAGAGCCTTATGCAGGGTCAAGGCATGGAGGTTTTCAGCTGGGAAGGAGCCTGCCCCAGCTCATTCTTTCCCGCATTCCAAAGAGTCTATCTGCTGCCGAGATTCCAAGTACAGCGTGTGCTGTTCCTGCAGCAGCAGCGGCATGAGCCTTGCCTTAGATCAGAATCTGTGTGTTCAGTTACTATCATGGCATACCCTTAACGTTTTATCTCTTTGCAAAAGCTTGTGTCCAATTCATGGGATCAAAAAAGGTTGGTGGGGGGCACTTCTTTGGCCTGTAAGCCTAACTTCAATACCCAGCAAATTAGTTGAAACTATAGTAAACAACAGAACTATCAGACATATAGATACACAATATGTTAGGGAAGAGTGATCATGGCTTCTGGAAAGGGAAGTCATGCCTCACCAACCTACTAGAATTCTTGGAGGGTGTCAACAAGAATGTGGACCAGGATGATCCAGTCAATACTGTGTACTTGAACTTTCAAAAATTTCTTTGACGACATCCCTTACCAAAGTTTGTAAGAATACTAAGCAGTCATGGGATAAGAAGTAAGGTCCTCTCATGGATCAGTAACTGGTTAAAAGACCGAAAACAAAGAATACAAATAAATGTCAAGAATCAGAGAAGTGGCCATGTTAGTCTGGATCTGCAGAAGTGACAAAGAGTCCTGTGGCACCTTAAAGACTAACAAAAGTATTGAAGCATAAGCTTTTGTGGGCTAATACCCACTTTGTTGGATGCA